>OU342742.1:433905593-434510061 GCA_910589775.1 Avena eriantha | reverse complement strand
ATGCAATGACACTGGGTGTGGTTCATGAAAAGAACAGACATGCAATGACACTGGTGGATGCTTATGTGGCTTGTTTAGAGGAACATACATGCAATGACTCTAGCCGTGGTTCATGAAAAGAACAGACATGCAATGACTTGTGTGGTTCATGAAAAGAACAGACATGCAATGACTTATGTGGAAGTAACACACATGCAATGACACCGGGTGTGGTTCATGAAAAGAACAGACATGCAATGACTTATGTGGTTTGTTTAGAATAACACACATGCAATGACACTGGGTGTGGTTCATGAAAAGAACATATAGGCAATGACACTGGTGGATCCTTATGTGGTTTGTTTAGAAGAACACGCATCCAATGACATTGGGTGTGGTTCATGAAAAGAACAGACACGCAATGACACTGGTGGATCCTTATGTGGTGTGTTTAGAGGAGCAGACATGCAATCACACTAGGTGGATCCATATGTGGTTTATGGAAGTAAAATACATGTAATGGCACTAGCTGTGATTCATGAAAAGAACAGACATCCAATGACACTAGTGGATCCTTATGTGGTTCATGAAAAGAACAGACAGGCAATGACACTAGTGGATCATTATGTGGTTTGTTTAGAAGAACACGCATGCAATGACACTGGGTGTGGTTCATGAGAAGATTACACACGCAATGACACTGGTGGATCCTTATGTGGTTTGCTTAGAGGAACAGACACGCAATGACACCAGTGGATCCACATGTGGTTTATGGAAATAAAAGACATGCAATGACACTGGTAGATCCTTATGTGGTTCATGAAAAGAACAGACATCCAGTGAAACTGGGTGTGGTTCATGAATAGAACAACCATGCACTGACACTGGGTGTGGATCATGAAAAGAATAGACATGCAATGACATTAGTGGGCCCATCCTTATGTGGTTCATTAAAGGAACAAACATGCAATGACACTGGTGGATCCTTATATGGTTTGTTTAGAGGAACACACATGCAATGACACTGGGTGTGGTTCATGAAAAGAACACACATCCAATGACACTGGTGGATCCTTGTGTGGTTTGTTTAGAGGAACAGACATGCAATGACACCGGTGGATCCACGTGTGGTTCATGAGAAGAACACACATCCAATGACTCTGGTAGATCCTTATGTGGTTCATGAAAAGAACTGACATGCAGTGACACTGGGTGTGGTTCATAAAAGGAATAGACATTTACTAACACTAGGAGTGGTCAATGAAAAGAACAGATAGGCAATGACACTGGTGGATCCTTATGTGGTTTATGGAAGGAATAGACATGCAATCACACCGGTGGATCCACATGTGGTTTATGGAAGTAACACACATGCAATGACACTGGGTGTGGTTCATGAAAAGAACAGACATGCAATGACACTGGTAGATCCTTATGTGGTTCATGAGAAGAACACACACGCAATGACACTGGTGGATCCTTATGTGGTTTGTTTAGAGGAACAAACATGCAATGATAGTAGGTGTGGTTTATGAGAAGAACACACATCCATTGAACTCTACTGGATCTATCTTGGTATAATTTGATGTATTCCACGATGTATTTCATTGTACAAGACACTTTCCATTTTTATACTACTCAGTTTTGCCCTTGGTTTTATGTGGAACTACTTAGTTTTGCCCACCCCCTCTCTATCTTTCGTAGTAGCCCAAAACTATGCTCGCCCTGTCTGCTACTCCCTGATTGGTTGTCACAGTTGTCACGTGGATCGTGCGCACCAACCGTTGATTCTGTGCGATCCAACGATGATCGTAGCACACCTCGTGTCCTTCATAGTACAGCGTGAGACAGCACGGACGTCTTCCTCCGCGAGACTTCTACAGGAAGTAACATGATGCTGTCCATCGAAAAAGTCGTCAAGCGGTAATGTCAAGTTTAATCAAGTCTGAAAAGCCTACTACTGCTACTACAACTCATGCACAGGGCAACGGGGTCATCAAGTGCACGGTTGTCGACGGGATGCTGCAATTTATTGCCACTTGATTTTAATCACACATATCCCATTTATACGCAGCGCTCTCAATCTCACTTCCAACTGGGCCCTACCGCTAGTAAATTCCATGAGTCAAGGGCCCCCTCGAGTAGATCTAACATTGCTAGAAATTAGTTCCTGACCACTTGCATGCAGTGGAATCGAGGTCTGCCATGAGTGTGTTTTCAATGCAGCTCTAAAGTGGAGATCGTGGCAATTTCAAAAAAAAGTGAACCGAAAAAAGGGTGGAGATCGTGGTAGCCCCCCGCCACCCACTCCCCACCCCTCGCCCACCGCACGTGTCCACTCGAGGACTACGAACGGTCTGGTGTTTATAACCCCCCTCGACATTCTTCTTCCATGAGCTCGTGTCATTTCCCCCCAGTCTGTCTAGTCCCAATACCCCAATCTACACCTTCCGCGTGCGCCGATTCTCCCTCGTTTGCACTACCTCCTTCCCTTGGTGCACCATGAAGCGTACGCATGGAGAAGATCCGGAGGTGAAGCCAATTGAAGGCGAAGCAGCAGATGGCTCGGTCGTCGCCAAGTAGACGGAGGTGTCTTCTCTGGGCACGAACGCCGCTCGTTGCTGCGCCGTCAAGGGTGCGAACTCATCTGTCCAGCCAGTAGCCGTCGCTGCCGAGCAGCAGGTGGTAGCCGTCGCCGCCGAGGAGCAATTGGTAGCCGTCGCCGTGGATCCACAGGTGGTAGCCATCGCCGCCGAGCAGCAGGTGGCCGACAACATCGTGGCCGACAACGTCGTGGTGCCAGCGGCAAATCTGGATGGGGGGCAGGCGGCAGGCAGAGGCAATCCGGTGATCTACATCGACGACCCCATCTCCATTCAAGAAATCTTCGACGCAATCGCGGAGAATGATGAGTTCGAGGAGGAGGTCCCTGATGAGGAGTCCGAGGTACTACATTGCTAGCTTCTCTAGTTGCAGCCGCAGTTTTCACTATTGATACATAGGATTTTCTCAATCGTGTACATATTCTTTTGCTCTTGAAGTAGGGTAGTATATATATGATTTGATCGGTTGATTGATGCATCTGCCATCTAGTCACAAAACCCCAATCCGTCTAGTCACAAAACTCGAATCTGCTCATCTGCCATCTAGTTGAGTTTGCTAGTTGAGTGCAGATTTCGGTACACAACAGGACTATAACATTACATTTCTATATCTTACTGAGCCCAATGATTCAATTTTTCCCCAAAATAGTGCAAGGGCATTTGATGGTCTCGTTTTCTTAGGGATGGTTAGTGGCCCTGAGGCAGCAATGCACATAAACAATATAAGTTGTGCTGTTGGTATTTTGGTTCTCCGACTCCATCGCTGAAAAAAATGAGGCCCTAATTTTTTCTCTCATATGGAACCTAAATATATAATATTTGTATTGTTTCTGATCTATAAATGTGTTGTATGATGCATTTGTATATCCCTGAATATTTTTTGGTACGATTACATTTCCATTTCTTATTGTGGCCAATGATTCAAATTTGCCCCAAAGAGAGGCAGACACATTGGTGTCAAATTTTTACAAGGATGAGTGAGCGAACCTGGGTCCATGTACAAGATCAATATAATCTGTGCAATTGTTACTTGGTTCGCTTACGCCATCCCTGTAGAAACTTATGAGGCTGCAATCTTTATTCCACATTCATAGAACTATAATATTTGAATTATCTATTCCATGCATTCATAGTGTATAAGAATTACATTTTAGTTTGTCACCAAGGCCGATGATTGAAATTTGCCCCAAAAGAGTACAAGTGGAGACACGTATGATGGTGTCATGTTTTAGGGATGGGTTGGTGAACCTGAGGCAGGAATGCACACAAACAATATAGGTTGTGCGGTTGGTACTTTCGTTCCCCAACTCCATCTCTGAAACAAATTTTGAGGCCCTAGATTTATTCTCATATGGAACTACATATATGATCCTTGAATTGTTTCTGCTCTTTTAATGATTGGTATGATGCATATGAATATGAATGGTTCTGATCATAAGTATTTTTAACATGCACCTGAAGATTAATTGTTTGGTTTTTTATTTATAATTACAATATTTAGGCTTGTTTTTGTACCTGACTATGTATATCCCTGAATAATGTTTTGTACGATTACATTTCAATTTCTTATTGTGGCCAATGATTCAAATTTGCCCCAAACCAGAGGCAGACACATTGGTGTCAAATTTTTACGGGGATGAGTGAGCAAACCTGGGGCCATGTACAAGATCAATATAAGCTATGCAATTGTTACTTGGTTCGCTTACGCCATCCCTGTAGAAACATATGAGGTTGCAATCTTTATTCGGCATTCATAGAACTATGATATTTGAATTATCTATTCCATGCATTCATAGTGTATAAGAATTACATTTTAGTTTGTCACCAATGCCGATGATTGAAATTTGCCCCAAAAGAGTTCATGTGGAGAAACGTATGATGGTGCCGTGTTTTAGGGATGGGTTGGTGAACCTGAGGTAGCAATGCACACAAACAATATAGGTTGTGTTGTTGGTACTTTGGTTCCCCAACGCTATCACTGAAACAAATTTTGAGGCCCTAGATTTATTCTCATATGGAACTACATATATGATCCTTGAATTGTTTATGATCTTTTAATGAGTGGTATGATGCATATTTATATGAATGGTTTTGATCATAAGTATTTTTAACATGCACCTCAAGATTAATTGTTTGGTTTTTTATTTATAATTACAATATTTAGGCTTGTTTTTGTACCTGACTATGTATATCCCTGAATAATGTTTTGTACGATCACATTTCAATTTCTTATTGTGGCCAATGATTCAAATTTGTCCCAAAAGAGAGGCAGACACATTGGTGTCAGATTTTTTCAGGGACGAGTTAGTGAACCTGGGGCAATGTACAACAACAATATAGGCTGTGCAATTGTTACTTGGTTCACTCACGCCGTCCCTGAATAAACTTATGAGGCCGCAATCTTTATTCTAGATTCATAGAACTATGATATTCAAATTATCTATTCCATGCATTCATAGTGTATAAGAATTACATTTTAGTCTTTCACCGAGGACGATGATTGAAATTGCCCCAAAAGAGTTCAAGGGGAGACACGTATGATGGTGTCGTGTTTTAGGGATGGGTTGGTGAACCTGAGGCAGCAATGCACACAAAAAATATAGGTTGTCCTGTTGGTACTTTGGTTCGCCTACTCCATCTCTAAAACAAATTATGAGGCCCTAGATTTATTCTCATGTGGAACTACATATATGATCCTTGAATTGTTTCTGATCTTTTAATGATTCGTAGGATGCATATGTATATGAATCGTTTTGATCATAAGTATTTTTAACATGCACCCGAGGATTAATTGTTTGGTTTTTTATTTATAATTACAATATTTAGGCTTGTTTTTGTAGCTGACTATGTATATCCCTGAGTAATGTTTTGTACGATTACATTTCAATTTCTTATTGTGGCCAATGATTCAAATTTGTCCCAAAAGAGAGGCAGACACATTGGTGTCAGATTTTTTTAGGGACGAGTTAGTGAACCTATGGCGATGTACAACAACAATACAGGCAGTGCAATTGTTACTTGGTTCACTCACGCCATCCCTGAATAAACTTATGAGACCGCAATCTTTATTCTACATTCATAGAACTATGATATTCAAATTATCTATTCCATGCATTCATAGTGTATAAGAATTACATTTTAGTTTTTTCACCGCGGCCGATGATTGAAATTTGCCCCAAATGAGTTCAAGGGGAGACACGTATGATGGTGTCGTGTTTTAGGGATGGGTTGGTCAACCTGAGGCAACAATGCACACAAACAATATAGGTTGTGCTGTTGGTACTTTGGTTCGCCTACTCCATCTCTAAAACAAATTATGAGGCCCTAGATTTATTCTCATGTGGAACTACATATATGATCCTTGAATTGTTTCTGATCTTTTAATGATTGGTATGATGCATACGTATATGAATGGTTTTGATCATAAGTATTTTTAACATGCACCTGAGGATTAATTGTTTGGTTTTTTATTTATAATTACAATATTTAGGCTTGTTTTTGTACCTGACTATGTATATCCCTGAATAATGTTTTGTATGATTACATTTCAATTTCTTATTGTGGCCAATGATTCTAATTAGTCCCAAAAGAGAGGCAGACACATTAGTGTCAGATTTTTTCAGGGACGAGTTAGTGAACCTGGGGCGATGTACAACAACAATACAGGCTGTGCAATTGTTACTTAGTTCACTGACGCCGTCCCTGAATAAACTTATGAGGCCGCAATCTGATGCAATTATGTCATTGTGTTGAGATGAAATGATATATGAACCAATCAAACTATTGTTGAGATGCTTTATCTTTGATATCCACAGATATATTGTCTTACATATACACGTTGTCAATTCTTGAGTTGTAATACAATTCAATCATATGTACGAGTTCTAAGTTATGTTCTTAAAAATCAACAGGAGGATGATGATGAAGTGGACGCTAGCAAGGAATCCAGGGACAACAAGAGCCGCTACATGTTGAGGCAGTTACGGTGTGGGCTAATCCGTTTCCACCGTAGGGGAGACTGTTTTGCCTATTCTTTGGCAGAGCAATCAACGTGGACCTCAACAGCATGATCCAGCATGCGGAGGGCGTTGGCAGAGGCGGAGGCAGAAGCCATAGGCCGATTACCTTGGCGCGGCACGCAGCCTACGGCAAATTCCTCCGGAAGTATGTCAGGACTGGCCTATATCCCATCGACTAGGCTGCCGCTGCCTCCTGCTGATAAACCCCTGCCCTCCTAGGCGTCTCTGTGTCCCGGCCTCCTGCTACAACCCCTTATTTTATTTTGTTCTAGTTAATTATTACCTATGTGTGGCATGTAAGAAAATATATCCGTGGTGTCTCAAGTGAACCTTATATATTAATCTACTCCTTTAAATGGAGTGCCTTAAAGTTTCTAGTGTTCAATTATATTTACTGATCATGCTCATGCACACTACAAAATATTTCTAGTGCTCGATTATATTATAATTATCAAGAAATACATCAGCAAGTTAAATTGGTTCAAGTTTTGTATTGAAGTAACTAAATCTAGAAACTAAAATCTAGTTCAAACACATAATGTATCACCACCACTTGTTGTCGTCCTTCACTTGCTTCCCCTTCAGCCGCTTGATGTCACCACCGTCCCAAGATCCCTGCTCGTCCTGAAACTGCTTTCTGTCCTCCTTGCGCTTCTTCTCCTGGGCTAGCTTGCAACCAGGGAATAGCTCTCTCGCGAAAAACCCCGCCTTAACCATCCCATCTTTCATGGTAATGATCTTACTGTACAACTCGTATGCCATGTAGGTGTCTCTAGCTGCATACTCGAGGCGTGCCTGGCTCATCGACTTCCACTCCCAGTAGTCGTGATCGAGTCGCTTCAATTTATTCAGTTTTTCATAGGATTTATCGATGATTTCCGCTGCCAGATCACCCATGCCATCCTTCGCTGGGTATGATTTGATCTTGTACAGATTTTGGATGTCGATGTGGTGCCCCTCTGGGATTTTTATCAACGCACGAGAAAGCATAATTGTGTCATTTGTGATATCCACGCTAGTGAAAGTTATCCCTTTCCTACACAAGAACTCGAACAGAGCCGAACAACGCATCTCAGTTGGTTTACTCCTGCACTTAGATGGTTCTAGGGATGTAAGGGAACAAGGGATGCAGAAGTGGTGATCTCAAATTTAAATTTCACATACCTGCAGAAGTGGTAAACGAGGACCTCCTCATGTATGGCGATTTGCACGACAGCGATCTCTTGTGGAGGATTTTTTCGCTTATTTGCATGGGTGTACTCCAAGTCTAGACCCACAAACTTGGGCTTCTCTTTCTCAAGCAATTTCTCAAACCTAGCGAGAGTTGTCTCCACAGTCGCTTCATCATTTGTGTACACCACTGTCAAAGTCGTGGTGCCATGGGTAGGGACCAAGTGGGTCTCTGTTGTGTGTTTCCCATCGTCCATGCCTGCAAGGAAATGGGTGAAAGGAACTGCCTGCAAGGAACTGCCTTCGAGAGGAAGAAGAAGATGAACCGACGGTTCAAGAATAGAGGAAGAAGAAGTGCCCAGGAAAACCTGCGGTGGAATGACTAAGGAAGAGGAATGACTGCAGAAGAAACGTGGTAACTGCAACTTTCAGTTCGAGAACTCACCGTGGTTACATGGAGATCGTGGCAGTGTCGCCGGTTCAACAAGTGGGGCCAGTTCCTGCGATAATATGAAATTAGATGTGCATTTTTCTATGCGAGAAATTGAGAGAAGTCATTTATATTTTGTCTTTCATAATTAAACACAATGAAGTTGGTACAGCCCAATATATTTGAAAAAACGAGATTTGCTAGTTTAACATACAACAACACTTACAGGCCCAACATGGCAGAACTTGGAGAGCCCCAGAACTTGAGCTACCACACAGACCTCGGCAGAGGTGGCAGAATTGGTGCGGGTGCAACCACGGCAACAACGAGCTCGGATTCTAGAGGAGGAAAACAGAACCGAGCATGGTCGACAAGGTGATAGATCTCACCGGGAACCAATTCTCGTCCCCGACCGTGCCATGGGTGCGTCCACGGTGAGGGCGAGCTCCAACTCGGGATGGGGAGGAGAGCGCCACCGAGCAGCTTCGTCACTTCCCAGCTCTGCGCCATGGCCGTGATCACAAATTGCCGCTCCGGGGAAGAAGACGAGTAATGGAGGCACCAACGCTGCAAGCCTACAGGGACGAGACCTAGGCCGAGCAGGTTTGACCACGTCCCAGCTCCGTGCCATGGCTGCGACGCCCCACAGATTGCCGATCCGGGGAAGACGAAGACACGTAATGGATGCAGGCGCCAACGCTACAAGCTTAATTGACACCTAAGCGACGGGAGCGACAGTAGCGACATAACGGCGAGAACTGACAGGGGGGCCCAACTTGACGGCCGTTAGCCTGTTTTTTGTATTGAAACATAAAGTTGAATTCGTGCCAAAAAGACCCTCTGAGTATTTGGCATGCCAACTATAGTCATCGCGGATGATACTAGGGAACTCAGGTACCGCGTTGCCTGGACACCCCAACTTTCGGGCTGCAAAATGATATTCTCCATGCTCACACCATGTTATTACTATCTCAAGTCACCATAGCCTTTATGATCCTTTAGTTTTCAACTTGTAGTATCACTTTATGCTTTGATCAATGATGTTTTGTCGCTCCGCATGATTATGGCCATTATTGCTCTCTTAGTTTGTCGCTCCCAGTCTTTTGCTAGCCTCCACAAGAAAGTATGAGTTCCACTCATGCATCCAACTCCCTAAACCAAGTTATTCCAAAGAGTCCACCATACCTACTCGCTTATGCTATTCCAAGTATATTCATGCTTTTGTTTACCTTCCAAATTAAACTTGTTATGATAAAACTAGTGATTAAAGCTCTCACGAACTTGATGGCACACTTTACTTTTCTTGCCCTTAATAAACTTGAACCATTGTGTTGTCTATGTTGTATATGCTTGCACTTATTTGTTGGGAATTAGCAGAACCATGCTTTCATGGGGAACGCTTTCAACATTGCACTTGGTACTTGTACCTAGTTGATATCATGCTCCTTTGTATATGGATGTCATCGGTGTGAAATGAGAGGGGAGCTTGTAAGTCCATGGAGTTATGTATATGTGTTAGAGCAACGCCTGGGCCGCTGGTCTAATCCATGCTGACATGGTGGAAACCTGCAGCGTAACCATAATGAGCTGTCTATGAAGCATTATTCTTATAAAAAAAGACTCCTATATTGAGAAAAAAGAGAAAAAGAAAAAAAAGAGATTATGAAAAGAGGAAAGAGAGAAAAGGCACCATATTCCCATGGTAAATAAGAAGATTGTTGAGATGCTCGTTGTCTGCTTGCCTTGTCATTTTGATATGGGTATTCTTCCGTATCATCGGGAAAGGGGTACCCCGTTGGCGGTTCTCTATGATACACATGTACTTACAATGACAAGAACTTACCGGTGACTAAACTTGAGTATCATGAGGAGCGGCCCTTCTATACAAGGGACATGAGATTTCTGACTTATACTTCGTCAAGCATGTACACCATAGTTTGTTCACTTTAACCTTAATCACTTCAAGATGATTATGATAGGGGCAATGAGACTTGAATACCTACTTCCTTTTATAAAGGCATTTCTTCAACCATTATATTGAGTCTCCACCTTCTATCTTTATGCACCTACTTTGAGAGCATAGTGGCCATTCTTAGTTCTATGTGCATTGTCCCAAGACTAGTTGATTGATGCATATCTTGATATTGCTTGTTTTAAACTATTTATATCTAGTCACTCTTATGAACTTTGAAGGTGTCCTAGGCATTTATATTTGCTACTCTATGAGGGACAAGCTGAATACTATTATGCTATGTTTTCTTTATGTGAAACAAACAAACGTCTTGCAAAGCATTGTTATTCATGAATCTTTTGTTTGTGCCTATTCATGTTGCATCATATTTTCTTTGCTTATTGCTAGAACTTTGTCTTTTATGTTATGATTGAAGTACTATGATCCCAACTTTGAATGTTTTACAAATACTTTGATCAAGTCTTTGATGGTGCATGTCACCTCAAAAGTTATTTCTTCTTTTTATCACTTACCTACTCGAGGACGAGCATGAGTTAAGCTTGGGGATGTTGATACATTGCAAATGTATCTATAATTTTTGATGTTCCATGCTTGGTTTTATCCACTTTCTTGTGTGTTGTTCCAACTTTAGAGTACTTTTCATATGATTTCTTGGACTAACCTATTAACAAGAGCCACAGTGCCAGCTGCCTGTTTTCTGTTGTTTTTGGTTCTAGGAAAGTCAGAAAATGAATATTCTCGGAATTTGACGGGACAAAAGCCGAAGTGCCTATTTTTCCGGATGTCATCAAGTGCCAGAATACAAGATAGAGAGGCGACAGAGGGCAGCCACACCACCTGGCCATGCAGCCAGGCCTGGCCCGCGCCAGGGGGTGGCATGGCCAGCCCAGGCACCCCCTCGGCCTCCCCTTCCGACTATAAGATGCCCTCGGGGCGTAAACCCTAAGTACCCGATAAAAAATCCACGAAAGAGTCTGTAGCCGCCGTCATCTCCATCCCTAGATCGGGAGGGATCTGAAGCTCTTTCCGGCACCCTGCCGGAGAGAGGAATTTACCCTGGAGGCCTTCTTCATCACCATGCAAGCCTCCGGTGTGATGCGTGAGTAGTTCATCCTTGGACTACAGATCCATGTAGTAGCTAGATGGCTGGTTCTCCTCCTTTGTGCTTTCATGTTTAGATCTTGTGAGCTCGGTTCATGATCAAGATCATCTATTTGTAATCATACATGTTGTGTTTGCGGGGATCCGATAGATATTGAGATGCTATTTCAGATTGATTATTGATTCAATCATGTCTTTGTTATTTGTGATCTTGCATGCTTTCCGTTGTTAGTAGCTATCTTGGCCAAGTAGATGCTAGCAACTCCAATAGTTAGTATTTATGCTCGATAGTGGGTTCATGCCTCTGGTAATCTGGGGATGTGACAGAAATCTCTAAGGTACTAGATGTGATGTTGCTACTAGGGAGAAAACAACAATCCTTTGTTCGTAGAACAATCATATTGTTTACTTTACATGCAGTTCATAAAGTAATAATCTATTGCTTGCAACTTAATACTGGAGGGGGTTCGTATGATAACCTGAAGGTGGATTATTAGTCATAGATGTAGTTGGATGGCGGTCTATTTATTATGTTGTAATGCCAAATCAAGTCTCCAAAGAGTCAAGATGTTTAGTATATTCATGTATTGCTTTCTCGATGTTTTTCAATTGCCCCGCTATAATTTGTTCACCCAGCATGTTATCTATCTAAGGAGAGCCACTTCTAGTGAACTATGGATCCCGGTCCTTGTCTTTTACATATAATCTACAATATTTTACTATTTTTTGTTTACTTCCTTCAAACTTTTACTTCTTTCCATTCGATATGTTTAATCCTTTGTTTTCCGCAAAACACGGTGAGATTGACAACCTCATCGCAAGTTGCGGACAAAGTTCTATGGTTGTGTTGTGCAGGTCTCCACGGTGCTAATAGCACTGGTAGTGTGCCCTGCCAAAGCTCAGCTAGTAACACGTTTGGGGTGTTTCCTTGCTCCTACTGGTTCGATTAAACCTTGGTTTCATAACTGAGGGAAACTTGTTGTTGTGCTCATCATACCTTCCTCTTGGGGTTCCCAACGAGCTGTACATCATCATTGCTCCAGCATTTTTCTGGGCTCCATACTCAGAGCCATCATCCACCTTAAGATAATAACAATAAAAGGATATGCAATATGGCCGTACTAGGAGGGCTCCATGATAGATTTTTTCTAAAATAGTTTCTCTCCTAGACATAGCATCTCTATATCCTTGTTAAAACTTTTGTAAAACATTTGTAAAGTTTGGAAACTACTAGGATTGGGTCAACCAATTCCATCCCTTCAGTCCTCGCTCGACCCGGATTTCCATCTTCTGTGATCCTCTGAGATCACCTCACTTCCTCTATGGTCACTCCGGAGCACCATTTTTCGATAATTCTTTCTTTCTTGAAAACAGTTTTAGAAATGAAAACCAGCACCGCTCGGTAGTAGTTTTCCCAACCGTCCATGATTGTGGACATGGCTATTCAAATAGATTTACACTCTACAGAGGTTGTACAGCTTACCCACACCATCCGGGTACCCTGCCCTGACCCCTCATGAATCGTGGTCGAGTAACATGTCAAGACTCTCCGAATGCCACTCTAGTATAGGCATACCTTCAAAAGCCAACCAGAGCGCATTCCTCAATCTAGGATATGCACTTTCAATGAGAGGCCCATAGTATCGTTCGGCTGCCTACAAGGTAAGTTCACATCTCATCCAGGTCATGTCCAATAGATGACCCTTTCTGTAAGGAAACCCGACATTTTGCCTTGTATCTGTAACCTAAAATCTGTCTTAGAGCTAGTTGTATGTGTCACTACAATTATTGCAGGTGTGGAACCACATACTCATTTCTAGACCTATCCAGTTTGTCCTTAGTCGTTTGAGGTTGGAAGGGAAACCCACTACCGAGAATAATTTGTAAGTTAGAAGATCACAATGTGTCAACACCCGGATTTTTAATCCCAGATGCCCGTTATGCCATACCTCCCAATCACAGGATTACCATTTTTGCGAGACATAACGGATTGGATATCATAGTACATCATCCATTACAAACCATACATAAGGTCTTACACAAATAAGGATCTCATGATCCAGTCTTAATACAACAAGCAGCGGAAATAAAAGATAAGCGTAGCGGTGGGGTCCATCTTTAGGGGCACAGTCAATGCTGACGAAGGCAGATAGTCCTAGTTATCATAGCCGTGCTGCTGACCATCATCTTGATAATCTCCTTCATAGTCTAGCCATGATAATAGCCAGGGACAAAAGCCATGAGTACTCTTTAAGTACTCGCAACTACCACTAACAAGTATTATGAATCTAGATTAAAGCGCTAACTCTATGTTTAACTATAAAGTTAAGTTTGAAACCTAAGCTCAGTTCTGAAGCAAAGAAAGATAAAGTATAACTCTATAATCACTTAAGCTGGGAAAAACTATTGTCATAAACACAACCCTGTTGTGGTCAAGTCAAGATTCATCATTCATTTCAAAGTATTTGGAAAACATCTGACAATGAAACAGTATGGCCATTCCAACTGTCCATAACCGCGGACGAGGCTATTCGAATAGTTTGACACTCTGCAGAGGTGGTACACTTTCATCACAAGATTCGATACATTTGTCAGGGATAACCCTGAATCATCATACTTAGTATGTAGATAATCAAACATAACCTTCCCTTTACACACCCTAGTATAAGCACCTCTCCTATGAGTATGGCCTCCCAACCATGACCATCAGTCATCTTGGGCACTGCATAGGTGGACATCATGAGAGGTAGCCTCAGCTCAGACCTCTCCCGTGAGGGAACTAATACTAATGCATATAAATTTCCAGCTAAGCCTTACCCAATTCAGGTAATGTGGTCGTACGGTAAATTTGGAATGGTATCGAATCCGAATCCAACCATCAGTTTTATTAAAGGGTTAAGGCTCATGCCTCAACATTTTCATCCTCTTCAACCATTTGTGTTTCTCAACACATGTCAAAACATCTCAATAGAATGACTCATCATTCCAAGGTTTTCATAATTCATTTTCACCAAGTGTTCCCATCTAAAATGACTCAAGTTTTTGAATCTACTCTAGACTACTAAGTTAAGAGTGTTCACTAAGGTGGTAAAGATGGTTTCACTCTCATGCCATAGAATGACATTTAAGGATGTCTAAATAGGTCAAGTTTTATACTTTTTATGCTACCTTCAAAACAAGTAAAGAACTTTGTATAACCTAAGAGGGGTAAAACTTGTAACTAGGACTTGGGGTACTAATAGTCAAAGGGGTGTGATCAAAGCATGCTTAAGGCCTCTTCGCTAAACCATCTAGTTTGATCCTAACTTGCTAAGCACTAAACTTGCAAGTGTTAGCTTGCACTGTTAATGGTGGCTTGCACTTAAAAGTTCTAGCTTGCTAATAGTAGCTTGCCTTGGTTGGTGAAGTGGTTGAAGTTTTCTTCTTCTTCTTGGTAGAACTCCTCCTCCTCGAAAGCTTGGTTGGTACTATCATCTATAAATACATACCAAGTGCACAATCACCAAACAATACTTAACTAAGGTAAGTAGCATTCTAAGACACATATTTGATCATCTATTATCATCACAAGCATCACAAGTTTAATTCCATAGTTTCATCCCTTTTATTTTAGAAAAGTAATTTCTACTCATTGAAACCTTAACTAAAATTTAATGTTCACCACCAAAATATGTGATCATGTGGACACATGTCCTCACCACATATTCTAACATGTGGGAAAGAGATTTTAAAGGTTGGATCAACATTACTTTGGTTTAAGTTCATTATTTAATGATTTAAAATGACTATAAATGCCTATAGCATTATTTTGGTACTAGTCCAAAGTCGCTGCATGTAAACCTAAATATTATTACATATTTGGATAGATATGATGAAATGTGATTTTTGAGAGTTGGAATCAACTCAAAAGCTAACTTGGTTGATTTTATAAAATGTTGCAAGTTGCAAATGCTTCTGTCTTCTTATTTCTATTAGGAGAGATCTATAACTCTAATTGAATTAAATCCAATGGGCTTGGATAGATCATCTCAATACCTTTCAGGAAAAATTAGTTTCATGCCATTTGGATTTGTCAAACTCCCAGAATTGAATTTTAAAATAGTGGACCGAAACTAGATTTAACTAAAAAGAAAAATCCAGATTTGAATGTGTGGGCTAGCGCGGGAAACGACTTGGGCCGGCCCAGTGGCGCTCCGTGGCGCGGGGCTCAGCTGACAGGGGGGTCTCGCTTGTCAGCGGCACTTAACACGCGAAATGGTACGTGCGCTGTGGGCCGTAGGATTAGAAGGCAGATCTACGGCTGAGGGTCGTCGTTGACGACGAACAGGTCGCCGACGAGCTCGAACCCTAGCGGCTCGGTGGGGGTCTGCTTTGGACGTACCAGGGCTCCAGCAGGGTCGGCGAGGCGGGCAAACGAAGTGGAAGACGGCGGCGAGGCGAGGCGCGGTTGCGGCGGAGCTTGTGATGGTCGCAATCAACAGCACCCTTCTCCGCCTGCCGCGGCTGCTCCAGCTCTAATTCCGGTGAGGCAGAGCTCGGCTTGCTTCGGCTAGAGGTGGGTGAGCTTCAGGGAGGTGAGGGGAGTGGAATGGTGTGGAGAAGAGAGGCTAGGGTGGGCTCCTTTTATAGGCCCGAGAGTGAGACCGAGCGGGATGGGCAGTCGACGGTGGCGACATGGCTACGGCGGGGTAGAGGCATGGCTGAGGGTGGCAATCGACGTGCTGTCCCCTGACGGTGCTCTAGGCATTGAATGCAGCCGTAGGGGTGGTGGCACGCGGTCTGGGCGAGGTGGCACTCTGAGCAGCAGAGGCGGCGGTTTCCACGGCGAGCGGTGGCTGTGAGGCGTTGGGCAGCCAGTGGGGGTGTCTGGGGTGTTCTCTAGGGCGAGGCAGAGCGGCGGGCGCGGGATGATGCCAACAAGCGGTCTGTGCGAGTGGGGACCGAGCACGCTCTGCGGGCGGCACTGGCATGGTGCGGTGGCGCTGGGTGGTTTGTCCTTGGTGGTCCACTGCACTCCTGGGCTCGGGCAAGGGACAGGGGGTGGCGGTGAGCTCCTGGCTACCTCCTAGACATGGCGAGGGAAGAGGGAGTGGTCTGCTGCAGCGAGGCAAGGTTTCGCCGGCTCGGCATGGCTCGGCATGGCATGGCCTAGGGGCTAGGGACAAGGGAGAGGGGTGTTAAGGTCCTAGTTAGACTAGGAGGGGACAGAGGAGATAAATGTAGATCATTTGGGGGCAAAACCCTATTCAAAACAGTGAGCTAGGATTAGAGTAGAAATTATGCATGCCAAGTGTTTGATTAAATGGCCGCATGAAAGAAAGTTTTGAATTTTCGTTTCAAATTTTTTGAGTGAGCTCCACTAATTCTAGGTAGTCTCTGGTTGCATGGGTTTTAAAAATGGAGCTCAAATAGAGGGGTTTTGAAATAGGGGTGATCTATGCATATGCATTAGATTCAATTTTCAAATGCAATTTAAAATAAGTAACATATTGTTTTTAGCAAATCCAAAGGTGGGCCTTGGTACCTCATTATGTGTACTAGCAAGGGGTACAAAGATCAAGAATTGTTTCTGTTAAGAAATGAGTGCTAGGATTAGCCAAAGTAGGCATGAGTGTGAAATTTGCAAAAATGATCATTCCTCCTTTTTAATTCTTTTTGATTTGATTTTCTTTAGGAAAAGTTTTGGAAAGATGTAGATGATGTTTAAATCACCTGAGAAACATTTTACAAGCATTGGATCACTCAATCATGGCAATTCAAACAACACCTATTTTGAATGCACACATGTATGAATGCTTTCATTTTAAATTTGGAGAAGTTTTTGTTAACCCTATTTTTGGTTGATTTGATCTTGATAAAATTGGATTGAAGTTTTGGGATGTTACACAATGTTTCATGGGTCATGAGCATGGAGATGATATCCACCTAGCATTGGCTAGTCATAAGAGGTACGATAGCCAGACCAATCCAAAGGTTAGTAGGACGGGAGAACACCATCATACGATCCGACTAACACAATGGAATCTGAGGGGATCGGATGATCCGAGTCATAGAAAAGCCAGCTTTGACTCCATCCAATGATCAGCCTAACTGTGAGCAATAATGGTGGTCTTGGGATGACATCAAAGCAAGCTGCATGAAGTGGATCAACCAAGACGGAATTTTCCCCTCCATATTAGAGAGATATTATCTGGGCCCTCTCATGTGATATGATTCAGAAGCATGGCCATGCGCTTATCAATCAAGTGTTGATCGAGGTTGTCTGAGAAAAGATTAAACCATCACTGGGGTGACGGAATCTCCCCTGCGGGTTATCACCAATATAGTCAGGCAAAGGTACTCAGACAGATCGTCACATTGAGGGCACTTGTAGAAACTAGGAGTGGGTAATCTTTCTAAAGGCCGCTACTAACTATTAGCTCTAGTCGGAAACTCATTGAGCTATGGCTCTGACTGAATGATTGTTGAGTTGTGTTCGGATTATCGTAAGCCTACGGGATCACACACTTAAGAGAGTAGTAATAGGCACATGTTGATCCAACTATCACAAGCCGACAAGTTGGACTTATTCGGACAGGGAAACGTGTCAATGGGTTGGACCCACTTTGACTAGGGTTAGGGTTTAGGACCGAGGGACACAAATTTTGTGTGCCCTCACCTACTAGCAAATATAAAGGAAGGTGGTTGGCGGAAGATAGATAACGATCCAGTGCTGCTTCCGAGGGTTTCACTAGATTTGGCAATTCCACCTTCCTATCCTGCGGTAGCAAGAACGAGAGTAGCATCTTATTTGTTGTTGTTCCACCTTGTACGTGTGTGTGACATCAGAGGCACCACATATGTGGTTCTCGTCAGCGGCGTTGGGCGACGGCGAAGTCGAAGGTGAGGAGGAGAACGGAACCAGCAATGAGGTGCTCCTAGGATTGAGAAGGTCGCCGGAGCCGGATGACACGAGAGGAATGTACAGCACCACCGTGACGCGCTTCCTCAGCTTCCGCACCTACGTGTCGAGAGGTACATACTATTGCCTTTGACCTTAGCCGGATCTTAGGGTGGCTTGCTGGAGACCTCGCCGGAGGAGAAAACTTTTTGTTTTCGGCCTGGCTCTATGCGTTGCCCAAAAATGTGATCCCTTTAAGTAGTTGCGAGGTGTCCCACACTAGAGTAGACAAACTTGAAGGAAAGCCCCATCCCATTCTAGGGTAATGTGGCGCACGGTTTAGTTGTTTTAGTGAAAGCTGGAAAGAAACGGGTGTGTTTTCACAAACATTTTCCTACTTCTCTACTTAAAAAACCAAAACTATTTTCTTTCTCAAACTTCTCTTGGCAGGTCAAACCTCACCAATGTTTTATCTTAAAACATTTTGTAACTCATATAGGGTCTTCCCATCCTATAGTTTTTATTTGGCTAAAATATGGTATCCAAAGGGGTATAATTTTATACACTACTTAAAATACTAAGTACGAGTAAGTGTCATCAAGGGGGTTGTAATTAGTAGTACAATTGTGTAATGGTTTGGAGGATCCAAGCCACTACTAGATATAGATCATCATATAATAAAATAATGCTCTTTGCATAAATGAGTAGATAAAACAAGCATATGTAAAATAGTAGGAAACGGCTTATGAACAGGTAGGTGGTTTTCCTGTGACCAGCAATATGGCAATATATCTTTGGGCTTCTTCTTAGAAATCCAAAATAATCAATATCTTAATTTTTTTACTTCGATATAATCGCATCTATTATTTTCACGGATCACATATGCAAACAAACAAAGGGCACAATCAACACAAGGCATAAAAACACCAATACAATACCGTCCAAACAAAACCAAATTCACAACTATTCTATAGGTATTGATCTTTTAGATAAAAGAATTTGGAGTTATTTTATTGGCCTTTGTGAGTTCTCTTTTATAATTTAAATGTCAAATACCACTTAAATAAGGGGCTTAATGCTAGGACAAGTTATATAGGATACTAACATGCCAATGTGGTATCAATAGGAAGGTAATGACATAACAAAACCAGTAGAGGTGTTTTCTCATTTTATCAATTTTCTTTATTTAGTTATGAATTTTGTAGTGGAAATAATCCTTGTTTTTGGGGTTAAATCACTAGAAAAGATCTATAGCTAAAATAATCTGTTCTTAGAGGGTTTTGTAGATCTTTGAGTTTAGGATTTTTGAGAGTTGGATTCACTCCAAAATAATTACCATAATGCCCTTAGGAAAATCCCAAAGTCAGTTCTCCTGGTAATTTGCCTTTTTCACCAGATTAAAACTACAGAAGCTTTTGATTTGAAACTACTGAAATATCCATTTTTATAGAAATTGGATTCACCAATTTTGGAGTGGTAAATCTACATATGTGATTTATTTGTTTAAATAACTACTAGTTGAAGAGTTTAAATCCTTAAAAATAAACAGAGGCCCAATAAATCAGGAGCTCCTAGGATTTGATATATATTTGAGAGATTGTTCACTAGGAGTTGGAAATAGGTCAAAACTAGTCATGCTTTGATCTAGAGAAAATTCTAAAGGCACATTAGAATTGTTTTTGTAACTTTTTCTACAGTAAAACCATAGCTCAACTTGGCACAAGCCCAAGTTCATATGATACCTATTTCAAAAACCTAGCAGGAGAACCTTGTTTCAATACATTTGGATATGTGGAACCCTCTGAGAGAATTATTTAATGAAGGACACATTGTTGTATTTTTTTACTAGAAAATATTGGAATAATATTCGGGTCATCCTCTGGTGCTACAAGTTGTTGAAAATACTTAGAAATAGGAAATTTAGATATGGCGGGTTTTGGTTATATTCTGTTTTCAAACTGAATTAAAGTTAACAACTATTTTTCTAGATCTAATAAATGAATTAAACTTAAAAAGGGAAATGGGTGAGATCTGCGACCCTGCTATGCCGAGCTGTGGGAAATCGTCCCATCCGGTGCCATGACACATGTGTGAGGTGGCGTTTAAATTCTCAGGGCGGTCCCACTCTCAAGTGGTGGACAGAGGAGAAGCGGTACGGGGTAACATGGGCCACATGATTTAACGAGATCCAATGGCCATGGCTCGTTTTCGTCCCATGATAGACGAAGCGAGGAGGAAACCCTATCTTGGGTTGGCGGGTATCAAGGAGCTCACCTAAGGCCTCATCGATGGTGGGTAAGGAGCGGAGGTGACGCAGTAGACTCCAGCAACCACGCAGACGGGCAACAAGGTGGGGTTTGATGACAGAGGGTGTTGCGCGCATCCGAGCCAGCGAAACTTGCTTCGATGCTCTCCGGAGCTCTCTGTAGGGTGCATGCATGCTGAAAATGAGGGTTCCGTTAGGTTGCGGTTGTCCTAGGGAATCTAGAGGTGGCCGGGGTGTAGCTTCTAGAGCTCGGGGAAGATGGCTTTGATAACGGAACTTGATACATGCACGGTGATGGTAGCATGGTCTGCGGCGTTCCTATAGCCATGGAAATACGAGGGAGGTTAGGATAGATCTCGAGGAGCACCAAGATGCCAGAGAATAGGGGAGACTGTGGTCAGCATACACTACAAGAAATTTTCCATCCGCAACAACTTGGTCGGTCGGTTGTCGAAGAAGGCGTGCCTTCCGCGACGAATTTCTCGGCTTGGCCGTGGCCGATGGAAAACCTGTTTTCCCGGGTTTGCGGCCCTCCACTATGACAAAGCTGCTAAAAACTTAGAGGAAGCTCTGCCACCGCATGGAAGAAGCAAGATTTTTGGTGCCTCGAGCGATGATCACTCGCCAAAGTCTTTTGAGGCGTGTGGGTCCTAGACATCGATGTCTCTAGTAGACCATACTTTTCTATTGTGCCTCCCTGATTTGAACACGATAACGTTGCTAGAGATGTCTTCCATTTAGTCAGGCAGTCGGGTCCCACATGTCAGCCTCTCCTTAGAAGAATCGTGTGTATGGTGGAATTTTTTCCTTCGCTCACGCTACCCTATTCCGAACTTGATAGCGTTGCTCGATGCATCTAGCGTTTAATTAGGTTGCTAGGACCCACATGACACCCTCTCATTAGAAGAAACTTGTGTATGATAGAATTTTTTCCTTCCCTTGCGCTACCCTATTTCGAACTTGATAGCGTTGCTCAATGCACCTACCGTTTAATCAACCTCCTGGGCCCCACATGTCATCCTCTCATTAGAAGAAACATGTGTATGATAGAATTTTTTCCCTTGGTCACCCTCCGTGTTCCTAACTTGATAACATTGCTTGGTGCATAAACCGTTTATACAGGCTGGTGTGTCCCACATGTCAGTCTCCTCTGTGCAAGAAACATGTCAGTCTCCCTGTTTGGAACTTGGCAATGTTGATCGATACAGCACCTATATAATGTCTCCCGGTTGGGTCCACATGTCAGCCTCCTCTGTAGAGGAAACGTGTGTATGTTGGACATTTTTTTCGGTCACGTCCGCCGGTTTGACCTTGGTAACGTTGCTTGATGCGGCAGTCGTGTCAGCCTCTCTGGACAAGAAACATGTCTATCTTGGTCTTCTTTTTCCGGTCGTGACATCTATACAAGTACTTTTAAACCCGCTCGTTAAACTTGATCTCTTGTATGGTAAGGTTGATGGGTGCTAGCTGCAGGAAGGTGTGTCGGCCATCTACATAAATATTGCTAGAGATAAACTGCATGCCTTTCCACTACGAAAGAAAAATGTTATTATTTTATAAAACATGAAAAATGTATACTAAAATAGTATATAACTTATTTATTTTTGTTCTTAAAAATTGCTTCTCCATCTGCTACGCGTGATTGCTAGCAGCTCAACTAAAAATTGTAACATCCCAATTTTAGCAACCTTGATTAGTTGTCCAGAATGCAAAAATCAGGGGGAGCAAAAAAAATTTCCTGTTCTTAGGTGCAGTGCTTGCCTGTTGTTTTCTTATGCCTGTGTATGAATGTGTATCTATTAGTAATCCTTACCTCACCCTTAGTTGACAAAAGCTCTTTACCCAAAACTATGTCTTTTCGCATATTCTCAAACATTCTGGCATTTTAAATACGGAGCCAAAATGCCTATGTAACCAAAACTATTTTGGTAGCTTCTATTAACTCCATAGATATATAATATAATCTCCTTATGTTTTCAAGGCAGAACACTCAACTAATCTTACCTCTAGTTTCACCAAAATACTCTTTTCTATGCATTTGAAATTCTACTCTTGCTAGAGATACCAAGCACTCTCACCTTATTCAAAACTAAACCTCTTAAAAATGCCCAAACCGTACCTCAAGCTAAGCTTGATGGTAACCCTAGAGTAGTTGATTTGTTTATAAGATGAGTTGCCTTGATCTACTGACTAATGAATTGTTTTGTTCTGCTGACTGATTTGTTTGCCTAAGAAGTAGTATGAGTTGCTCTAGGAGCTCATCCCTAGGATAAATATGTTCCCAACTCATCAATCCCTAAGCAAGAATGCAAACCTAGATGTGATCCCTAGCCACTAGCTGATCATCCCAAAACCCTTAACCATGTCAATACTGAGAAATTCCATTCCAGAAGTTTCCAAGTCCATGAAGACCAATATCAAACATGGCTCTCTTCTACTCACTCTACACTTCAACATCATCCCCTGGATTATGCTCTAATACCTTGCAACTCCTCCAAGAATATTCCCTCTCATACTCTAGTCAAAATCCTCAAAAGTGCCAAATTTGAAGTCTGGAAAACAGCTTCACCATCACCTTTTTGAATGCCTCCTTTTCACAAACCATGTGCATTCTTGGAAATGCACTTGAACCATCTTGTTAACCAACGTAAGGACTACCAAGACCCACCTTTGCCTCTGGATAGATCCTCCTCAAACCCACTTGTCCTTGCTGGTTTTGCAGACAAGAAAATAACATTTCCTGGAAAACTAGTCATCATGCCTACTTTGATAGAAGCTCACATCCTCATACAACCTCCTATGGAAAAAGTCTATGCATGGTTGTGATCTACTCATTGATTTTTATAAAAACCAACTTCACTTGTTCCAAGTGAATCTTGGTGCTGATTAAACCCACATGGTTTATAAGGCATCATGACTCCTTCAACATGATAGCCTTAATTTCAGCAAAGTTTGCCATCACTTCTAGATCACCTCAAATGCTTTTAATTCAAACTCCTCCTGCCATGATCATCTATATGACCTGGTCTACCCACCAATCTATCCCTTGCACCAAGGTGAGCTCTGAGCTCCAAGATGCAAGCATGTATTGGTGGTATGAAAATAACATCACCCTAGATCATCACCTCATTGTTTTCCATCCTTTTCAAGTTGGAATTTCATTCCACAAGGTTGCAACTTCTTGCTACACCTTGTTTATCTCATCTATATTGGTCTTCCAGATTTATCAATAAATATCCATAATTATTATGGCCCCAAAACTATTTAATTCCTTAAATAGTCAAAATCTCCAGAACTCCCTCCTTGGAGGAAAGTTTGGTTTTTGCCAAAACACTCCTCCCAATTTTGGCTCAAGTGAGTTCCATTTATTATACCACACCTTCCCTCCTCAAAAATAAATATTTTTGAGGAGCTTTATTATTTCTTTTCGTCCATTTTCTTAAATGGCTGAATTGGAATAAAAATTGTTTTAAATTCTTTTATGCCTCAATAAATGTTGAGAAAATTCCCCTAGGTGTGTATTCACATTTGGGACCCTCTCAAACCGAAATCCATCCTTGTCCAATGGAAATTTATCAAATGATATTCTAGATATCATTTCTGTCCTTTTTGAGTAATTGGATTTAAGAGGACTAAAAATCCTATGAAAAATCTCCAATAAATCCTAGGAGTCTACCTTTATCCCATCTACTCACCAGTACCATTCTCTCCTCTGGTACAATGCAAGATTTTGGACTTCCTTCATAAACCTCTAGTTTGATCAAATTTGTCAATTAAGCCAACCACTCCTCAAACCATTTCCAAATTCTATCAAAACTTGTTCAATGCTTATCCTCAACACCAGGACACCTACTGGTCGACTAGCACTGTAGCTCCACACCAACAAATCATCTTTTTTGCCCTTGTACTAATAGTAAGAAATAGAGAGGGACAACAAATCTTTCAAGGACTTGCCACAATAAATTACCACAGCAGCCCTCCCACTCTCTTTGAGCTCCCGCACGAGTCAAATACCAATAATACCCCTCTCCACCTCCCCCTGGACCAATCCCTGGCCATCGCTCCTCTCCCCCTTGGTATATATGGCCAGAGGCTTCCCCAGCTCGCCCTGCCCTCATTTGCCCCCTCACACTTCCCCTCACACTCCCCCACCTCCACTCTCCCTCCCCATCTCTGTGCTGCCCGAGAGAAGAAGAGGGAGTAGCTTCGGCCCCCAACCAAGATCGAGCAAGTCTCTCTCCACTCTGCTCCATTCCCTCTGCATGTCAGCCCATGTGTTCCCCTCCTCCTCTACCAGATGGTGCTCTTCTTTTTGTCCACGACCAACTCATCCGTCCCTGCCATTGAGCTCCGACGAGGTCGCTCTCGGTCGCCGTCGCACGAGCTGCTTCCAATGGTCCTCCTCCGCAGAGCTCGCCTTGCTCCGGCTAGAGGTGGGTGAGCTTCAGGGAGGTGAGGGGAGTGGAATGGTGTGGAGAAGAGAGGCTAGGGTGGGCTCCTTTTATAGGCCCGAGAGTGAGACCGAGCGGGATGGGCAGTCGACGGTGGCGACATGGCTACGGCGGGGTAGAGGCATGGCTGAGGGTGGCAATCGACGTGCTTGGGATGACGGAATCCTAACTGTGAGCCTAACTGTGAGCCATAATGGTGGTCTTGGGATGACATCAAAGCAAGCTGCATGAAGTGGATCAACCAAGACGGAATTTTCCCCTCCATATCAGAGAGATATTATCTGGGCCCTCTCATGTGATATGATTCAGAAGCATGGCCATGCGCTTATCAATCAAGTGTTGATCGAGGTAGTCTGAGAAAATATTAAACCATCACTCGGGTGACGGAATCTCCCCCGCGGGTTATCACCAGTATAGTCAGGCAAAGGTACTCGGACAGATCGTCACATTGAGGGCACTTGCGGAAACTAGGAGTGGGTAATCTTTCTAAAGGCCGCTACTAACTATTAGCTCTAGTCGGAAACTCATTGAGCTATGGCTCTGACTGAATGATTGTTGAGTTGTGTTTGGATTATCGTAAGCCTACGGGATCACACACTTAAGAGAGTAGTAATAGGCACATGTTGATCCAACTATCACAAGCCGACAAGTTGGACTTATTCGGACAGGGAAACGTGTCAATGGGTTGGACCCACTTTGACTAGGGTTAGGGTTTAGGACCGAGGGACACAAATTTTGTGTGCCCTCACCTACTAGCCTATATAAAGGAAGGTGGTTGGCGGAGGATAGATAACGATCCAGTGCTGCTTCCGAGGGTTTCACTAGACTTGGCAATTCCACCTTCCTATCCTGCGGTAGCAAGAACGAGACTAGAATCTTATTTGTTGTTGTTCCACCTTGTACATGTGTGTGACAGCAGAGGCACCACATATGTGGTTCTCGTCAGCGGCGTTGGGCGACGGCGAAGTCGAAGGTGAGGAGGAGAACGGAACCAGCAATGAGGTGCTCCTAGGATTGAGAAGGTCGCCGGAGCCGGATGACACGAGAGGAATGTACAGCACCACCGTGATGCGCTTCCTCAGCTTCCGCACCTACGCGTCGAGAGGTACAGACTGTTGCCTTTGACCTTAGCCGGATCTTGGGGTGGCTTGCTGGAGACCTCGCCGGACGAGAAAACTTTTTGTTTTCGGCCTGGCTCTATGCGTTGCCCAAAAATGTGATCCCTTTAAGTAGTTGCGAGGTGTCCCACACTAGAGTAGACAAACTTGAAGGAAAGCCCCATCCCATTCTAGGGTAATGTGGCGCACGGTTTAGTTGTTTTAGTGAAAGCTGGAAAGAAATGGGTGTGTTTTCACAAACATTTTCCTACTTCTCTACTTAAAAAACCAAAACTATTTTCTTTCTCAAACTTCTCTTGGTAGGTCAAACCTCACCAATGTTTTATCTTAAAACATTTTGTAACTCATATAGGGTCTTCCCATCCTATAGTTTTTATTTGGCGAAAATATGGTATCCAAAGGGGTATAATTTTATACACTACTTAAAATACTAAGTACGAGTAAGTGTCATCAAGGGGGTTGTAATTAGTAGTAGAATTGTGTAATGGTTTGGAGGATCCAAGCCACTACGAGATATAGATCATCATATAATAAAATAATGCTCTTTGCATAAATGAGTAGATAAAACATGCATATGTAAAATAGTAGGAAACGGCTTATGAACAGGTAGGTGGTTTCCCTGTGACCAGCAATATGGCAATATATCTTTGGGCTTCTTCTTCGAAATCCAAAATAATCAATATCTTCTTTTTTTTACTTCGATATAATCGCATCTATTATCGTCACGGATCACATATGCAAACAAACAAAGGGCACAATCAGCCTAACTGTGAGCCATAATGGTGGTCTTGGGATGACATCAAAGCAAGCTGCATGAAGTGGATCAACCAAGACGGAATTTTCCCCTCCATATCAGAGAGATATTTTCTGGGCCCTCTCATGTGATATGATTCAGAAGCATGGCCATGCGCTTATCAATCAAGTGTTGATCGAGGTAGTCTGAGAAAAGATTAAACCATCACTGGGGTGACGGAATCTCCCCCGCGGGTTATCACCAATATAGTCAGGCAAAGGTACTTGGACAGATCGTCACATTGAGGGCACTTGCAGAAACTAGGAGTGGGTAATCTTTCTAAAGGCCGCTACTAACTATTAGCTCTAGTCGGAAACTCATTGAGCTATGGCTCTGACTGAATGATTGTTGAGTTGTGTTTGGATTATCGTAAGCCTACGGGATCACACACTTAAGAGAGTAGTAATAGGCACATGTTGATCCAACTATCACAAGCCGACAAGTTGGACTTATTCGGACAGGGAAACGTGTCAATGGTTTGGACCCACTTTGACTAGGGTTAGGGTTTAGGACCGAGGGACACAAATTTTGTGTGCCCTCACCTACTAGCCTATATAAAGGAAGTGGGTTGACGGAGGATAGATAACGATCCAGTGCTGCTTCCGAGGGTTTCACTAGACTTGGCAATTCCACCTTCCTATCCTGCGGTAGCAAGAACGAGACTAGCATCTTATTTGTTGTTGTTCCACCTTGTACGTGTGTGTGACAGCAGAGGCACCACATATGTGGTTCTCGTCAGCGGCGTTGGGCGACGGCGAAGTCGAAGGTGAGGAGGAGAACGGAACCAGCAATGAGGTGCTCCTAGGATTGAGAAGGTAGCCGGAGCCGGATGACACGAGAGGAATGTACAGCACCACCGTGATGCGCTTCCTCAGCTTCCGCACCTACACCTCTAGAGGTACAGACTATTGCCTTTGACCTTAGCCAGATCTTGGGGTGGCTTGCTAGAGACCTCGCCGGAGGAGAAAACTTTTTGTTTTCGGCCTGGCTCTATGCGTTGCCCAAAAATGTGATCCCTTTAAGTAGTTGCGAGGTGTCCCACACTAGAGTAGACAAACTTGAAGGAAAGCCCCATCCCATTCTAGGGTAATGTGGCGCATGGTTTCGTTGTTTTAGTGAAAGCTGGAAAGAAACGGGTGTGTTTTCACAAACATTTTCCTACTTCTCTACTTAAAAAACCAAAACTATTTTCTTTCTCAAACATCTCTTGGCAGGTCAAACCTCACCAATGTTTTATCTTAAAACATTTTGTAACTCATATAGGGTCTTCCCATCCTATAGTTTTTATTTGGCTAAAATATGGTATCCAAAGGGGTATAATTTTATACACTACTTAAAATACTAAGTACGAGTAAGTGTCATCAAGGGGGTTGTAATTAGTAGTACAATTGTGTAATGGTTTGGAGGATCCAAGCCACTACTAGATATAGATCATCATATAATAAAATAATGCTCTTTGCATAAATGAGTAGATAAAACATGCATATGTAAAATAGTAGGAAACGGCTTATGAACAGGTAGGTGGTTTTCCTGTGACCAGCAATATGGCAATATATCTTTGGGCTTCTTCTTAGAAATCCAAAATAATCAATATTTTATTTTTTTTACTTCAATATAATCGCATCTATTATCGTCACGGATCACATATGCAAACAAACAAAGGGCACAATCAACACAAGGCATAAAAACACCAATACAATACCGTCCAAACAAAACCAAATTCACAACTATTCTATAGGTATTGATCTTTTAGATAAAAGAATTTGGAGTTATTTTATTGGCCTTTGTGAGTTCTCTTTTATAATTTAAATGTCAAATACCACTTAAATAAGGGGCTTAATGCTAGGACAAGTTATATAGGATACTAACATGCCAATGTGGTATCAATAGGAAGGTAATGACATAACAAAACCAGTAGAGGTGTTTTCTCATTTTATCAATTTTCTTTATTTAGTTATGAATTTTGTAGTGGAAATAATCCTTGTTTTTGGGGTTAAATCACTAGAAAAGATCTATAGCTAAAATAATGTGTTCTTAGAGGGTTTTGTAGATCTTTGAGTTTAGGATTTTTGAGAGTTGGATTCACTCCAAAATAATTACCATAATGCCCTTAGGAAAATCCCAAAGTCAGTTCTCCTGGTAATTTGCCTTTTTCACCAGATTAAAACTACAGAAGCTTTTGATTTGAAACTACTGAAATATCCATTTTTATAGAAATTGGATTCACCAATTTTGGAGTGGTAAATCTACATATGTGATTTATTTGTTTAAATAACTACTAGTTGAAGAGTTTAAATCCTTAAAAATAAACAGAGGCCCAATAAATCAGGAGCTCCTAGGATTTGATATATATTTGAGAGATTGTTCACTAGGAGTTGGAAATAGGTCAAAACTAGTCATGCTTTGATCTAGAGAAAATTCTAAAGGCACATTAGAATTGTTTTTGTAACTTTTTCTACAGTAAAACCATAGCTCAACTTGGCACAAGCCCAAGTTCATATGATACCTATTTCAAAAACCTAGCAGGAGAACCTTGTTTCAACACATTTGGATATGTGGAACCCTCTGAGAGAATTATTTAATGAAGGACACATTGTTGTATTTTTTTACTAGAAAATATTGGAATAATATTCGGGTCATCCTCTGGTGCTACAAGTTGTTGAAAATACTTAGAAATAGGAAATTTAGATATGGCGGGTTTTGGTTATATTCTGTTTTCAAACTGAATTAAAGTTAACAACTATTTTTCTAGATCTAATAAATGAATTAAACTTAAAAAGGGAAATGGGTGAGATCTGCGACCCTGCTATGCCGAGCTGTGGGAAATCGTCCCATCCGGCGCCATGACACGTGTGTGAGGTGGCGTTTAAATTCTTAGGGCGGTCCCACTCTCAAGTGGTGGAGAGAGGAGAAGCGGTACGGGGTAACATGGGCCACATGATTTAACGAGATCCGATGGCCATGGCTCGTTTTCCTCCCATGATAGACGAAGCGAGGAGGAAACCCTATCTTGGGTTGGCGGGTATCAAGGAGCTCACCTAAGGCCTCATCGATGGTGGGTAAGGAGCGGAGGTGACGCAGTAGACTCCAACAACCACGTAGACGGGCGACAAGGTGGGGTTTGATGACAGAGGGTGTTGCGCGCCTCCGAGCCAGCGAAACTTGCTTCGTTGCTCTCCGGAGCTCTCTGTAGGGTGCATGCATGCTGAAAATGAGGGTTCCGTTAGGTTGCGGTTGTCCTAGGGAATCTAGAGGTGGCCGGGGTGCAGCTTCTAGAGCTCGGGGAAGATGGCTTTGATGACGGAACTTGATACATGCACGGTGATGGTAGCATGGTCTGCGGCGTTCCTATAGCCAAGGAAATACGAGGGAGGTTAGGTTAGATCTCGAGGAGCACCAAGATGCTAGAGAATAGGGGAGATTGTGGTCAGCATACACTACAAGAAATTTTCCATCCGCAACAACTTGGTCGGTCGGTTGTCAAAGAAGGCGTGCCTTCCGCGAAGAAATTCTCGGCTTGGCCGTGGCCGATGGAAAACCTGTTTTCCCGGGTTTGCGGCCCTCCACTATGACAAAGCTGCTAAAAACATAGAGGAAGCTCTGCCACCGCATGGAAGAAGCAAGATTTTTGGTGCCTCGAGCGATGATCACTCGCCAAAGTCTTTTGAGGCGTGTGGGTCCTAGACATCGGTGTCTCTAGTAGACCATACTTTTCTATTGCGCCTCCCTGATTTGAACACGATAACATTGCTAGAGATGTCTTACATTTAGTCAGGCAGTCGGGTCCCACATGTCAGCCTCTCCTTAGAAGAATCGTGTGTATGGTGGAATTTTTTCCTTCGCTCGCGCTACCCTATTCCGAACTTGATAGCGTTGCTCGATGCATCTAGCGTTTAATTAGGTTGCTAGGACCCACATGACACCCTCTCATTAGAAGAAACTTGTGTATGATAGAATTTTTTCCTTCCCTTGCGCTACGCTATTCCGAACTTGCTGGCGTTGCTCAATGCACCTACCGTTTAATCAACCTCCTGGGCCCCACATGTCATCCTCTCATTAGAAGAAACATGTGTATGATAGAATTTTTTCCCTTGGTCACCCTCCGTGTTACTAACTTGATAACATTGCTTGGTGCATCAACCGTTTATACAGGATGGTGTGTCCCACATGTCAGTCTCCTCTGTGCAAGAAACATGTCAGTCTCCCTGTTTGGAACTTGGCAATGTTGATCGATACAGCACCTATATAATGTCTCCCGGTTGGGTCCACATGTCAGCCTCCTCTGTAGAGGAAACGTGTGTATGTTGGACATTTTTTTCGGTCACGTCCGCCGGTTTGACCTTGGTAACGTTGCTTGATGCGGCAGTCGTGTCAGCCTCTCTGGACAAGAAACATGTCTATCTTGGTCTTCTTTTTTCCGGTCGTGCCATCTATACAAGTACTTTTAAACCCGCTCGTTAAACTTGATCTCTTGTATGGTAAGGTTGATGGGTGCTAGCTGCAGGAAGGTGTGTCGGCCATCTACATAAATATTGCTAGAGATAAACTGCATGCCTTTCCACTACGAAAGAAAAATGTTATTATTTTATAAAACGTGAAAAATGTATACTAAAATAGTATATAACTTATTTATTTTTGTTCTTAAAAATTGCTTCTCCATCTGCTACGCGTGATTGCTAGCAGCTCAACTAAAAATTGTAACATCCCAATTTTAGCAACCTTGATTAGTTGTCCAGAATGCAAAAATCAGGGGGAGCAAAAACTTTTTCCTGTTCTTAGGTGCAGTGCTTGCCTGTTGTTTTCTTATGCCTCTGTATGAATGTGTATCTATTAGTAATCCTTACCTCACCCTTAGTTGACAAAAGCTCTTTAACCAAAACTATGTCTTTTCGCATATTCTCAAACATTCTGGCATTTTAAATACGGAGCCAAAATGCCTATGTAACCAAAACTATTTTGGTAGCTTCTATTAACTCCATAGATATATAATATAATCTCGTTATGTTTTCAAGGCAGAACACTCAACTAATCTTACCTCTAGTTTCACCAAAATACTCTTTTCTATGCATTTGAAATTCTACTCTTGTTAGAGATACCAAGCATTCTCACCTTATTCAAAACTAAACCTCTTAAAAATGCCCCAACCCTACCTCAGTCTAAGCTTGATGTAACCCTAGAGTAGTTGATTTGTTTATAAGATGAGTTGCCTTGATCTACTGACTAATGAATTGTTTTGTTCTGCTGACTGATTTGTTTGCCTAAGAAGTAGTATGAGTTGCTCTAGGAGCTCATCCCTAGGATAAATATGTTCCCAACTCATCAATCCCTAAGCAAGAATGCAAACCTAGATGTGATCCCTAGCCACTAGCTGATCATCCCAAAACCCTTAACCATATCAATACTGAGAAATTCCATTCCAGAAGTTTCCATGTCCATGAAGACCAATATCAAACATGGCTCTCTTCTACTCACTCTACACTTCAACATCATCCCCTGGCTTATGCTCTAATACCTTGCAACTCCTCCAAGAACATTCCCTCTCATACTCTAGTCAAAATCCTCAAAAGTGCCAAATTTGAAGTCTGGAAAACAGCTTCAGCATCACCTTTTTGAATGCCTCCTTTTCACAAACCATGTGCATTCTTGGAAATGCACTTGAACCATCTTGTTAACCAACCTAAGGACTACCAAGGCCCACCTTTGCCTCTGGATAGATCCTCCTCAAACCCACTTGTCCTTGCTGGTTTTGCAGACAAGAAAATAACATTTCCTGGAAAACTAGTCATCATGCCTACTTTGATAGAAGCTCACATCCTCATACAACCTCCTATGGACAAACTCTATGCATGGTTGTGATCTACTCATTGATTTTTATAAAAACCAACTTCACTTGTTCCAAGTGAATCTTGGTGCTGATTAAACCCACATGGTTTATAAGGCATCATGTCTCCTTCAACATGATAGCCTTAATTTCAGCAAAGTTTGCCATCACTTCTAGATCACCTCAAATGCTTTTAATTCAAACTCCTCCTGCCATGATCATCTATATGACCTGGTCTACCCACCCATCTATCCCTTGCACCAAGGTGAGCTCTGAGCTCCAAGATGCAAGGATGTTTTGGTGGTATGAAAATAACATCACCCTAGATAATCACCTCATTGTTTTCCATCCTTTTCAAGTTGGAATTTCATTCCACAAGGTTGCAACTTCTTGCTACACCTTGTTTATCTCATCTATATTGGTCTTCCAGATTTATCAATAAATATCCATAATTATTATACCACACCTTCCCTCCTCAAAAATAAATATTTTTGAGGAGCTTTATTATTTCTTTTCGTCCATTTTCTTAAATGGCTGAATTGGAATAAAAATTGTTTTAAATTCTTTCATGCCTCAATAAATCTTGACAAAATTCCCCTAGGTGTGTATTCACATTTGGGACCCTCTCAAACCGAAATCCATCCTTGTCCAATGGAAATTTATCAAATGATCTTCTAGATATCATTTCTGTCCTTTTTGAGTAATTGGATTTAAGAGGACTAAAACTCCTATGAAAAATCTCCAATAAATCCTAGAAGTCTACCTTTATCCCATCTACTCACCAGTACCATTTTCTCCTCTGGTACAATGCAAGATTTTGGACTTCCTTCATAAACCTCTAGTTTGATCAAATTTGTCAATTAAGCCAACCACTCCTCAAACCATTTCCAAATTCTATCAAAACTTGTTCAATGCTTATCCTCAACACCAGGACACCTACTGGTCGACTAGCACTGTAGCTCCACACCACCAAATCATCTTTTTGCCCTTGTACTAATAGTAAGAAATAGAGAGGGACAACAAATCTTTCAAGGACTTGCCACAATAAATTACCACAGCAGCCCTCCCACTCTCTTTGAGCTCCCGCACGAGTCAAATACCAATAATACCCCTCTCCACCTCCCCCTGGACCAATCCCTGGCCATCACTCCTCTCCCCCTTGTCCAAAGTGGTAATTTACTCCATCCACTCCTCCCTCTTGGTATATATGGCCAGAGGCTTCCCCAGCTTGCCCTGGCCTCATTTGCCCGCTCACACTTCCCCTCACACTCCCCCACCTCCACTCTCCCTCCCCATCTCTGTGCTGCCCGTGAGAAGAAGAGGGAGTAGCTTCGGCCCCCAACCAAGATCGAGCAAGGCGCTCTCCCCTCTGCTCAATTCCCCCTGCATGTCAGCCCATGTGTTCCCCTCCTCCTCTACCAGATGGTTCTCTTCTTTTTTTCCACGACCAACTCATCCGTCCCCACCATTGAGCTCCGACGAGGTCGCTCTCGGTCACCGTCGCACGAGCTGCTTCCAATGGTCCTCCCCCGCCGTGCCGCTAAATGATCTGCTCAGCACCGTCGACCGCGTCGCCCTGCACCCTCTACGCCGGCTCACGAGCCCTCTGTTGAGCCCCTGCCCTCCCCTCCATCACTCCCTAGGGTTCTGTCCCTGACGCTCTGTCGCTGCGACGACGATGAGCGCTGGCCGTTCATCGTGCCTTAAACGGACGGTTGGGATCCGCCAGTACCGCTTTGGCGCCCTCCAACGCTGACTAGCTGGCTCCGCCAGTCAGGTTCGTACCGCCCCCTCTCACGCGTCGTGTTGCCTCGCCTTGGTCCGGCCTGCCTCTGTGCGGCTCAGTAGCCCCAGATCCCAGGCCGTAAAACTTTTCTTTTTATTCATTTCTGTCTAGATCTAGAGATTGATTCCCTAATTTAAATCCTTTTGAAAATGTAAATCAAGTCCAAATGCCTAGATCTAAATTTCTGAGGGTACTCTGATGTTTTACCAAACATGCAGAGGCAACCCCAAGTCCAAATTACATTCCATTACTTGCTAGCAATTACTCTGCGAAAATGTGTCTGGAACACTAATTAAATTCCACAGAGAGTTTCACACCCCCATTTGAGTTGAACCCAAGTCTTGCTGGAAGGTATTGGAAATACCTATCATCCAGCATAGGTCCCATACCAAGTTGAACAATATAATGCCCTTAACAAAAATAACAAAAACAGCTGCTTTCTGTCTTAGATAAAGTCCCCAGGTCTAACCAAATGTGGTAATGACCTGATTCCACCTTATAGTAGCTCATGATATCAATGTCTAGCAAACCCTAGAAGCTCAGAATTTATTGAGTTCCGCGTGAATTTTAGTGACTTAAATAATCTTGTAAGGGGTATTTCCACTAAATAAATCACTCCAGGAGTTTGTCAACTCCAAAAAGAGTGAATCCAATTTCTACAGAAAGGTATTTTAAATACCTATCATATGCCTCTAGAAGCAACTAAATAGCTCATGTAGTTTTAATCTGGTAAAAAGAAGAAGAACTGTACAGAACTGCCTTGGGGAATTTCCTGAGGGCATTCTGGTAATTATTCTGACAAGATTCCAACTCTAGGTGGTCCAGTACATCAAACCCTACTTAACCATCCCAGAAAATAATGTTTGGAGCTCCAGAACTCTTCTGGTGAATTATTCCCTCAAACTAGAGTTATTTACACTATAAAAATCATATTAAATCTAGGAAATTGATAATCAAGTGAAACCACTTGTGTGGGTTTTGTTTTGACAAGACCTATCTGAGGATATCACTTTTGCCCATTGGTATCCTACATACCTCAGAACCCGAATCTAAGTTCAAGATATGTACCCTAGACAACTATCTTCCAAGAGAGAATAATACAGTGGCAATCTAGTAAATTCACACCAACCAATACCCAACCTTTCCAAAACCTCCCAAGTTCAGTTGTAATCCTTATGTTTGTTGCTGTATGGTTTGATTATTTTTATGCCTTGTTTTGATTGTGGTATTATCTGGTTGCATGTATATTCAATGACGATGATAGTGTGAGTGTCTATCGACAAGAAGGAAGGGACTTCTTATTATTATTGTTATTGGGTATTCTTGGTCATCTGAAGAAGTCCAGGGACTTATTGCTGATCACAGGCAAGCCACCATTCCTGAACACTGATATATGTCGTATTCTCTTTTACCTATGTTATATCCTCTTTATAAAGTGCATAATCTACCTACATGTTTCATTTTACAAATACTGCGATAGTAACTTGGCTCCTTCAAGTTACCACTGCGTGTCCTTCGAGGCACCACCCCGAGGAACCTATCATTTTATCCCCTTTAGACCGAGAGTGCGATGGTTAGCATCCTACCTCCTTGGAAACCTCGGTTTTGATAAAATAAACTGTTTTGGGATTTTTTCCCCACTACAAAGGTTTCAAAACGGCTTTGTAAAACCCTTGGAAGAGGCATCATTCCAAGTGGATTTTTTAACGAAAGAAATGGGATGGGATGTTCTACGCCTTTGCTGGAACAAGTTTTATACGCACAACCACATTACCCTCGGTGCTGGGGCTTAACTCGTAGTTTGTCCGCATTAGGCGAGGCAACATCTACCATGCTTATAGGGAGAGATCCCTGGAAGTCCGGGCAGGCACCACCAGATCAAGGTTCTCAAGCCTGTCGCTTGTTTAGGCACGAGTGAGCCTGAACTGGGTCTCCCGCGGACGGTATGACTTGGAGTACGGAAGGAAGTGGAGTCACCAGATTTAAGGTATATGCCAAGTTGCGGCTTGGGTATGCGCGTGTACGGAAGGCAGGACTATGGCTGGGAGCCACATACTCGTTGCTAGGGAGAACAAACCCAAGAGGAAAGCATGCCTTTGCTAGAGTAGACAAGCGAAAGGTTAGGTTTGATTATCCGGACCCCCATCTAGAGTGGTAGTGGGCCGTGGTTGTATCCCGACGGATGTATTGATTCTTGTGGGGAAAGTGCGCAAACTCTGCAGAGTATAACCTATTCGAATAGCCGTGTCCACAGTCAAGGACAGTTGTAAAGGTGTTGGCTAGGAGTACCCAAACTGTGCTTGTGTGGGATACAAGTACGGTTTGAACAAAGGTTCCGGGGGAACCCAAGTTGGAGAGCATTGTTTTGACACGAGGGGGTCGAAGATGTTTAAAAAGGGTTTTTACTACAAAACTGTTTTCAAAACTCTTTTTCAACAAAGATATGGTCAAAGATGTTTAAAATGGGCTTTTACTACAAAACTTTTTTAAAAACTCTTTTTCAACAAAGATATGTGGATGTCTTGATTTATAAAATAGAAGCATGTTTTCGAACCTCTTTTTCATCAAAGATACAGAGATGCCATAACATCCAAAGTTAGTTTAGTCTTTTCAACAGCAACCCTAGATAGAGCTATCTCGCCACAACCAGAATTGCATTTCCTTGTTCACTTATCTTGGTGGTTTGCAAGTACATTCAAAGTACTCACGGTTGTGTCCCTGGCTATTTACTTGGCCAGACTTTCAAGAGTTTAAGGTGACGTCCAGCGAGCTAGGCCGTCTTCCCAGTCAGCTGCCTATAGGTTGAGGCACGATTGGGCTCTGCGCTTGGTGATGTTCTGCTGCTAATGATGATGTAGACATAATGACATTTATGTAAGTCTTGTAATTCGTTATGTTTCAGAGGGTGTAATGGTACCTGTCAGTTATGTTCCACGGCTCACTGATCATGGGAACGTGGATGTAGGGATAACAGGGATTTCTCGGATGAATAATCTGGAGAGCCATCCTAATTGTAGGAGACCTTAGTTAGCATGGACGTTAGACAGGAAACGATAAACCTATTTTCTAAAAGACAAGGGAGAAAAGAAGACTATTTACAAAAAGTACTTATGTCTTCTCCTCCTCTGATTTTGGAGAAAACTACTTGAATTAATATGATTTTCATAATCTCAAAATTATGCACACTTGTCACTAACCCCAACCTGAACCTAAACCCTTATGTAGATGGAGCCTATTGATGAAGAGTGGCTGAAGATTGGATTTCCCCAAATCCTATGGGACTCGATGCAACTGTGCGCTTACCAGCAGAAACCTACATACACCCTCCACAAGGGACTGGAATCAGGAGATTATGTGGGACAGATTGTCATACTAGCCAAGCCAGGAACCAATGGAAGCCCTATCTACTCCACATGACCAAGAATGCCTAGTCCCGTGCTTGCTATTGACTTGGTAGCCAGAGAAGCTTTGATGCGCATCCGTAGTTCCCTCCCAGAGATGAGGCAGCCCACAACCTTCTACCTCCCCATGAAGGGAAATGTCGACTGCACCGGAGGAACTCAAGACCCCAGCCTGGCGTACCCTGCTCTCTCCTTCCAGACCCGTTACAGCTACTCTAGTAATGAGGCATTAACAGTAGTCATTGACGAATACCGCCACTCCCAGATGGAGCTCCATCGCCTGCAAACCATTCTCACCTGTAAGGAAGCTCTGGAAACCCTGCAAAGGAATCAAGCACAAGCAACTTCAACTGAAGGAACCTCGAGGGAAGCCATCCCCAGGAAAAGCAGGAAGTGCACCACCGCCAGTCAATACCTCCATAAGTTCAAGCCCCTCAAGAAGGCGCAGGAAACCTCCACTGATCTGCCAGAAGCTAGCCCCGACACCACAGATGCAACCTCCGAGTAAACACCGGCGTTGCGGTACTTGCCCGTTTAGAAATAGGGTAGAGTCATGTATCGTCCCTGGACGCGTTTTGTAATGCCTAAGTACTATTAGCACCCTCGGGTGCAGATTTGGTTGGTTTGTAATGACTTTCCTGATTTGCTATGCTTGCTTGAATCGTTTTTCCTTTTTTGCGTGTTTTACCCAAGTCGTTGCATCAGACCCCAAACCCGGAACGGGTACCCTCAACCGGAGATTTCCCAGGATGGCCATGTAGACAGGAAGCTCGAAGAAGGCATGTAGCCGTTACGGAGATGAAGGACACTCAGTCAGCAGATGCTCCGACCACTGCACCAACTTCGGACAACCCCATTCACCCAAATTTTGCCCAACTCAAATTATCACTTGTCCAGTATATCCCCTCATTGGCATAGCCCGTCAACCTCCCGGTACCAAGAAAGGCAAGCCGTCAAAGCATTTACGTCGAAGGACGGGCACCTGCTTAATGTGTGCCCCGAGGGCAAACCCGTCAAGACTTCCTCTGCAGAGAAGCTCGAAGACACCCAAGGTCCCCTCCCTCAGAAAAGATGGTCACCCTACCGCTCGCTGCCCCTTAGCTCAAGACTGAAGATTTCCTGCACTTCGATAGGCGACAACGCCCCATGGAAGAAAAGACCAAGAGAGAAGCTCCTTCACTCACTCTAGGACTTCCTGAGGTTCGGCAAGCACAACCTTTATTAAACTATCCATATCCCCTCCCCTTGGAATGACACCTATGATGCTACCTGCCCCCCCCCTTTGACGTTGATGTCCGCTACCTTAAGAACTATCTGTTGCCGCCCTCATAAGGAAGTACCCGACTAGTAACTCTCTGACCTACCCAGGTCAAATCCTAAGGGGGAAAGACCGTGTCTTTCCTACAAAATAGATTACCCCTCTACCAAGAAGAAAATCAAACTGTGGGACCTGAAGACACAGACTTGTCAAAGACTTGGATACAACAACCCACTAAAGAGAAACACTGTGAACCCTTACTAAAGGAAGATCCCTCCTCGCAATCATGGTGGAAGCTAGCTCAACCCCCCGTGCTTCCAAGAAGATTGAAGTTCAACCTCGTTGTCAAGGTGTTTCTATTCGAAGACAAAGTCAGCAAGTTAGCACACAAGAAACTCATAGTACTAACTCCGAGAAAATTTACCTAACCATACTCTCCCGAATATCGGGACGAGATTCTTTAAAGGGGGAAAGGTCTGTAACATCCCAATTTTAGCAACCTTGATTAGTTGTCTAGAATGCAAAAATCTGGAGGAGCAAAAACTTTTTCCTGTTCTTAGGTGTAGTGCTTGCCTATTGTTTGCTTATGCATGTGTATGAATGTGTATCTATTAGTACTCCTTACCTCACCCTCAGTTGACAAAATCTCTTTACCCAAAACTATCTCTTTTCACATATTCTCAAACGTTCTGGCATTTTAAAACAGGAGCCAAAATTCCTATGTAACCAAAACTATTTTGGTAGCTTCTATTAACTCCATAGATATATAATATAATCTCCTTATGTTTTCAAGGCAGAACACTCAACTAATCTTACCTCTAGTTTCACCAAAATACTCTTTTCTATGCATTTGAAATTCTACTCTTGGTAGAGATACCTAGCATTCTCACCTTATTCAAAACTCAACCTCTTCAAAATTCCCCAACCCTACCTCAAGCTAAGCTTGATGGTAACCCTAGAGTAGTTGATTTGTTTATAAGATGAGTTGCCTTGATCTGCTGTCTGATGAATTGTTTTGATCTGCTGACTGATTTGTTTGCCTAAGAAGTAGTATGAGTTACTCTAGGAGCTCATCCCTAGGATCAATATGTTCCCAAATCATCAATCCCTAAGACAGAATGCAAACCTAGATGTGATCCCTAGACACTAGTTGATCATCCCAAAACCCTTAACCATATCAATACTGAGGAATTCCATTCCAGAAGTTTCCAAGTCCATGAAGACCAATATGAAACATGGCTCTCTTCTACTCACTCTAAAATTCAACATCATCCCCTTTCTTATGCTCTAATACCTTGCAACTCCTCCAAGAACATTCCCTCTCATACTCTAGACAAAATCCTCAAAACTGCCAAATTTGACAAAGTCTGGAAACAGCTTTAGCATCACCTTTTTGAATGCCTCCTTTTCTCAAACCATGTGCATTATTGGAAATGCACTTGAAACATACTGTTAAACAACCTAAGTACCACCAATACCCACCTTTGCCTCTGGATAGATCCTCCTCAAACCCACTTGTCCTTGCTGGTTTTGCAGACAAGAAAATATCATTTCCTGCAAAACTAGTCATGATGCCTACTTTGGTAGAAGCTCACATCCTCATACAAACTCCTATGGACCAACTCTCTACATGGTTGTGATATACTAATTGATGTTTATCAAAACCTACTTCACTTGTTCCAAGTGAATCTTGGTGCTGATTAAACCCACATGGTTTATAAGGCATCATGATTCCTTCAGCATGACAGCCTTAATTTCAACAAAGTTTGCAATTACTTCTAGATCACCTCAAATGCTATTAATTCAAACTCCTCCTGCCATGATAATCTATATGAACTGGTCTACCCACCCATCTATCCCTTGAACCAAGGTGAGCTCGGAGCTCCAAGATGCAAGCATGTTTTGGTGGTATAAAAATAACATCACGCTAGATCATCAACTCATTGTTTTCCATTGTTTTCAAGAGGGAATTTCATTCCAAAAGGTTGAAACTGCTTGTTACACCTTGTTTATCTAATCTATATTGGTCCTCAAGATTTATCAATAAATATCCATAATTATTATGGCCCTAAAACTATTTAATTCCTTAAATGGTCAGAATCTCCAGAACTCCCTCCTTGGAGGAAAGTTTGGTTTTTGCCAAAACACTCCTCCCACTTTTGGCTCAAGTGAGTTCCATTTATGATACCACACCTTCCTGCCTCAAAATAAATATTTTTGAGGACGTTTATTACTTCTTTTCGTCCATTTTCTTAAATCGCTGTATTGGAATAATAATTCTTTTAAATTCTTTTATGCCTCAATTAATCTTGAGAAAATTCCCCTAAGTGTGTATTCACATTTGGGACCCTCTCAAACCAAAATCCATCCTTGTCCAATGGAAATTTATCAAATGATCTTCTAGAAATCATTTTCTGTCCTTTTTGAGTAATTGGATTTAAGAGGACTAAAACTCCTCTGAAAAATTTCTAATAAATCCTAGGAGTCTTCCTTTATCCCATATACTCACCAGTACCATTCTCTCCTCTGGTCCAATGCAATATTTTGGACTTCCTTCATAAACCTCTAGTTTGATCAAATTTGTCAATTAAGCCAACTGACGAGGTCGCTCTCGGTCGCCGTTGCACGAGCTGCTTCTAGTGGTCCTCCGCCGCCGTGCCGCCCACCGATCTGCTCAGCACCCTCGACCACGTCGCCCAGCACCCTCCATGCAGCCTTATGAGCCCTCTGGTGTGCCCCCGCCCTCCCCTCCGTCGCTCCCTAGGGTTCTGTCCCCGGCGCTCTGTCGCTGCGACGACGATGAGCGTGGGCCGTCCATCGCGCCTTAAACGGACGACCGGGATCCGCTACTACTGCTTCGCCGCCCTCCACTGGTGATTGGCGGGCCCCACCAGTTAGGTTCGAACCGCCCCTCCCACGCGTCGCATTTCCCCGACTTGGTCCGGCCTGCCTCTGTGCGGCCTAGTAGCCCCAGATCCCAGCCCGTAAAACTTTTCTTTTTATTCATTTATGTCTAGATCAGAAGATTGATTCCCCAGTTTAAATCCATTTTAACATGTAAATCAAGTTCAAATGCCTAGATATAAATTTCAAAGGGTACTCTGATGTTTTACCAAACATGCAGAGGCAACCCCAAGTCCAAATTACATTCCATTACTTGCTAGCAATTATTCTGCTAAAATGTGTCTCGAACACTAATTAAATTGCCCAGAGAATTTCACACCCCCATTTGAGTTGAACCAAATTCTTACTGGAAGGTATTGCAAATACCTATCATCCAGCACAGGTCCCATACCAAGTTGAACAATATACTGCCTTTAACAAAAATAACAAAAACAGTTGCTTTCTGTCTTAGATAAATTCCCCAGGTCTAACCAAATGCGGTAATGATCTGATTCCACCTTCTTGTAGCTCATGATATCAATATCTAGCAAACCCTAGCAGCTCAGAATTTATGGAGCTCTGGGTGAATTATAGTGACTTAAATACTCCTGTAAGGGGTATTTGCACTAAATAAATCACTCCAGGAGTTTGTCAACTCCAAAAAGAGTGAATCCAATTTCTATAGAAAGGTATTTTAAATACCTATCATATACCTCTAGAAGCAACTAAATAGCTCATGTAGTTTTCATCTGGTAAAAAGAAGAAGAACTGCACAGAACTGCCTCTAGGAATTTCCTAAGGGCATTTAGGTAATTATTCTGACAAGATTCCAACTCTAGGTGGTTCAGTACATCAAACCCTACTTAACCATCCCAGAAAATAATGTTTGGAGCTCCAGAACTCTTCTGGTGAATTATTCCCTCAAACTAGAGTTATTTACACTATAAAAATCATATTAAATCTAGGAAATTGATAATCAAGTGAAACCACTTGTGTGGGTTTTTTTTTGACAAGACCTATCTGAGGATATCACTTTTGCACATTGGTATCCTACATACCTCAGAACCCGAATCTAAGTTCAAGATATCTACCCTAGACAACTATCTTCCAAGAGAGAACAATACAGTGGCGATCTAGTAAATTCACACCAACCAATACCCAACCTTTCCAAAACCTCCCAAGTTCAGTAGTAATCCTTATGTTTGTTGTTGTATGGTTTGATTATTAGTATCCCTTGTTTTGATTGTGGTATTGTCTGCTTGCATGTATATTCGATGACGACGATAGTGTGAGTGTCTGTCGATAAGAAGGAAGGGAATTATTATTATTATTGTTATTGGGTATTCTTGGTCATCTGAAGAAGTCTAGGGACTTATTGCTGATCACAGGAAAGCCACCGTTCCTGAACTCTGATATATGTCCTATTCTCTTTTACCTATGTTATATCCTCTTTATAAAGTGCATAATCTACCTTCATGTTTTGTTTTACAAATACTGCAATAGTAACTTGGCTCCTCCACGTTACCACTACGTGTCCTTCGAGGCACCACCCCGAGGAACCTATCATTTTATCCCCTTTAGACCGAGAGTACGATGGTTAGCATCCTACCTCCTTGGAAACCCCGATTTTGAGAAAATAAACTGTTTTGGGATTTTTCCCCACTACAAAGGTTTCAAAACAGCTTTGTAAAACCCTTAGAAGAGGCATCGTTCCAAGTGGATGTTTTAACGAAAGAAATGGTGATGATGAGAAGTAAGAATGTGATGGATGTTCTACGCCTTTACTGGAACAATTTTTTTCCACGCAACCACATTACCCCAGGTGCTAGGGATTAACTCGTAGTTTGTTCGCATTAGCCGAGGCAACTTCTACCATGCTTATAGGGAGAGATCCTTGGATGCTCGTGAAGGCGCCACCAGATCAAGGATCTAAAGCCTATCGCTTGTTTTGGCAAGAGTGAGCCTGAACTGGCAGGAAGCCGGGGCAACAATTGGGTCTCACACGGACGGTATGACTTGGAGTACCGAAGGAAGTGGAGTCACCAGATTTAAGGTATATGCCAAGTTGCGCCTTGGGCATGCGCACGTACGGAAGGCAGGACTATGGCTGGGAGCCACATACTCGTTGCCGGGGAGAACAAACCCAATAGGAAAAGCATGCCTTTGCTAGAGTAGACAAGCGAAAGGTTAGGTTTGATTATTCGGACCCCCATCTACAGTGGTAGTGGGCTGTGGTTGTATCCCGGCAGATGTATTGATTCTTGTGGGGAACGTGCGCAAACTCTGCAAAGTATAACCTATTCGAATAGCCGTGTCCACGGTCAAGGACGGTTGTAAAGGTGTTGGCTAGGAGTACCCAAACTGTGCTTGTGTGGGACACAAGTACGGTGTGAACAAAGGTTCTGGGGGAACCCGAGTTCGAGAGCTTTGTTTTGACCCGAGGGGGTCGAAGATGTTTAAAAAGGGTTTTTACTACAAAACTGTTTTCAAAACTCTTTTTCAACAAAGATATGGGGATGTATTGATTTATAAAATAGAAGCATGTTTTCAAACCTCTTTTTCATCAAAGATACGGAGATGCCATAACTTCCAAAGTTAGTTTAGGATTTTCAATAGAAACCCAGATAGAGCTATCTGGCCACAGCCAGAATTGCATTTCCTTGTTTCACTTATCTTGGTGGTTTGCGAGTACATTCAAAGTACTCAAGGGTGTGTCCCTGGCTATTTACCTGGCTAGACTTTCAGGAGTTTAAGGTGACGTCCAGCGAGCTAGGCCGTCTTCCCAATCAGTTGCTTGTAGGTTGAGGCACGATTGGGCTCTGCGCTTGGCGATGTTCCGCAGCTAATGATGATGTAGCCATAATGGCATTTATTTAAGTCTTTTAATTCGTTATGTTTTGGAGGTTGTAATTGTACCCGTCGGTTATGTTCCACGGCTCACTGATCATGGGAACATGGATGTAGGCATAACATGGATTTCTCGGATGAATAATCCGAGGAGCCCACAAAAATGCTATACATAAATTAGTAGGTAGTACTCCCTCTATTTCATAATATAAGATGTTTCCACTAAAAGAGGTCTAGATACACTCCTTTCACAAAGCTAAACATCTTATATTATGAAACATAGGGAGTAGTTTCTACTTAAAAACATGGATAGGCGGAGTTTTTTTAGGGTGGGTGGTCAATTCCCAAAAAAGGCCGAATTGAAGAAAAATGGGCCAGTTAGAGATTGATGGGCTATTATACATAGGCTATTTTTCATGGACTCTCATTCAAACTAATTGGGTTGTTTGCCTTGGCCGAATAACCCAAAACATGGCCAAATTAGAAGGTCTTGGGCTATGATGAGGCCAAATGGGCTAATTTCTTGGGATCGATAGTTAAAATCCCAAGGTACATGTTGGGGCTTGGCCGGATTCGATACAAAGATGGCAACAAGGGGAAAAAGGTATAAAATATGAGCGCCTAGATCTCAGGCGCCTGAGAACTGTTATGTTAAGTCGTTGACGTTACCCTACTAATTGTGCTAATTCTCTGTTGCAGCCTAGAAGTTGCAACTCAATAAATTCCCAATTACAACCTAGTTGCAACTAATGTGTAACCCTCACGTTGTACGAATCGCGAGGTAAATCCAATGGCAAGAGAGGTGACTGAGAACTAAGAAGTTCTCAAGCACCTGAGAACTGGCAAATCCGATAAAATATTCATAGATATTTCTATGAAAACAGTGGAAAAAAACCACGCACCCACCAAAACTTTCCGCTGAGACCCCAAACTTTCCTAAGCGCACCCTCAATCGAGCAACCAACCCCTGTTTCTTCAAGTTTTGCATCATTATTATGGGAGATGCACCAGATTAGAACAAGGCAGCAAACTTCTCAACACCTTTCCATGAACAGTGTCGGCCAACCACCATTGCTCACGCCGTTCTTCACGAGACGCACCGGTCGGCGGTCAACTGGGCGATTCCTACGCTTCTCCTGCTATATTCAGGCACTGGACATTGTTCTTGGCTTTGGTTTGTTCTCCACCTCTCCTATAAATAGTTAAAGCTTGTGACCATCTAGATTTAAATGGTTCTTGAAGATTTGGGTAGGTATGTTCTTTAGGTAAATATATAGTAAAGCTCTGGATAGAAGATTTGGCAAATATCTTAAAAAGGACTTGGCAGAGATCTTGTGCAAGCTTTTGACATGATATATTCCCCATCCTTCTTTGATACGATGGAGCATTTGGCTATTTATGTACCTGACAAGGAAGTAATTATAGGTATAGTACAATATAGATGGATGTACCCTATAGAACATCGACCTTGCATTTCCAAGGAGCGGGAAGATATCCGTAGATAGTTTGATAAGTGAGTGTTATGCAAAGATATCTTCACATATAATATAGATTGTAGAAAAGCCAAATATATACAGATGTCTGACTTGGCTATGTTTTGTAGGTTCTTTGCTGAAATAAAAGTACTGGAAATTTTGTTCCACCAATAAAAAGACCGAATGGACTAAGATCTAAGGATCATGTAAGATGCTCAAATTGAACTATAAATTATCCACATGGGATAACCTCTTGTCTATTTTGTAATGCTAGATTTTGGATCTTGAATTTCTGGCCCTTATTTGTGGTCCTAATAGGAGTATAACAACAGCTTCAGTTTGCATTTCCAACGGTGTCTGCAATAGCGTTGATGTACCTTCTGTGGAGACTGACGCAACTGGAAGTTATCCTGATGAACCTGCACTAGATTGCATTTAGACTCAAAATCCTACACTTGACATTGTCGTCCCAAGGAAAAGAAGGTTGTGGGTATGGTATACTGCCTTTTGTAGAACAAGATATTGGAGGTGATGATTTCCTATGGCAATCCCTACCATTCTATGACTTGTATGAGTAGTTATCTTAATGTATTTGAATTGTATGTTCCTCTCTATCAATGAAAATGGCAAATATTTTGCCTTGTTTAAAAAATAAATAAATATTTGCATGTATCCATGTGTTAGTCAATGCAAATAAGATATTGTTTTTGGTTCAAGTCATGTGAACAAATATGTTTGTATGTAGAGACATAGAAGAAGATTGGGTAACAAAATCAGCATGAAGTTTCCAGATCAATAACACAAGCATACTGGCATTACAAGAAAAGGAATAGAACCATCTTTTCACCGTGCTTGTGAAAAGGAGATGAGCCAAGAACCACGCATGGAAGTGGCAGAGGCTAATTATAGTGCAGCTCAGCTATCATTGGTTTATCATCAATAATACTTAAGAATCCAAATATGATTATATACGAGGAGTAGGTCCAGTTCCACACTACAGTTCAACGGGCAAAAGTGTAAGAAATGCGTAAGGTAGCCCAACAATTCAGGTTCCAGCAAAAAGAATAGAAATCATAAGAAAGACAGCTCCGCATCACAGTTCACCACCTTCAGGTGCAATAGTCTCTATAGATTGTAAACCCAATTTACCACCTCCTTTAGGTGGCACGATGATTTCGAGAGAAGGATCCACAGCACCAACAACAGCGCCAACACCTGTAGCATGAGTCTCCACAATAGGTTAACGACCGAGCACCACAATGTCCACTGGAGTCCCTTCACTGCCAGCTCCAGCCGCATAAGTCTCTGCCGATAGTAAAACCAATCTACCACCTCCATCATCTAGCATGATGATGGAAGGTGCAGGCTCATCAGTACCAGCTGCAGCTGCATCATTCTCCACAGAAGTTAAACAAGGCGGAGGCTTAGGTGTAGCAATCTGATATCCATTTTCTACTCTGTCATTAGGAAACTGACAGTCTGCTTCAACTTTGTGCTTCTGCAGTTACCAGATAAACAGGGATTATAGTGAAAGCATCTATGCGAGATGTCAAGAACATATGTCACTATTGATTTACCATGTCATCTAGGATAGCACAAGTCATAGAATTGGAACCTATTTCATCAATAATCATGTTTTTTTGCTCCTTCCCCTATCTCCTTCTACAATAAGCTATAATATTAATTACATGATGTTAATTGTCAAATATATGCAAATGTTGAAAAGTTTGCACTATCGAATACCAACTTTGAACGGATCCCCACTATTCTTAGTTATGGGATCTAGCCTAGAAACCAAGCTTTCATGCAATCCTAGTCTACAAAAAAAGGATGCATACCCGATATAAGAGCTACTCTACACATGATAATGTTATGCAATCAATAATAAAAATTTAACCACATCATCAAATATATCATGTATGTTCGGAGTGAATCTCGATACACTCGTTTCGCATAAGCTAAAACATCATATATTATGAAATAGAGGAAATAGGTACAAGTGTTCTAGTATTTCACAAACCTCCATTGCTATCACGGGACAGGGATGACATATGTGACACCAACCTATAGAAGGTTGCCGCGCCGATCTCGTCACCACCTGTAGAATATGAAGCCGAGGAGCCAGTCGGCAACAATATGGAGCGAGAGGCTAGGGGGAGGTAGTGGATGGAAGAAGGGACTGAGTAAAATAATTTGTGTGTGTGGGGGGAGGCCGGTGAGGGAGTTAAATCCAGCTTGTCTCGGGTGGAATGCACTTCCACGTGCAACGACGTGTGCAAAACTCCCTCCCTCTCGGCAGCTACTATCAGTAGTACTCCAGCTAGCTTCATCGAGTTCGCTGGTACTAGTAGACCTTTACTACTACTAGGTAGACTAGCACTTGTTCAGAAGAAAAAACTACACTAGCACACCATCATACAATATTGCCTTGCCAAATCACTAGTGATACCATGATTAGCGACATGTTTTTACAAGTAAACCTGGAAATATCGTGTTCCACCGCATACAGTTTCTGAGCAAAGTACCAACATGTCCAACTTACCTACAGTAGCTTGTTATAGGACCCAAACTGTAGTGAAAAATAAACAAACCTATGGACCTGATAGGAGTAACACTAATATTACTACTAGTATACAGCATTCTGGAAGAAATTATGTAGTAGTAGAGTACAATTATACTCCTAATAAGGTTCTTTTACGATCTTGGTGAAACATACATACTGGAGAAACTACCAAGTGTACAAAAGGGGTTTGGTCATATAGAGTATTTTACAAGACTTATCGGATGTGAAACTAAATGTTGAGTAGTACATCAGCTAAACCAGCAAAAAGAAAGAGTTCAACAGAAGGCCAAGACCAAATGAGCTATCCTTGAACTGGATCGTTCCACTCCAAGGCGTTCGAGAAGGTTGGGATGAACCAACACGGAGTCTCCGACAGTATCCAGTGAGTGTTGGTGTGGAAACCAATAGCAGCATCACCATTCAGTCTGAAGCAGCAAATTTCAGGACGCGGCCTGTACTCGTAGACAATTTCTTGGTGTGATGTGTAAACACAATTCCTTATCGTCAGATTTCCTAGTGGATAATTTGCACTTCCTACGACAATGTTAATCGGATAGTTCACGTCAAGGAAAAGGAATATGATCCAAGCTTAGTAACCCTTTTCCATTGGTTAGCTGCAGTTAACTGGCTTGTTTCCATAGAGAACACCAAGCACTCAAACTAGAAGAATATGTGCGAACGGTGCGACCATAGTGAATAGCACTAGTATCATTAGTAATTGCATTGCCTGAGAGACCATATGTATAACCTGAAGATGTCTTTAACCATGGGGAGATATTGCTAAGCAACACCTACCAGGATCATCCTCCTCATCGTCCTTAGCAAACCCATGTGTCAGCTAAAGCACATCGCTTGGTGACAGGATAAGGAAAGGACATTCAAACAGAAAGGAAATGTAAAATGGAAATAATACTGATATTGATCTGACATTATAGAAGTTGATATACTATTTAAAAAATCTTGATGAAAGATGTTTGATTGTGTAAAAAAATATGCCAACCTAGGGACATGCTATGGAAATTCTCCTTCTTTTCAAAATGGGGATATGCTATGGAAATTCTCCTATGGATACGGTTTGATTCATAGCATCAAATGAAATAGGAAATAATCCCATAGGATCTTGCAATTAAAGTTCATAGAAAAAACAAGGTTTGATCCTACAAGATTTTGGTGTGTTATATAGCAAAGGAGAACCAACAAGGATTATTTCTAGGAGGTTGAGTATCTTATCTCATCTTACCACTATATAGTGTACGAATAAATTTGAATATTGATTGTTGGATCAAGACTTGTGAATCCCAACATTGCGAGCCATTGGATCTTCTTTTCCATTATAGCATCTACTAGAAGATTCTATTGATAGTCTTTAGCACAATGAACACTATGCACAATCCTCAAAGCACACTTCTCCATCATTCTAGAATCTTCTCCGTCGTTTCTCAATACTATGTTAACAAAATTTACAAGTAGAACCTAATAAATGTTGACTTCTACATGATACAAAATACAAGAACTGAATATGCACCCATACTTTATAGATGTCGATCAAATTTAAATTTTTTTGAGCTTTACCTAGTATTATAATTCTATATAGTGATGATATGTAATATGTCTAGTATCTCAGTCTCACGTAAGTCCTACTAGTTCATATCACATTTTCCATGGATGTACTAGTACTAGGAGACAAGGCAATACTATCAGTAGAACTCAATCCTACAAATGAAATTACTTATATGTAAGGAAACTTACCAAGGATAACATTCCTCTGAAATTCCTATGAATAAAAGAGGATAAAACTCCTATAAAATTCCTACTAACCAACGAAAGTTCAGAAACATTATCTTACATAGATTCATAAATAATATCTGAGTCTCACGTAAGTACTACTAGTAGATATCATACTTTCCATGGGATATACTAGGAGACAAAGAAATACTATCAACAGAACTCAATCATATGAATCAAACTACTTATATGTAAGAAAATTTCCTAAAGATTGCATTCCTCTAAAATTCCTAGGGAATTCCTTCGAATCAAAGAGGCTAATTTTTTTATGGAATTCCTACTAAACAATGAAAGTTCAGTAAAATTAGCTTACATCGATTCAGGAATAAAGCTAATGAAATACGTATGGAGGAGAATTTACCAAGTTCTAGAGGCTTCCATGCATAAACACAGCCATTCTCAGTCACGGCGAACACACGGTCGTGTTGGATAATAGCATCACAATATCTGAAGTAGCCCTGGGACTTATTCACACAAACTGACCATCCATGACTATCATTGCCCTAAAGGACAACAATCTTGAATTCAAAAATGGTGACAAAAGAGAAATCCTTGTATCCCCCAGCAGTTGTCGGAACTTGGCAAATGACTATGTTCTGCAGTTTAGTACGTCGACCTTCATCAGCATCATCCTGGAATTTAAGTGCAGAACCTTCGGTCGCTTCAAACCCTGACACTTGTGGAATAACAATCTTGCGACGAGTGTACATGTTGACAAGGTCCCACCTAAAATCGGGCCTAACTATGATGATCCTATCTCCATTTCCGCCCGCTCGCTGCTCATCAAAACCATTTGGCATCACAACATTGGAGGAGAGCCTGTCCTACGGCGTTAGCTTGCACAGGCTACCTGCCACTTTGAAGCAGTCTTTGGATTCCCACGGTCTCACCGTCAAGTGAGAATGAAGAACACATGGGGGCCAAACTGATGAGAAGTAGGTGTAGTTTCGCTCTCTTTTGCTGATTGAAGAATATGTTTGGATGAACCAACGAGCCTCACGGTGGTGGTGGCATCACAATTGTTGATGCATACTTGAAGGGGGCCTTCGGTGAACACCTTCTTAAACTGCTCAGTATCTTTACTGACCTTGCTCGATCTCACCATGGAAGGAGGCTGCATATGGTGTTTTGGGGGCTTTCTTTGGGTGGGGTGGGGGGAAGATCATTGGTGGGAGCTAGCGGCCGGGGAGATATGGAGAAGACAAACACCGTGGAAGGCCTAGTTGCACAAACCTCCAACCATTTGAGTCATAGTTGCAAGGAGCTCCAACTATTAAGCCCCAGGCATGTCAGAAATAATGTTAAGAGGGCTAATCAAAAAAATTGTGCTATGTGCAGCATTCGTACCCAAAAGTAATTGTAATTTATTGCAACTATACTATCCTGATTATCTGGAGTTCCCTGGAATTTCGACTCCAATTATTGAAGGTTTCTGTAATTTCCTCCCTCCTCGTGTTTCCAGGAAGCTCTATGACCCTATGTTCAAACAAAAAAAATGATCAAAGACAAATAAGAGGACGACCATCTCTTAGAGCTCGTTTGATTTGCAGGATTCTCAAAACATAGAAAGAGGAAACTTCAGGAGTTTGGATAAAGTATCTATTTGAATCGTAGGGAAAGCAAAGCAATTCTAACATGAGGTTAGAGTGGATGGAAATTTTCCTAAAAAAATAGCGGAATCTCAATTATCGTGTTTTTCCTATACCTGTATTTTTCCTACATTGCGTTCTAAATGGGGCATAATTCCTATATATTGGAATCCTTTGAATCAAAAAACTAGACTAGGATTATTTCCTAAGGAACCAAATCCTTCACAACTCCTTTGAATTTTCTTTGAATCAAAGAAGGAATAAAAAGAGGTTTCCTCTATCAAAAAAAGGAACTCCACCTCTTGGAGAAAAAAAGGAACTCCACCTCTTGGACAATTCAGTGTGATGAGAGTAGCTACTAGAGTCTATGTCTAGTACTAACTGTAGGGCACCATCATAGCATGTTATTACTAGTATGTATCAGTCTTTGCAGGTGCCTCGAAGGAAACAAAATAAAGCTCTACAGGTAATAAATGGCCATGGTAATTTCCTAGATAGATAATATTTTGCTTTTTCATTTTGATCTGGGCGATAGCTAAAGGCTAGAGGAGTATTAGTTCCTTCGTGTCTTGAGCCATTTAGATGGAGTAGAAATTTGGATATCTAAACCCGAATTGTCTTGTCAATGCAATGTCGTTGCATGCAGCTTGACCAAACAGACTTACTACACTACTTTATTGCATGTCCAAAAAACTACGGAGTATAGTAGTACTCCTACTACTATATACGTACTACAAGTAGTACTAGTACAGTAATATCACAAAGTGAGTTCCACATTCATCTTGTAGCGCCAAAAGCAGAAGTTGTGCCAATATAGTACTATAATAGTAATGTCTAGGTTGCCTTACAGGACAAAAAAACTAGTATGATGAGCAACAAGATCTATCTATTTGTGTACTCTTATTTGCGTATACTAGTACTCAGAAACGAAACGAGCGTGTAGTCCACTAGTGCGCCTCTGCACATAGTGTAATCCAGTACTACTAGTACGGAGTAGATCGCAACTGCCTGATCGTGTGATTATTATGCATTGGTCCATGCCCTAGTCATCGGCACGTGCAGTAGAAGTGAATAATTTGTGAAAAATCGAATACTCATAAATAATTACTCCCTCCATCCTAAAATAGTAGTTACTGACTTGGATTTTTCTAGATACGCATGTATCTCAACTCATTTTAGTACTTAGATACTCACTCATTTTCAAATTAGAAAGCATATTAGGTTTTGTCAAAATCAATATTTATAAATTTTGACCAACTCTATGCACAAACATACTAACTTACATAATGTCAAACACATATAATATGAAAACATTGTTCATGATGATTCTGATAACATTGAGTTGATGCCGTAGATATCCATATTATTTTCTTGATATTTAGTCAAAGTTTATTATGTTTGACTTTCACAAAAACTAATGTGTGTCCTAATTTGGGAAGTAGGGAGTCCATGTGAAGTCCGTTAATTTGGGATGGATGGAGTACTACTCCGTACTAGTAGTAGTCGAAATAATATATTATGGAGTAGTAAGCAGTAAAACTAAGTTTATGTCAACACCCGGATTCTTAATCCCAGATGCCCATTATGCCATACCTCACAATCCCAGGATTACCATTTTTGCGATACATAACGGATTGGATATCATAGTACATCATCCATTACAAACCATACATAAGGTCTTACACAATTAAGGATCTCATGATCCAGTCTTAATACAACAAGCAGCAAAAATAAAAGATAAGCATAGCGGTGGGGTCCATCTTTAGGGGCACAGGCAATGCTGACGAAGGCAGATAGTCCTAGTTATCATAGCCGTCCTGCTGACCATCATCTTGATAATCTCCTTCATAGTCTGGCCATGATAATAGCCAGGGACAAAAGCCATGAGTACTCTTTAAGTACTCGCAACTACCACTAACAAGTATTATGAATCTAGATTAAAGCGCTAACTCTATGTTTAACTATAAAGTTAAGTTTGAAACCTAAGATGAGTTCTGAAGAAAAGAAAGATAAAGTATAACTCTAGAATCACTTAAGTTGGGGAAACTATTTTCATAAACACAACCCTATTGTGGTCAAGTCAAGATTCATCATTCATTTCAAAGTATTTATAAAACATCTGACAACGAAACAGTATGGCCATTCCAACTGTCCATAATCGCGGACGCGGCTATTCGAATAGTTTGATACACTTTCACCACATGATTCGATACATCTGTCAGGGATAACCCTGAATCATCATACTTAGTATGCAGATAATCAAACATAACCTTCCCTTTACACACCCTAGTATAAGCACCTCTCCTATGAGTATGGCCTCCCAACCATGACCATCAGTCATCTTGGGCACTGCATAGGTGGACATCATGAGAGGTAGCCTCAGCTCAGACCTCTCCCGTGAGGGAACTAATACTAATGCATATAAATTTCCATCTAAGCCTTACCCAATTCAGGTAATGTGGTTGTACGGATGGTATCGCATCTGAATCCAACCATCAGTTTTATTGAAGGGTTAAGGCTCATGCCTCAACATTTTCATCCTCATCAACCATTTGTGTTTCTCATAACATGTCAAAACATCTCAATAGAATGACTCATCATTCCAAGGTTTTCATAATTCATTTTCACCAAGTGTTCCCATCTAAAATGACTCAAGTTTTTGACTCTACTCGAGACTACTAAGTTAAGAGTGTTCACTGAGGTGGTAAAGATGGGTTCAATCTCATGCCATAGAATGACATTTAAAGATTTCTAAATAGGTCAAGTTTTATACTTTTTATGCTACCTTCAAAACAAGTAAAGAACTTTGTATAACCTAAGAGGGTTGCCTTGGTTGGTGCAGTGGTTGAAGTTTTCTTCTTCTTCTTATTCTTCTTGGTAGAACTCCTCCTCCTCGAAAGCTTGGTCGGTACTATCGTCTATAAATACATACGGAGTGCACAATCACCAAACAATACTTAACTAAGCTAAGTAGCATTCTAAGACACATATTTGATGATCTATTATCATCACAAACATCACAAGTTTAATTCCATAGTTTCATCCCTTTTATTTTAGAAAAGTAATTTCTAATCATTGAAAACTTAACTAACATTTAAAATTCACCACCAAAATATGGGATCACGTGGACACATGTCCTCACCACATATTCTAACATGTGGGAATGAGATTTAAAGGTTGGATCAACATTACTTTGGTTTAAGTTCATTATTTAATGTTTTAAAGTGACTAGAAATGCCTATATAGCATTATTTTGGTACTAGTATAAAGTCACTGCATGTAAACCTTAATATTATTAAATTTTTAGATAGATATAATGAAATGTGATTTTTGAGAGTTGGAATCAACTCAAAAGCTAACTTTGTTGATTTTATAAAAATGTTGCAAGGTGCAAATGCTTCTGTCTTCTTATTTTTATTAGGAGAGATCTATAACTCTAATTGAATTAAATCCAATAGGCTTTGATAGATCATCTTAATACCTTTCAGGCAAAATTAGTTTCCTGCCATTTGGATTTGTAAAACTCCCAGAACTGAATTTTAAAATAGTGGACAGAAACTAGATTTAACTAAAAAGAAAAATCCAGATTTGAATGTGTGGGCTAGCGCGGGAAACGACTTGGGCCGGCCCAGTGGCGCTACGCAGCGCGGGGCTCAGCTGACAGGGGGTCCCGCTTGTCAACGGCACTTAACACGCGAAACGGTACGCGCGCTGTGGGCCTTAGGATTAGAAGGCAGATCTACGGCTGAGGGTGGTCGTCGACGACGAACAGGTCGCCGGCGAGCTCGAACCCTAGCGGCTCGGTGGGGGTCTGCGGGGGACGTACCAGGGCTCCAGCGGGGTCGGCGAAGTGGGCAAACGAAGTGCAAGATGACGGCGAGGCAAGGTGCGGTTGTGACAGATCTTGGGGTGGTCGCAATCAACGGCGGCCTTCTCCTCCTGCCGCGGCTGCTCCGGCTCCAATTCCGGCGAGGCAGAGCTCGCCTTGCTCCAGCGAGAGGTGGGTGAGGTTCAGAGAGGTGAGGGGAGTGGAGAGGAGAGGCTAGGAAGGGCTCCTTTTATAGGCCCGACGGTGAGACCGAGCGGGATGGGCAGTCGACAGTGGTGACATGGCTACGGCGGGGTAGAGGCATGGCTGAGGGTGGTGATCGACGTGCTGTCCCCTGGTGGTGCTCTAGGCATTGAATGCAGCCGTAGGGGTGGTGGCACGCGGTCTAGGCGAGGTGGCGCTCAAAGCGGCGGAAGCGGCGGTGTCCACGGCGAGCGATGGCTGTGAAGCGTTGGGCGGCCAACAGGGGTGTCTGGGTGTTCTCCAGGTCGAGGTAGGGCGCCGGGCGCGGGCTGATGCCAAGGGGCGGTCTATGCGAGTGGGGACTGAGCGCGCTCTGCGGGCAGCACTGGCATGGTGTGGTGGCACTGGGCGCGGTTTGTCCTCGGTGGTCCACTTCACTCCTGGGCTCGGGCAAGGGACAGGGGGTGGCGGTGAGCTCCTAGCTACCTCCTAGACATGGCGAGGGAAGAGGGAGTGGTCTGCTGCAGCCAGGCAAGGTTTGGCCGGCGAGGCATGGCTCTGTATGGCATGGCTTGGGGGCTAGGGACAAGGGAGAGGGGTGTTAAGGGCCTGGTTGGACTAGGAGGGGACAAAGGAGATAAATGTAGATCATTTGGGGGCAAAACCCTGTTCAAAACAGTGAGCTAGGATTAGAGTAGAAATTATGCATGCCAAGTGTTTGATTAAATGGCCGCATGAAAGAAAGTTTTGAATTTTGGTTTCAAAATTTTTGAGTGAGCTCCACTAGTTCTAGGTAGTCTTTGGTTGCAAGGGTTTTAAAAATGTAGCTCAAATAGAGGGGTTTTGAAATAGGGGTGATCTATGCATATGCATTAGATTCAATTTTCAAATGCAATTTAAAATAAGTAACATATTGTTTTTAGCAGATCCAAAGGTGGGCCTTGGTACCTCATTATGTGTACTAGCAAGGGGTACAAAGATCAAGAATTGTTTCTGTGAAGAAATGAGTTCTAGGAATAGCCAAAGTAGGCATGAGAGTGAAATTTGCCAAAATGACCATTCCTCCTTTTTAATTCTTTTTTATTTGATTTTCTTTAGGAAAAGTTTTGGAAAGATGTAGATGATGTTTAAATCACCTAAGAAACATTTGACAAGCATTGGATCACTCAATCATGGCAATTCAAACAACTTCTATTTTAAATGCACACATGTATGAATGCTTTCAATTTAAATTTGGAAAAGTTTTTGTTAACCCTATTTTTGGTTGATTTGATCTTGATAAACTTGGATTGAAGTTTTGGGATGTTACAGTTTATAGCCAAATACAACCTTCTTAATCCCAAAGAGACCCTCGCTCTGACATTTAGTAATTAATACATCATTCGGTTGACGTTAGGACCATTAGATGAGAACATGAAGATCAATTCTTCTTGTCAATGCAAACACAAAAGAGTTTTTCTCCGGTGTCCTCCCCTACTCCCAAACTTAGAAAACTAAAAACATAAGAACGGCCTGGATTGGCCGATACCCCTTCATGTCCTCTGAGCCGAAGACGCATTGGTTAATCCAGACCCTCCTAGTGTTTTAAATTTCTTAAATTTGAGAGAAGGGGAGGAACTGAAACAAGCCTCAACATGGAAAAACACCTCTTCATCATCTTTGACATTCCAACAGTAGTGGTAGTGTACCGCGTAGGCACCATGAGGAACGTGAGATCTCTGAGCGCGACCCTACCCTAGGCTGCGTAGCTCGTAGGCTCAATTACCGCATATAGTTATTCGTCAAGAAGTCAGTCGGTGTACCGCAACACGCATAAGTTATACCAATTTTCTCTACCGGACAAAAACTATGAGCAAAATCATCAATGTATTTATGACACATACTCACGAACAACACGAGCTTGTGCTTGATGATCACATGAAATGCACAATATTCTCCACCGTGCATCCTCATGTAGATCGCAACCATGCATGGTCGTTTGATTATGCATGGTCCATGGATTTAAAAACACAAACAATCCTTGTACTTGTGTGTGGAGCTCGATTTAGCCCTCTAACTCATGATTTGTTAAATTTTACGCACAAACTTGTCAACATGACTAAATTTAGTTGTAAGCAAGGTTTGTAGTCAAAATTGTGTTAGCTTGGATGACACGTGGACGTTGGTCATGCATGCAGGAGAGCATCTGCCCTATAACATTGCACCTAGCTCCTCTCGTATAATAGCCAATTGGGGTGAGCTAATATCCCATATGATTATTTTATGAAACTGACATTCAGAAAATTATAAGATATGTTATGTTCCAAATATCACAAATACTTAACCCTAGTTCAATTGTTTTTCCCTTGGCTTGTGCCCGGATCTTCCCGTGCAAGCGCATCTTGTGGTTGGAGCTCGAGTATGGTGAGTGGTGGCTCTATTGGTTCGAGCTCGAGTCTGAAGGAGTGTCGTGTGCCCAACACGGAGCTGCTCATCGTTAAGTGTGACCAATGCAAGCATCATTTCTTGAAGAAGTACACTACCCATACCAATGTCCACGGGAATCCGACGATATTTCTTCAAGTGTGTCCATGTCACAGGGTTAGTGAGGTGGGATGCTTTATTGGCTCCAGTTTTTTCACGCATGTGAGCTGAATTTCCTTCTAAATATGGATGTTGAGCTAATTTTGTTTTTCGATAATGTACCCCAATGGGTGTAATTTACTGAATTGGTCTAAGCATCACTTTGTTTCCTTCTCTTGAACAGAAAATAAATAAAGTGGCATGGAGGTGAAATGACGTGGTGTTGCTTACCCGGAAGGATGTGTGGGAAGGGGAAAGTAGCAATTGATATGCAAATATTGGGCCTGTTGTTTATTGTTCGAAACGCGAGAGGAGCTACGTGCAAAATTTCAAGGCAACCTATCCTGCACGCTGGACCCATGTTGACGTGTCGTCCACACCAGCGCAATTTCGACGGCAATCCTGGTTCAAGACTTCAATCAAGTCGAATTGAAAAATTTGGGCATAAAATTTCATAACCACTGAGTTAGAGGACTAAATCAAAGCACCGTAAGAATGGTTAGTGTATTTATATCTGGTCCATGCCATAGAAGTGAACAATTACATAAAAGTCATAATAAATCCCTAAATACTCTGTAATAACATTAGCCGCAGATTTAGCTTACATCCAAAATGCATCATTCCTAGTGCCAAAACAGAACCTACATGCGACTACTACTAGTAAACTGGAGTAGTAAAATACTACTACTAGTAGTACTATTTATCTGCTAATACACCATTACAGTCTTGCTATTATCATTAGGCATAGTTTAAGATCATTTTTCCTGTTGATGCAAATCTAGAAAGATACATCGGTGGACTCTCCAACCTTCATCAGGAACCGTGGTGGCACCCCGTGGTACATCGTGAGCTTGTCGGACGAGAAGTTAGCCAGCGACGAGCTGCTCATCAGCTTGATTACCGCATTAAGGCTCTTAACCATCGAGAAGGTCGTGACCCCCGCGGGGCAGGCGTACATAGTTTCATCGTGTACCGTGGGCACAAGTACCTATCCTGCCTGATGCACACAAAGGACATGATGGTGGCCAGGCCAAGCGCGCTGCTGGTCAGGCCAATCACGGTACCTTCATCCCTATTGAGGAAGCACATGAATACCCTCATGCTTGGTGGTGGTAGAATCCGGATCAGGCAAAAGAAGACGCTGCCATAAATGGCCCTGGTTACTATGACACCGTGGGCCTCCTTCATGTGGAGAATTAGCCCTGTCGGCGAGGAGATGAAATCACAAGCGAGATCCATGCAGGAGCACGGGCCATGCAGGCACACGATCTTGTGCTCGTCGAGCTTGTGAAGGTGACCAAGCTAAAGGATCCAATGTAGGGGAACTCAATCATCAGCGCAAAATCGATGGTGTCCATAGTAGCCGGCTCACGATCGAATCCACCAACACGGTACACACACTTGTGGAAGTGCTTATAGAGGCAAGATCAGCTCGCCGACATAGTGCCCGCCAGATAAAAAATCAGGTTGGGTATACTGAAGAGTATACTAATTGAGTTTGGTACTGTACTGGTACGAGTTTATAGGAATACGCTAGGCGTCGGCGGACTGGTGGTGGTTGAGACTCTGCACTTGGCCACTTGACTCTTCAGACTGTTTTGTCAAAACAAAAGGCTGCAGAAAGTTGATAGGTGAGTAAAGCAGGTGACACGTTGTACTGTACCAGAGAAATAGATCCACGTGAGAGGCAAGAAGATCTACTCCTGGAGAGAGACAGAAAAGCCTGGGGCCTGGTGCAGGGTGTACAGTGCTACAGGGGAGAGACCGAGGACTATATGCATGTCTTCGAATCCAACCTATATTTAACTTTTTTGGTCTTATCAAATTTAAATGGCCTTAATAATCCTAGACAGAGGGAGTACTAGTACTAGTACATCTTAGAAAAAATCAGAAAAACTAGTACTACATTTATTAGTGGTACTTTTTTGAGAAATTATTAGTAGTAGTACTTAGATATGTGAACAATCCATCCAAGTTACTACTCCATAGATAGTACGATCACTCTGTTTTATGTTTTCTTATTTACCATGTACTAGTATTAAAAGAAAGAACGTAGATAATTTAAGAACAAATTTTGTCTCTACAATATGTAGAACAGGCGCAAACCTCAAAACAGACTTCATTGCTTAGTTTCAGGGACCTTGTGCTAAATGCATGGACTTGGATGTAATTTTCATTTTTATCAGGTCCTTGATGTAACTTGTACTTCCAGCAACCGCGTGTTAACTAAAGCACCATGCTCCTACGGGACCTACCACAATTGAAAGAAAATTACACTGTCCCAATTTTCAGACAAAGTGGACCATGGTTTCTTATAATTCCAAAGTTTTTAGAACTAGGATTTTTCAAGCTTCCTAGCTAACTTCACACACTTTATTAACTTTTTGCCGATTTAATGAAATTAGTTCAAACTTTTGCTACACAAGTAAGGGTAATTTATTGCTCTTGAATTAAATGTATTATCAGCGGTAGATGGGTGCATCTTCATGTAGTAAACAATGTCCTCAGTGTGAGTTTCCTACTATCACGAAAGAACATTAAATTATCAATTTTCCAAGTGATGACGAGATTGTTCTTTTCCGTAAAGTAACTCCGGAGCATATGGATTTGAATCCCACCAGCCAAGTTTTTAGACAAATATAGTGGACTAGCATGTTGTACTGATGATACCATGTTTTTTGAGCTTTCAAACTTCCTAGATATCTCCGCCAACTTGAATGACTTTATGAAAATTTATCAAAATTAGGTAAAATTTGAACTACAAGTAAATTGTAGGTTGCTTTCAAAGTTATATGAAAAATCTTCTAGAGGTACCCATCCAGAGGTCAATTAATATATCATAAACCACCGAGAGTTTTGACAACTGGTTCAACTTCTTGCTAAGAATTTCCATCTTGATAGTTTAACAAAATTAGGTCAAAATTGAGCTACGAGTAAGCGCGATAGATCGCTCTTTAATTAAATGTAATTTCATAGGTAAATAGGTGCATCTTCTTCTAGTAAACAATGTCGTTGGTGTGAGTGTCCAACTATAAGGAAAGAACATTCTCAATTTTCCGAGTGATGACAAGATCATTCTTTTCCGTAAAGGAAAGTCTGACGAATATTAGATGCGAATGCCACAAACCAAGTTTACGAAAATATATAGTGGACCAACATGTTGTACAAATGATTCCCATGTTTCATGAGTTTTCAAACTTCCTAGCTAACTATGCCCATTTGAATGACTTTATGTCAATTTATCAAACTTAGGTCAAATTTGAAACTACAAGTAAATTTTAGATTTCTTTGAATGTTTTAAGGAAAAGCTTTTTGAGGGGTCAAAATTAATATATCAGAAACCACCGAAAGTTTTTACGATAGGTTCAACATTTACTAAGAGTTTGCATCTTGAAAATTTAACGAAATTAGGTCAAACTTGAGCTACAAGTAAGCGCGATAGATTGCTCTTGAATTAAATGTCTTTTCAGAGGTAGATCGGTGCATCTTCTTGTAGTAAACAATGTCGTCAGTGTGATTTTCCAACTATCAGGAAATGTCGTGGTGGTGTCATGGCAGATGCCATGGATAGGCTAAAGGTGGGGACTAATACACGCTAGGGGAATCCAGGGAGGGATAGTGAAGTGATTCTCCACACAGTTGTTTGTATAGCTCTGTTACCAAGATTACAAGTGCTCCTAGAGCTGTATTGGCGAGAGGAGGAAGAAGGAGCTCTCTTACTCTAACCCACAGATCACACCTAAACCCTAGCCAAAACAGAACAGTAGAAAAACCAACCCCTTCTACTAAAACCCTAGCCCCTCTTTTATAGAGGGAGCTCGGTCTCTGCCTAGGGCATACGTGGAAGCATATTCCTAAGAATATGCTTCCCCCCAAAGTAGTAAGCCGACCGGGGTGCTTTTTCCCTGCGTCACACATGCTTTGGCTACGTCAGCCTCTGCGGCGCCCGCGTCAGCCGACATGGGTGTCGTCACCCTTGTCGGCCACGCCCCGGTGGTCCTGTCCTTGCTTGCTTCACTCAGGTAATGCATACCGGGGCTTCTTTTAACCAGCGAGATTCCTTCCTTCTCCTAGAAGCTAGACGTGACCCAGATCATAGTTGATCTGGCCACACATGTTCCTGCATATAAGTAAAACATGCACCTCCGACTTACTCCTTAAGTCGGTTGAGACTTAGTCAGGCGAACGCCCCCTGGTCCGGGTTACCCCGTGATTCGGCCTGCCTTTAGGTGACTCGGCCAGCATCAGCTTTGGCCTTGCCGAACCTTGGCTAACGTGGCTTTTATACGACGGCGTGACCCTACCCGGGGGTATCCCCCCAACATTAGTCCCCGAAGCTGGTGCGGTCTTAGCTGCCTTGGCTGCTAAGGCCACATCAGGTTCAATTCTGAGCTCCGGTCGTTATTACCGAGTTACCTCTTTACCTCGGATTATATGGATTTACGTTCCCTTCGCACATTCCAAGTTTTCACTTGCCAGTTGGGTTACCACTTTAACTCGGACCTCCTGGTTTTACTTTCCCTCCGCACATTCCAAGTTTTCACTTGCTGGTCGGGTTACCATAGTTCCATCCGGGTCTTGTTTCCTTCTCTCGTACGCCAACCCATGTGAAGGGTAATCATTATGTTGTCTTATTTTAAGGGCCTACACAGTAAACGCCGCAGTAATTGTCAGTTATCACTGTGCGCGGGTCACGTCATGCTTGCCTCCTCGTTTATCGCAGCACAGTGTCACGTCATGGGATCATCTCCGCTCTGTGGCCCTCCGTGTGGCTCCCCACTGATTGGTCCGGGCAGGTGATACACGGCCACTACATGTGGTCGATCCGCAGGATGCGATCCCACTCACCCCTTGAGGGAGTGGTTAAATAGCGGAGGGGCGCATCCCTTAGGATTTTTCTCCTTCCGCGCCCCTCTGCCCGTTGCTCTTCTCTTTCGTCTTCCTCGCAACCGCGCCGCCGCCAGTGCTCCAAATTGCAGCGTCGCCGCCGCGCTTTTCCCTCACACTTCCGCACCGTAACCTCCGCTACGCAACTTTCTCACCACGGGTCCTCGCCAATCCAGGCGTCTGCCCCCCGCCGCCGCTAGCGCCAGCGAGGGCAGCGAAAATCAGATGACGGAAGAGGAGCTCATCGTGGCTGAGCAGGAGATGGAGGAGGACGCCGCGGCGGCGGACCGTGGTGCGTGGGCCGGGTTCTGGGTCTGCGAAGATGACCTGGACTGGCTCTACCGCACCAGGCGTATCCCCGCCGGCGTTGCGGCTCGCCTCGCCTCCTCCGAATTGGCCCCCTCACCCAATCCAGGTGAATACGTCGTGTTCTTGTCCCACTTCCAACGGGGCTTCGGGTTGCCGGTGAGCGACTTTTTTTGGGACTGGCTCAGTACCTACCAACTCCAGCCGCACCATCTTCTAGCCAACACCATCACTTCTCTTTCTGCCTTTGCTTCTACGATCTAACGCTACGCCGGACTGTAGCCCACGAAGGAGTTATGGATCCGGTTTTTTGGCCTTCGTCGCAACGTCATCCCCAACATCCACACCGATCAGGAGGAGAAGCAGCTCACTCAATTCGGAGCGGCTTCCATCTCACCCCGGAGGTTTTCCGTTTTCCCCCGGGTCACCGGGTTAGAGTCCTGCAAAGGGTGGGCCCGGACTTTCTTTTACGTCCGGAACACAGGCACCGAAGAGTTAATCCGGCTGCTCCCCTATACTCTGGGTCCACCTAACCCAGATCTGTGGGACGCCGTTCCCAAGAAGCCCACGGCCTTGGCCAACCAGGTCAACAAAAGGTTCACGGAGCTGAAGAAGCTCGGGCTACGCAATGAGGATGCTATGAACACTTTCGTGCGTAACCGAATGTCCCCCCTCCAGAAGCGCACCCACAAGGTGTGCCACATGAGCTTTGGCCGCGATCCCAACCGGACCTCCTCCTTCGAGCTGAGCAACACGGAGATATATTGCCGGGTTAAGGCTCTCTTCACCACCCACAAGGACTTCTCCTCCGAGTGGACTTGGGGGATTGAGCATTATTGCCGCGATAGGCTTCCTCCCGCGGTAAGCTTCATGTTGCAAACTTACCCCGGACTAATTACATGTCAGTTATTGTTGCATTTTTGACTCTTTTGTTCATTCCTTTCCTCAGCAATTTCTTCAGCAGACCCTCGAGGATGGTACTGATCCGACCCATAAGTGGGCGCCGGACCGGGAGACTCCGGATGAGGAAGATCCGAACCAGGAGATGTTCCTCCCGATGACCGACGCCACGAAACGACCCACGGGTAAACCCTCTTCTATTAGAGATTGACCCGATGATGAAGATGACTCGGATGTCGAGGTGATTGAACCTGTTGAGGCTGTCCCCCTTTCTTTTGCTTTTCCGGCATCAGCTCACCCCGGCGGTCATATTCACGAGGAACCTCCCCTCGCTACGGGCGAACCTGTTCCGGTGGCACTGAAGAAGAAGCGCGGGGTTGCTCCAAGTTCTTCCTCCGGACCTTCTCAGCCTGCTAAAAGGCCAAAGAAGTCCCGAGACAAGACCGCCTCCAAGCCAGCAGGCAAGGCCCCAGCACGAAGGGCTCATAAGCCCAAGGAGGCCCAAACCTCAGATGCGTAAGTCACTCTTCCTTCTGTAACATGATCTTCCTTACATCGCTGTACTTTCTCTTCTGACATTATTTGATTTTGCAGGGCTCCGGTGGAGGTCCCTCAAAGTGGATCTAGCATCTCTTCACCTCTCCGACCTAGCCCTTCTCCCCGTCGCTATGACGAGTCACGTCCGCTAAGCCCTATTCCAGAGGGTTCTGCGGGCGCTCCGGGTTCTACTCCACCTCGGCAAGAGGAGGGTAACCTTGGAGCAGGGGAGACCAACCTAGCCGAGGCGACGACATCCACCACTTCGGCATCGCCGCAACCAGTAGCCACTGAAGCTACCTCGGCTCCAGCACCACTACCAGCAACCAGACCGTACCAATACCAACTCCGGCATCAGCACCAACTCCGGCTACAAAAATATCAGCAGCGGCACCAAGTCCAGCAACGAGAGCACCAGCGCCTAGCTCCTCTGCCTCGTCCGAGTCTTCTCAACCTCGGCGAGGAACTACTCCGGCCGCTCCTAAGGGGAAGTCCGCTACGACGGCATCCTCTTCCCAGCAAGCCAAGGGCAAGAAGGCTCCGGACGCTACCAAGCCAACATTCGTCGAGGCTGGGCAGCGTACCTTTGCATCAATGCTTCCCAAGAAAGCTCCAGCAGTGAAGGACGCTCCTGCCGAGCCAAGTGATGCAGAGCAGATGGTTCTTCACACCAGCCCAGCCCTTGCCTTGATTGAAAGGAAAGAAGCGCACGCGAAGGGCTTGGTGGCGCCCCATATGCCCACCGGTGAACGGTATCCTCCGAGCCTGATTGAATTTGTCATGAATTGGAATAAGGCAGAGGTAGTTCAAGACGTTGATCTCCCTGCGAAGTTCGGCCCCGCCGACTTTTCCGCCCAGATGAACACAGCCGCAAAGGCAATTAACCTCGCTGGGCGGATGATGGAGGTACATCGCTTCCCCTTTACATGCTGTAGATAATAACCATTAGTCCCCGAGCCTCCGGGGGAGTAACTCGTTACTCGGCCGGATGCTCTTTAGAAAACTAACGTAGCTCCATGAGAACTTCGAATATGCGCACACCTAGAGCCGGGTTAAGTTCCACTTGCCCCGGATTTTGGTACACTTCGAATATGCACACACCTAGAGCCGGGTTAAGTTCCACTTGGCCTAGATTTCAGTACCCTTCGAATATGCACACACCTAGAGCCGGGTTAAGTTCCACTTGGCCCGGATTTTAGTACACTTCGAATATGCACATACCTAGAGCAGGGTTAAGTTCCACTTGGCCCGGATTTTAGTACACTTCGAATATGCACACACCTAGAGCCGGGTTAAGTTCCACTTGGCCCGGATTTTAGTAAACTTCGAATATGCACACACCTAGAGTCGGGTTAAGTTCCACTTGGCCGGATTTTAGTACACTTCGAATATGCATCGAGCTAACTTGTGTTTCTGTATCCCTTTCAGGTGACCACCAATCGCTGGAGTGCTGAATTGCAACGCTTGCTGGATACCCACATGATGCTACGCGCAAAGCAGGCTGCACTTATCGCGGAATATGAGAAAAGGGGTAAATTTCTTCCTTATCACTTCTTCATTTTTCTTCATCTTCCTTTGCCGAACTAATCTCATCCTTCGGTTTTTGCAGCTTGGGTGGAGGCTGAGAACATTATTATGCGGAAAAATCTGGAGCAGATCAAGGGTAAGTCATTTCTGTCCGACCTTGCAGTGCTTTCCACTTCCTTTTCTCCTTGGCTCGGCAAACATTCATACCTCGGCTCTGCCGGGTCAACACACTATTTCAGCATCGCTTGAAGATAGTGTGCCCCTGCCTGATATGATGCTGCATTTTCTCAAACAAGTAGGGCAGCACCAAGCCGAGCTTAAGAAGAAAGATGACGAGCTCGCCTTCCTCCGGACCAAGGACGATGAGATTGCTAGGCTCAAGGCTGAGATGGAGAAGATGAAGGCCCAGCACCAATCCGAACTTCAAAAGGCTGGCCAGAATTACACAGAAGAGCGTGAGCGCCTCAACCTCCAGATCGCCAAGGACCAGGATCTTCTCAAGGAGTCCGGCATCCAGCTTGGGTCGGCGAGCGCTGAGCTTGAGCAGCTTCGGAAGAGACGTGATGACTGCACCAAGGAGTTGACCCGGATCCTCAGTCATATATTACGTAAGTTCCTTTCCCTTTTTTGACCTACGTCTCCGTGTTACTTCATATGTCTTTTCTTGACCCTCCTCCTTTTCCTCGTTTCCATGCAAATTTCCAGAGGGCACGCCCATTGCGAGCGCAGCAGTTGCCAACTTCTGTCGACAAAGGGGTACTCCGGCTGCTCCCGATGGTGAAGGGATTCCTTATGACCTGGAGGACCTGTTGGTCAACTTGTCATCTCGCGTGGAGCTCATCAAAAATTACATCAAGGACATCCTCAGCGCTGCAACTCGCATCTTCAACACGTTCTGGCCCGGCGAAGAAGCCCCAGAGACCACCGCCCTTCTCATTGAGAAGTTAATGGAAACCGAGACTCAGCTTGACCTCTGGAGAGAGTCCGCTGGACGTGCCGCAGCTGATACCATTCTTCACCACATACTCACGTGGTATGAGAAGATCGATCTCAACCTCCTGGCACGTCTGCGCACAGGATCTAGATGGACCAATGACCCGGAGTGGGTAGCTCGGCGCCAGGATTGCGCCCATAGCCTGATCGAATACGCTCCCATTCATGAATGGGTTGAGGGGCCGAGCTTCCTGGAGGCCGCTGCGGACGAATAGGTTGAGAAGATGACGCCTCTGATATTGAAGGCAGCGAACATGATGCCGAACTTCCTCCTGCTGCTCCTTGAGCGAAAAACTCGTAAATTTATCAGATCCCCGGTATGCCGGGTGGAGTTGTATTCCAAACACATGTGATATTTTGCTACTAAGTTCTTATGCCGGATTAACTTGGGCGTAGTCCCCGAGTTTCTTTTTCTTGTTCGTCCAATCTCTTGGCTCGGTTCGTGTCTACCTTGATTCGGTTTTACGACTTCTACTAAAACCAATCCCTTCTACTAAAACCCTAGCCCCTCTTTTATAGAGGGAGCTCGGTCTCTGCCTAGGGCATACGTGGAAGCATATTCCTAAGAATATGCTTCCCCCCAAAGTAGTAAGCCGACCGTGGTGCTTTTCCCCCGCATCACACATGCTTTGGCTACGTGAGCCTCAGCGGCACCCGCGTCAGCTGACATGCGCGTCGTCACCCTTGTCGGCCATGCCCCGGTGGTCCTGTCCTTGCTTGCTTCGCTCAGGTAATGCATACCAGGGCTTCTTTTGACCAGCGAGATTCCTTCCTTCTCCTAGAAGCTAGAAGTGACCCGGATCATAGTTGGTCTGGCCACACCTGTTCCTGCATATAAGTAAAACATGCACCTCCGACTTACTCCTTAAGTCGGTTGAGACTTATTCAGGCGAACGCCCCCTGGTCCGGGTTACCCCATGATTCGGCCTGCCTTTAGGTGACCCGGCCAGCATCAGCTTTGGCCTTGCCGAACCTCGGCTAACGTGGCTTTTATACCACGGCGTGACCCTCCCCGGGGGTATACCCCCAACATTAGTCCCCGAAGCTGGTGCGGTCTTAGCTGCCTTGGCTGCTAAGGCCACATCAGGTTCAATTCTGAGCTCCGGTCGTTATTACCGAGTTACCTCTTTACCTCGGATTATATGGATTTACGTTGCCTTCGCACATTCCAAGTTTTCACTTGCTGGGTGGGTTACCACTTTAACTCGGACCTCCTGGTTTTACTTTCCCTCCGCACATTCCAAGTTTTCACTTGTTGGCCGGGTTACCACAGTTCCATCCGGGTCTTGTTTCCTTCTCTCGTACGCCAACCCATGTGAAGGGTAATCATTATGTTGTCTTATTTTAAGGGCCTGCACAGTAACCGCCGCAGTAATTGTCAGTTATCACTGTGCGCGGGTCACGTCATGCCTGCCTCCTCGTTTATCGCATCACAGTGTCACGTCATGGGATCATCTCCGCTCTGTGGCCCTCCGTGTGGCTCCCCACTGATTGGTCCGAGCTGGTGATACACGGCCACTGCATGTGGTCGATCCGCAGGATGCGATCCCACTCACCCCTTGAGGGAGTGGTTAAATAGCGGAGGGGCGCATCCCTTAGGATTTTTCTCCTTCCGCGCCCCTCTGCCCGTTGCTCTTCTCTTTCGTCTTCCTCACAACCGCGCCGCCGCCAGTGCTCCAAATTGCAGCGTCGCCGCCGCGCTTTTCCCTCACACTTCCGCACCGTAGCCTCCGCTACGCAACTTTCTCGCCACGGGTCCTCGCCAATCCAGGCCTCTGCCCCCCCCCCCCCCCCCGCCGCTAGCGCCAGCGAGGGCAGCGAAAATCAGATGACGGAAGAGGAGCTCATCGTGGCTGACCAGGAGATGGAGGAGGACGCCGCGGCGGCGGACCGTGGTGCGTGGGCCGGGTCCTGGGTCTGCGAAGATGACCTGGACTGGCTCTACCGCACCAGGCGTATCCCCGCCGGCGTTGCGGCTCGCCTCGCCTCCTCCGAATTGGCCCCCTCACCCAATCTAGGTGAATACGTCGTGTTCTTGTCCCACTTCCAATGGGGCTTCGGGTTGCCGGTGAGCGACTTTTTCTGGGACTAGCTCAGTACCTACCAACTCCAGCCGCACCATCTTCCAGCCAACACCATCACTTCTCTTTCTGCCTTTGCTTCTACGATATAAGGCTACGCCGGACTGTGGCCCACGAAGGAGTTATGGATCCGGTTTTTTGGCCTTCGTCGCAACGTCATCCGCAACAACCACACCGATCAGGAGGACAAGTAGCTCACTCAATTCGGAGCGGCTACCATCTCACCCCGGAGGTTTTCCGTTTTCCCCCGGGTCACCGGGTTAGAGTCCTGCAAAGGGTGGGCCCGGACTTTCTTTTACGTCCGCAACACAGGCACCGAAGACTTAATCCGGCTGTTCCCCTATACTCCGGGTCCACCTAACCCAGATCTGTGGGACGCCGTTCCCAAGAAGCCCACGGCCTTGGCCAACCAGGTCAACAAAAGGTTCACGGAGCTAAAGAAGCTCGGGCTACGCAACGAGGATGGTATGAACACTTTCGTGCGTAACCGAGTTTCCCCCCTCCCGAAGCGCACCCACAAGGTGTGCCACATGAGCTTTGGCCGCGATCCCAACTGGACCTCCTCCTTCGAGCTGAGCAACATGCAGATATATCGCCAGGTTAAGGCTCTCTTCACCACCCACAAGGACTTCTCCTCCGAGTGGACTTGGGGGATTGAGCATTATTGCCGCGATAGGCTTCCTCCCGCGATAAGCTTCATGTTGCAAACTTACCCCGGACTAATTACATGTCAGTTATTGTTGCATTTTTGACTCTTTTGTTCATTCCTTTCCTCAGCAATTTCTTCAGCAGACCCTCGAGGATGGTACTGATCTGACCCTTAAGTGGGCGCCGGACTGGGAGACTTCGGATGAGGAAGATCCGAACCAGGAGATGTTCCTCCCGATGACCGACGCCACGAAACGACCCACGGGTAAATCCTCTTCTATTAGAGATTGACCCGATGATGAAGATGACTCGGATGTCGAGGTGATTGAACCTGTTGAGGCTGTCCCCCTTTCTTTTGCTTTTTTGGCATCAGCTCACCCCGGCGGTCATATTCACGAGGATCCTCCCCTCGCTACGGGCGAACCTGTTCCGGTGGCACTGAAGAAGAAGCGCGGGCTTGCTCCAAGTTCTTCCTCTGGACCTTCTCAGCCCGCTAAAAGGCGAAAGAAGTCCCGAGACAAGACTGCCTCCAAGCCAGCAGGAAAGGCCCCAGCACGAAGGGCTCGTAAGCCCAAGGAGGCCCAAACCTCAGATGCGTAAGTCACTCTTCCTTCTGTAACTTGATCTTCCTTACATCGCTGTACTTTCTCTTCTGACATTATTTGATTTTGCAGGGCTCCGGTGGAGGCCCCTCAAAGTGGATCTAGCATCTCTTCACCTCTCCGACCTAGCCCTTTTCCCCGTCGCGACGACGAGTCACGTCCGCTGAGCCCTATTCCAGAGGGTTCTGCGGCCGCTCCAGGTTCTACTCCACCTCGGCAAGAGGAGGGTAACCTTGGAGCGGGGGATACCGGCCCAGCCGAGGCGACGACATCCACCACTTCGGCATCGCCGCAACCAGCAGCCACTGAAGCTACCTCGGCTCCAGCACCACTACCAGCAACCAGACCAGTACCAATACCAACTCCGGCATCAGCACCAACTCCGGCTACAAAAACATCAGCAGCGGCACCAAGTCCAGCAACAAGAGCACCAGCGCCTAGCTCCTCTGCCTCGTCCAAGTCTTCTCAACCTCGGCGAGGAACTACTCCGGCCGCTCCTAAGGGGAAGTCCGCTACGACGGCATCCTCTTCCCAGCAAGCCAAGGGCAAGAAGGCTCCGGCCGCTACCAAGCCAACATTCGTCGAGGCTGGGCAGCGTACCCTCGCATCAATGCTTCCCAAGAAAGCTCCAACAGCGAAGGACGCTCCTACCGAGCCAACTGATGCACAGCAGATGGTTCTACGCACCAGCCCAGCCCTTGCCTTGATTGAAAGGAAAGAAGCGCACGCGAAGGGCTTGGTGGCACCCCATATGCCCACCAGTGAACGGTATCCTCCGAGCCTGATTGAATTTGTCATGAATTGGAATAAGGCAGAGGTAGTTCAAGACGCTGATCTCCCGGCGAAGTTCGGCCCCGCCGAGTTTTCCGCCCAGATGAACACAGCCGTAAAGGCAATTAACCTCGCTGGGCGGATGATGGAGGTATGTCGCTTCCCCTTTACATGCTGTAGATAATAACCATTAGTCCCCGAGCCTCCGGGGGAGTAACTCGTTACTCGGCCGGATGCTCTTTAGAAAACTAACGTAGCTCCATGAGAACTTCGAATATGCGCACACCTAGAGCCGGGTTAAGTTCCACTTGGACCGGAATTTAGTACACTTCGAATATGCACACACCTAGAGCCGGGTTAAGTTCCACTTGGCCTAGATTTCAGTACCCTTCGAATATGCACACACCTAGAGCCGGGTTAAGTTCCACTTGGCCCGGATTTTAGTACACTTCGAATATGCACATACCTAGAGCCGGGTTAAGTTCCACTTGGCCCGGATTTTAGTCCACTTCGAATATGCACACACCTAGAGCCGGGTTAAGTTCCACTTGGCCCGGATTTTAGTAAACTTCGAATATGCACACACCTAGAGTCGGGTTAAGTTCCACTTGGCCCGGATTTTAGTACACTTCGAATATGCATCGAGCTAACTTGTGTTTCTGTATCCCTTTCAGGTGACCACCAATCGCTGGAGTGCTGAATTGCAACACTTGCTGGATACCCACATGATGCTACGCGCAAAGCAGGCTGCACTTATCGCGGAATATGAGAAAAGGGGTAAATTTCTTCCTTATCACCTCTTCATTTTTCTTCATCTTCCTTTGCCGAACTAATCTCATCCTTCGGTTTTTGCAGCTGGGGTGGAGGCTGAGAACATTATTATGCGGAAAAATCTGGAGCAGATCAAGGGTAAGTCATTTCTGTCCGACCTTGCAGTGCTTTCCACTTCCTTTTCTCCTTGGCTCGGCAAACATTCATACCTCGGCTCTGCTAGGTCAACACACTATTTCAGCATCGCTTGAAGATAGTGTGCCCGTGCCTGATATGATGCTGCATTTTCTCAAACAAGTAGGGCAGCACCAAGCCGAGCTTAAGAAGAAAGATGACGAGCTCGCCCTCCTCCAGACCAAGGACGATGAGATTGCTAGGCTCAAGGCTGAGATGGAGAAGATGAAGGCCCAGCACCAATCCGAACTTCAAAAGGCTGGCCAGAATTACACAGAAGAGGGTGAGCGCCTCAACCTCTAGATCGCCAAAGACCAAGATCTTCTCAAGGAGTCCGGCATCCAGCTTGGGTCGGCGAACGCTGAGCTTGAGCAGCTTCGGAAGAGACGTGATGACTGCACCAAGGAGTTGACCCGGATCCTCAGTCATATATCACGTAAGTTCCTTTCCCTTTTTGGACCTACGTCTCCGGGTTACTTCATATGTCTTTTCTTGACCCTCCTCCTTTGCCTCGTTTCCATGCAAATTTACAGAGGGCACGCCCATTGCGAGCGCAGCAGTTGCCAACTTCCGTCGACAAAGGGGTACTCCGGCCGCTCCTGATGGTGAAGGGATTCCTTATGACCTGGAGGACCTGTTGGTCATCTTGTCATCTCGCGTGGAGCTCATCAAAAATTACAGCAAGGACATCCTCGGCGCTGCATCTCGCATCTTCAACACGTTCTGGCCCGGCGAAGAAGCCCCGGAGACCACCGCCCTTCTCATTGAGAAGTTAATGGAAACCGAGACTCAGCTTGACCTCTGGAGAGAGTCCGCTGGACGTGCGGCAGCTGATACCAATCTTCACCACATACTCACGTGGTATGAGAAGATCGATCTCAACCTCCTGACACGTCTGCGCACAGGATCCAGATGGACCAATGACCCGGAGTGGGTAGCTCGGCGCTAGGCTTGCACCCATAGCCTCATCGAATACGCTCCCATTCATGAATGGGTTGAGGGGCCGAGCTTCCTGGAGGCCGCTGCGGACGAAGAGGTTGAGAAGATGACGCCTCTGATATTGAACGCGGCGAACATGATGCTGAACTTCCTCCTGCTGCTCCTTGACCGAAAAAACTCATAAATTTATCAGATCCCCGGCATGCCGGGTGGAGTTGTATTCCAAACACATGTGATATTTTGCTACTAAGTTCTTATGCCGGATTAACTTGGGCGTAGTCCCCGAGTTTATTTTTCTTGTTCGTCCAATCTCTTGGCTCCGTTCGTGTCTACCTTGATTCGGTTTTACGACTTACGAATCCGAGCTTCAAAAATTTTCTTAACAATACTAGGAAACTTTTAGACTTAGCTCAAAAATAAAACTGCATAATAACTTGAAAATAAATACAGGGTTAGTCCAAAAAACAAACGTCGGCTGGAATAAATTCTTTTCCTTAGTCGTTTTTCATGTGCTACGCAATTCCAAACTTGTTTTCTTGCTTGCCATGAAGCCAATTCTTGTTGGACAGCAGCAAGTCGAAGAGTTGGGTTCTTGGTGCTCACACATTACTAATCGGAGTTAAGTAGAATAACTTATTCCAGCTGACACACAAAAACAACAAACATTATTAAGGCAGTCCCCGAGTTACTGCTCGAGGTGCCAACATTTCATTGATAAGATCATTGTCGACATACATACCGATATATGAGATGACTCGGATACATGCACTTCTTAGCAAAGTGTAGAAAGGACGGAGTAGAGCTATATTCCATGGTCGCTTGGATTCTTCTCCGGACCTGGCCGCCTTGTTCTTTTCCTGTGGCTTTGCATCTATAAGATAATAAGAATCATTGTGCAATGCCCTGCTTACGATGAATGGCCCTTCCCATGGGGGGGATAATTTATGCATGCCAGTAGTACGCTCTACCAACCGGAGCACCAGATCGCCTTCCCGAAAGACTCGGGGGCACATTTTCCGGCTATGATAGCGTCGGAGATTTTGCTGATATATGGCGGATCTGGACAATGCCAGTTCTCTCGCTTCTTCTAGCAGATCAACATCATTTTGCCGGGCTTCTTGCATTTCGGCTTCTGTGTATTGGGTGACCCTAGGCGAATCATGCTCTATGTCGGCTGGTAATACAGCTTCTGCCCCATATACAAGAAAAAATGGTGTATAGCCTGTTGATCGATTCGGAGTTGTTCTTAAACTCCACAGTACCGCTGGTAGTTCTTCTATCCAGCACCCCGCTGATCTTTGCAGCGGCTCAATGAGTTGGGGTTTTATCCCGGATAATACTAATCCATTGGATCTTTCCACTTGTCCGTTCGATGCGGGGTGGGCTACCGAGGCTACGTCCAGCCGGATCTTCTTATCCCGGCAAAAACGCGCAAATGCTCCTTCCGCAAAGTTTGTGCCATTATTAGTTATGATACTGTGAGGATAACCGTATCTCAAGATGATATCTTTGAGAAACGTTACGGCCGTAGCCCCATCACATTTTCTTATAAGCTTTACTTCAATCCACTTGGTAAACTTGTCCAGCATTACTAGAATGTGAGTCATATTTCCCCTTGCTGGTTTGAACGGGCCAACCATATCCAAGCACCATATGGAAAACGGCCAAGTGATTGGTATAGTCTTGAGTTCTGACATTGGCATATGTCTCTTGGTAGCATATCTCTAACAACCATTACATTTTCTCACCAGATCTTCTGCTTGCTCTAAGGCACTTGGCCAGTAGAATCCGTGTCGGAAAGCTTTTGCTACCAATGCTGGGGATGAGGCGTGATGCCCGCATTCCCCCTGATGTATATCTCGGAGGATGTCAAGCCCTTCTTCCGGGTCAACACATCGCTGGAGGACATTGGTCACACTCCTTTTGTACAGTTCGGAATTAATTATCGTGTACGCCTTTGCCCTCCTCTGTGTTTGCCTGGACAGCACTTCCTCAGTGTGTAACGTTCCATCTTTCAGGAATTCAAATATAGGTAGTGCCCAAGCCGGTATTGCTCGCACAGGGAACACATCCTCATCAATCTCCATCTGATCCACCGGCATAACTTCAACCGGATCACGCTGAGCAGTCCCTGGGTCTTGCGGAACAGTCCCCGAGTTCAGTGAAGCAGTCCCCGGGTTTACCGAGGCAGTCCCCGGGTTTCGCGCACCACTTCCCATGTCAATGTCCATGGGCACAGCTTCGGATTCCGTGTCCTCCGGGAGATAGATCGAGTCGGTTTCTGGGGAGGGCCTGATGGATGGTTTCCTGAGGTGCTCTAATGCTACACCCGGTGGAATTGCTTGTCGGGTTGACCCGAGCTTCAACAGCATGTCGGCAGCCTCATTTTCCACCCGGGGTACATCGTGAAATTCGCATCCCTCAAAGTAACCAGATATCTTCTGCACATGAAATCTGTACAGTGCCATGTTTGGATCAAGGGCGTCCCACACTCCCGCCACTTGCTGCACCACCAAATCCTAGTCGCCAAAGCATACAATCCGACGTATCCCAATCTCTTTTGCCACCTTGAGCCCATGCACAAGTGCCTCATACTCAGCAACATTGTTTGATGCCATGAAATGGATCTGCAGCACATATTTCAACTGGTCCTTCTTTGGCGACGAGAGTAAAACTCCGGCACCTAACCCGGTTTTGGTTTTTGATCCGTCAAAGTGCATTCGCCAATAGTTCGGATCTGGGAGTGGCGGTTCGTACTGCACCTCGGCCCAATCCACAAAAAATTCCGCCACAGCTTGAGATTTGATGGCCTCTCTTCTGTCATACTGCGGCGCATAAGGAGCTAGCTCAATTGCCCATTTTGCAGTTATGCCGCTCGCATCCTTGTTACTCATTATCTCGGATATGGGGGCCTCACATATGACCCGGATTGGATGCTCCTCAAAGTAGTGCTTCAGTTTCTTGGCGGCCATGTACACGCCATATGCCACCTTTTGATAGTGTGGATAGTTCTTCTTTGAGGCTGACAACACCTCGCTCAAGTAATACACTGGCCTTTGCACCGACTTACCTTCCTCGTCGCGCTCCACCACTATGACTGCACTTACAACTCGGTTGGTTGCGGCTATATAGAGCAACATTAGCTCCTTTGATAGTGGTGAGGCTAGCACTGGTGGCGTGGCTAACATCTTCTTCGGGTGGGTAAAGGCTTCATCGGCCTGCGGCGTCCAAACAAACTTATCCGACTTTTTCATGAGTTGGTAAAGAGGCAATGCCTTCTCTCCCAACCGGCATACAAACCGACTTAACGAGGCCAGACAACCTGTGAACTTCTGGACATCGTTAAGACACTTCGGCAGTTCCATTCGTTCGATGGCCCGGATTTTGGTTGGATTAACCTCGATACCTCGGCTAGAAACAGAAAACCAAGCAATTTGCCAGCCGGGACACCGAAGGTGCATTTCTCTAGGTTAAGTTTCATCTGGAACCTCCTTAGGTTCGCAAACGTTTGGCTGATATCATCAAGGAGCGTTTTGCTTTCCTTGGTCTTGCTAACCACATCATCCACGTACACCTATAAATTTTGACCTATTTGGTCGTGCAAACATTTTTGCATACATCTTTGGTACGTTGCCCCTGCATTACGTAAACCGAATGGCATAGTGCGATAGCAATAAGCCCCATACGTGGTAATAAACGCAGACTTTATTTGATCATCCGGATTCAGAGGTATCTGGTGGAAACCAGAATATGCATCAATGAATGACAACAATTCACATCCAGCAGTTGAGTCTATGACCTGATCTATTCTTGGCAGCGGAAATGGATTTTTGTACACGCCTTGCTCAGGTTCGTGTAATCAATACACATGCACCAAACCACTGCCACGTTCGGGTCATCCTTCTTCTTTTCCACCAGCACCGGATTAGACAGCCAATCTGGGTAAAGGACTTCCATGATAAATCCTACAGCTAGCAACCGAGCTATCTCATCCCCAATGACTTTCCTCCTATCTTCGGCGAAGCGGCGAAGAGGTTGCTTCACCGGCTTAGCTCCGGGTCTCACATTCAAAGAGTGCTCGGCCAACTCCCTCGGAACACCTTGCAAGTCCTGTGTGGACCAAGCAAAAATGTCCCGATTCTCACGGAGGAAGCTGACGAGCTCGCTTTCCTATTTATCACTTAACCTGGCACCAATTGTTACGGTGCGCTCTGGGAACATGTCATCAACATGAACCTTCTTGGTATCTTTCGTGGCATGGAAGGAGACACTTCCATGCGGGTTACTCAGTGCCGGCATATACTGCTGCGCAGACTGAGCCAATGCCGCCACCTCTTGAATTTTCCTTTTTTCCTGCGCAATCACAAGTGACTCGGCTAAGTTTGACCCGGCTGACATACACTCCATGGAACGTCGGAAATCCCCTGCAATGGTAATCACCCCGTTTGGTCCGGGCAACTTCATCTTCAAGTAGCTAACGTGACAGCTTGCCATGAACTTGTTCAGGGCTGGCCTTCCGAGTAATGCGTGGTAGGCACTTTTCAAGTTCACCACCTCGAACTCCAAATTTTTGGTTCGGCAGTTATCCCTTGTGCCGAAGAAGACGTCAACCCGGACCTTGCCTATGGGCTCACACGAAATGCCGGGCACAATACCATGGAAAGTTGTCCTCGTGGCCTGCAGCATGTTCTCCGAGATACCCAACTTGCACATTGTGTCTGCATACATGATGTTAATGCTACTGCCATTGTCGATCAACACCTTTGAGAACCTTACGTTAATGCTAGGTCCAATGAGTGTCGGATCTAGCACCAACGCATACGAACCAGGGCTTGGCATGAGCTTGGGATGATCCCTGATGCTCCAAGTAATTTCCTGATCGGACCAAGGCATGTACCTCGTCACTGTAGGCATAACTGCATTCACCTCCATATGCCTACGCTGCAAGCTCTTTCTATCTGTTTCCTCAGTGGTTAACACACAATAGCTTTGATGGTGCTCTCTCTACTCATTTCTCCCCTCATTTCCGGGGTATCTCTGATCTGGCTGATGCTGATTTTCCACCTGATGCACTGCATCCCTTCTCTCATTGTTATCATACCTCGGAGGAGGGGGAGGCAACATTAGCTGTTGCGTGTTTGCTCCGGAGAGCAATTGCTGCCGGGGTAACTCCTGCCGAGGCTGAGCATTCCGGGGTGCCTGAGCATTCCCCGAACCACCTTGTTCAATCTTGCGCATCCACTCACATTGCCTCGTCGTATCACCCACTGGGTTATTCGGATTTGGCGTGTGAAACTTACACGGCTGGTCCAACATCGACTCATAAGTATATCTCGGACGGTCTTTCCTTTCTTGCCACTGCTTCTTTTGCTCTGGTGTCCAAGTCTTCTTGCCATCATTTCTCGGAGTCCACTGCCCTCCAGTTTTTTGGTGTTGACTGCCCCCTGCTCTGGGCTGATCTTGATTTACAGCTGCAACTTGGTGCGAACCATATCAATGATCCGGTCTATCATCTCTCCTTTTTCCTCTGTACTCATTCCTCCGAGATGATCCGGCCCCATCTCTCTGATAGTACTCATCGTTTGACTTGTTTGATACGAGCCTAGGTTGAGTCAGATCACCCAAAGCATACGAATCTGCAATCCGTATCATCTCTGCCAACGTAGTTGGCATTTTCCTTTGCAACTTCTGCCACAGCTCGCTTGCATCTGCACCCTTGAGCAAACCATGCTATGGCCTGTGATTCTATCACGCCCTCACACGAGTTTCTCATAGTGCACCACCGGGTTAAAAACTCTCGATCCGTTTCATTTCGCCTTTGCTTGCACATAGCTAGGGTCTACGGCCTATTTGGCCTCTGATACGTACTCGAAAAATTGCTGATGAACATTTCCTCAAAATCTATCCAGCAGTTGATGCTTCCTGGTGGCAAATTGTTCAGCCATACCCTCGCCGGTCCTTCCAACATCTGGGGTACATATCGTACAGCCCATCTCATGTTACCAGTGGCAATTTTCACAGCTGTCGCATAATTTATCAACCAATCCTCCGGCTTTGTACTGCCATCATACGTCTTCGTGCCCCTGGGTAGCTGGAAGTTGGGTACCGGTGGCTCCTTCATGATCAGGGGTCCAAAACATGCTGGACCCGGTGGACCCTGACATTCAATTTGTTCCGACCTATACAGTCGATCCAGTTTCAACCTGGCATCATCCGGCATCAAATCCCTGCTTCCCAATCTTGACCCTATCACATGATAGTCTGGCCTTGGGTATCCCGCGTTTGCCATTTCTGAGTCTCCATCATTATACCTGTCTTTCTCTCGTGGAGCGCCTTTCTGTTGCATACCTCGGCCGACACTTTGCTCTTGCCTTGGTATATTCCGCTGCTGCGGTTGTCCTGCTCTAGCTGAGTTTCACTGTCCGGCATTGCCGTTGACAACGTTCCCTTGACCGGCGTTGCCTTGGTCGCGGTTACATCGGCAAGCTTCACCTCGGCTCACACTCTGTCGATCATCATTTTTCTGAGCTTCTTTTCCTTTCCCTGCCCACGTTGGGTCATAGGGGACGATCTGTTTGTTCCGTCTGGCCGAGGTTACTACCTCTTCTCTCCTTGGACCACCATGAGGTGACAATGCGGCTCCAGCGGATTTCTCCGGGTTACCAACCGCCGAATGGACGATCTTGGAGGCTCCAGCTCTCTCTGGGTTAGCTCTGAGTAGTTCCTCATTTTGCCTGTTCGCGATCCGAACCAGCTCATTAACCCTATCCTATTGTCTTTGACGGGCTTCACCCGTCAGACCTAACTCGGACGCAGCTGCATCCGCTGCTCTGAGGTTCTTTGCCGGGGTACTATAGCTCGGCAACCCCACGGACAAACAGTTTTCTGATTCCTCAATCCCAATATCACCCTCTCTCTTCATCTCGCTCATGAGATTTCTTCCCTTCACTTTTATAGCGTCAACCTTGTTCGCCTTTGCGTACTCACGCAGCGTCATATTCAATGACTGTTGTGCCACAACTATCTTTTTTATGCCCTCTAGTATTTTCTGCCTAGTTTCTTCCAGCTCGGCCTGCGCTCGAGCCGGATCTACTGCTGCTACTACAGGGTTTGCCAAGCTGTCCATTGCTTCCCTCAACACGTTCTCTGGCCTCTCAAGTGGAGGACCTCTACGTTTCCTCGGCGCCTTAGGCGTTACCTCTGGATCTAGCGCCAGATCCTTGCTCGCGCCCGCACCTAGCGCAGTCATCATCACCTCTACATGGTCCTGGGAGCGAGCGATATGCGTTCCGGGAACCACGGTGAGGGGTGGCTCCCCCGCCTCGACGACGTGACGCGGATGAACACATGACACGTCAACAGAAATGTAGACCTTGTGCGCACCGAGTCTGACGAAGAGGCCATTGCACGAAAGAGGACGCGTGCTGAAGTAGGCAGCGTTGTCGCTGACGAAATCCAGCGCTCCAAAGCGCTGAAAGAGCCCGGAGACGATGCGTTCGCCGGTGCCGATGATGTTTCCCGTCCGGATCTTGACCCCTGCTAGCGCCACTAGCCCCACGCTGGGCACCAACTGTTGTGGTGGTGTCATGGCAGATGCCATGGATAGGCTAAAGGTGGGGACTAATACACGCTAGGGGAATCCAGGGAGGGATAGTGAAGTGATTCTCCACACAGTTGTTTGTATAGCTCTGTTACCAAGATTACAAGTGCTCCTAGAGCTGTATTGGCGAGAGGAGGAAGAAGGAGCTCTCTTACTCTCACCCACAGATCACACCTAAAACCCTAGCCAAAACGGAACAGCAGAAAAACCAACCCCTTCTACTGAAACCCTAGCCCCTCTTTTATAGAGGGAGCTCGGTCTCTGCCTAGGGCATACGTGGAAGCATATTCCTAAGAATATGCTTCCCCCCAAAGTAGTAAGCCGACCGCGGTGCTTTTTCCCCGCGTCATACATGCTTTGGCTACATGAGCCTCTGCGGCGCCCGCGTCAGCCGACATGGGTGTCGTCACCCTTGTCGGCCACGCCCCGGTGGTCCTGTCCTTGCTTGCTTCACTCAGGTAATGCGTACCGGGGCTTCTTTTAACCAGCGAGATTCCTTCCTTCTCCTAGAAGCTAGACGTGACCCAGATCATAGTTGATCTGGCCACACATGTTCCTGCATATAAGTAAAACATGCACCTCCGACTTACTCCTTAAGTCGGTTGAGACTTAGTCAGGCGAACGCCCCCTGGTCCGGGTTACCCCGTGATTCGGCCTGCCTTTAGGTGACCCGGCCAGCATCAGCTTTGGCCTTGACGAACCTCGGCTAACGTGGCTTTTATACCACGGCGTGACCCTACCCGGGGGTATCCCCCCAACAGGAAAGAACATTCAATTCTACACTTTCTGAGTGAAGACGAGTGAGGTTGTTCTTTTTCGTAAAGATAAGCCCAAAGAATATTGGCCCTAAATGCCACAAGCCAAGTTTACAGACAAATATATAGTGGACCAACATGTTGTACCAATGATTCCCATGTTTTATGAGGTTCCAAAATTCCTAGCTAACTCTACCCATTGGAATGGCTTTAAGTCGATTTATGAAAAATAGGTCAAATTTGAAACTACAAGTAAATTGTAGGTTGCTTTGAAAGTTCTACGAAAAAGCTTTTGGGTGTACCCATTGGGGGCTCACAACTAATGTATAATAAACCTCCGAGAGTTTTGACAATAGGTTCAAAATCTTGCTAAGATTTTACATCTTGACAATTTAAAAAAATCAGGTCAAATTTGAGCTACGAGTAAGTGCTATAAATTGCTCTTGAATTAAATGTCTTTTTGAAGGTAGATGGGTGCATCTTATTGTAGTTAAAAATGTCGTCAGTATGAGTTTCCTACTTTCATGAAAGAACATTCTCAATTTTTTGAGTGATGGTAAGAGTATTCTCTCCTATAAAGAAAGTCCAAAGAATATGGATCTGAATGCCACAAGCCACGTTTTCACACATATATAGTGGACCAACATATTGTACTTATGATCTCCCTTGTTTTATGAGTTCTCAAACTTCCTAGCTAATAACTTTGCCCACTTGAATTAGTTTATGTTGATTAATCGAAATTAGGTCAAATTTGAACTACTCCAAGTAAATTATAGGTTGCTTTGAAAGTTTTAAGAAAACGCTTTTGGAGGTACCCATCGGGGGGTCACAATTAATATATGAGAAACCACCGAGAGTTTTGACGACAGGTTCAACTTCGTGCTAAGATTTTGCATCTTGACAGTTTAAAAAAAATAGTTCAAACTTGAGCTACAAGTAAGCGCGGTAGATTGCTCTTGAATTAAATGTCATTTCAGAGGTGGATGGGTTCATCCTTTTGTAGTAAGAAGTGTCGTCAGTGTGAGTGTCCAATTACCGGGAAAGAACATTCTCAATTTTCTGAGTGATGACGACATCGTTCTTTTCTATAGGAATGTGCAAAGAATATTGTCTAAAAGGTCTTGTCTCGTTCTTCTAAGGGTCGTGCCACATCTGGATGGTATGTGTGCGGGTGATTACCGGGTCTTGTGGGTAAATTTTACAAACCTCTCGAGACTGTCAAATCTAAGTACTTAGCCATGTCACTAGTGACGGACAATTATGAGCGACTTGACTCTAAATCTAACAGAAAATCTCATCATTCCAATTTCTTTAATTAAAATTTTGATGGGTGTACAATGGTAGGAGGGTTCATCGGTTTCAACCAGTGGTACCGCTTAATAGATGGAAAACGCGTTTATCAAATGATTGGATAAAAGCATTGCTTTATGCAAATTCAGCCAAACCCCCACTAAGACAAAATGCATGTACAGTATAGGTTGTGATTTGTGTCCACCATAAATAGTGAACTTGCCAATACATTCAAAGTATTGACCATTCGTGGCTGCAACCTTTCATGTTGCAGGTTACTTGAAGATGAGTGAGGTACGTCGTTAGGGTTGCGAGTCTATACTCAGCATGTCTTTGCCTGTGGCTCTTGCTGGAGCTCTATATAGTTAATATTCTTCTGCTATTAATCTTTATATTGAGTATCTAGCCCTTTTGCTATGCAATTTGTATGTGATTATGTAAAGTTCTAGATCATTCAATGTAACAGAAATATGACATTTGTTTCGTGATATTACATCTTGAACTGTGTGTGCTAGTGAGTCTAGTGACTAGAACTATAAAGCACAAAGACTTGGACGCCTACCAGGTCAGGTCACTTCAGATCTGAATGCCACTAGCCATGTTTTCAAACATATATAGTGCGTCAATAGCATATTGTACTTGCAATTCCCATGTTTTACGAGTTTTCATGCTTCCTAGCTAACCCCACCCACTTGAATGACTTCATGTCGATGTAACGTAATAAGGTAAAATTTGAACTATAAGTAATAAATTGTAGGTTGCTTCGAAAGTTTTATGAAACAAGATTTTGGAGGTACCCATCGAGCGGTCAATTAATATATCAGAAACCATAGAGAGTTTTGATGACTAGTTCGACTTCTAGCTAAGATTTTGCATCTTGAAAATTTTGAACCTCTTTTGAAAACGATCAGATGAAATAGGGAGAGAGGGGAATTATTTTTCTATTCTCTATGGGCAACCCACAAGCTTGAGGTGCACCTTAGGCTTAAAGATAACTTTATTTTCTCCACAATATATATGGTGAACATTAGCGGATGCCACATACTAGGCCTTAAGGTGTGATTTTTTCACATTGTGGATGCCCTAGTATTAGGGAAACAACAAATACTAGTACACCAGTATATTTGTTTGCTAAGACATATGCTCACATGTTTCCACGCGTTGTACATGCTAAGAGAATTAAATGTATGCAGGAGAAGAGGGTAGCAGTGAAAAGGAGTTGAAGGCGGTTTGATATCAGAGAAAAGTTATGATGGGTTCCTGACACGAAGTACTCCTACAACCACTCTACTAGTAGTAAATTTCAGGACCTATGCAGGCAAAACAAATTGTGTGTTTTCTCTCTCCTTCACTGCCTCTCACATCCATCCTCCATCTCTCCTCCCTTTCCCCTCGCGCACCAGCCCGACTGATCTTTCGCACCTCCACAACATGGTGTTGCGCATGTCTGCCTTGGTACGGCGGCTCTGTGTCTCTGGCATGTTTGGTATCCTCATTGATTTGGATTAGGAGTAGTACATAGGAAGGAAACCACTTTGGTCCTTGCGGAAAAAAAATTCAAACTTTTTCGGTTTTCAAAGTTTTCACTTGCTTCCCAAACATCGGGAGGGAAGGTTATTCAAAAGATCGGTCATTTGCAATACTTCTTATCTTATCTTTGTCTTGTGTTATCTCTTAAAATACCATACCACTATATAGTGTACGGATAACTTTGTACGTTGACCGTTGGATCAAGACTGGCAAATCCAAACATTGCTAACCGTTCGATCTTATTTTCCATTCTTAGCATCTAGAAATATTCTATTAATATCCTTTAGCACGATGAATGCTACTATGCACAAACCTCAAAACACACACTTCATTGCTTAGTTTCAGGGTCCTTGTGCTAAATGTATGGACTTGCATGCAAGTTTCATTTTTATGAGGTCCTTGATGTAACTTGTACTTCCATTCACCGTGTTATATCTCAAGCACCTTGCTCCTACAAGACCTAGCACAGTTAAAAAAAATGCAACCTCCCCAATTATCACACAAACTGGACCACGGTTTCTTATACATAATACCCAAGTTTTTAGTATTAGGATTTTTCAAGCTACCTAGCTAACTTCGCACAATTTAGTGACTTCTTGTCTCTTTAACGAAATTATGTCAAACTTGAGCTACAAGTAAGCGCGATAGACTTCTCTTGAATTAAATGTCTTTTCGGAGGTACATGGGTGCATCTTCTTGTAGTAAAGAATGTCATCGGTGTGAGTTTCCAAATATCAGGAAAAAAAATTCTCAGTTTTCCGAGTGATGACGAGATGGTTCTTTTCCATAAAGAAAGTCCAAAGAATATGGATCAAAATTCCATAAGGCAAGCCTCTAGACATATTAAGTGGACTAACGTGTTTTACTTACGATTCCCTTGTTTTATGAGTTTTCAAACTCCCTAGCTAATTAACGCTTCCCCACATGAATGACGTCTTGCCAATTTATCAAAATTAAGTCAAACTTGAACTATAACTAAAACCTTTTGGAGGCATCCATCGCGGGGTCAATTAATATATCAGAAACCACCGAGACTTTTGACAACAGGTTTAACTTCTTTCTCAGATTTTGCATCATGACTATTAAACGTAATTAGGTCAAACTTGAGCTACAAGTAAGCATGATAGATTTCTCCTGAAATAAATGTCTTTTCAGAGGTAGATGGGTGCATTTTCTTGTAGAAAACTATGTCGTCGGTGTGAGTTTCTGATGACCCACAAGTATAGGGGGTGTATCGCAGTATTTTCAATAAGTAAGAGTGTCGAACACAACGAGGATCAGAAGATGCTGGCTAGTGGCTAGGAGCGGGAATTCTCTGTAAATACTTACCAAATGGATTTTTAGGGGTTTTTGATAATGCAAGTAAATAAAGTACGAATAAATAAAAGACAATAAGAATAAATGCAGCAAGTGGCCCAATCCTTTATTCAGCAAAGGACAAGCCGGTTGTATTATTTAAGTTGAGCAAACATTTTCGAGGACACATGAGAATTCTGTCAAGTGCTTTTGTTTCATATAGTTGATTAATCTTCTTTAGTTTGCTAAGTGTTGTGTGGGTGAATCTGTGCTAATGTACCGACCTTCCTAGGACTAATACATACTTGTGATTATACCCCTTGCAAGCATCCGCAAGTACAAGAAAGTAATTAAGGTACAAACCTAACCACAGCTTTAAACTCTAAGACCCTGACGTCCCTTGTGCAATTGTTTCCTATCAGGGGTTTAGGTTTCTGTCACTCCGGCAACCCCTACGATTAGTAGCCAAATACACAATGCATTCCCCTAGGCCCATATTGGTGAAGTGTCATGTAGTCGATGTTCACATGACACCACTAGAAGAAGTACACCACAACTTAAATATCAAACCATTGAATCTTTCTCAACAAAATTCCACTACTAACAACATGACTTCTCCCATGTCCACGAGAACAAAACGAACTACTCACAAGACATCATATGGATCATGATCAGAGATGGAATAATGATGTATAACAATCTGAACATAAACAATAATTCAATGGTTTCACTCAATAACATCAACTACAAAGAGTAATCAACACCGGGAAAGTTTCCCCTAAGAACTATGCAAGATTCAACCCAATTGTTACAGCGAGACGATGGTGGTGATGATGGTGCTGATGGAGATGGTGGAAATGATGATGATGATAATGATGATCCCGATGAATTCCACCTTGATGGTGGTGTTGATGGTGAAGATCTCCCCTCTCCGAGAAGGAATTTCCCTAGCAGAATTCTGTCTGCCGGAGAGATCTTTCTCGCTCGGTGTTTTCTGCCCCGTAGAGGCGGCGGAATATTTTTGTGGTTGCTCTCCGAGTCTTAGGGTTTCGGGAGGATAATATATGCCAGAGGGGAGAGCCAGAGGTGGACCAGGACGGCCACACCACCTGGTGGCGCGGCCTGGGGTAGCCCGCGCCAGGGGGTGGTGTGGCCCCCTTGTGGCCCATCTCCACTCCTCCTTCTGGCTTTCTTCGTCTTCTAAAAAATAGGATTTTCCATGTATTTTCCCGAATTTTCGGATCTTCGCGAATTTCGCCTCCAAACAGCACTTTTCCATCAGAATCCTGACTGCAGTGGTCCATGCTCCAAAAGTCATCAACCATGCAAAAACATATGAAATTACATAAGTATCATCTCTTAATAAGAAATATATCAATGAAAAACAATAAATTATGATATAGAATAGTGATGCAAAATGGACGTATCGACTCCCCCCAAGCATAGACTTCGCTTGTCCCCGCGCGAAACCGAGCTCAATAAACATGACCTCAGGTTTATGGAGTAAAGACTCGATAAAATAATACGGACAAGAAGCATCATATTCATCAATACATAAGTCATAATAGAAGAAAACTCACTATTATATAACTTAACTTGCAATAAGTAAAGGAAACACAATAAAGATACATAAAGTAAATCATAATTGGTAATGGCAAAGTTAGCTCTTGGTCGAAGAATAGTTCACAATTTGCTGGAGTTCACAAATAACTGATTTTCAATGATAGCTTTCAAAGTTGTAAACACTAAGATAAGATCAAAAGTGCAAAACAAGGTACATAAGAAACATGATTGAATAAATCAACATATGAATGAATTAAACACAAAAACTCAAAATACTTGCTGAGGTAGAAGGGAATAGGTTTACTGTCTCAACTAAAAAGTAAAAGAAAGGCCCTTCGTAGAGGGAAGCAGGGATTTCAAGTTTCATAAAGAGCTTCCAAAAATTATGGTACTTACTAGCTTTTGGCTCTCATTGCCCCTATCATGAGCATCTTTAGGTGATTCAAGTTAAAGTGACTCAACTAAGAGGATATGCTTGGCAAGTTATAAAATAAAGTCTCATGCCCCTTGCTTACGAAGACCAAACCTCATGCTACTCAACTTCAGTCACAAGTAAGTTCTTGTCATTGTAAATACATATGTATCATAGAGAACCGCCAACGGGGTACCCCTTGCACATGATACATGAGAGATCCCATAATCAAAATGAAAAGGCAAGCAGACAATGAGCGTCTTAGTGATCCTTTTATTTGCTATTTGCATAGATTTTTATTGAGGATGCTTCATAGAATGCTCATTATGGTTATGCTGCAAGTTTCCACCATGATTAGGCATGGCTTAGGCTAGCGGCCCAGGCGTTTCTCTAACACACATACAAACTCCATGATCTTACAAGTTCCCCTTTTGTTTCACACCGCCGGGATCCATAAGCAAAAGAACATGATATCAACTAGGTACGAAGTACCAATGCAATGTTGAAAACATTCCCCATGATACATGGTTCTGCTAACTTCAACTTATAAAGCGCAAGCATATACGCAACATAGATGGGCACAATGGTTCAAGTTTATTAAGTATAAGAAAGCAAAGTGTGCTATTAAGTTTGTGAGAGCTTTAATCACCAATTTTCACATAACAAGTTTAATTTGGAAGGTAGATGAAAACATGAATTTACTCGAAATAGGAATAATGGTAATAGGTAGGTATGGTGGACACAAATGTCATAGGTTTTGGTTTAAGGATTGGATGCACGAGAAGAATTCCCTCTCAGTACAGGTTTTTGGCTAGCAAGGATGGGTAGCAAGTATAAGAGTTGAAGGAAACAAAGAAACATACAAGTGATAAAAACAAACATGCAACCTTCCTTGGAAGCACAAAATATCTTAACTAGAGAATACTAGACTCCTGAGCAAATGAAGAAAGAAAGATGATGAAATTATATTTCTTTAGAGTACTTTTTATCTTTTTCATTCAACTCTCAAAAATAGTATGGCTACTGACCGAGACAGGTTTGCCAAAACCAACTAAATTAACTTAATGATCCCAAAGTGAAACCAATACTAACGACAAGATCAATCATATAACCATGAATTGAAAATTAAAATAAGATATGCAAAAGAATGAATGATAGAACTTCTCACTAATATTCTATAACGGTAACTCACACCAAGGATACATATCTAACGAGAGACGGGACACTTCCATAATGCAAACCATCCTACATGATAACTTCTCGATTCATGATATGACTCTACTAAAAAGGTAAAAAGATAGAAGATAGTGATGTGATACCGCGGCACTCCCCCAAGCATGGAAATAACCAAGGGGATGCCAAAACCTGATGATGAATTACTCCTTCGGTGGTGGTGGTATTCTCTCATCATCGTCCGACTTCCAAGGTATGGGCTCCCCATCAACAAAGGACATCGTGGTCTCCAGCATCCTGAAGCTTGCATCAGCACTTATGCGTTTAAACCTAACCTCATACTCATAGTTTTGATTTTGAACGTCGAAGATCCGTGCTTGAGGTTGGTTGGTTGTTCGATGGAGTGAGAGAATTTCATCCTTGAGTTCAGTAGTCTCCTTTTGGTGCTCGGCGATGAGTTCAGAACAAATCTTGTGGATGATATTCACTTCGCGTTCCGCCATTTTCTTGTACATAAAGACTTCTTGCTCCAGTGCTTCCAACCTGTCCTCCAGACTTCCTTCACCTTTAGGGCCTTGAACCACTTTTATCCATAACTCCCCATCTTCAAACAACAACTCCTTAGGATGAATCTTCAGCTCTCGCATGTATGGGTTGATGATATCCGCTGAGGAATCTTCCTTGCATGATCCAGAGGAAGACATTGTGGCTCCAAATCTGGGACTCTACCTGTCAGAAAATAGATCGAAACGAAAACACGACGAGAACACGATACACGAACCTCGGGGGATCCCGGGGATTATATATTATGAAGTTTTACAACAAAAGGAAGGTACTGGGAGAAAAAGGGTGATACATTGCAAATGTATCTATAATTTTTGATGTTCCATGCTTGGTTTTATCCACTTTCTTGTGTTTTGCCCTCATTTTGGAGTACTTTTCATATGATTTCTTGGACGAACCTATTAACAAGAGCCACTGTGCCAGCTGCCTGTTTTCTGCTATTTTTGTTTCTAGGAAAGTCAGAAAATGAATATTCTCGGAATTGGATGGGACGAAAGCCAAAGTGCCTATTTTCCGGAAGTCATCAGATGCCAGAATACGAGACGGAGAGGGGCCAGGGGGCCACCACACCACCTGGCTGCGCGGCCCAGCCTGGCCCGCGCTAGGGGGTGGTGTGGTAGCCTCCGTCACCCCCTCGGCCTCCCCTTTCGCCTATAAGATGCCCTCGATACGAAAACCCTAAGTACCCGATCAAAAATCCACAAAAGAGTCTGTAGCCGCCGTCATCTCCATCCCTAGATCGGGAGGGATCTGAAGCTCTTCCCGGCACACTGCCGGAGGGGGGAGTTCACCCTGGAGGCCTTCTTCATCACCATGCAAGCCTCTAGTGTGATGCATGAGTAGTTCATCCTTGGACTACGGATCCATGTAGTAGCTAGATGGCTGGTTCTCCTCCTTTGCGCTTTCATGTTTAGATCTTGTGAGCTCCGTTCATGATCAAGATCATCTATTTCTAATTCTGCATGTTGTGTTTGCGAGGATCTGATGGATATTGAGATGCTATTTCATATTGATTATTGATTCTATCATGTCTTTGTTATTTGTGATCTTGCATGCTTTCTATTGTTAGTAGCTATCTTGGCCAAGTAGATGCTACCAACTCCAAGAGTTAGTATTTATGCTCGATAGTGGGTTCATGCCTCTAGTAATCTAGGGAAGTGACAAAATTTCTAAGGTACTAGATGTGATGTTGCTACTAGGGAGAAAACAACAATCCTTTGTTCATAGAACAATCGTATTGTTTACTTTACATGCAATTTGTAAAGCAATAATCTGTTGCTTGCAACTTAATACTGGAGGGGGTTCGGATGATAACCTGAAGGTGGATTATTAGTCATAGATGCAGTTGGATGGCGGTCTATGTATAATGTGCAGTGCCCAATCAAGTTCCAAAGGAGTCAAGATGATTAGTATATGCATGTATTGCTTTCTCGATGTTTGTCAATTGCCCCGCTGTAATTTGTTCACCCAGCATGTTATCTATCTTAAGGAGATCCACCTCTAGTGAACTATGGATCCCAGTCCTTTTCTTTACATACAATCTACAAACTATTTACTGCTTTGTGTTTACTTTCTGAAAACTATTACTTCCTTCCATTCGATACGTTTAATCCTTTGTTTTCAGCAAAACACGGTGAGATTGACAACCTCATCGCAAGTTGGGGAAAAAGTTCTGTGATTGTGTTGTGCAGGTCTCCACGTTGCTACTAGCACCGGTAGTGCGCCCTGCCAAGGCTAAGCTAGCAACACCTTTGGGGTGTTTCCTTGCTCCTACTGGTTCGATTACACCTTGGTTTCATAACTGAGGGAAACATGTTGTTGTGCTCATCATACCTTCCTCTTGGGGTTCCCAACGAGCTCTACATCAACACTGAGCCATCAAGCATTTTTCTAGCGTTGTTGCCGGGGAGTCAAGGACATCTTCACAAGGGGAGTCCCTCATAACCAATCTCTTTACTTTGTTGTTTTTGTTTTTCTTAGTTTATTTTTGCTTTCTTTGCTTGTTTCTTTATCAAAAACACAACAAAATTAGTTCCTACTATAGTTGGTATTTTTGTTGGTCTGTTATTATCTTGCTTTATCATGCTTACTATCAATGGTTGGTTTCTTTGAAACTGGATCTTATTGGCAAGGTGGGTTCATGGAAGAACAAAAATATTATTATAAGGAACACTGCTTGTCACAAAAAAGGAAACACTTATGGGAAAAAATTGATAAATTGTATACAATTGCTATAAACGTTTGCTCTACTTATAATGTTACTTATTGCTTTGATAAATATTGTTGCTATAGGAGGTATAAACACCTCCCTTTTCAATGTGAGTATAATGATAATGTTACCATATCTTCTTATGTTAAAGGGAATTATGACTTTATGATGTGGAACAAATTGAAGAATTTATTGCTTGGAAGGGTGCATTTGAACTTGCTAGTTTGCTTGAAAATACTGATGATTCACCTTATATATATGAGGTTTATGATATACTTAAATTTTGCTTTGATAATTACAGGGTAGAAAATGGCTATATTCTTGAATATCTTAATAGATGCTTTCCACCAATGGAAGAGACTAATGCCTTGCAGGAGCCTATGGAAGAAGAAATTGTGGAAACTGGAAGCTCATTGGATGAAAAAGAGGAGGAGAGTGATGATAAAGAGGAGGAAGAATGGATCTACCCATCCCTACCTTCTAATGAGAGTAAATCTTTACCCCTTACATTATTTGATTGTCCCCCATGCTTACCAAAGGAGGACGAATGTCATGTTCCTGAGGATTCTTTTGAAAATGTTTATAATAAATCTCTAGTGTTTGTATATCATGAAAATCATGCTTTATGTGATAGTTATATTGTTGAGTTTATTCATGAGGCTACTGAAAATTATTATGAGAGAGGAAAATATGGTTGTAGAAGGTTTCATGGTATTGAAACACCTCTCTATGTGCTAAAAGTTTTGAAGTTATTCTCGTTTTACCTTCCTATGCATGTCACTTTGTTCTTTGTGAATTTATTTGTATACGAGATTCCAATACATAGGAAGTGGGTTAGACTTAAATGGGTTTTGAATTTGCTTCTTGATGCTCTCTTTTACTTCAATTCATATTTTTTTATCTGAGCATCTTCTCAAACTATCATGCCTAACTTAAAGGCATTAAACAAAAAGTACTTATTGGGAGATAACCCAAAAGTTTTAGATGAGTTTTGGAAGTTATTACTTCAGTAATAACCGCTCGTTATCCCTTTTATTTGCTTTTTGTGCCAAGAATAGCCTCTGATGAGAGAGAAGTAAATATTTGGAAAGTTGTTGTCCCGAAACAGATTTCTGTGCTTCACCATAAAAATTCGTGTAAAATCTCTAAAATTCTTTTTGAGGCGTGCATTTTGGTGCTTCTGCCCCAGGTTGTTATATAACTTTCGTTAGTTCAACACTTTTTGATTGGAGCAACAGAAGGTCTTCGAAAAAATTCGACTTTACCTGCTGGTCTGTTTTGACAGATTTCTGCCATTTTCTGCATTTGCTTCTTGTTGGTTCCTTATTGAGTTCTTTTGGGGAATTGAGCTTTTTGAGGAAAGTTCTACAGTAGCTAGTGTTCTAATGGAAGTTTATTTGGTGTTAGAACTGAACCTTAAGACTTATTTATCTTGAGTGCACTAATGTTGCTAATAAAGATTGTGTGAAGTTTTGTATGAAGGAAAATTTTCAGGTGTATGGAAGGAATGAGTGATGAGATGAAAAATGGACTAAAGGTCAAGCTTGGGGATGCCACGCGTGTCACCCCAAGAAAAATCCAAGAAGTACAAGCGTCAAAGCTTGGGGATGCCCAAGGCATCCCCTTCTTCATCAATAAAAATCCTAGGTTTCTTCCAAACACTTCATTTTTATTGTTTCATGCACAGTTGTGTTGTTCTTGGAGCGTCTTCTTTTTCGTTTTCGTTTTGGTTTTTCATTTGCTTGGTTTTCTTAGTTTGCTCAATAAATTGGTTGGACCCCCTCTTTCATACTTTGGTTTACAAATAGTTTGGTTTGGATTGGAAAAGAGTAGGAAAGTTCATGCTTAAGTGGTAAAAAGAGCTTGTTTTTTACTATGGCCTATGCTCTGTCATGCCATGCTTGATATTGTTTTGGCTTTATGCTTAGTATTCTCTGCTGTATCATGACTTGTTATAAACAATTGAGATTTCTTAATGTGCCTTGGATGAATCATGCGTTGTTTTAGCATATTAAAGCACATTATTCTGGTAATCTCCTTTTATGCTTTATTTGGGTTGACTTGCCGCATGCTCACACCATGTAATGACTATCCAAAGTCACCATAAGCCTTTATGATCCTTTATTATTCAACTTGTAGTATCACTTTATGTTTTGATCAATGATGTTTTATCGCTCTGCATGATTATGGCCATTATTGCTCTCTTAGTTTGTCGCTCCCAGTCTTTTGCTAGCCTCCACAACCAAGTATGAGTTCCACTCATGCATCCAACTCCCTAAACTAAGTTATTCCAAAGATTCCACCATACCTACCTACTAGCTTATGCTATTCCAAGTATACTCATGCTTTTGTTTACCTTCCAAATTAAACTTGTTATGAGAAAACTAGTGATTAAAGCTCTCACGAACTTGATCGCACACTTTACTTTTTTGCATCTAATAAACTTGAACCATTGGGTCCTTCTTTGTTGTGTATATGCTTGTGCTTTATAAGTTGAAATTAGCAGAACCATGTTTCATGGGGAACGCTTTCAACATTGCAATTGTACTTTGTACCCCGTTGATATTATGTTCTTTTGCTTACAGATCCCAGTGGTGTGAAATAAAAGTGGAACTTGTAAGATCATGGAGTTTGTATGTGTGTTAGAGAAACGCCTGGGCCGCTAGCCTAAGCCATTCCTAATCATGGTGGAAACTTTCAGCATCACCGTAATGAGCACTCTATGAAGCATTCTCAATAAAAACCTATGCAAATAGCAAATAAAAAGATCGCTGAGATGCTCATTGTCTGCTTGCCTTGTCATTTTGATTATGGGAAAGCTCCTGTATCATGTGCAAGGGGTACCCCGTTGGCGGTTCTTTATGATACACATGTACTTACAATGACAAGAGTTTACTTGTGACTAAAGTTGAGTAGCATGAGGATCGGTCTTCGTAAGTAAGGGGCATGAGATTTCGGTTTATAACTTGTCAAGCATATCCTCTTAGTTGTGTTACTTTAACCTTAATCACCTTAAAGATGCTTATGATAAGGGCAATGAGAGCTGAAAGCTATAAGTACCATAATTTTTGGAAGCTCTCTATGAGACTAGAATCCCTACTTCCTTTTATAAAGGCCTTTCTTCCACCATAATATTGAGTCACCACCTTCTATCTTTATGCACCTACTGTGAGAGCATAGTGGCCATTCTTAGTTCTATGTGCATTGTCCCAAGACTAGTTGATTGATGCATAACTTGATATTGCTTGTTTTAATCTATTTGTATCTAGTCACTCTTATGAACTTTGAAGGTGTCCTATGCATTTATATTTGCTACTCTATGAGGGACAAGCTGATTACTATTATGCTATGTTTTCTTTATGTGAAAACAAACGTCTTGCAAAGCATTGTTATTCATGAATCTTTTGTTTGTGACTTTTCATGTTGCATCATAGTTTCTTTGTCTTATTGCTAGAACTTTGTCTTTCATGTTATGATTGAAGTACAATGATCCCAGCTTTGAATGTTTTACAAATACTTTGATCAAGTGTTTGATGGTGCATGTCACCTCAAAAATTATTCTTTCTTTTTTCCACTTACCTACTCGAGGACGAGCAGGAGTTAAGCTTGAGGATGTTGATACATTGCAAATGTATCTATAATTTTTGATGTTCCATGCTTGGTTTATCCACTTTCTTGTGTTTTGCCCACACTTTGGAGTACTTTTCATATGATTTCTTGGACTAACCTATTAACAAGAGCCATAGTGCCAGCTGCCTGTTTTCCGCTGTTTTTGGTTCCGGGAAATTCAGAAAATGAATATTCTCCGAATTGGACGGGACAAAAGCCAAAGTGCCTATTTTCCCAGAAGTCATCAGATGCCAGAATACGAGACGGGGAGGGGCCAGGGGGCCACCACACCACCTGGCCGCACGGCCCAGCCTGGCCCGCGCCAGGGGGTGGTGTGGCCGCCTCCGGCACCCCCTCGGCCTCACCTTCCGCATATAAGAGGCCCTTGGGACAAAAACCCTAAGTACCCGATCAAAAATCCACGAAAGAGTCTGTAGCCGCCGTCATCTCCAATCCTAGATCGGGAGGGATCTGAAGCTCTTCCCGGCACCCTGCCAGAGAGGGTAATTCACCCTGGAGGCCTTCTTCATCACGATGGAAGCCTCCGGTGTGATGCGTGAGTAGTTCATCCTTGGATTACGGATCCATGTAGTAGCTAGATGGCTGGTTCTCCTCCTTTGTGCTTTTATGTTTAGATCTTGTGAGCTCCGTTCATGATCAAGATCATCTATTTGTAATTCTGCATGGTGTGTTTACGGGGATCTGATGGATATTAAGATGCTATTTCAGATTGATTATTGATTCTATCATGTCTTTGTTATTTGTGATCTTGCATTCTTTCCATTGTTAGTAGCTATCTTGGCCAAGTAGATGCTAGCAACTCCAAGAGTTAGTATTTATGCTTGATAGTGGGTTCATGCCTCTGGTAATCTGGGGAAGTGACAGAAATCTCTAAGGTACTAGATGTGTTGTTGCTACTAGGGAGAAAACAACAATCCTTTGTTCATAGAACAATCATATTGTTTACTTTACACGCAATTCGTAAAGAAATAATCTGTTGCTTGCAACTTAATACTAGAGGGGGTTCGGATGATAACCTGAAGGTGGATTATTAGTCATAGATGCAGTTGGATGGCAATCTATGTATAATGTTGTAATTCCCAATCAAGTTCCAAAGGAGTCAAGATGATTAGTATATGCATGTATTGCTTTCGCGATGTTTGTAAATTGCCCCGCTGTAATTTGTTCACCCAACATGTTATCTATTTTAAGGAGAGCCACCTCTAGTCAACTATGGATCCTGGTCCTTTTCTTTACATACCTTCAACAAAAAATTTACTGCTTTGTGTTTACTTTCTGCTAACTGTTACTTCCTTCCATTCAATACGTTAAATCCTTTGTTTTCAGCAAAACACGGTGAGATTGACAACCTCATCGCAAGTTGGGGACAAAGTTCTGTGGTTGTGTTGTGCAGGTCTCCACGTTGCTACTAGCACCGGTAGTGCGCCCTGCCAAGGCTCAGCTAGTAACACCTTTGGGGTGTTTCCTTGCTCCTACTGGTTTGATTAAACCTTGGTTTCATAACTGCGGGAAACTTTCTGTTGTGCTCATCATACCTTCCTCTTGGGGTTCCCAACGAGCTCTACATCAAAACTGAGCCATCAACGGGTCGGAGACGGAGTCCAGGGCAGCCACACCACCTGGTGGCGCGGCCAGGGGTGGGCCCGCGCCACAGGGTGGTGTGAGCCACCCAGGCGCCGCTTCCATCCCTCTTTCACTTTGTCGCTTTCCTTGTTGGATAAAAACTGCAAAAATATAACTGGACAGGATTTTCGCGGAACTTTTCTTACCAAAACTGTTACCTATTCAAAAACAAAATTTGCAGGTCTCTGAATTTGGTCTTTGATAAATTTTTCCAGAGTTAACACTTGAAAAGCATCAATATCTTCATTGTAAGAGTCTCCAGCCATATAGTGCTTGAGTCGCTGCCCATTCACCACTTGTGTAGTGTTATCTTTTAAAGAAGAAATTTTTATTGCTCCTGAACAGTACACTTCTTCAATAACAAAAGGTCCTTCCCATTTTGATAGTAGTTTCCCTGCAAAAAATCTGAGACGAGACCTATACAATAGAACTTTCTCACCAACATGGAATTCTCTCTTAAGTATTCGCCCGTCATGTCATCTTTAACTTTCTCCTTAAAGAGTCTAGCATTCTCATATGCTTCACTCCTCCATTCATCCAACGAACTTAAGTCAAATAATCTTTTTTCACTAGCAAGTTTACAATCTCTATTAAGTTCTTTAACTGCCCAATAAGCTTTGTGTTCTAATTCTAGGGGCAGGTGACAAGCTTTCCCATAAACCATTTTATAAGGAGACATCCCCATAGGGTTTTCATAGGCATTCTATAAGCCCATAAAGCATCGTTCAACTTTTTAGCCCAATTTTTCCTAGATCTATTATTAGTCTTTTGCAAGATGAATTTAATTTCTCTATTTGATAACTCTACTTGTCCACTAGTTTGGGGATGATAAGCTCAAGCGATTCTATGATTAACATCATATTTGGCAAGGGTCTTTCTAAAACCCCCATGAATGAAATGAGAGCCTCCATCAGTCATGAGATACCTAGGCACTCCAAACCTAGGAAATATAACATCCTTAAGCATTTTAGAGAGGTCTCCCCATCAGCATTCTTCGTAGGTATAGCTTATACCCACTTAGTGACATAATCAACATAAACAATAACATGAGTATAACCTTTTGAGGGAGGAGAAGGACCCATAAAGTCAAATCCCCAACAATCAAAGGGTTCAATAACTAGAGAGTAGTTCATAGGCATTTCATTGCGTCAAGAAATATTACCAACACGCTGACACTCATCACAGGATAAAACAAATTTCCTTGCATCTTTAAAAAGGGTAGGCTAGTAGAAACCTGATTGTAGCACATTTTGCGCAGCCCTATCTCCTGCATGATGTCCTCCATAAGCACTACCATGACATTTACGCAATATCTCCTTTTGATCATACTCTGGAACACATCTTCTCATAACACCATCCACTCCTTCTTTATATAAGTGTGGGTCATCCCAAAAATAATGCCTCAAATCGTAAAAGAACTTCCTTCTTTGCTGAGCTGTGAAAATTGGAGGAAATACTTGGAGACAATAAAGTTAGCATAATCAGTATACCAAGGGCTCCCTCGCGAGCTTACCCCTACTACAGCCAACTGTTCATTTGGGAAACTATCATTAACAGGCATAGGATCAAAAGAGATGTTTATCAATTGAGATAAATTATCAACTACAGGATTTTTAGCACCTTTCCCGTCCACAATATGTAGGTCAAACTCCTGTAAGAGTAACACCCATCTAATAAGCCTAGGATTAACATATTTATTCGTCATAAGGTACTTATAGCAACATGATCAGTATGAATGGTAACGTTTGAGTCAACAATATAAGGTCTAAACTTATCACAAGCAAAGATGACGGCTAGGAATTCTTTTTTAGTAGTAAAATAATTCCTTTGAGCAACATCAAGAGTCTTACTAGTATAATGGATAACATTTAAATTTTTATCAATGTGTTGCTCAAGGACATCACCTACAAAAAAATCACTACCATCACACACTATTTCAAAGGGTAAGCTCCAATCAGGTGGTTCAACGATAGGAGCTGTGGTTAAAGCCTTCTTTAGAGTTTCAAAAGCTTCCTTACAATCATCATCAAAGACAAAGGGTACGTCTTTTTAAATAAGATTAGTGAGGGGTTTCTATATCTTAGAGAAATCTTTAATAAACCTTCTATAGAAACCAGCATGACTAAGGATACTACGAATACCTTTGATGTCTCTTGGACAAGGCATTTTCTCAATTGCCTCAACTTTAGCTCTATCCACTTCTATGCCTCTTTCAGAAAACTTATGTCCAAGTGCAATCCCTTCATTCACCATGAAGTGGCATTTTTCCCAATTAAGAACAAGATTAGTTTCTTCACATCTCTGCAAAAATTTATCAAGGTAGGGCAGACAATTATCAAAAGAAGTTCCATAGACGAAAAAGTCATCCATGAATACTTCCACAATTTCCTCACAAAAACCATGAAAGATAGCAGACATGCATCTTTGAAAAGTAGCAGGAGCATTACATAAACCAAAAGGCATACGTCTATAAGCATAGGTTCCCTAAGGGCATGTAAAAGTAGTTTTTTCTTGATCTTGTTGTTTAACAGCAATTTGAGAGAAACCAGAATGTCCAGCAAGGAAACAAAAGTGGGTCTTTTTAGACAACTTTTCTAACATTTGATCAATAAAAGGAAGTGGGTAATCCTCTTTCTTAGTAACTTTGTAAACTTTCCTGAAATTAGTACACGCTCTATAGCCTACTACTATTCTTTGGGGAATAAGCTCATCATTATCATTAGGGACGACGGTAATTACCCCCTTTTTAGGGACACAATGAACAGGACTAACCCATTCACTATCAGCAATAGGGTAAATAATACCAGCATCAAGGAGTTTAAATACCTCATTTCTTACCACTTCCTCCATCTTCGGATTTTAAACACCGTTGGTGCTCTACTACGGGCTTTGCATCTGGTTCTATATTGATAGCATGGTGACATATAGTAGGAGAAATCCCTTTTAAATCATCAAGAGTATAGCCCATAGCCCCTCGGTGTTTCTTCAGTACCTCCAATAACGTTTCTTCTTCCTTCCCTGAAAGTTTAGAGCTAATAATAACAGGATATATCTTATTATCATCATCAATGTAAGCATATTTAAGATCGTCAGGTAGAGGTTTTAGATCGAAGACCAGATCCTTTTTAGGTGGCAACGTGGTACCCAAGTCTTCTACATGTAAGTTGTGCTTAAGCATCTTAGGTTGACGACGGAGAATCTCGTCAATCTCATTTCTTTCTTCCATGAAAATTGCACTTTCATGATCTTCCATAAATTGCTGCAAAGCATTGTTAGGAGCAAGAGAGATAGAAGCAAGTTGTTCAACTCTAAAATGCTCATTATGGGTTTCATTTCCACAAGGTTCTTTAGTAAATTTCTAAAAATTAAACTCATAAGATTACCCATCAAACTTAGTCAAGATTTTCTCCCTTTTGAAATCTATAATAGCTCCACAAGTATTGAATAAAGGTCCACCAAAAATGATGGGGTAAGTTTTAGTAGCAGCTGAACCAAGTACTAGAAAATCAGCAGGATATTTAATCTTACCACAAAGAACTTCTACATCCCGCACAATACCAATTGGAGAGATGGTTTCTCTATTAGAAAGGTGAATAACCACATCAATCTCTTCCAATTCGCAGGGACTGATTTCATGCATAATTTCTATGTAAAGCTCATAAGGAATAACACTTGAACTTGCACCAATATCAGATAACCCATAATAGCAATGATCACCAATTCTAACAGAAAGCACAGGGACACTAGCCATTTTAGTTTTATTAGGATGTGAGACAATATTAGAAGCATCCTCAGAAAAGACTATGTGTCTATCTTCTACAATTTTAGTGACAAGGTCTTTCAAAATCGCTACAATGGGTTCAATGTTTATTTGTTCATCAGGTTTTATAGTTTTCTTTGCACTTTTAGTGATTACACTAGTTATCATAGGATGATCCTTTACCTTATCCGGGAAGGGTATTTTCTCGATATAAGGTTCAGGTAGGATGTGATCAATAGTGCAAAATTCAGTACTCCCAACAGGAACATAGTCAAAAATATCTTTATATGGTGCATGATACTTGTTCCATCCCTTTTTCAGAATTTTAGTATAAGAAGCAAAAGCCTTAAAACAATTTGTAATAACTTGAGAATCAAGACCACAAGCATTTTTAATATTTTGAAAGTCATCAGTTCCCATAAAAGATTCAATGCATTCATAATCACAATTTATACCTGACTTTCTTCCTTTGTCATTCTACCATGCTTCAGCATTATCTTGAATACGGGCCGAAAGATCCCACTTAACTTCTTCTTCCATGCGTGTAAATGATCCAGCACAAGAAGCATCCAATAAATCCTTATCATGAAGAGAAAGCCTTGCATAAAAGTTATTGATAATAATATTGTTGGCGAGCTCATGAATGGGACATTTGAGCATTAGTAACTTCAATCTCCCCCAATCTTGAGTTGTACTCTCTCCATCAAGAGGACAAAAGTTGTATATTGGATTCCAATCTTTATGAATCTCACTAGGAGGATAAAACTTTGAATAAAAGAGAGGTACTATTTCCTCCCATTCAAGAGATTGGCCATTCTTCAACAGCTTATACCATTCCTCAGCTCTTCCTTTCAATGATAATGAGAATAACTTCTTCTTGACTTGATCTGTTGTAATACCTGCACACTTGAACAACCCGCATAATTCGTGTATAAAGAGCAAATGATCACCGGGATGGACAGTTCCATCTCCAACATAATAGTTATACATAACCAGATCAATAATTCTTGTAGGTATTTTAAAAGTATCATTCTCAGTAGGTTGTGGTTCATCTACTACCTTAGCAGTGGTAGTAGCATTACGAAATAAGAAACTCAGCGAATTATCCATATTGAAAATAAAGCAACTAACAGAATAAAAAATACTCATAGTAGAAGTTTCCTTTACCAGTTCAACTCTCCAATAGCACTTCACTCCCCGACAACGGCACCAGAAAATAGTCTTAATGACCCACAAGTATAGGGGGTGTATCGCAGTATTTTCAATAAGTAAGAGTGTCCAACCCAACGAGGAGCAGAAGGTGCTGGCTAGTGGCTAGGAGAAGGAATTATCGGTAAATACTTAGCAAACGGATTTTTAGGGGTTTTTGATAATGCAAGTAAATAAAGTACGAGTAAATAAAAGAAAATAAGAATAAATGCAGCAAGTGGCCCAATTCTTTATTCAGCAAAGTACAAGTCGGTTGTATTACTTAAGATGACCAAACGTTCTCGAGGACACATGGGAATTCCGTCAAGTGCTTTTGCTTCATATAGTTGATTAATCTTCTTTAGTTTGCTAAGTGTTATGTGGGTGAACCTGTGCTAATGTACCGACCTTCCTAGGACTAATACATACTTGTGATTATACCCCTTGCAAGCATCCGTAAGTACAAGAAAGTAATTAAGGTAGAAACCTAACCACAACTTTAAACTCTAAGACCCTAACGTCCCTTGTGCAATGGTTTCCTAACGGGGGTTCAGGTTTCTATCACTCCGGTAACCCCTACAATTAGTAGCCAAATACACAATGCATTCCTCTAGGCCTATATAGGTGAAGTGTCATGTAGTCGACGTTCACATGACACCACTAGAAGTACACCACAACTTAAATATCAAACCATTGAATCTTTCTCAACACAATTCCACTACTAACAACATGACTTCTCCCATGTACTCAAGAACAAAACGACCTACTCACAAGACATCATATGGATCATGATCAGAGATGGAATAATGAAGTATAACAATCTGAACATAAACAATAATTCAATGGTTTCACTCAATAGCATCAACTACAAAGAGTAATCAACACCGGGAAAGAACTATGCAAGATTCAACCCAATTGTTACAGCGAGATGATGGTGGTGATGATGGTGCTGATGGAGATGGTGGAAATGATGATGATGATAATGATGATCCCGATGAATTCCAGCTTGATGGTGGTGTTGATGGTGAAGATCTCCCCTCTCCGGGAAGGAATTCCCCTGACATAATTCTGTCTGCCGGAGAGTTCTTTCTCTCTCGGTGTTTTCCGCCCCGTAGAGGCGGCAGAATCTTTCTGTGGTCGCTCCCTGAGTCTTAGGGTTTCATGAGGATAATATACGCTAGAGGGGAGAGCTAGGGGTGGACCAGGGCGGCCATGCCACCTGGTGGCGTGGCCTGGGGTGGCCCGTGCCAGGGGGTGATGTGGGCCCCCTGTGGCCCATCTCCACTCCTCCTTATGGCTTTCTTCGTCTTCTGGAAAGATAGGATTTTCCATGTATTTTCCCGAATTTTCTGATCTTCGTGAATTTCGCCTCCAAACAGCACCTTTTCCATCAGAATCCTGACCGCAGCGGTCCATGCTCGAAAAGTCATCGACCATGCAAAAATAGATGAAATTACATAAGTATCATCTCTTAATATGAAATATATCAATGAATCATAGTAAATTATGATATATAATAGTGATGCAAAATGGACGTATTAGTTTCTAACTATTAGAAAAGAACATTCAATTCTCAATTTTCTGAGTGATGACGAACAAAGTTGTTTTTTCATAAGAAAAGTCTGAAGAATATTGGATATGAATGCCACAAGCCAAGTTTACAGACATATATATAGTGGACAAACATGTTGTACCAACAATTCCCATGTTTTATGAGTTTTCATACTTCCTAGGTAACTCTGCCCATTGGAATAACTTTATGTCTATTTATCGAAATTAGCTCAAATTTGATACTACAAGTAAATTGTAGGTTTTTCTTTCAAGGTACCCATCGATGGGTCACAATTAATATATCAGAAACCATCGAGAGTTTTGACGATAGGTTGAACTTCTTGCTAAGATTTTGCATCTTGACAATTTAACAAAGTTAGGTTAAACTTGAGCTACAAGTAAGTGCGATAGATTGCTCTTGAATTAAATGTCTTTTTAGAGGTATATCGGTGCATCTTCTTGTAGTAAATAATGCTGTCAGTGTAAGTTTCCAACTATCAGGAAAGAACATTCAATTCTACATTTTCGAGTGAAGACGAGCGAGGTTGTTCTTTTCCATAAAGAGAAGTCTAGAGAATATTGGATCTGAATGCGACAAGCCAAGTTTATAGACATATATAGTGGACCAACATGTTGTTCCGAAGATTCCCATGTTTTACGACTTTTCAAACTTCCTAGCTAACTCTTCCCATTTGAATGATTGTATGTCGATTTATCAAAATTAGGTCAAATTTGAAACTACAAGGAAATTGTAGGTTGCTTTGAAAGTTCTACGAGAAAGCTTTTGGGGGTACCCATCAGGGGGTCACAATTAATATATCAGAAACCACCGGGAGTTTGACAATAGGTTCAACTTCTTGCTAAGATTTTGCATCTTGACAATTCAACGAAATTAGGTCAAACTTGAGCTACAAGTAAGCGCGATAGATTGATCTTGAATTAAATGTCTTTTCAGAGGTAGATGGGTGCATCTTCTTGTATTAAACAAGGCCATCAGTGTGAGTTTCCATCTATCAGGAAAGAACATGGTAATTTTCCAAGTGATGACGAGATTATTCTCTCCCGTAAAGAAAGTCCGTAGAATATGGATCTGAATGCCACATGCCAAGTTTTCACACATATATAGTGGACCAAAATATTGTGCTTAGGATTTCCTGTGTTTTATGAGTTCTCAAACTTCCTAGATAATAACTCTGCCCACTTGAATGACTTTATGTCGATTTATCGAAATTAGGTAAAATTTGAAACTACAAGGAAAATTGTAGGTTTTGCTCTGGAAGTTTTACGGAAAAGCTTGTGGAGGTACCCATCAGGGGGTCACAATTAATATATGTGAAACCACCAAGAGTTTTGACGACAAGTTTAACTTCTTGCTAAGATTTTGCATCTTGAAAGTTCAACAAAATTAGGTGAAACTTGAGCTACAAGCAAGCGCGGTAGATTGCTCTTGAATGAATGTCTTATCGGAGGTAGAAAGGTTCATCTTCTTGTAGTAAGAAATGTCGTCAGTGTGAGTTTCCAACTATCTCAGGAAAGAACATTCTGAATTTTCCTAGTGATGATGAGATTGTTCTTTCACATAAAGGAAGTCCGAAGAATATGGATTTGAATGCCAAAAGCTAAGTTTTCAGACATATATAGTGGACCAACATGCTGTACTTATGATTTCCCATGTTTTATGAGTTCACAGATTCCTAGCTAACTTCACCCACTTGAATGACTTTATGCAGATTTATCGAAATTAGGTAAAATTTTAACTACTACAAGTAAAATGTGTAGGTTGCTTTGAAAGTTTTACAAAAAACCTATTGGAGGTTCCCATCGAGGGGGTCAATTAATATATCAGAAACCATCTAGAGTATTGACGACAGGTTCATACTGTTGCTAAGATTTTGCATATTGATAGTTTAATGAAACTAGGTCAAACATGAGCTACAAGTAAACACGATAGATTGCTCTTGTATTAAATGTCATCTCAGAGGTAGATGGGTGCATCTTTTTGTAGTAAGCAATGTCGTCGGTGTGAGTGTACAACTACTATCAAGGAACATTCTCAATTTTCCGAGTGATGACGAGACCGTTCTTTTCTATAAGAAAGTGCAAAGAATATTGGATCTGAATGCCACAAGCCAAGTATTTAGACATATATAGTGGATTAACAGCATGTTGTACTTGCGATTCCCATGTTTTATGAGTTTTCGAGCTTTCGACCTAACCTCGCCCACTTGAATGACTTTATGTCGATGTATCGAAATAAGGTCGAATTTGAACTACAAGTAATAAATTGTAGGTTGCCTTGAAAGTTTTATCAAAAAGCTTTTGGACTGGTTCGGCTTCTAGCTAAGATTTTGCATCTTGACACTTTTGAAACCCTTTTGAAAATGATCACATGAAATAGGGAGAGAGGGGAATGATTTTTCTATTCTCCATGGGCAACCCACAAGATTGAGGTGCACCTTAGGCTTAAAGATAACTTTATTTTCTGCACAGTGTATATGGTGAACCTTAGCGGATGCCACATACTAGGATTTAAGGTGTGCTTGTTTACACATGTCGGATGCTCTTATTAGGGAAAAGCAAATACTAGTACAGTATGCTCACCTCTGTCCACGCGCTTTACATGCTGAGAGAATAAAACATAAGTAGGCAAGTGCGCAGCATCGAAGAGGAGTTGAAGGAGGTTCAATGTTAGAGCAAAGTTAGGATGGGTTCCTGACATGAGGTACTCCTGCGGCCACTCTACTAGTAGTAAATTTCAGGACCTATGCACGCAAAACAAATTGTGTGTTTCCTCTCTCCTTTATTTCCTCTCACCATCCATCCTCCATCTCTCCTCCCCTTTCCCCTCCTGCACTGGCCCGACTGATCTCTCCCTCGTCAACAACGTGGCGTTGTGCACGTGTGCCTTGGTACGGCGGCTCTATGTTTCTGCTTTGTTCGGTAGCCGCGTTGGTGTGGAGTAGGAGTAGTACATAGGAAGGAAACCTCTTTTGTCCATTGCGACAAACAAATTCAAACTTTTCTGGTTTTTGAAATTTTCACTTGCTTCCCAAACATTGGGAGGGAATGTTATGCAAACGATCGGCCATTCACAGTACTTCTTATCATACCTTTATTTTGTTTTATCTCTTACAATATCAAACCACTATATAGTGTACGGATAACTTTGAAAATTGAACATTGGATCAAGACTAGCAAATCCAAACAGCTAATCGTTCGATCTTGTTTTCCATTCTTAGCATCTAGAAAGATTCTGTTGATATAGTCTTTAGCACGATGAACACTAGTATATGCTCAAACCTCAAAACACACTTCATTGCTCAGTTTCAGGATCCTTGTGCTAAATGCGTGGACTTAATTGGATGCAATTTTCATTTTTATGAGGTCCCTGATGTAACTTGTAATTCAGCCCCCATGTTAACTCAAGCTCATCGCTCCTACGGGACCTACCACAGTTAAAACAAAATACAACCGCCCCAATTATAACATAAAGTGGACCACCGTTTTTTATATGTAATACTCAAGTTTTTAGTACTAGGATTTTTCAAGCTTCCTAGTTAACTTTGCACACTTCAGTGACTTCTTGTCGTTTAACAAAATTAGGTTAAAATTGAGCGATCGATAAGAGCTATAGATTGCTCTTGATGGACTAAATGTATTTTTGGAGGTAGATGGGTGCATCTTTTTGTAGTAAACAATGTCGTTGATGTGAGTTTCCAACTATTAGGAAAGAAAATTCTCAGTTTTCTGAGTGATGACGAGATTGTTCCTTTTTGTAAAGAAAGTCCAAAGAATATGGATCTCAATGCCATAATACAAGCTTCTAGACATATTAACTATGGACCAATGTATTTTACTTATGATTCGCATGTTTTATGAGTTTTCAAACTCCCTAGCTAATTAACTCTGCCCACTTGAATGACTTTATGCTGATTTATCGAAATTAGGTTGAATTTGAACTACAACTAAATTGTAGGTTGCTTTGAAAATTTTACAAAAAAGCTTTTGGAGGTACCTATCAAGGGGTTAACTAATATATCAGAAACAACCGAGAGTTTTGACAACTGGTTTAACCTTTTTCTAAGATTTTTCTTTTAACAAAATGAAACCATGCATAGGACTCAAAACACACTTCTCGAACCATTCAACAATCTTTTATGCTTAAAATATTCCAACTTACTTTTTTAATAGAACTTCCATTGTTTTATTGTTTTCTTATCTTGTGATGAGACTATATTTTTATAAATTGTCATTTTTTATTTGCATATGAAGATTAAAAAGGGTACTTAATTATAAGAGACGCCTTTTGAATCATATGCCATACTTTAATTATACGAGTTCTCTCATGCAAGGCACGTGTAACTTACTAGTATGGCTTATAATGCTACCACCCCAATTTCACACAAAGTGGACCGTGTTTTATGGATAATCCCCAGATTTTATTAAATTTCTAGTAGCTAGGCTATGTGGGACATGATCTTAATTAAAGGAACGGATGGGAGTTTCTCGAAATAGTGGTGCAAATTATATTGCGGAGAATAGGGGTGCCAAGTAGAATCGAAATGGAACTGACCACCATCATACCATACAATAAAGGGTCTCCCTTCGATCAAAGAAAATCGGCCAACCCTCTCTCTCTATCTCTATCACATCCTTTTTTTGAATAGAATAGGCCTCGAGAGGCCCAAAAGCTGTATAAAAAATTGGTGGGTACAAGTTTACAGGGGAGACCCATAACATTCCTTCTCTATAAAAACCCAAAATTTGAGGATAAGGCCTCTCACTTCACATAAAGGACCCTAGCATGAAAAATCAACTGTGTCTGCACCCTTGTTTGTTCTACAACTCCACAATGGTAGCTGCCAGTTGTAGCTCGGGCTTTCAGGTTCGTTCTTTAAGGCGTTTGTTTGTTATGTGGGTTTGTTTTTATGTGATGAAATTGTCATGTAATTAACCACTTATTTGTAAATCTATCTTCCAAAAACTTTTAAATAAATCCTTCCACCCTTATTTGCTAAAAAGGCGTATATTATGGAACAAAGAGAGTATATTTGAAGTTGTTGCTACTGCTGTGTGCTGGTATGTTTGTACATGTGGGTGTGTTATGATAGTTTGCATGATTATTTGTTTTGCCTCATTTTTTGTCTGGATATTTGCCTCATCTTTGCATATTATTTGTGTTACTACTAATTAATTATCCCTTGGCAATTGTTGCATAGTATAAAGAGAAAAATATCTGGTGAAAACCAACTTTTATTGGAAACTAGTGAAAACCACTTAAAAATGATGTTTAGATTTTCTTAAAAAATCAAAAAATATGCATTCTATTTGGGAGAGAGAGTTCTATAAACATGTAAAATTTCAATTTGAAACTCAAATTTATTTAGGAGCTATGGAAATGCCAAATTGAGCAATCAATAGTAGAATATAGTAAACTCTACTATTCATTGCTGAATATGTCTTCTATATGACCGTGAAATGAATATGAGTTGGAACTTGCAAATTTGCATGATTGTATAACATCATCCTCCCTACATGATGTAATCTATCTTATAATTTTTTGAAACTCCTAAGTATGATATCCCTTCTTCTTCGAGATTCCTAAACATTGGGAGTACAACCATGGATGATCAGTTGAGGTGTTGGATTGAGGGAGTATGACCTTGGATTCCTGAACAAAGAGGGAGTACGGCATACCAATTTTCTATAGTTACATGGACCATGAAAAAATTCAAAACCAAAATAAAGTGGTAAGTTCTCGTGCCTATCCGGATATACTTCATGCCCCAAAATCTCAGATGCTTCGAAACTCCCATGCGACCCCTAGTGAATTCGGTGGGTGGGGGGCTTCACTCATTTTTTCCTAATATAGTGATAGTAGTACCTCTGAACCCTACCCCCCTCTCTCCTTTAGGAATATGTCACCGGGCGGAACACCCCTGCTGCACTTTAGCTGGCATACCCACCACACCTGTAACTACCTCGGTAAATTACGCTCTTAGTTGCATGCCTGGATGAGCGAAAGTGGTTAAAATAGTACGGTGGGGCCCGGGGCCACTCACGGTAGACCTTTCGGCCGTCCTAACCACTTTCAGAACATCGGGACAAGAACGAGCGGCGTAATCGGCAGGCAAAGGGATCAACTACATACACAAGTGAGTATGAATGCAAGCCACATACAACAGTCCTCAGAGCCATTCCATCTAAAAGAAATACAAATATTGCTACGCCATACGGCAAAATCCAAATATCCTAGATAGAGATAATAGTTTAGGATAGCTCCTCATACATCAAACATCAGAGTATCAGGCGGAAGCGGAAAACAAGATCGGAGTACGGGTAAGAAGCAAATCGGCATAAGATGCCACATAAATAAACAGATCCCGCCCACAGATCTCACGGATCCCCGTTCCCGGAATCTCTACACCGAGTGATCGTTGCCAACATCATCCATCTCCTCCACCCAGTATCCATCTTGCGAGTACACCTGTTCATCTGAATCAAACAATTTATCGTGTGAGACCCTAGGGGTACTCAGCAAGTCTTTATGCCTCTAAAGGGGACATATACCAGGGGTGACGCAATTGCAGCAAAAGATAATAACTAACAAGCCTAGAGATACTCGCTAACCATCCGCCTAACCAATGATAGACAGATGTCTGTTAATTAGAAACAACAGTTATAACAGTATAATTAACAGATCCATCCTCCTTCTCGCTTACCAACGAGAAAGCGGACGGGCAACCCTTCTGTTGGCAGTTTTATTAACCATTCCATGAGTGTTGCACTATTTACTAATCAGGTACTTAGTCAGACTAAAAGCGGTACTTTAGTTATACTTGTCTATGATCCAGAAACTGTGCTCCAAGTCATCCATAACCGCGGACACGTCTTTCAGAAAGATTTACCCTGCAGGGGTGTATAAATAGCAACACACACTCGATCAACCTCGGAAAAACCAACTCAAAACCCAATGAGGCATTCACGACAAAGCGATCACAGGATTCCGAAATATTTCAGGGGGCCACCCCATTAAGCTACCCGCAATGAAGTTGGCCGGCTCCGAGACGAACCCAAGGTTTGTGTCAATGGCTGTAAACGACTAGGAACCCGAAAGTGTGACTGGGCTTGTCGATACCGCGAAAACATTCCACGATCGAAAACAGTACAGGTGCTCCACGCACAATCTTAAATAAAGCAGTAACTTGGCATAAGTACATGATAGTAATAAAGCCCCAAACTACTTTGTGGCCCCAAGAAATAAGAATGAATCAAGCTCTGGCTCAGGGGGGTCCATAAGGCCTCTCGGATGTGGATAGTGCGAATAGTCAAGGAACAGGAATCAAGTACTCGGGGTCCTACGGGACACAAGTGAGCATGAAAAACCAAATAGCAGATATTTCTCACCGGTGCCTCTTTCATTAGTTATCCTATTACTATTCAGGTTAAGTTGTTTAGGTACCTCATTATCCATTAGACACTCACATACCCTACACATTCTTTTCTACGACTCGCATGGCTCAAACAACTCCTGTAGTAATGGCTCATGGGATGGAGGAACAAGCTTCGGTGGGGTTTAAAAGTAAAGGCTATGCAGTACTTGGGATTCAATTTAATGCAATCGTGACTCAATGATGCAAGAATAAGATAGAGGCAATAGGTACTATATGTATGCAAGCATGTGGTAGTGCTTGCCTGGTAGCTCAGTTGAAGCGAGAGATGGATCTGGGTAGAACTCCTGTGATTCACGATAATTCTCCTGCTGGGCGTCTATTCGAAGAAGAACTAAACAAACAAGGGCCAACAAAAATAAAGTGCACAAGCATAAGAATAAAATGCGACAAGCAAACAAGCATGCCATGATGAATGATGCACAATTTACATGGCATTAAAGTGGCATGGCATGGGTGAGGTGTGGGGACAAGAATAGTTCATTTTAGTATTTATTTGGTCAAGTTTTATTGCCATAAATAGTTCTGATTTGTAATAATGACATGATGCATGCTTCAATTAAGAACAAGGAATTCATAGTTAGAACGGGTCGTCGCGCTGATCGATTTAGACATATTATTTGTCAAATTTGGAGTTATAGATTTAAAGTTATTAATTAATCAAGAAAAGGGCATTTTATTGTAATTTTAATCATCTCGAAAATTTAAAGTGTTCAAACATTATTTTGAATAGCATATTTGAATTCCTCCCATTTTTCTGATTCAAAAACATATATCATTTGTACTATTTGGCTTTATAATTTAAAAGTTATCAAAAACAGATTTGAATCTATATGAAAACATTTCTGTAATTTCATTTTAATTAAAACAGAAAAGCGGGCCGACTTTTTCTACTCAGCCACAACTGGCCCTAGCCACAGACAGGTGGGACCTGATGCACCGCAGGCCCACGTGACAGAGGCAGCCCAGGCGCGGCACAGGGGACCGCGGGTTGAGTAACAGAAAGACCGGGGGCCTTTTCGTAAGACTGCAACCGCGGCTGATAGGTGGGGTTAGGGTGGAGCGCGGGGTGACGGAACAAAAGTTACGGTACCTTCTTGTAAAAATGCCATGGGAGGCTGGCTGGTGGGGTCGGTGGAGCGCGGGTTAAGCAGCAAAAGGCGCAGGGGGGTATGTGAAAAAGGGGCGCGGTACTGTGGATCTTCTCTGACGACGGACAGGTCTGTGCGCAGCAGGGGACGGTGCGCGGCGACGGGGATCGAACGCACGACGCGGGGCACGTGCACAGAGGGCGAAGCCGCTACGGTAGGTGTGGGGGTGTTGACAGGACGAGTCTAGACGGCTAGATGAGGCGCGATGCGGTGCGGGGCACGCAGAAGCTTGCGCTCGCCGGCGCACCGAGAGTGCTCGATGAAACGCACGGCGCGGCGAGGCAACGGATCGGCACGCGGGGGTGTCTGGGAGGGTCAGGCGCTCACCGAGGGTGTGTCGAAGGTGTTGGCACGGCCGGAGAAGCAGCGGAGCGGCGGGGAAGCTGGCGGCCGGAGCTAGGGTTTTGCACGTCGGCGTCGCGGTACTGCGGCAAAACCGGGGCTTCTCCTCCTCGCTGGCGTGCTCCGGGTGATGCAAAGGGCGGCTACTGACTTCCCCGACAACCACGACTACACGCCTGCCTCCTCGATCTGTAGGTGGAGGACGACATCGAGAGCGGCGGCCAGAGTTGGAGAAGAAGGGGAATAGGGTAGCTGGGGAGAAGAGGGGAGGAAGGGCAGTCCCTGGTTGGATCTGGGCGAGAGAGAGACGGGAGGGAGTGGGTAAAGAAAAGAGGGAGAGGAGAGATACCGTGGGGGCTCGGGGTAGAGAAAAAGGTGGCTTCGGCCACCTTTTCCTCCCTCTCCTTCACGTGCTCGGCGTGGCCGATCAGGGCAGGGGCAGGGGCATGGTGTGGCTGCTGGTGGGCCCGAGAGAGAAGAGGGTCGGGTGTGGGGCTGGCTGTCAGAGAGAAAGAGAGAGGTAGGGAGAGGCTCGGGTTTAGCTAGGTTAGCCTCGGTTAGGGTTTAGGTGGGGCTCGAGTTAGGGTGGTGTTAGGTTAGAGAGGGGTAGCTAGGGCCAGGTTGGCAGAGAGAGAGAAAGAATGAAAGAGGGAGGGAGCTAGGAGTGCTCGGCATGGAGAGAGGTGAGTTAGGGTTAGGGTTTAGAGAGAGAATTGGAGAGAGGGGATAGGGGAAGGATCTTAGGATTTTTGGGGCTTTCTCATGATCATGGCAAGCTCAAGCAAGTAAAGATGTGGCCAAGAGGGGAGGTGTGCCTAGGGTTTTGGTTGAAGCATTGTCATGTGCATGGGAACATACTCAAAAGAGGGGTGGTGAGGGTGGAAGGGAGAAAAGAACAAGGTGGTGAGGCTTGTGGTGCACACATGGTGGTGGTAGAAGAGAGATAAAGGTGGAGCTCCACAAAAGATTAAGAATCACTTTAGATGAAAACAAAAGACAAGATCCACTATAAAAATAAGGACAAAACCCAAAGGAGAAAAGGTTGTGGAGATTTGCATGGCCCATGCATGGGCATTAAATGCCATGTTTTAATCTTGTGAAAACAAAATAAATACACATGGCATTTATACATATGCATTCCAAAATATGGAGTAAGGCCAAGCTAAAGGAAAAAATATAATTGGATTCATCCCAACCCACATGAGCTAGATTAAAAGCCAAAAGAAAGTAAGAGCTCATGGTTAATTAGGATGGTGGAATTATAAGGTGGTGACCAAGAAAGGTGATGGAGTTGAATAAAAGATATGCCCCCAATTCAAGTTGGGCATCAAGCATTTATCAAGAACCAAATACAATATATCAAGAGCCAAATTCAATTACTAATGCATATGAGGGAAGAACCAAAAGAAAAGGGGTTTTATATGATGTTCAAATGCAAGGTGGCATGATGACATGAGCATGATATAATTATGATGCAACAATTATATGTAGGAAGTAGCAATTATATTACTAGACCATGTAGCATTACATATGTTAGACAGATGGGATGCTACAACTCTCCCCCACTAAACAGGAATTTCGCCCCGAGATTCTAGGAAGAAGAAGAAGACACGAAGAGGGTAGGATACTTGGCACGGAGCACATCTTCACATTCCCAAGTGGCTTCATCAACAGAATGGTGCGACCACTTCACCTTGCAGAACTTGATGGACTTGTTGCGAGTCCTTCTTTCTGCGACTTCAAGAATTTTTATGGGGTGTTCTTGATAAGACAGATCTTCTTGGAGATTGATGAGTTCATGGTCCACGGTCCTGCCGGGATCCTTGAAGCACTTCTTGAGTTGAGAGATATGGAAAACATCATGGACCTTGAGTTTTCAGGGAGCTCAAGAGCATAAGCAACTTCTCCTCTTCTTCCACGAATTTTGAAAGGATCGATGTATTTAGGAGCCAACTTTCCTTTGATACCAAAGCGGTGCGTGCCTCTCATGGGAGTGACACGAAGGTAAACGAGATCACCCGGGACATACTCCATGTTCGTGTGCTTTCTGTCATAATTGCTCTTCTGGCGACTTTGAGCAATCTTCAGATTTTCAAGAATGATGTGAACCTTCTTCTCTGCTTGAGTTACAATGTCGGGGCCAAACAATGTTCTCTCACCTACGCCCGACCAACCAATCGGAGTTCTGCATTTGCGTCCATAGAGAACCTCAAATGGTGACACCTTTAGACTTTTCTGGAAGTTGTTGTTGTAAGAGAATTCAGCATAAGGAAGGCATGCTTCCCACTTCATGCCGAAAGAGATAACGCAAGCACGGAGCGTATGTTCTAGAATCTGATTGATCCTTTCAACTTGTCCTTGCGACTAAGGGTGGTAAGCTGTGCTGAAGTTCAATTTTGTTCCCAAAGCATTTTGGAAACTTCCCCAGAACTTGGAAGTGAAAATGCTTCCACGGTCTGAACTGATTTCAAGAGGAACTCCATATAGAGAGACCATTCTGTTGATATAGAGCTCAGCCAACTGAATTGCAGAAATTGTTTCCTTAACGGGAAAGAAGTGAGCTACTTTAGAAAGCATGTTGATGACAACAAAGATTGCATTGTTGCCCTTATGTGACCTTGGAAAACTAGTGATGAAGTCCCTCTCTACTTTCTCCCATTTCCACTCCGGAGGCTTCAATGGCTGTAGAAGACCGGAAGGTTTCTGATGGACAGCTTTAACTCTGCGGCAGACATCACACTCCGAGATATACTTGGCACAATATCGTTTCAACCCAGGCCACCAATACTGTGTTTTCAAGTCCATGTACATCTTAGTGCTACCAGGGTAGATAGAAAGAACAGAATCATGCGCCTCCTTGAGATCTTGCTCTCTTAAACCCGGGTAGTTCGGAACAAACATCCGGTGTTCAAAGAAAAGAGTGCCTTGGTCGTCGACATGGAAAGACTCATACTTTGGAAGCTGAATGTTGGAGATGATCTTTTAATGTAAGGATCCCCAAGTTGAGTGGAGCAAACTTTTTCTTCCAAGAGAGGGGTTGCCAGAAGGTTCAGAAGATACCCTTGATCCACAATTTCAAGGTTTAGCTTGCGGAATTCCTCGCACAAGAGAGGTTGTTGTTCTTCCACCATGAGGTTGTTGACATAAGCTTTTCGGCTGAGAGCATCGGCCATGACATTAGCTTCGCCCGGAGTGTAGTTGATGGTCAAATCGAAATCGTTAATTGCTTCAATCCACCTCCTCTGACGAAGGTTGAGATCAGGCTGTGTGAAGATATACTTCAGACTCTTGTGATCAGAAAAGGTCTCACAACAGTTGCCAAGCAAGTAATGCCTCCATACTTTCAAAGCAAAGACAACTGCTGCGAGTTCAAGATCATGTGTAGGATATTTAACCTCATGCATCTTCAACTGTCGAGAGGCATAAGCAACAACTTGTTTTTCTTGCATAATGAGCGCACCCAATCCTTGCAATGAGGCGTCACAGAATATCTAGAAAGGCTTTGATGTATCTGGAGGAACTAAGACTGGTGTGGAGTGAGCTTCTCTTTGAGTGTTTCAAAGCTTGCTTGACATGTAGGAGTCTAAAGGTATTTCTTGCATTTCTTGAGGAGATCGGTAAGAGGTTTCGCAATCTTCGAGAAGTTCTGGATGAAGCGACGGCAGTAACTGGCCAACCCAAGGAAACTCCGAACTTCTTTGACATTTATGGGTGGAAGCCAGTCAACAATTGTCTTAATAGTTTCTGGGTTGACGGCAATGCCCTTGGCAGAGATGACGTGACCAAGATAGGTGACTTGAGGCAGCTAGAACTCACACTTGGAGAACTTTGCATACAGGCGGTTCTCACGAAGCTTGTTTAGGACACACCGGAGGTGTTCTTCATGTTCTTCCTTTGACTTAGAATAGACTAGAATGTCATCCAGATAGACCACAACGAACTTATCAAGATACTCCATGAAAACCAAGTTCATAAGCCTCGAGAAGGTGGCAGGTGCGTTGGTGAGACCGAAAGACATGATCGTGTACTCGTACAGGCCATAGCGGGTGGTGAAAGCTATTTTGGGAATATCTTCCTTGCGAATCTTGATTTGATGATATCCACTTCTCAAATCAAGCTTAGAGAATACCACAGCTCCAGCTAGCTGATCGAAGAGATCATTAATCCGCGGGAGGGGATATTTATTCTTGATTGTTTTAGCATTGAGAGCCCGATAGTCAACACAAAGTCTATCAGTCTTGTCTCGCTTCTTCACAAAGATGGTTGGGCTACCCCAAGAAGAAGTGCTGTGCTGAATGAAACCCAACTTCTCTTGTTCATCAAGCTGACGTTTGAGTTTAGCCAACTCAGCAGGACCCATTTTATGAGGCCGCTTGGAGATAGGAGCGGTTCCAGGTTCAAGCTCAATCACAAACTCGACCTCTCGATCAGGAGGCATACCTGGTAACTCTTCAGGAAAAACATCTGGGAACTCACGGACGACCGGAACACTCTGAATAGCATCCATAGCATCATCATTCAGAGCCGCCAAAGAGAAAAGCTGAATTGGAGGAGTCAGACTTGGAGAATAGACTATATGGCCTTCAGGAATTTTCAGAGAAACCGAGCGTTCAGCGCAATCAATCACAGCTGCATTTGCTGTTAACCAATCCATGCCCAAGATAACATCAATGTCAGAATTGCCCAGAATAATTAAGGAAGCCGGGAACGAAGAACCACCAATCTCAATTTGATTGCCATGGCTGATTTTGGAAGATGCCATTGTTGCTCCAGGAGAAAGGACCATTAAATTTTTATCCAGCTGGTCTATAGCAAGCTCATGCTCATTTGCAAATTTGTGAGACACAAAAGAATGCGATGCACTAGAATCAAACAAAACTCATGCAGGAACTAGGTTAATAGGAAACATACCCATCACAACTCCAGATGCATGCTCAGCTTGAGCGACGTTGACACAGTTGGCACGAGCAACCGTAGACCCGGGCTTGGTGTTGATGTTGAGAGCCCGAGGTGGAGGTGCACGAACCATAGAAGAACTTGCCACAGGTCTTGGAGGTGGTGGAGGAAGAGCTTTGTTGTTCATTGGACAATTCAAGTGCTGATGCCCAGTGTTTCCACAAGTGTAACAAGCACCAGGTGGACGTGGAGCAGCGTAGCCAGGGACTCCGCCAGGCGCTCCAGGGTAGTTATGGTTGTAGCTCCTAGGAGCCGCGATGAAGGAGTTTGGTGGCCTTGCCGTGTAGCTTGTCGGTCTTGGTGCAACCGGGAGCGATGGTGGGGTGTTAGGAACCCACACGCGGCGCTTAGAAGGAGATATCATAGCTGAAGAGCTTGTTGCATCACGGCTGTGTTTCTTTGACTCCTCAAACACTTGCCTACTTGCTTCTTCCTGCAGAGCTGTATGTTGGAGTTCTAGAAAAGACCCCGGCCTTGCATGAGTGATTGCATATTTGATGGATGCATTGAGCCCTTGCCTAAACCTCTTCTGCTTTTTATTTTCATCAGAGATCTCATCGCCACCATACTGAGAAAGGTTCATGAAGTTTCTGATATAGGTATTGACATTGTCATTGCCCTGCTTGAGGTTGAGAAACACTTCCTTCATCCTTTCCATGACAATTTCTGACAGATATTGCTCTTTGAAAGCCGTAGTGAATTGCTCCCAAGTACACTGAAAACCAGAGTGGTCTGCCTTGAGGTAATTTTCCCACCATAGAGCTACATCTCCCTTCAGAAGGTGTGTGGCACATTTTACCCATTCTTGATCAGGAACATCCGCAGTCATCAGCAACCTTGACATTTCACGCAGCCAATCATCAACATCAACTGGCTGATCAGACACCTCAAATTGGCGTGGGTTGAACTTGAGAAAACACTTGATGTCTCCTCGCTTGGGAGGTGGAGGTAGCAGAACAAACTCATTCCTCCTCACGCTTTCTTCGAATCGCTGTTGGTTCTGCTGCATTGTTCCCAAGGCATTAGCAATACTTGCCAAAGCAGCCCCCAGTTCCGGTGGTATGTCCTCCTCAGAATGGCGTGGTGGTGCCATCCTGTGATTGATATAAAACACAAGTCAGTACTATAATGGAGAATAATAATAATCCAAAATAGTACCAAAATGGAATTAACGAAGATTAAAGGATACAATTCACTAAGATGATATTAAAATATCAACAAAGTTCCAAGCACCTAGAAGATATTAAGCATATCGCACACGACTGAACAAGGAGTGTGGTACACAAGCTAACAAAGAAAAAAAATTCCGCAAATTTCAGCATTAAAATACCACTATAAGCGTAAAACCACTTAACGAATCATGATTAGTAACTCTACCAATTCAATATACAAGAGCGAATGATCAAAGTAGTGGTATGGTCGCGACTCCATCCCGCACTCAAATCATTACTCCGCACATGAATCAGTAAAACACATATCCCAACACCTTCTTCTTAAGATGAACCTAAAGATTAGTAACTACGAAAACGAACACCCCAAACAAGATAACGTCGGATAACAAAGAGTAAGACAGATCGCACCGGTATACAACAAATCAGATAGATCGCGTCGGTTTACAAAGGCCTGTCGGTATGGAATGTACCAACAGTTGATAACCAAAAGGCCGATGGAGATAACATGTTGGATGCAACAGATAGCCAAGGAATTCACACACACACACACACACTATGGTACTACGGAACCCAGAACACGTGAATCCTAGTTTGAATTTTTGGAAGAGGATCGAAAACGTTACACTTCCTTACCAGAAAAAGGGTGGGTGGGTGGGTAAGAAGAAAAATGGAAGCAGTCCTACTCTCACGTTTTGTTTTTCCCTAGTATACATAACTACCAAAATATTTGCTAGACTGACAACGACCATTTGGCTGAGACCCTGAAGGGTGGGATGGGTCTGATACCAATTGTAACTACCTCGGTGAATTACGCTCTTAGTTGCATGCCTGGATGAGCGAAAATGGTTAAAATAGTACGGTGGGGCCCGGGGCCACTCACGGTAGACCTTTCGGCCGTCCTAACCACTTTCAGAACCTCGGGACAAGAATGAGCGGCGTAATCGACAGGCGAAGGGATCAACTAAATACACAAGTGAGTATGTATGCAAGCCACATACAACAGTCCTCAGAGCCATTCCATCTAAAAGAAATAGAAATATTGCAATGCCATACGGCAAGATCCAAATATCCTAGATAGAGATAATAGTTTAGGATAGCTCCTCATACATCAAACATCAGAGTATCAGGCGGAAGCGGAAAGCAAGATCCGAGTAAGGGTAAGAAGCAAATTGGCATAAGATGCCACATAAATAAACACATCCCGCCCACAGATCTCACGGATCCCCGTTCCCGGAATCTCTACACTGAGTGATCGTTGCCAACATCATCCGTCTCCTCCACCCAGTATCCATCTTGCGAGTACACCTGTTCATCTGAATCAAACAATTTATCGTGTGAGACCCTAGGGGTACTCAGCAAGTCTTTATGCCTCTAAAAGGGGACATATACCTGGGGTGACGCAATTGCATCAAAAGGTAATAACTAACAAGCCTAGAGATACTCGCTAACCATCCGCCTAACCAATGATAGACAGATGTCCGTTAATTAGAAATAACAGTTATAACAGTATAATTAACAGATCCATCCTCCTTCTCGCTTACCAACGAGAAAGCGGACGAGCAACCCATCCGTTGGAAGTTTTATTAACCATTCCATGAGTGTTGCTATTTACTAATCAGGTACTTAGTCAGATTAAAAGCGGTACTTTAGTTATACTTGTCTATGATCGAGAAACTGTGCTCCAAGTCGTCCATAACCGCGGACACGGCTTTCAGAAAGATTTACCCTGCAGGGGTGCACAAATAGCAACACACACTCGATCAACCTCGGAAAAACAAACTCAAAACCCAACGAGGCATTCACGACAAAGCGATCACAGGATTCAGAAATATTTCAGGGGGCCACCCCATTAAGCTACCCGCAACGAAGTTGGTCGGCTCCGAGACGGACCCAAGGTTTGTGTCAATGGCTGTAAACGACTAGGAACCCGAAAGTGTGACTGGGCTTGTCGATACCGCGAAAACATTCCACGATCGAAAACAGTACAGGTGCTCCACGCACAATCTTAAATAAAGCAGTAACATGGCATGAGTACATGATAGTAATAAAGCCCCAAACTACATTGTGGCCCCAAGAAATAAGAATGAATCAAGCTCTGGCTCAGGGGGGTCCATAAGGCCTCTCGGCTGTGGATAGTGCGAATAGTCAAGGAACAGGAATCAAGTACTCGGGGTCCTACAGGACACAAGTGAGCATGAAAAACCAAATAGCAGATATTGCTCACCGGTGCCTCTTTCATTAGTTATCCCATTACTATTCAGGTTAAGTTGTTTAGGTACCTCATTATCCATCAGACACTCACATACCCTACACATGCTTTTCTACGACTCGCATGGCTCAAACAACTCCTGTAGTAATGGCTCATGGGATGGAGGAACAAGCTTCGGTGGGGTTTAAAAGTAAAGGCTATGACGTACTTGGGATTCAATTTAATGAAATCGTGACTCAATGATGTAAGAATAAGATAGAGGCAATAGGTACTATATGTATGCAAGCATGTGGTAGTGCTTGCCTGGTTGCTCAGTTGAAGCGAGAGATGGATCTGGGTAGAACTCCTGTGATTCCTAATAATTCTCCTGCTGGGCGTCTATTCGAAGAAGAACCAAACAAACAAGGGCCAACATAAATAAAGTGCACAAGCATAATAATAAAATGCGACAAGAAAACAAGCATGACATGATGAATGATGCACAATTTACATGGCATTAAAGTGGCATGGCATGGGTGAGGTGTGGGGACAAGAATAGTTCATTTTAGTATTTATTTGGTCAAGTTTTATTTCCATAAACAGTTCTGATTTGTAATAATGACATTATGCATGCTTCAATTCAGAACAAGGAATGCATAGTTAGAACGGGCTCGTCACGCTGATCGATTTAGACATATTATTTGTCAAATTTGGAGTTATAGATTTAAAGTTATTAATTAATTAAGAAAAGGGCATTTTATTGTAATTTTAATCATCTCGAAAATTTAAAGTGGTCAAACATTATTTTGAATTCGTCACATTTTTCTGATTAAAAAACATATATCATTTGTACTATTTGGATTTATAATTTCAAAGTTATTAAAAACAGATTTGAATTTATATTAAAACATTTCTATAAATTCATTTTAATTAAAACAGAAAAGCGGGCCGACTTTTTGTACTCAGCCGCAGCTAGCCCTAGCCACATACAGGTGGGACCAGATGCACCGCAAGCCCACGTGACAGAGGCGGCCCAGGCGCGGCACAGGGGACCGCGGGTTGAGTAACGGAAAGACCGGGGGCCTTTTGTAAGACTACAACCGCGGCTGACAGGTGGGGTTAGGGTGGAGCGCGGGGTGACGGAATCAAAAGTTACGGTACCCTCTTGTAAAAACGCCACGGGAGGTTGGCTGGTGGGGTCGGTGGAGCGCGGGTTAAGCACCAAAAGGCGCAGGGGGGCATGTGAAAAAGGGGCGCGGTACTGTGGATCTTCTCTGACGACGGACAGGTCCGTGCGCGGTATGGGTTGGTGCGCGGCTAAGGGGATCGAACCCGCGACGTGGGGCACACGCACAGAGGGCGAAGCCGCTGTGGTAGGTGTGGGGGTGTTGACAGGAGGAGGCTAGACAGCTAGATGAGGCGCGATGCGGTGCGGGGCGCGCAGAAGCTTGCGCTCGCCGGCGCACCGAGAGTGCTCGATGAAACGCACAGCGCGGCCAGGCAACGGATCAGCACGCGGGGGTGTCTGGGAGGGTCAGGCGCTCACCGAGGGTGTGTCGAAGGTGTTGGCGCGGCCGGAGAAGCAGCGGAGCGGCGGGGAAGCTGGCGGCCGGAGCTAGGGTTTTGCACGTCGGCGTCGTGGTACTGCGGCAGGACCGGTGCTTCTCCTCCTCGCTGGCGTGCTCCAGGTGACGCAAAGGGCGGCTACGAACTTCCTTGACAACCACGACTACACGCCCGCCGCCTCGATCTGTAGGTGGACGACGACATCGAGAGCGGCGGCCGGAGTTGGAGAAGAAGGGGAACGGAGTAGCTGGGGAGAAGAGGGGAGGAAGGGTATGGCCTGGTTGGATCTGGGCGAGAGAGAGAGACGGGAGGGAGTGGGTAAAGCAGAGAGGGAGAGGAGAGATGCCGTGGGGGCTCGGGGTAGAGAAAAAGGTGGCTTCGGCCACCTTTTCCTCCCTCTCCTTCACGTGCTCGGCGTGGCCGATCAGGGCAGGGGCAGGGGCATGGTGTGGCTGCTGGTGGGCCCGAGAGAGAAGAGGGTCGGGTGTGGGGCTGGCTGTCAGAGAGAAAGAGAGAGGTAGGGAGAGGCTCGGGTTTAGCTAGGTTAGCCTCGGTTAGAGTTTAGGTGGGGCTCGAGTTAGGGTGGTGTTAGGTTAGAGAGGGGTAGCTAGGGCCAGGTTGGCAGAGAGAGAGAAAGAATGAGAGAGGGAGGGAGCTAGGAGTGCTCGGCATGGAGAGAGGTGAGTTAGGGTTAGGGTTTAGAGAGAGAATTGGAGAGAGGGGATAGGGGAAGGATCTTAGGATTTTTGGGGCTTTCTCATGATCATGGCAAGCTCAAGCAAGTAAAGTTGTGGCCAAGAGGGGAGGTGTGCCTAGGGTTTTTGTTGATGCATTGTCATGTGCATGGGAACATACTCAAAAGAGGGGTGGTGAGGGTGGAAGGGAGAAAAGAACAAGGTGGTGAGGCTTGTGGTGCACACATGGTGGTGGTAGAAGAGAGATAAAGGTGGAGGTCAACAAAAGATTAAGAATCAATTTAGATGAAAACAAAATACAAGATCCACTTTAAAAACAAGGACAAAACCGAAAGGAGAAAAGGTGGTGGCGATTTGCATGGCCCATGCATGGGCATTAAATGCCATGTTTTAATCTTGTGAAAACAAAATAAATACACATGGCATTTATACATATGCATTCCAAAATATGGATTAAGGCCAAGCTAAAGGAAAAAATATAATTGGATTCATCCCAACCCACATGAGCTAGATTAAAAGCCAAAAGAAAGTAAGAGCTCATGGTTAATTAGGATGGTGGAATTATAAGGTGGTGACCAAGAAAGGTGATGGAGTTGAATAAAAGATATGCCCCCAATTCAAGTTGGGCATCAAGCATTTATCAAGAACCAAATACAATATATCAAGAGCCAAATTCAATTACTAATGCATATGAGGGAAGAACCAAAAGAAAAGGGGTTTTATATGATGTTCAAATGCAAGGTGGCATGATGACATGAGCATGATATAATTATGATGCAACAATTATATGTAGGAAGTAGCAATTATATTACTAGACCATGTAGCATTACATATGTTAGACAGATGGGATGCTACAACTCTCCCCCACTAAACAGGAATTTCGCCCCGAGATTCTAGGAAGAAGAAGAAGACACGAAGAGGGTAGGATACTTGGCACGGAGCACATCTTCACATTCCCAAGTGGCTTCATCAACAGAATGGTGCGACCACTTCACCTTGCAGAACTTGATGGACTTGTTGCGAGTCCTTCTTTCTGCGACTTCAAGAATTTTTATGGGGTGTTCTTGATAAGACAGATCTTCTTGGAGATTGATGAGTTCATGGTCCACGGTCCTGCCGGGATCCTTGAAGCACTTCTTGAGTTGAGAGATATGGAAAACATCATGGACCTTGAGTTTTCAGGGAGCTCAAGAGCATAAGCAACTTCTCCTCTTCTTCCACGAATTTTGAAAGGATCGATGTATTTAGGAGCCAACTTTCCTTTGATACCAAAGCGGTGCGTGCCTCTCATGGGAGTGACACGAAGGTAAACGAGATCACCCGGGACATACTCCATGTTCGTGTGCTTTCTGTCATAATTGCTCTTCTGGCGACTTTGAGCAATCTTCAGATTTTCAAGAATGATGTGAACCTTCTTCTCCGCTTGAGTTACAATGTCGGGGCCAAACAATGTTCTCTCACCTACGCCCGACCAACCAATCGGAGTTCTGCATTTGCGTCCATAGAGAACCTCAAATGGTGACACCTTTAGACTTTTCTGGAAGTTGTTGTTGTAAGAGAATTCAGCATAAGGAAGGCATGCTTCCCACTTCATGCCGAAAGAGATAACGCAAGCACGGAGCGTATCTTCTAGAATCTGATTGATCCTTTCAACTTGTCCTTGCGACTAAGGGTGGTAAGCTGTGCTGAAGTTCAATTTTGTTCCCAAAGCATTTTGGAAACTTCCCCAGAACTTGGAAGTGAAAATCCTTCCACGGTCTGAACTGATTTCAAGAGGAACTCCATACAGAGAGACCATTCTGTTGATATAGAGCTCAGCCAACTGAATTGCAGAAATTGTTTCCTTAACGGGAAAGAAGTGAGCTACTTTAGAAAGCATGTCGATGACAACAAAGATTGCATGGTGGTGGTAGAAGAGAGATAAAGGTGGAGCTCCACAAAAGATTAAGAATCACTTTAGATGAAAACAAAAGACAAGATCCACTATAAAAATAAGGACAAAACCCAAAGGAGAAATGGTTGTGGAGATTTGCATGGCCCATGCATGGGCATTAAATGCCATGTTTTAATCTTGTGAAAACAAAATAAATACACATGGCATTTATACATATGCATTCCAAAATATGGAGTAAGGCCAAGCTAAAGGAAAAAAATATAATTGGATTCATCCCAACCCACATGAGCTAGATTAAAAGCCAAAAGAAAGTAAGAGCTCATGGTTAATTAGGATGGTGGAATTATAAGGTGGTGACCAAGAAAGGTGATGGAGTTGAATAAAAGATATGCCCCCAACTCAACTTGGGAATCAAGCATTTATCAAGAACCAAATACAATATATCAAGAGCCAAATTCAATTACTAATGCATATGAGGGAAGAACCAAAAGAAAAGGGGTTTTATATGATGCTCAAATGCAAGGTGGCATGATGACATGAGCATGATATAATTATGATGCAACAATTATATGTAGGAAGTAGACATTATATTACTAGACCATGTAGCATTATATATGTTAGACAGATGGGATGCTACAACACCTGATCTTCTCAACGAACCATCTTGTATGGTGCACTGATAACATTATCGACCGCCCCGGATCTACTCCACGAATGTCGTGGCCCAGCGCTCTGCTCATATCCTCACCCTCCCAAGATCTACTTCCCCGTCATCGACAACCACTATGATCGCAGAACCTTCGGCGACCTCGACGTGACCCGTGAGGATGTAGAGGAGGCTTAGACACCATCCCAACCGAGGTAATTGGATCTCCCAGCACGATTTTCTTTGTTGGCAATGTACTGTATTTATGCTAAATTTCTTAACTAATAGGTGCTTTACTTGATATACCTGTAATGTACTAAATTAACCCATTGTGGTTAGGCTTAAACTTCACGCATTGAACTGTTTTTATGTATATTTCTTCGTGTGTTATTAGTCACTAAACATATTTGTTTCCATCCTACTATTGCCCTGCTATCCTATACTACACGTTTACACATGTCATACTATTTGACCATTATGTATTGTAGATTTGATCCCTCTTAACTTGCGGCTTTAACTATTTACAATTATTATGCAAGGAGCAGCCTCAGTTTGCACACAATATCATTGGGTGAATGGCTCCTATAACACTACAAGGAATGTTTCCTTGCGCAACGAGTTGGCCCAGCGGTCATCGTAGAAGGCGCATCTTCCGCGACGAATTTCTCGGCTTGACCGTGGCTGATGGAAAACATATTTTTTCCAGATTTGCGGCCCTCTACTACGATGGAACTACTAAAAACATAGAGGAAGCTCGGCCAACACGTGGTAGAAGCAAGATTTTCATTTCCTCGCACGATGTTGACTCGCTGAAGTCTTTTGAGGCATGTGGGTCTCGGACATCAGTGTCTCTAGTGAACCATACTTTTTGGTTGTGCCTCCCTGATTTGAACTCGATAATGTTGCTCGATGTGTCTGCCGTTTAGTCAGGCTAATCGTGTGTATGATGGAACTTTTTTCCTTTGCTCGCGCTACCCCCTTTCTAAGTTGATAGCGTTACTCGATGCATCTACCGTTTAATTAGGTTGTTGGTACCACATGTCATCCCCTCATTAGAAGAAACGTGTGTATGATGGAATTTTTTCCTTCGCGCGTGCTACCATATTATGAAGTTAATAGCGGTGATCGATGCATCTACCGTTTCCTCAACCTCCTGGGCCCCACATGTCATCCTCTCATTAGAAGAAATGTGTGTATGATGAAATTTTTTCCTTCACTCGTGCTACCCTGTTCCGAACTTGATAGTGCTGCTCGATGCATCTACCATTTAATCAACCTCCTGGGACCCACATGTAAACCACTCATTAGAAGAAACGTGTGTATGATGGATTTTTCCCCTTGGGTCACACCTTCTTGTTTCGAACTTCATAGTGTTCCTCGCTAGATCAGCCGATTATTCAGGCTGGTGGGTCCCTTATATTAGCCTCACATTAGAAGAATCATGGGTATGATGAAATTTTGTTCTTCTCGAGCGCTACCATGTTCCGAACTAGAGAGCGTTGCTCAACGAATTTGTCGATTGCTCACGTGCTGGGTCCCCCATTTCAGCCACTCATTACAAGAAATGTGTGCATGCTGAACTTTTTCTCGCTCGTGCCTCCCTGTTTCGAACTGGCAACGTTGCTCGATGCAGCATCTGTATAAGGTTGGTCTACTGGGTCCCACACATTAGCCTCTCTGTAAATGAAACGTGTGTATGATGGAATTTTTTTAGCCGTGTCCACTGTTTTGGCCTTGGCAACTTGCCAGGTCCTAGATGTCAACCTCCTCTATGCAGGAAATATGTCTATGCTGGGTCCCAGCTGATAGCCTCTATTTGAAAGAAACTTGTGTATGTTCGGGTGTTTTTTGGGTCCTAGATGTCAGCTTCAGAGTACAAAAAATGCTCATAAAGGACGAATTAAAAAGATTCTAGGCTAACTCAGGGCGGATGCCCTGTTCGTCATGGCTTATATTCCATGGGCTCACTCCTAAATTGAATGGGCTATGATCGGTGGCCACAAGGCCACGAAAATGACGAATTAGAAGGTTTTGGGTTATGCTTGGGGCTGATAGGATAATTTCATGGGCTATGCTTGGGTTTGCTGGGTCTAACATGTCATGTTCTCTGTAAGTACAACATGTGTATGATGGACCTTTTTTCGGCCGCGTCCGCTGTTTTCACCATTGCAGCCGTTTATGGTCTTACTGATGGGGCCCTTATGTCAGCCTCTCTGGTATGTTCTGTCTGGTGGGTCCCTGATGCCAGCCTCTCGGTACAAGTATTTAAACTTTTTTTGAACCCACCCTCAAAAAGAACTCGAGGGACACTACATGTTGGTGGGCCTATGATGCCAGCCTCTCCGTATTGCTAGAAGACGAAAATATAAACCCAAGACACACACATACAGGGATTCGAACAAAAGACCTTCAAATCAAATAAACATAAATTGAGTGTGTTACCACTACAACAAAGATATTTATAGAATAAGTATCCTTAAACTTTTATTAGTACTACAACTTATGTATTAGTATTCTTAAAAATATTTTGTGTATCTATGTTTATATCTTTTAAAATATAAAAGAGCAGCGCTCCTGGCATGTCAATTTATAAAATTCCACGTAATGGAGTATTTTCTTAAAAACATGGGGTAGGCAGAGTTTATTTTATTTTGAGAGGTGGGGGGCAATGCCCAAAATGCCAAATTAAAAAGAGTTTGCTATTCTACATAGGCTGCTCTACGTGGGTTATACTCCATAGGCTATGCTCCATGGGCTTCGTTCTCAAATTTCAGTAGGTTGGGCTCAGCAGTCCCCTGACCCCTAAAATGCCGAATTAATATGTTATCGGCTATGCTCCGTGCGCTCCTTTCTCAAATTTCACTAGGTTGTGCTCACTAGTCCCCTGACCCCGAAAATACTGGATTAAGATGTTATAGGCTAAAGAGGGGCCGAATGAGCTACTCCCTCTGATTCAAATTAATGTTCTTAGATTTGGCTAGATTCAGACGTTTCTAGCACTAAAACATGACTAGATATATCAGAATCTAGACAAATATGACAACATTAATTTGGATCGGAGGTAGTACTAGATTTCTTCTCCTGGTTAACAAAATTGCATTGTGATGTGCTTGGTCGGATTCGAAACCAAGACCTTAGAGAGGGAGGGGAAAGCAATAATTCTTTTTGGCAGATATTCATGTCAAAATTCAGCAGTACAGAATAAGGTAGAAAAATTATCAATAGATTCGAAGTTCATATTTAGGAGCACTTGACCAATTCAGCAGCATTTCAAAAGTGACCAATTCAGCAATACAGACAATGAAATAGAATAGCAGTACAGAGAAAACCAGTTCTTATTTCAACTCTAAAAACCTTGTTGCGCGATCAGTTTGTCCTTTTCACCAAACACACTTGATGATTGGAGCAAGCAAAATTGATGATCATGTAACACCCCAGCTTTCTATCTATATGGCAATGCTACCACTCATCTTAAATTTCTACAAAATAGATGATAATTCAAAATTTCGGCAGCACCTCCTTTGGTTTATAGAACATCCACGACAGGAAAAACATAATATAAGAGATATGTCCAATAACAACCATGTAAATAGGCATCCACACAGTTCATATAGTGCATAATCAATCCTGAACACAAATACTAATGCTAGAGCGACCAAAGGCTCACAAGAACGTGCCAACAACTCCACAAATTACGATAAGTAATAATCGAAAAACTAATATTTATGTGTGGTAGATGTTCTATGATATGTAGTATTTGAAGGAAATATGCCCTAGAGGCAATCATAGAGATGATTGTATTTCATATGTATCCATGAGTTTTTATAATGTTCCTTTAATATCCATATATCAGACAACTTGTATTGATTGGTAATTATGGGAATTGTTTGTGAGATTCTTTATTTGTATGGTTATCTAATAGTTGTCCCTAGTCAGAGTTCATGTGAGGACACACGTGAATATTAGACTAGCACATCGATTGGTTGATGACTATGTTTTGCAAGTCATAGACATGGACATGTCAAACCAATGATGTGAAAACATGTTATGAACATGGGGTTGGACTGACCCAACTTGAGACTGGCAATAATACTTGCAGCTCTCTCTACACGTCATGTACGTTTTTTCCCTAGACTTGAGATTGTCGCATGGACTTGAGATGTGGATCGACCTACTTTGGGGCTATCAAACACTAATACGTAACTGGCTAATTATGAAGGTAGCTTTCGGGTTTGTCCTGATACATGCTGCAAGGCATCGGTCAATCAAAATGGGATTTGCCCGTCTCTACTTGAGAGAGATATCTTTGGGCCCCTCGAGTGATCAGATCCAGAAATGCTACATATGGTTAAGAGTTAACCTAGTAAAGGGATTGTAAATCATAGTACCGAGAAAGAGAGGTCATCTTGGAGCTAGACGAAATATCGTAGGGAAAAGGGAAAGACATGTACTCAACCTTGTGATGGTTCGTCTATATGATCTTTATATGCGTTTTAGGAGTTGGCACGTCTTGCTAGAGTCCGCTACCAACTATTGACAGAGTAAGTGTACTCGTGTCATGTCTATACGTGTATAAACCTATAGGGTCACACACTTTAGGGGCTGGAAGCCTAATGAGGAATGGATCCGAATTAGACCAGGCTTAGGCTGATAATGGGATGCTAATGTAGAAGCCCACCAGGGATGCCTATATAAGAGAGAGTGAGGCGAGCTGAATAGGGTTGAGAATTCCACCTAGCCGCCACTCCTCTTATGCCTGTCTTGCACGTGCGGACCTAGCAGTCTGCCATGTGACCTTCCACGCCGGACGTGTAGATACCTTGGAGGTGTTGCAGTTGTAGCACTTGGACGAGGCGCGCAAAGGGGAGATGCTCGTGGGACGAGGACAAGGAGGATACGTAAAACATCTACACTACCGCAACATTCTTCATCGAGTTCCGCAACTGCGCGCCTAGTGGTAATCCCGTGATCTATGACAATAGTATTTCTGGTTGATCCGGTAGAAAACTTTGATTTTACGCTAGTGTAGCCTACCCGTTACCCCTTCAGTGGTATCAGAGTCGATGTTGTTCAGTCATATGTTTGGGAAGTTTGCATATGGTGATATGTAGATTGATACGAATGATGTGATCGTTTGTATGGCGGTGGTTCTGGACTGATCTATGATCTTAACTTCCGTGATTGTGATTCTAAGGTCGTCGAACGACTTACCCCTATCGGTTAGTTTCCGCCATCGGGGTAGATAGTGACACATAAATCCATTTAAATCACGCGAAGATTAATATGATTGATCGAATCGAGAACTAGATCTGAATCGACGTACTGTGATCAAAGGTGTTTGGTCGAATCGGAAAAATAGTCGGTTTATGGTAAATTGTATTTTCCGATCAAAATCCTTAAAGATAATTGTATAGATACCGCGAGGGGCGTTGCCCCTTCGAACCCATCAAGGGGAGACCCCCTAGACCCCCCTTAGTTGTATCCCCTTTTGTATCACGTCAAGGTTCATAGGTGCTGCTATTTCACATGATCCGGTAGAATGTGATTCTATGCACAACTTGTTTTTGCAAGATGTATGTGATTAGTATGGCCCAAAATGTATGTGATGTATGTATGTATTTTTCATGACCTGTGTGTCGTGAGTAGGGCAACATAGCTGGAGCCATATGTGTTGTCAATTATTGTAATGGCTTGCGTGCCAACTTGTGATGATCCTAATACCATGTAATTTTGATTACTAGCTGTTAGGAGTTATAGCTTGTATTAGTTCTTAGAGAACTCATCACTTGGAGGATGGATCGCATAGAGCATGAAGATGGAGATCATCATGGTGGATAGGTTCTATGGCGATGGAGATCACCATGAGAAAATGGGCCATACTGTATGACATCTATGTGAATGCATTTCTTATTCGTTTTACTACTATGCATGCTCAGATGATATAAGTGTTGGGGTTCCGTGTATAAAAACAATAATTTTTACTCTATGGCCCTAAACCCCTGAAGCTGCCAGGACCTCTCTATTAGTAATATAGTAATGGGAGGGGCTTTTCGCGAACTTACCCTTGAAGACCGAAAAGCATTGTCAACGTTCAGGAGAGCGTGTTTGATGTAGACGAGCCGGAGCTGACCTCAAGGTCGTGATGAAGTCCTTGCGTTCCTTGGCTCCAACGACTTGAGTGCCTCAAGTGCGACACCTCCCGGGGAGTTACACACGTCCAGTGCCTGATGATAACTCCCGCTCCCCCGATCCAGCAGCAGTTGCGGAAGGATAACTCCTGGATCCGAATCCCGCAACATGACGGCGCTCCGTGGTGAAGATGTCTCTCGCTCGCGCAGTCCAGACTTGGGACCATGGTCACAAGAGAGAGGGGGAGAGAGAAAATATCAATTAGAGGTCCTCCCAAAAGTGAGAAGACCTTTATTGATTATTGGTGTGTTTAATTTGGCCAAATACCCCCACTATATATAGGGGGAGGGGAGGTACTACCTCCCTCAAAGTCCCGGGGTGGGACTAAAGGAGAGGAGGGGCAGGGGGAGGCCACCGAAACCCTAGTGGGCCCCTCGCGGGGGGGGGGGGGGGGGGGAAGGCCCAGCCGGCCACCCCCTTGCCCCTTCTCCCTCTCTCCTTTCCCCTAATGGGCCCTCTCCCTCCGGAAATTGGCCCATTAAGCCTTTGACCATTTTACTTGATTTTCTCTTTATTAAATAATTATTAATAAATGATTAAATCAACATTTAACATTCATTCACATATTATTCAATCTTCGTGGCTATGGAACACCTTCCACCTCCACTCCAGACATCCTCCGGACTTACCGAAACCCTTTTGGTTTTCTCTCCACTAATATTCGGTGATTCTACCGATCCTATATACACTCTCTAAGAATCATCAAGCCCTTAAACGTACCCCACAATTCGGTAACACTCCAGACATGGTCGGGACACTCCCGCACCAATGATCAACACAGGGACCTGAATGGCCATGTGACCCCTGTGGGTTCCACGAAGATCTTTCGTCGTTTGAACCGGGACAATCATGTCTTATTCCCTTTGTCACTCGATACTTGCATTGCCCGAGATCTGATCAATGACATCACCATGTCGTGTTCAATCTCGTTACTGAACAACACTACTTGACTCGTTCCGACAAGTGATATCCTTATGATCAAATCACACGCTGCGCAGCTATTGGATATTACTTCTCCGAGTGGGCCCTTGAGTATCTTCCTGTCACATGGACGGACAAATCCCGCTCTTGACATATATTGCCTCTATTGTTTCCTCCAACTACTTGAACACACCTTTATAACCACCGTATTACCAGATGGCGTTTGATGTTATCTAAGCACTCTTAGGAGACAGTGATTGATATAGCCTCACGGTCTAAGGAATAGTCTACGAGGATCTATTTCTAATCACCATAACTTGTTCATGACATGATCAGGTCACGATGTTTAGGTTGGGTATTGGTTCATCATCTCATTCACAAAATGAGATGACCTCATTTCCAACTAGCATAAATGCCACATGATTAGGAAACTTGATCTTTTGTTGACCAATGAACCAGTGACTAGAGTTTCACTTGGAACCCCTGGTTGTTTGTATATCACAAGGTGTATTGATGTTTCCACTCAATACAGTTATATCATGATATAAAACTTAATCATAAACTATATGAAATATGATAATAGTCCTTACTACTATTTGACTCTAGGGCATATTTCCAACAGTCTCCCACTTGGACTAGAGTCCAAATACACTAGCTGCATTTGTTCTCAATCATTGGCACCATATATCCAGTACCCTAAACATGCTTGCTCATGGAAGAGGTTGTGTCTTGGGTCTGTACTTTACAATCCCAAATCCTTTGCAACTTACTAATGTCACCTTGATTGACATTAATACTCTATCATCACATGATAGCATCTGTGTGTATGCATCGTCGTTATGGCAGCAGAACGAGGCCTGATTCCAGGATCCTACAGTGATGTTAGATCAACCTCGAGGGCTTTCTCATGGGCACTATGCCCTGGGACACATCATTCTATGTTAAAAGCGAACTAGACCCGCCATAACATTATACAACACTTTAGATGGTACCCTTATCTATTATTATAAATGTATTCATCGAAACACCAGTGCACTCTATGCAACTTTCGATGTTTTTGTTCACCTCGCTTCCTCCTTGACTTTGATCGGTGTTTATAGGAGTTTCCAACATATTCCCTTAGAATATAACTCTTTATGCTTTAGGATATGTTTATCCTTTATGGATTTGGAAAACATGTCTACAGTTCTCTATTAGACACTGCGGACAAACTTAGCTCAACGTTCTGTGATTTCAAACTTAATAACTTTAAAACGTTCCTTATTTGGATTGCATATTATGCTAGGTTATCATCATGGTTTTCTAAGATAGAACCTATGTCTCAACATAGTGGATGAGGATCATCCTTTTCTTTCTTTAAACCATTGAGGTTAAACTTAATACTATTCCTAATTTGAGTCATTAAGAATTAGTTCCTTAAGTAACTTCTATTCTGAAACTCCTTTCAGAATCCCTTAAGGAATACTACATAATATCATAATACACCTATTATCAACTTCTACATCTTATAAATCATTATTTATAAGTATTTGCCCATTCATTCTTAACATACTTAAGAATTACTCCTAAAATCTCCCACTCAAAATATGTTCCTACATATTAGAATTTGAGACTTATATTGCTCCCACTCAAAAATATGTCAATCACATATTGTTCACGAAGACTTTCATAGATCCCACTCAATTTTATGCAAATTGCATATCCACTCACTATTTTGAACAACTTCAAAATCCTTTGATCAAATATCAAACTTGGAGATTTACTATGAGATACTAGTGCTATTACTAGTTTTAAATCCACTAGACATTTAGCACACATGAATCTAATTCAGTTGAATTTGTCCATTACCTGACAAATTGTGGTTTTGTCATTCACACCCTTTTCCACTATGACTTTGCAGTCATTTGGGAAAATTCCAAGTAACCCCTTTTACTTGTGAGATTCAGCAACGAATTTCTTTCTAATCTCAAGGGAAGTTTGATTCTAGGATTTCTCATAATTTAGTTTACCATTGTTTCCTTTGTAGTTCGTAGGTATGTCATATTCCAATAATCATGACAAATGATTCACAATGTCTGCATACTAGATATGGATTTACATTTTGAATCCTACTTCATGTAGTGAAAACACTAGTGGGGAAATCACAATGATCATTATCATTGATTCTTTTCCTTTTGTGAAGAGAATCATTCAGGAACGTTGTCCGTTGCGCTTCTTAACACTCTGATGCATGGATTTGAATCCTCGTCATGTTTTTCACTATTTTCCATTTGCTTCATAATTGAGAAACATCACTAGAAGTGAGCTTTCTCAAGAATGCACCAAAATCCAAGCAGTATGAATCATGCTTTTTCTTTTGGTTTCAGCTATGGATTTCGTATTCAAAGTTTCCAATGAATACTATACAAGGATTTATTCGCTATTGTTTTGGTTATATCGAATAACCCCAAAACTTTTATGAATTCAAATGGTTCACTATAAATTCAAATTGAGTGCTAACTATTTCGAACTAATGGTCTCTACATCTACACTCCAACGATTTATTTGGTGCCTTCTATTTACCCACTTCGAAATCTAATATCACACTGTGATGCTTTGCATTTTGACGTTTCAAAACGATTTGCATTCCACAATTTTCTTTATGCCATTCTTATAAAATCGAATTTCATTACTATTGATCAAATCATAGCAATTGTATTCTCTTTTATCTTTATACCCTTTGTTAATGAATTATTTTGATCAAATCAAATAGTTTCATATTCATGTTTCCTTTGGTAAACATATTTACACATTTAAACAATCATTTAATGATAATTACTATTTTGTTAAAACACAATACATCGAATATGTATTTTTCTTTTGACGATTCATTAAACACTTTGTATTCCAGTAAGACACGGTGTTCAAGTTATTTTGCCAAACTTAGGCATGATTTATATGTGATAAGAAATCGAATGTCTTTCACATATTATCACATAACTTTGAATTTAAACAATTGTTTTTCATTGATTAATGAACATATCATTAAGTTGGGTATTTTAAACAAGGAATTTTAGTATTTTACAGATGTTCATGCATTATCAACTAGTTTCAAACAACAAGGATAATTCGCACATAATCAAATAAGATATGAACACGAATAGAAATCATTCATAAAAGTGGAACACCTGTTTGTTACAAACTCATATGAATAACCGTCTCACAATGTGTGAGACACACTAAAGTTCACAATCTCTTGATTACAATAATCATCCTAAACACAAACTAAATGATAAATGTAGAGAGAGAGTGTCATCGACCATTATCATCATGCTCGCCATCAACACGCAATGTCATCTCCTCTCCAGCAAGCACCTCTCATGCAGAAGGACATGTTTTCAGCAAAACAGAACAAGTATTAGATATACTTAACACTGCAAATGTGTTTGCAAGATTATAACAATTATAAAACTGTATATCAAATATATACCTTTGTCATTGATGACCCGAGAGACATATGGTTCAACCAACACATTCCTGAGATGTGTCATGAACCGGTGGAACTCCATTGATTCCGCGTCGCCCCTCATTACGCAAGTCCCAACTTGTGCTTGGTAGCTTGGTAGCAGCGACCACAGCACAACACTGTTTGCGAAAGGGCCCATCATCCAGCTATCCAGGAAGTATGAAGGCCTCATGTACACATCATGCATGCGCTCCAAGTGGGCATCCAGTGATGAGTTCTCCTCCATCTTAATGGAGAGGAAGTCTCCCATCAGCTCATGCTCCCAAATGCGTGTCTGCTCCACGAAATGTGTCCTAAGCTGTAGCATCACCGAACGAGGGTTGACATCACCCACAAAAGGCCACAACTCATCCACCATTCCGAAACGCATCACAACTGAAATATAGGAGGCCATCTCCCGATGGATATAGTGGTCTTTCCGCTCCTCTTCGGTCTCTAGGTCAGTGGGCTGATCCAAATCCATCCCGTCGAGTATGTAGTCGACCACGTCGTTTTCGCTATGGAGAACATGGAGACGTGCAACCCATGTGGAGAAGTTTGATCCATCTAATCTGAGCTTCTCTCCTTCTAACCAATCAATTGTCAACACGAAAGGCGGCATCTACATTTATAATTTGCAAAAGTAATTTAGACTAAGTTTATAATTAAATGAGCTCATAATAACTCCACTCAGAAACACCTATCCCCAAAAGGATTCCTAGTGATAACAAGACCCCTATTAGCCACAGCTCCCCCGATTGAACACGGCCATCGATATGGGTTCAAAGGTGGACGCTAAACGTCGGTCACATCATTCATTCGACTCGTGCTCGATCTTTCGACCATCCGCGTTCTGAGGCCACGCTTATATGGCGTGCTAGGCTCGCCAACTCAACCTTAGTGTATTTGTTGTGCAACATGGCTTACACCCACTATATGTGAACGTAGATATGTCTGACACCCAGGCCTGTAACCCTGGATCGCCTCATACCGAAGAACTTTCTTGGTTGTGACACTAAGGGGGAACACAATCGTTGGTAATTTTAACAGGGATCATCTTATTAGGCTACCGTCGAGTATCTAATACTAGCACACAATAATACATACAAACAATAACATTGAATGTAAATGCTATGTGATATGGTCCTTCACGTCATGATCTCCATCCGCCGAAACCGGGTTCCGGTGCCAGGGTTCTAGCGCCGTAGACACCAGGGTACCGGTGTCACTCCGGCGTGGTAGTTCGCCACCTCCGTGACTATCTACTACTACATAACAAAAGGTAATCACTTTACCTTTGCCACAACCATATCACAAACTAATGGCCCCCTGCAAAACAAAGTTAGACGCCTCTACTTTATCTTTGCATGTTTTACGTGGCTGAATGGGCTTTCGCAAAAGAACCATTCTTACCTATGAACTTTCAGCACAACGTTGATCAAGTAGTTGTCTGTACTACACCCCTTTCGGGGCCCTCCTTTGCAAATGGTATACCAACTAATGCGAGAGAGACAGACACCCCCCTAAGCCACTTTATACCGTACAAGCCGTATGTCAAGCGTGGACCAGTCTCGCGAATGAACGCGTAAAGTCTGTTGGGGGCCGCTTCATCAAGCATTACTGCGGTATACACAAGTACACATGGGAGGGTAACAACTAAAAGATCAACGCCCACACGCTACATCTCGTGTCTTCTACCCGTACTAACATTACTACGCATAGATCTAGCTCTGATACCACTGTTGGGGTTCCGCGTATAAAAACAATAAATTTTACTCTACGCCTCTGAACCCCTGAAGCTGCCAGGACCTATCTATTAGTAATATAGTAACAGGAGGGGCTTTTCGCGAACTTACCCTTGAAGACTGAAAAGTGTTGTCAACGCTCAGGACAGCGTGGTTGATGTAGACGAGCCGAAGCCGACATAAAGGTCGTGATGAAGTCCTTGCGCTCCTTGGCTCCAACGACTTGAGTGCCTCAAGTGCGACACCTCATGGGGAGTTACATACGTCTGGTGCCTGACAATGACTCCCGCTTCCATGATCCAGCAAAAGTTGCGGAAGTAGAGCTCCCAGATCCAAATCCCGCAGGCGACGGCGCTCCGCGGTGAAGATGTCTCTCGCTTGTGCAGTCCAGACTTGGGACCACGGTCACGAGAGAGAGATAGAGGAGAGAGAAAATATCAATTAGAGGTCCTCCCAAAAGTGAGAAGACCTTTATTGATTATTGGTGTGTTTAATTTGTCCAAATACCCCCACTATATATAGGGGGAGGGGAGGTACTACCTCCCTCAAAGTCCCGGGGTGGGACTAAAGGAGCAGAGGGGGAGGGGAGGCTGCCGGCCCCCTAGTGGGCCCCGCGCGGGGGGGGGGAGGGGGCAAGGCCCAGTCGGCCACCCCTTGCCCCTTCTCCCTCTCTCCTTTCCCCTAATGGGACCTCTCCCTCCGGAAATTGGCCCATTAAGCATTTCACCATTTTAATTGATTTTCTCTTTATTAAATAATTTTGAATAAATGATTAAATCAACATTTAACATTCATTCACAAATTATTCAATCTCCGTGGCTATGGGACACCTTCCACCTCCACTCTGGACATCCTCCGGACTTACCGAAACCCTTCCAGTTTTCTCTCCACTGTTCTTCGGTGATTCTACCGATCCTATAAACACTCTCTAAGCATCATCAAGCCCTCAAGCGTGATACCCCACGGTTCAGGAACACTCCAGACATGGTCGGGACACTCTCGCACCAATGATCAACATAGGGAGCTGGATGGCCATGTGACCCCTGTGTGTTCCATCAAGATCTTTCGTCGTTTGAACCGGGACAGTCGTGTCTTATTCCCTTTGTCACTCGATACTTGCATTGCCCGAGATCTGATCAATGACATCACCATGTCATGTTCAATCTCGTTACTAAACAACGCTGCTTGACTCGTTCTGACAAGTGATATCCCTATGATCAAATCACACGCTATGCAGCTATTGGATATTACTTCTCCGAGTGGGCCCTTGAGTATCTTCCCATCACATGGACGGACAAATCCCGCTCTTGACATATATTGCCTCTACGGTTTCCTCCAAGTACCTGAACACACCTTTATCACCACCGTATTACCAGATGGCGTTTGATGCTATCTAAGCACTCTCGGGAGACAGTGATTGATATAGCCTCACGGTCTAAGGAATAGTCTACGAGGATCCATTTCTAATCATTGTAACTTGAACTTCGTAACATGATCGGGTCACGATGTTTAGGTTGGGTATTGGTACATCATCTCATTCTCATTCATAGAATGAGATGACCTCATTTCCAACTGGCATAAATGGCACATGATCAGGAAACTTGATCATCTGTTGACTAATGAACCAGAGACTTGAGTTTCACTAGGAACCCCTGGTTGTTTGTATATCACATGTGTATTTATGTTTCCACACAATACAGTTATATCATGATATAAAACTTAATCATAAACTATATGGAATATGATAATAGTCCTTACTACTATTTGACTCTAGGGCATATTTCCAACAATAAGTAGAACGATCCCTCACAAAGTTTAAGTTAAACCATGCCCTCCCAACCAAACCTTGCACCATCATATGCCCTGTACAATCGTTGGTGGGTCTATGAAATTAGCGTGCCACGGTTTTCCTTAGCTGGATGGGTTTGTATCGAATACCTTCACGCATAAGGGTTGGTGAGCTTAACAAGGTCATCTTAATAGTTAAGGACCTTGGGGCATAAAGGTTGGGAGCCTAGTTTTCACATAGAGATGTCACCGAACAACAAGAGTCATATGTGATATGATTAGCAAAAGTTGCTTACCGATTTACCTTGTCTTCTAGCAGTGATGCTTGAGCTCACTAGTCGACTTGTTAATTGTGGATCTTGAATCACTTAATATCAATAGAGGGATGTTGATTTAAGTGGGAGTATATGCTATTAAATTGTTTAATATGTTTTACTCTTTAATTGTTACATGGCTTAATATTTTGCAAGTTTTTATGTTGAAGATCAATGGCACCGAACAATTCAGAACCTTTTGTGTTGCGTTCGATTCGTGAAAAGGATAAACTAAATGGAACAAACTATTCGGACTGGGTCCGTAACCTAAGAATTGTTCTCAGGGCTGAGAAAAAGGAAACTGTTCTAGATACCCCAATCCTAGATGAACCTGCTGATAATGCAACTACTACCCTTAAGAATGCCTACAAGAAAGCATGTGATGAATATCTTGAGGTTAGCTGTCTTATGCTTGCATGCATGGAACCTGATCTTCAAAAGCAGTTTGAGTATCAGGAAGCGTACGATGTGATCGTCGCGCTTAAGGACATGTTCTAGACTCAGGCTAGCACTGAGTGGTACATTATCGCTAAGTCCTTTGTGGAATGCAAGCTGATAGAGGGAGTAGCCATAGGCCCCCATGTGATTGGTAGAGGTACAGTGTTGCTAAGTCCTTTGTGGAATGCAACTGTTACAGTTAGACTTTGGAAAAACTTGGTTTTCCATTAGGCCAAGAGTTTGCCATTGATTTTATTTTGGCATCTCTTCCATCTAGCTATGGGCATTTCATTTCGAACTACCATATGCATGGTGTGGAGAGGGGACTTAATGAATTATGTGGGATGCTGAAAACAACAAAATGTGACATTAAGAAGTGTGCAGGGAATAGCCATGTGATGGTTGTCCAGAACAAGCCTAGCTTCAAGAAAAGGGGCACTTCTTGGATGAATAAGAAGGGAATGGCCAAGGATACGATCCCGAAGCCAAACCCCGCACCCAAGCAAAAGGCTGGACCTGCAGGAGACACTGGGTGTTTTTTGTCATGAATATGGCCACTGGAAGAGAAACTGTAGCAAGTACCGGGCTTCTTTGATGAAGGGTGGAAGTAAGAGTACTTCCCACTCAGGTACGCTTGTTGCAAATGTTGTGGACATTTTTCTTGCAGATTCTTATGTTAACTCTTGGGTATTTGATACCGGATCAGTTTCTCATATTTGCAATTCGATGCAGGGGCTAATAAAGACTAGAGAAGTGCAGAAAGGCAAAGTGGATTTTCGCGTCGGAAATACAGCAAGGGTTGTTGCATTGTTCGTCGGTGTCATGCAACTTCACCTTCCGTCGGGATTTATTATGTAGTTAAATAATTGTTGTTACATTCCTAGTATGGGTCAAAACATTTTATCACCTTCAGGTTTGATGAGGATGGTTATTCATTCGCGAGTACAAACAATGGTTGTGTAATCTCTAAGAATGCTATGTTTATGGCTGATGCTCCCATTGTGAATGGGTTATTTATTTTAAAGCTTGATGATGCATATGTTTACAATGTTAGTGCTAAAAGGCTTCGGCCTAATGATTTGAGTCGTACCTATTTATGGCATTGTCGTTTGGGGCATGCAAGTCAAAAGCGCGTGAAGAAGCTCCATGGTGATGGTCTTCTAACTTCGTTTGATTTTGAATCATATGAGACATGTCAAGCTTGTTTACTTGGAAAGATGACCAAGACGCCTTTTACGGGTTTTCCCGAGAGAGCGATAGACTTGTTAGGACTCATACATACTGATGTATGTGGACCAATGAGCATGACAACCAGAGGAAGATATCACTACTTCATTACTTTCACTAATGATTGATGCATTGCTAATGTATCCATAATTTTTGATGTTCCATGCTTGGTTTTATCTACTTTCTTATGTTTTGTCCACACTTTGGAGTACCTTTCATAGGATTTCTTGGACTAACCTCTTAACAACGAGCCACAGTGCCAGCTGCATGTTTTCTGCTGTTTTTGGTTCCAGGAAGTTAGAAAATGAATATTCTCGGAATTGGATGGGACAAAATCCAAAGTTGATATTTTACCGGAAGACTCATGGAGCCAAAAGATGAGACGGAGAGGGGCCACAAGGTGGCCACACCACCCCCAGGCGCGGGTCCCCCTGGCCGTGCCAGGGCATGGTGTGGGCCCCCTGGCCGGCCACCGACCTTGCCTCTTTCTCCTATATATCTCCCCCGAGGCAAAAACCCTAGATCGTCAATCAGAAATCCACGAAAAGTTCTGCAGCGCCGCCGCCACCGAAGAGTAGATTTGGGGGACAGAAAGTCTCTGTTTCGGCACCCTGCTTGGACGGGGAAGTGCCCCCGGAGCCATCTCCATCGATCTCCACCACCATCTCCATCACCATTGCTGATTCCCATGATAAGGAGGGAGTAGTTCTCTCTCGAGGCTAAGGGTTCTACCAGTAGCTATGTGTTCATTTCTCTCTATGCATGATCATATTGTGATCGTGAGCTTTGTAATCAAGTAGATCTACATTGCCACTGAAGTGCGTTAATAGATCTCTGCTCTCCCCATGTGTGTGAAAGTGACAGCGTGCATACCATGGTGGCACTTAGGCTAGAGATTACAAATACTTGTTATGAGTTATATTTGGAGTTGGATTTCTTTATGAAATTGTGTTGTTTGTTGGAACCATCTAGTGCTCAAGCTGATAGTGTGGGGTTATCTAGATGGGAAAAGCTTACTTTGAGATGTGTTGTTATAGCCCTACCATGGATTAGAGTGCCCAACCGGAGAGTAGTTTAGGGTAGTATCATAAATAGATGATATTTATATGAGAGAGTGTTCACTAGTGAAAGTATGAACCATAGGCCTTGTTTCTAAGCATTGATACACCGTTTGCAATTAGATCTGTTACATGTTTGCTTGCTTCCATCTTTATTTCAGTTTGCCTTTACTCTTTTCCCACGTAAACCACACGCCAGCAAGCTATTTTCTGGCACCGTTACCACTTATAATTATCCATACCACTTGTATTTCACCATCTCTTCACCGAACTAGTGCACCTATACACCTGACAAGTGTATTGGGTGTGTTGGGGACACAAGAGACTTCTTGTATCTTGATTGCGGGGTTGCTTGAGAGGGGATACCTTTGACCACTTCCTCCCTGAGTTCGATAAACCTTGGGTGATCTACTTAAGGGAAAACTTGCTGCTGTTCTACAAACCTCTACACTTGGAGGCCCAACAACTGTCTACAAGAATTGAAGTGCGTAGTCGTCAATGATTTCAGTACATATGGCTATGTCTACTTGATGACGCGTCGGTCTAAAACTTTCGAAAAGTTCAAGGAGTTTCAGAGTGAGCTAGAGAATCAACGTGGCAAAAAAATAAAGGCCTTGCCATCTGATCATGGAGGTGAATATTTGAGTCACGAGTTTAACAATCATCTTAAGAGTTGCGGAATTGTTCCATAGCTCACGCCGCCCGGAACGCCTCAAAGAAACGGGATCTCCGAACGTTGTAATCGAAATTTGTTGGACATGGTTCGTTCGATGATGAGCCAGTCGGATTTACCATTATCATTTTGGGGTTACGCTCTAGAAACAGCAGCTTTCACACTAAACAGGGTATCGTCTAAATCCGTAGTTAAGACACCATATGAGATGTGGACTGGAAAGAATCTCAGTTTGTCATTTCTAAAGATTTGGGGTTGTGATGCATTTGTCAAGCGACTTCAGTCGGACAAGCTAACACCTAAATCGGATAACTGCATTTTTGTGGGATACCCAAGGGAAACCTTAGGGTATTACTTCTACAACCGATAAGAGGGCAAAGTGTTTGTCGCTCGTAGCAGTGTTTTCCTAGAGAAAGAGTTTCTCACAAAGGGAACGAGTGGAAGGTCAGTGCGACTTGAAGAAGTTCAAGATCGGCCAGTCGTCGATGCTTCTACGAGTGATGCTATTGTAGCAGAACAAGTTGAGGAACCTGTGGAAATAGAAGCACCACAACCACGAAGGTCGGTGAGGCTCCACAAAGCGCGGGAATTATTATTGTTGGACAATGATGAGCCTGTGACCTATGTAGAAGCGATGGTGGACCTAGACTCTGGGAAATGGTTGATTGCCATGAGATCCGAGATAGAGTCCATGGGAGAAAATCAAGTTTGGAACTTGGTTGACTTGCCTGATGGTTTTAAAGCCATCGAGTGCAAATGGATCTATTAGAAGAAGATTGATATGGATGGAAATTTTCACATCCATAAAGCTCGACTTGTTGCAAAAGGTTTTTGACAAGTTCAAGGAGTTGACTACGACGAGACTTTCTCGCCCGTAGCGATTCTTATATCTATACGAATCATTCTAGCCATTGTTGCATATTTGAACTATGAGATATGGCAGATGGATGTCAGGACGGCTTTCTTAAATGGAATCCTTACTTAGGACGTGTATATGATCTAGCCCAAAGGTTTTGTCGATCCAAACAATGTTGGAAAGGTATGCAAACTTCAAAAGTCTATTTATGGGCTGAAGTAAGCATCTCGGAGTTGGAACATTCGATTTGATGAAGTTGTAAAGGAGTTTGGCTTCACCAAAAATGAACAAGAACTTTGTGTGTATAAGAAAGAAAATGGGAAATCACTTGTATTTATAATCTTATATGTAGATGACATATTACTTATTGGGAATGACATTTCTATGCTCGAGTCTGTTAAGACCTCATTGAAAAATACTTTTTCTATGGACTTAGGAGAAGGGGCATATATTCTAGGTATCAAGATCTATACAGATAGATCGAGGAGGCTAATTGGATTAATCTAGAGTACATACATTGACAAAGTGTTGAAACGGTTCAACATGGAAGAGGCTAAGAAGGGGTTCTTGGCCATGTCTCACGACAGTAAACTCAGCAAGACTCAGTGTCCTTTGACCACTATGAGCGAGAGCGCATGAGTAGGGTTCCATATGCTTCGGCTATTGGATCCATCATGTATGCAATGATATGTACTCACCCAGATGTTTCGTATTCTCTAAGTATTACGAGCAGATACCAGGCTGATCCAGGTGAAAGCCACTAGGCAGTGGTAATGAATATCCTTAAGTATTTGAGAAGGACTATGGATCTGTTCCTAGTTTATGAAGGTGAGATTGAACCCAGTGTAAAGGGTTACACATATGAGAGTTACCTTAATGACTCAGATGACTCCAAATCGCAATCAGGTTATGTGTTTGTCATGAATGGTGGTGCTGTGAGCTGGAAAAGTTCCAAGCAAGATACAGTGGCCTCCTCTTCAACAAAAGCTGAATATATTACCACCTTGGAGGCTGCAAAGGAAGCTATTTGGATTAGGAATTTCCTGATTTCTCTTGGTGTGGTTCAGGGCACGTCCAATCACATGGATGTTTATTCTGACAACAATGGTGCTATTGCACAAGCCAAGGAACCTAGACAGCACAAGAAGAATAAACATATTCGCATGCGTTACAATATGATTCGTGAGTTCACTAATGATGGTAGTGTCATGTTATGCAAAATACATACAGACTCAAATGTTGCTGATCCCTTGACAAAGCCACTCCCACAGCCTGCGCATGAAGCGCATACAAGAGCAATAGGTATTAGATACTATCTAGATTCACTCTAGTGCAAGTGGGAGACTGAAGGAAATATACCCTAGAGGCAACCATAGAGATGATTGTATTTCATATGTATCCATGAGTTTTTATAATGTTCCTTGAATATCCATATATCAGGCAACATGTATTCATTGCCAATTATGTGAATTGTTTGTAAAACTCTTTACTTGGATGGTTATCTAATAGTTGTCCCTAGTCAGAGTTCATGTGAGGACACACGTGAATATTAGATTAGCACATCGATTGGTTGATGACTATGTCTCGCAAGTCATAGAAATGGAGATGTCAAACCAATGATATGGACACATGTTATGAACATGGGGTTGGACTAACCCAACTTGAGACTGGCAATAATACTTGCATCTCTCTCTACACATCGTGTACGTTTTGTCCTTAGACCTGAAATTGTCGCATATAGTTGAGATGTGGATCGACCTACTTTGGGGCTATCAAACACTTCTCGGTAACAGGGTAATTATAAAGGTAGCTTTTGGGTTTGTCCTGATATATGTTGCCCCTCTATACTTGAGAGAGATATCTTTGCCCCTCTATACTTAAGAGAGATATCTTTGGGCCCCTCGAGTGATCGGATTTAGTAATGCATGGCCATGCTACATATGGTTAAGAGTTAACCTAGTAAAGGGATTCCGAATCACAGTATCTAGAAAGAGAGGTCAACTTGCAACTAGACCAAATATCATAGGGAAAAGGGAAAGACATGTACTCAACCTTGTGATGGTTCGTCCGAATGATCTTTATATGCGTTTACGAGTTGGCATGTCTTACTAGAGTCCAGTACCAACTATTGATAGAGTAAGTGTACTCGTGTCATGTCTATACGTGTATGAAACTATAGGGTCACACACTTTAGGTGCTAGAAGCCTAATGAGGATTGGATCCGAATTAGACCAGGCTTAGGCTGCTAATATAGAAGCCCACCAGGGATGCCTATATAAAAGAGAGTGAGGCGAGCTGAATAGGGTTGAGAATTCCATCTAGCCGCCACTCCTCTTACGCCTATCTTGCATGTGCAGATCTAGCAGTCTGCCGTGTGACCTTCCACTCCGGACATGTGGATACCTCGGAGGTGCTGCAGCTGTAGTACTTGGACGAGCCGCGCAAAGGGAGCTTCTCGTGGGACAAGGACAAGGAGGAGACGTAGAACATCTTCACTGCCGCGACGTGCTTCATCAAGTTCCGCAACTGCATGTCTATTATTAATCACGTGATCTATGACCATAGTATTCCTGGTTGACGTGGTAGAAAACTTTGATTTTACGCTAGTGTAGCCTACCCGTTACCCCTTCAGTATTGATGTGTGCGCAAAAGTGATGGCGAGCTACCCCTCCCATGCATGTCGCTACATTGAGTACCTGAAATCCAGATAAAGAACCAAAAAACGCAAGAGTGAGTAAAATATACTCAGGAAGTACAAGTTCAGAACCAAAACAACAACATACAGAATCCAATACACAATTCCAAGGATAGCCAGAAAATACTTTATGCATGTTATAGTTTGTGGTTAGATCATTCCGAAATATTCACTGTTAACTTCCTCACAGGCCTCGCGGAATAGTTAATCAAGTTAATTGTCACCGACCTAGCTCAAGCTCACCACAGTAGTTACATGATAATTTAAATCACCGTCTGCTCCAGAATTGTTACTTGTAACTTATTAACCTCCCTGTCTTAATTTAAACTTATCGACGACATATCAAGGCATGAACACCAAAGCAAGAACCAACCTCACAAAGCCAACAATTTTAAAGATGGCAACAACATTTAAAAATACTCGTCGTGCACTTGCCTTAGAATGGCGTTTAAACTGAAGAACCACCAGGAGCACCCGGAGCTCCAAATCCTATAGGCGAAACTATTTTAGAAAATATTCTTGAAGGAAATAACCTAATGTACAACACACATTATTAATCCTAATTCTGTCATGGAGTTGGCACCCTAGAAAAACATAGTCTTAATTTAATCCATCTATGCTATGTACGAGGCAGCTCGTTTTGCAGTTAAATAACTAACTCCCGATTCGTCCCAACCACTGACTATACAGCCTTCAAAGTATCCATTGTGTACCTATTGAGGATCTAAAAATCAAATCTGTAGTACACTCCACCAACTGAGTTGATCATCTGCAATGATTATTTAATTAAATAGAATTGTTGCTTCCAACCGGACGACCACACTAATTAATCTAAGGTCACTATCAAAATTAGCAATTAGATCCTAAGAGTGCTTGCTCCTACGCCAACAATTCAGCCCATGTAGCATGGCAACGGAGATTGGCCAAGCTAGCTCTCAATTTGAGACAAACAGTGACGGAAAAACAAAAGAGCAGCGACGTAGTACATCATACCTAGCAAGTGCTGCTCTGAAACCCACTTCCAGGAAGTGGCGTATGTGCACAGTGACGATGACGACAAGGACGCTCACCCTGGTGCAGCTACCCAACGTACTGTCGCGGAGCGGAGATGGCGTCTGGGACGGTTGCAGCGGCGACGCAGTCTAGGAGATGTGGAGCGTTTTGGTTCTGGCTGAGGCTAGGTCTTGACAGGTTTTTTTTTCTTTTTTCTACTCGGACAGAGAGTCTGATTCAATTGAAGAAAAATATATATTCAATAACCAAAAATTTAACCTACTCCAATGATTCATTTGATCCCCGATTTGCATAAATTTATACTATATTTTGATCAGTTTTACGAGACAAACCCAACCATAGTATTGGATTCTCCATTCGGCTTATTGTTCAATAAGTCCATTTTTTGCTCAAATTACACGAAATGTTTAATTAATCTTTAGAAATTTGGGGATATTACATTCTCCACCCATTTAACAGAATTCGTCCTCGAATTCTCACTCACTACTCGACCCATTCATTAAAATTTTCAAGATATTACATTCTCCACACATTTAATAGAATTCGTCCTCGAATTCTCTTTCACTACTCGACACATGAATAAAATAAAAGCTTAGACACAACATATTTACTCACCAAGTGTAAATAACTCAGGATATTTCTCCCCCATTGTTGACTCAAGTTCCCATATTGCTTCACGCTCCGTCTGATTTGTCCAAAGAACCTTGAAAAATTTGAGAGTCCGACCTCATTACTCTATCAGCCTCCTCCAAAATTCTTACCGGGCCAGCCTCAAAAGTTAAATCTTGCTCAATAGTAACTGGCTCCAGTGTCATTTGCCATTCTAGAACTTGATAGTACTTTCTCAACATCGAGATATAGAATACATTATGTACACCTTTCATAGACTCAGGCAACTCTAGATGATACGCCAACTTCCCAACTCGTTCCACTATCTTGAAAGGTCCAATATATCGCGGGCTAAGTTTTCCTTTGATATTAAATCTCACCACACCCTTTGTAGGTGATACCCTAAGAAGCACCTCATCACCTACATGAAATTCCACATTTCGTCTTTTGGGATCCGCATAACTCTTTTGCCTGCTCTGTGGTGCCAGCATGTGCTCTCTAATCTCAGCAACCCTCTCAGTGGTATCCTAAACCCAGTCCGGCGCCAATACTGATTTCGCACCCACGGTAGTCCAACAAAGTGGAGATCTGCACTTTCGTCCATATGAAGCCTCGTAGGGTGCCTTGCGGATGCTAGCTTGATAACTATTATTATATGAAAACTCCACAAGTGGCAAATGGTCCTCCCAACTCCCTTGCCAAGATAGAACACAACATCTCAACATATCTTCTAAAGTTTGGATCGTACGCTCTGACTGGCCATCAGTCTAAGGGTGAAATGTCGTGATAAGCCTAAACTCTGTCCCCAATGCACTCTACAAACTCTCCTAGAACTTTGATACAAACTTAGCATCTCTCTCGAAAACAATTGTTTTCGGAACCCCATGTAACCGTACTATCTCTCGCACATATATCGGTGCCAGGTCACTTGCTGAGTTTGTCGTGCGAATAGGAATAAAATGAGCGACCTTGCTTAATCGATCCACAACAACCCAAATAGCGCATTTCTCTCTTTGCGTATGAGGCAGGCCACCAAAAAAATCCATAGCAATGTCATCCCAAGGCCACTCCGGAACCTCAAGGGGCTGCAGCAGTCTCAATGGCCTCTTATGCTCAGCCTTCTTCACTTGCTGACATACACTACAGGAAGACACATACTTAGACACATCGACCTTCATCCGTTTTCACTAATAATTTTCCTTCAAATCTTGGTACACCTTGTTTTCTCCCGGGTGTACGGTATATGGAGTGTGGTGTGCCTCTCTCATAATGTGTTCCTTTACCTGTGAGTTCTGTGGCACACACAAACGACCTCGAAACCAAACAGCTCCCATGGAATCCAAAGTAAAATCTCCAATCTTCCCTTCTCGGACACGCTTCTTAACCTATTGCAATAGTCTATCTTGTTGTTACGCTTCCAAAACCCGCTTGGGTATGGCCGATTCAAGAATGAGTTGTGACTCTGATTCTACAACTCCAGCATAGCAATATGAAATACCCATTCTCTCAAAATCATCTATTAAGGAATTCACTGTAGAAGGCACTGGATTACGGCTGAGAGCATCCGCGACCACATTTCCCTTACCCGGTGTATACTGGATATTGAGATCATAAGCTTTAATTAATTCTAACCACCTCCTCTTCCTTAAGTTCAAATCCTTTTGTGTGAAGATATAATTGAGACTCTTATGATCTGTGAATATATCACATGTTGCCCCATAAAGATAATGCCTCCAAAGATTGAGTGCAAAAAATACCGCCGCAAGCTCAAAACACTACTAGAGAAAAGGCTATAGGAGACATGCTCATTTGAGGCGGATTTATACTATATGCGCCTCCTATAAAATAGGCAAGGCGCACTGCTCTGTTATGCCCCTCCTATAATTCATTTTCACCAAGTGTTCCCATCTAAAGTGGAACTAGGGGAGTAAAACTTGTAAAGAAGACTTGGGGTAGTACTAGTCAAAGGGGTGTGATCAAAGCATGTTTAAGGCATCTTTGCTAAACTATCTAGTTTGGTCCTAACTTGCTAAGCACTAAACATGCAAGTGTTAGCTTGCACTGTTAATGGTGGATTGCACTTGGATAATGCTAGCTTGCTAATAGTAGCTTGCCTTGGTTGGTGCAGTGGTTAAAGTTTTCTTCTTCTTCCTCTTGGTAGAACTCCTCCTCCTCGAAAGCTTGGTCGGTACTATCGTCTATAAATACATACGGAGCACACAATCACCAAACAATACTTAACTATGATAAGTAGCATTCTAAGACACACATTTGATGACCTATTATCATCACAAGCATCACAAGTCTAAATCAAATGGTTTCATCCTTTTTATTTTAGAAAAGTAATTTCTACTCATTGAAAAATTAACTAAGATTTAATATTCACCACTTAAAATATGGGATCATGTTGACACATGTCATCACCACATATCCTAACATGTGATAATGAGAATTAAAGGTTGGATCAATATTACTTTGGTTTAAGTTCATTATTTAATGATTTAAAGTGACTAGAAATGCCTATATAACATTATGTTGGTACTAGTCTAGAGTCACTGCATGTGAACCTTAATATTATTACATATTTAGATAGATATGATGAAATGTGATTTTTGAGAATTGGAATCAACTCAAAAGCTAACTTGGTTGATTTTATAAAAATGTTGCAAGTTGCAAATACTTCTATTTTGTTATTTTTACTAGGAGAAATCTATAACTCTAATTGGATTAAGTCCAACGGGCTTGGATAGATTATCTTACTATCTTTCAGGAAAAATTAGTGTCATGTGATTTGGATTGGTGAAACTCCCAGAATTAAATTTTTAACTAGTGGATAGAAACTAGATTTAACTAAAAAGAAAAAATCTAGATTTGAACGGGTGGGCTAGCGCGGGAAAGAACTTGGGCCAGCCCAGTGGCGCTCCGCGGCACGGGGTTCAGCTGACGGGGGGTCCCGCTTGTCAGTGGGTCTTAACACGCGAAACGGTACGCGCTCTATGGGTCGTAGGATTAGAAGGGGAATCTACGGCTGAGGTTCATCGTCGACGACGAAGAGGTCGCCGGTGAGCTCCCCTAGCGGCTCGGTGGGGGTCTGCTGGGGATGTACCAGGGCTCCAGCGACGACGGCGAGGCGGGCAAACGAACTGGGAGACGACGGCGAGGCGAGGCGCGGTTGTGGCGGAGCTTGGGGTGCCCTAAATCGTAGGCGCCCTTCTCTTCTAGAGGCGGCTGCTCCGGCTCCAATTCCGGTGAGCTGCTGCTCCCCTTGCTCCGGCTAGAGGTGGGTGAGGTTCGGTGAGGTGAGGGAAGTGGAGTGGTGTGGAGAGAAGAGGCTGGCGAGGCCTCCTTCTATAGGCCCGACGGTGAGACCGAATGGTATGAGCGGGCTACTTCGGCGACACGGCTACGGGCGGCTAGCGGCATGGTGGAGGATGGCGATCGACATGTGGTCTCCTGGCAATGCTCTAGGAAGTGAAAGCGGCCGTAGGGGCGGTGGTATGCGGTCTGGGCGAGGTGGCGCTCTGAGCGGCAGAGGCGGCGGTGTCCACGGCGAGCGGTGGCTGTGGTGCGTTGGGCGGCAAACGGGGGTGTCTGGGGTGTTCCCCAGGTCGTGGCGGAGCGGTGGGCGCGGGCTGTCGCCAAGGGGCGGTCTGTGCGAGCGGGGACAGAGCGTGCTCTAGGAGCGGCATCGGCATGGTGCGGTGGCACTGGGCGCGTGGTATCCTCGGTGGTCCACTTCAGGGCTTGGCTCGGGCAGGGGACAGAGGGTGGCGGTGAGGTGCTGGCTACCTCCTAGATATGGAGAGAGAGGGGGAGATGGTCTGCTGTGGTGAGGGCAACGTTGGCCGGCGAGGGGTGGCTCGGCATGGCATGTAAATGCCACTAGGGGCTAGGGGAGTGAGTGCTAAGGGACTGGTTAGGGACAAAGAGATTAAATGGAGATCAAATGGGGGCAAAACCCTGTTCAAAACAGTGAGCTATGATTTAGGTTTAAACCTGCCTACCAAGTGTTTGATTAAATGGCCGCAAGAACTAAACTTTTGAATTTTGGTTTCAAATTTTTTGGGTGTTCTCCACTAATGCTAGGTAGTCCCTGTTTGCAAGGGTTTTGAAAGTGGAACTCAAATAGATGGGTTTTGAGATAGGGGTGATCTATGCATATGCATTGGATTCAATTTTCAAATGCCATTTAAAATAAGTTAACAGAAGGTTTTTAGCAGATCAAAAGGTGGGCCTTGGTACCTCATTATGTCTACTAGCAATGGGTTCAAAGATCAAGAATTGTTTCTGTTGAGAAATGAGTGCTAGGAACACTCAAAGTAGTGTAGTGGCTTAAAATGGCCAAAATGACCATTCCTCCTTTTTAATCCTTTTTGATTTGATTTTCTTTAGGAAAAGTTTGGGAATGATGTAGATGATGTTTAAATCACCTAAGAAACATTTTAGAAGCAAAGGATCACACAATCATGGCAATTCAAAACAACTCCTATTTTAAATGCACACATATATGAAATGCTTTCATTTTAAATTTGCAAAAGTTTTTGTTAACCCCAAATTTGATGATTTAGATCTTGATAAGCTTGGATTGACGTTTTGGGATGTTACAAACCTTCCCCCTTAAACAAAATCTCATCCCGAGATTTACAAAGAGAACTAGTAACTAAAGAGATCTGGGAACTCTGTCCTAATGTAATCTTCACGCTCCCAAGTAGCTTCCTCCTCGGTATGGTTGCTCCACTAAATCTTGAGAAACTTGATACTCCTGGTCCTAGTGGTTCTGTAGGCTTCTTCTAAGAAACGAATGGGTACTTCCCGATAGGTCAGGTCATTGTTGATTTCTATAGCTCTGTGATCGATGTTCTTGAAAACTTCAGTCTTCTCCGGCACTTCCAGACATTTGCGAAGTAACGAGATATGGAACACACTGTGGATGGCTGACATCTCTTCAGGCAGTTCCAACTGATATGATACTTCTCCTCAACGGTTCAGAATCTTGAAAGGTCCGATATATCTAGGGGCTAACTTTCCCTTCAGACTAAAGCGTTGAGTTCCTTTCAATGGTGAAACCTTGAGATATACAAAATCTCTGACATTGAAAGTCAGGTCTCTCCTTCTCTTGTCAGCATAACTCTTCTGTCTGGATTGGGCGGTCTTGAGGTGCTCACGGACTTTGTGAACTTTCTCTTCTACTTCTCGGAGAACGTCAGGTCCGAAGATCTGACTCTCTGCTATTCGTGACCAATTCAAAGGGGTACGACACTTTCTTCCATATAGGAATTCAAATGGTGCCATCTGCAAACTAGCTTGATAACTGTTGTTATATGAGAATTCTGCGAAAGGCAGGCAACCTTCCCATTTTGATCCATATTCCAACACACAAGCTCTAAGCATATCCTCTAGGATTTGGTTGACTCTCTCAGTCTATCCATCAGTTTGCGGATGATACGCGGTGCTGAAGTTCAACCTGGTTCCTAATCCTTCTTGGACTTTCTACCAAAATCTCGAGGTAAACTGAGTTCCTCGAACTGATACTATGGTCTTGGGGGTTCCATGCAGACTAACAATCCTAGCAATGTATAGCTCTGCTAACTTTGAACTTTGGTATGTTGTCTTGACAGGTATAAAGTGGGCTACCTTGGACAGTCTATCAACTATGACCCAGATTGAGTCATTTCCCCTACTAGACGTAGGCAAACCGGTGATAAAGTCCTTTCCGACGGAATCCCATTTCCATTCGGGAATCTGCAATGGTTGCAACAGTCCTGCAGGTCTCTGATGCTCTGCCTTGACTCTTTGACAGATGTCACATTTGGCGATGTAGCTTCCGATCTCTCTCTTCATCTTATGCCACCAAAATTGCTCTTTCAAATCTTGATACATCTTCGTTCCTCCGGGGTGAATAGAATAAAGAGTATCATGAGCTTCCTTCATGATAACTTCTTTCAGCTCCGAATCTGCTGCAACACAGATACATCCTTTGTAACATAGTACTCCTTCTTCGTCTTTAGTGAATCCAGGTACCTTTCCTGTACCAATACGACGTTTGATTCCGTCGATACTTTCATTTCCCTTCTGGGCTTCCTTGATTTGGCTGATCAAAGTGGGTTGAAATTCAATGCTAGCTAGGAATCCTTTGCTAACTAATTCAGTCCTGATCATGGTGTTAAGCCTACACGGCAATCTGCTAAGAGCATCCGCTACCACATTGGCTTTGCCGGGGTGATAGTGAATGTCCAGGTCATAATCCTTGATTAACTCTATCCATCTTCTTTGCCTCATATTGAGCTCTTTGTGAGTGAAGATATATTTCAAGCTTTTATGATCTGAGTAAATCTCACAGCGATTACCCATCAAATAATGACGCCATGTCTTCAACGCTAGAACCACAGATGCTAGCTCAAGATCATGGGTCAGATAGTTCTCCTCATGCTGCTACAGTTGTCGAGACAAATACGCGATGACTTTGCCTTCTTGCATCAATACACATCCTAGACCAATCTTGGATGCGTCACAATACACATCAAAAGGCTTCTTGATATAAGGCGTGACTAAAATTGGGGCGGATATCAATCTCTTCTTCAGCTCCTGGAAACTAGCTTCACACTTGTCTGTCCATTCAAACTTCTTGTGCTTCAACAATTGGGTCATTTGTCGGGCTATGCTCGAGAATCCTTCTACAAACTTGCGGTAATATCCCGCTAATCCGAGAAATGCACGGACTTGGGTTTGAGTGGTTGGGGCTTCCCATTCTTCGACATCTTTGATCTTGGCGGGATCCACCGAGACTCCTCCGGCAGACATAATATGTCCTAGGAATCCTACTTCTTTCAACCAAAACTCACACTTGCTGAACTTGGCATATAACTGATGCTCTCTCAGGGTTTCTAGGATAACTCTCAGATGTTGCTCATGCTCTTCTTCTAACTTGGAGTAGATAAGAATGTCGTCGATAAACACAACTACAAACTTATCTTGGAAATTCATAAAGTTCTTATTCATGAGATTCATGAAATAAGCAGGGGCATTGGTTAATCCAAAAGACATAACCGTATACTCGTATAAACCATAGCGAGTAGTAAAGGCGGTCTTCGGAATATCCGTTGCACGAATCTTAAGTTGGTGATAACCAGTCCTAAGATCAATCTTTGAGAATACCCGAGCTCCGCTCAACTGATCAAATAGATCCTCTATCTTTGGTAAGGGGTACTTGTTCTTGATGGTGACATCATTCAGCTTTTTGTAATCTGTGCACAAACGGTTGCCTCCATCTTTCTTGTCGACAAATAACACTGGTGATCTCCATGGCGATGCACTTGGTTGAATCAAGCCCTTGGCTAGCATAGCATCCAACTGCTTCTTCAGTTCCACTAACTCTGAGGGGTTCATGCTATAGGGTCTCTGGGCTATTGGTCCGGTTCCGGGGATTAGTTTGATAATGAACTCAATATCCCTATCTAGGGGCATACCTGGCAATTCATCTGGGAATACGTCGGGGTATTCACAGACTACTCTGACTTGGTCTATGGTGGGCAGGGCTACACTCTGGTTGCACTTGAATTGACGGGGTAAGGTTTCAGAGATATGCTCTACTGTTACTCCAGAACTACTGGTCATGGTGATGGCTTTCTTAGCATTGTGTATCAATCCTTTATGCCTTAACATCCAGTCCATACCTAGTACTACTTCCAATCCTTTGGTTCCAAGTACAATTAGGTTGGCATAAAAATCTATCCCATGTATTCTGATAGGTACAGCTTTGCAAATTTTTCTAGCTTTGGTTGTTGAACCTGGGATTTGAACTATCATGACACGCTTCAGGTTGGTTGGACGAATCTTACTAGTGCATGCAAATTCTTCGGTGACAAAAGAATGTTGTGCTCCCGAATAAAACAATACTCTTGCTAAAACTGAGTTGACAGAAAACATACCCAGCACTACATCTGGCGCTTCCTGGGCTTCTTCTGCATTCATGTGGAAGAGACGGCCATTGCGGTTGTGAGGGTTCCCTGGGGCAAATCTCCTTCCTGGTTGAACACAACGCTGCTGCTGAGGTGGGGCATTCACATTGGTATTAGCTGCCGTCTTCTTGGGACACTCATTGGAGTAGTGACCCTTCACTCCACACTCGAAACAAGTGATCTGGGACTTGTCTTTGACTACGACAGGCAGAACATTGCTTCCAGTTCTGGGTGCAGTGTTGTTGTTGTTGTTATGGTTCTTGGGAGGGGCACGGTTGAAGTTATTGGCATTACTGGAGTTGTGATTGTTTCCTCCGGGCTTCACATTGCCTCCGCTACGGTTGGGGTAGCTTGGGCGAGATGTTGGGGGTCGGTTGTTCCTTGGTGCATATCCTGGTGAAGGGTTGGGACGGTACTTCTGGTGACTGTTGGATCCAGACTGCTGCATCATACGATGCTTGCGGTTGTCGTTTGTCTGGTTAATCTTCCCTTCCATCTGGATGGCAGAGTCGACTAGCTCTTCGAGATCCTGGAAACGGATATTGATGAGGACAGTCTGCATCTCATCATGCAGTCCGTTCAAAAATCTCTCCTTCTTCTTGGCCTCCGTGTTGATCTCATCAGGTGCATATCTGGCAAGTGACAGGAATCTGTCACGGTACTCCACCATCGTCATTCTTCCTTGCTTCAATTCGCGAAACTCGTCCCTCATTTTGTTGACTAGTCCCTGCGGCACGTGGGTGCGGCTGAACTTGACTTTGAATGCTTCCCATGTCATCACTTGACCATGGTTCATATTGCGGATGCTGTTCCACCAAGCTCTTGCATCTCCCGCTAGATAGTGGGTGGCCAAGAGAACCTTCTCATTTTCATCAACTCTGGTAACTTCTAAGTTATTTTCCATGGTCTGTAACCATTCATCAGCATCTAATGGGTTCTCAGATTGATTGAAGATTGGGGGATTGGTGTTTTGAAATTTTTTGAGTTTGGATCCCTGGTGATCTTGATTTCCATGCCCTTGGTTGTTGAGAGCCATCTGGGCGATCTGTTAAAGTGTTGCTAAGTTTGCTTGGCGTTCTGCCCAGCTTGCTTCACGGTCTGCTATGAGATTCTGGAGTATCTGAAGCATTGGGTCTTGCGACGAGCTGCTCCCTCCTTGGTTTCCACGAGTCATCTGAAGATTGAGATATAGGGGTAAGAGGGAAATTCTAAGGTTCATGGTTTTGGGTCTTCAAAGCTAAAACTTTGAGTTAGACTCAGGTTTTTCAACTAACTTAATTTCCATTCATGCAAGCAAGCACACGGTACAACACACACCACAATAATCAAAGGGAAAACAGATGGTTTGGAGAACCATTCTGTGAACTACGATACAGTGAGACCGATACATCTCATGCTACGACAGTGCGCTAGTGCATCTACCCATTGTCGATGAAGTTGTAGTCCTCATCATCAGTGTAGAAGTCCACGGCATCCTCCTCCAGAAAGTCATCATCGTTGTTGAGGTAAGAATCCATGTCTCCCTAGATGTCTTCACCCTCATCTTCTTCTTCCTTTGCTGCAAGCTGAGCATCCTGCTCCTTGATGGTCTTGACGAGGTCGGCCACCTTCTTGCGAAGACGGGCGATGGTGCGATCCTTCTTGGCACGCTGATGGCAAAGATACTAACGATCTTGGACAAGTAGTGCGAAAGTTTGTGCCTTCTGGTCGGCAATGGCACGGTTCTGGTTGACTAACTCTCTGGCATTGTCCAGTTCCTGCTGTCTTTCATGAAGCAAGAAGTCAAGGTTATCCACTTGACGCCTCAACTCGGGGTGACCCGGCATCTCCATTGGCATTCCCATGAAGTCACGTCTTGCATAGTGGGAAAAACGGGTTCCTTGGACCTTGTTGACGCTGAGGGCACATAGACGTGCGAGAGCTTCATGCATGGCCCTGGCTAAGCCATCGAGCCAGTTGTTCTCTCTCACGGAGAACTGAATTCTCCCAGAAGTTGGTGCTTCGATGCTTCCTCTTAGATCCACGGTGACTAGCCACTATTAGTCTCCTCCTGGGGGTCCTGGAAGTTGAGCTCCAAGAAACTCCGGGTGTGGGCGTCCCAGTAACTCTGACAGTGAATCCAGATCCCTCTCGAAGATCAGTTGACCTCTGTTTCCCAACTGGTAAAACTTGCTGAACTGCGTCTCCATGTACATGAATTAAGGATGAGGAAGTTAGTGAATTGATCAAGTGTATCAAATTTTAAGTATTAGTGTAAGAATTTTGAGTATCGTGAATTTTTTAGAAAGATTCCACAAGGGTAAGAGAGGAGATAGTTTTTCATAAATACTCAGTTTGGTTTTGAAATTAAGTTTTTGTTTGACGTCCATTTTAACTAGGGTCTCCTATGGTCAGGATGGCTCTGATACCAACTTGTCAACACCCGGATTTTTAATCCTAGATGCCCGTTATGCCATACCTCGCAATCCCAGGATTACCATTTTTGCGAGACATAACGGATTGGATATCACAGTACATCATCCATTACAAACCATACATAAGGTCTTACACAAATAAGGATCTCATGATCCAGTCTTAATACAACAAGAAGCGGAAATAAAAGATAAGCGTAGCGGTGGGGTCCATCTTCAGGGGCACAGGCAATGCTAACGAAGGCAGATAGTCCTAGTTATCATAGCCGTCCTGTTGGCCATCATCTTGATAGTCTCCTTCATAGTCTGGCCATGATAATAGCCAGGGACAAAAGCCATGAGTACTCTTTAAGTACTCGCAAACTACCACTAACATGTACTATAATTCCAAGATAAAGTGCTAACTGTAAGTATAACTATAAAGTTAAATTGAAACCTAAGCTGAGTTCAGAAGCCAAGAAAGTTAAAATAAAGTTCTAGAATCACTTAGGTGGGAAGCTAATGTCATAAACACAACCCTGTTGTGGTCAAGTCAAGATTCATCCTTCATTTCAAGTTATTTAGAAAAACATCTGACAACGAAACAGTATGGCCATTCCAATTGTCCATAACCGCGGACGCGGCTATTCGAATAGTTTGACACTCTGCAGAGGTGGCACACTTTCACCACAAGATTCGATACATCTGTAAGGGATAACCCTGAATCATCATACTTAGTATGCAAATAATCAAACATGACCTTCCCTTTACACACCCTAGTATAAGCACCTCTCCTATGAGCATGGCCTCCCAACCATGACCATCAGTCATCTTGGGCACTACATAGTTGGACAACATTGAGAGGTAGCCTCAGCTCAGACCTCTCCCGCGAGGGAACTAATACTAATGCATATAAATTTCCAGCTAAGCCTTACCCAATTCAGGTAGTGTGGTTGTGCGGTATATTTGGAATGGTATCGCATCCGAATCCAACCATCAGTTTTATAAAAGGGTTAAGGCTCATGCCTCAACATTTTCATCATCATCAACCATTTGTGTTTCTCAACACATGTCAAGAAATCTCAATAGAATGAATCATCATTCCAAGGTTTTCATAATTCATTTTCACCAAGTGTTCCCATCTAAAGTGACTCAAGTTTTTGATCTACTCTAAACTACTAAGTTACGAGTGATCACTAAGGTGGAAAAGATGGGTTCAATCTCATGCCATAGAATGACATCTAAAGGGGTTCTACTTAGGTCAAGTTTTATATTTTTTATGCTACCTTCCAAACAAGTAAAGAACTTTGTGGAACTAAGGGAGTAAAACTTGTAAAGAAGACTTGGGGTAGTACTAGTCAAAGGGGTGTGATCAAAGCATGCTTAAGGCATCTTTGCTAAACTATCTAGTTTGGTCCTAACTTGCTAAGCACTAAACATGCAAGTGTTAGCTTGCAATGTTAATGGTGGCTTGCACTTGGATAATGCTAGCTTGCTAATAGTAGCTTCCCTTGGTTGGTGCAGTGGTTGAAGTTTTCTTCTTCTTCTTCTTCTTGGTAGAACTCCTCCTCCTCGAAAGTTGGGTCGGTACTATCATCTATAAATACATACGGAGCACACAATCACCATACTTAACTATGCTAACTAGCATTCTAAGACACACATTTGATGACCTATTATCATCACAAGCATCACAAGTCTAAATCAAATGGTTTCATCCTTTTTATTTTAGAAAAAGTAATTTCTACTCATTGAAAAATTAACTAAGATTTAATATTCACCACTTAAAATATGGGATCATGTTGACACATGTCATCACCACATATCCTAACATGTGGGAATGAGAATTAAAGGTTGGATCAATATTACTTTGGTTTAAGTTCATTAATTAATGATTTAAAGTGACTAGAAATGCCTATATAGCATTATTTTGGTACTAGTCCAAAGTCACTACATGTGAACCTTAATATTATTACATATTTAGATAGATATGATGGAATGTGATTTTTGAGAATTGGAATCAACTCAAAAGCTAACTTGGTTGATTTTATAAAAATGTTGCAAGTTGCAAATACTTCTGTTTTGTTATTTTTACTAGGAGAGATCTATAACTCTAATTGGATTAAATCCAACGGGCTTGGATAGATTATCTTACTATCTTTCGGGCAAAATTAGTTTCATGCAATTTAGATTTGTGAAACTCCCAGAGTTAAATTTTAAACTAGTGGACAAAAACTAGATTTAACTAAAAAGAAAAAATCCAAATTTGAACGGGTGGGCTAGCGTGGGAAAGAATTTGGGCCGGCCCACTGGCGCGCCGCGGCGCGGGGCTCAGCTGACCGGGGGTCCCGCTTGTCAGTGGGTCTTAACACGCGAAACGGTACGCGCGCTGTGGGCCGTAGGATTAGAAGGGGAATCTACAACTGAGGGTCGTCATCGACGATGAACAGGTCGCCGGCGAACTCGAACCCTAGCGGCTTGGTGGGGGTCTGCTGGGGACGTACCAGGGCTCCAGCAACGACGGCGAGGCGGGCAAACGAACTGGGAGACGACGGCGAGGCGAGGCGCGATTGCGGCGGAGCTTGGGGTGCCCTAAATCGCAGGCGCCCTTCTCCTCCGTAGGCGGTTGCTCCGGCTCCAATTCCGGCAAGCTGCTGCTCCCCTTGATCCGACTAGAGGTGGGTGAGGTTCAGTGAGGTGAGGGGAGTGGAGTGGTGTGGAGAGAAGAGGCTGGGGAGGCCTCCTTTTATAGGCCCGACGGTCAGACCGAAGGGTACGGGCGGGCTACTCCGGCGACACGGCTATAGGCGGCTAGTGGCATGGCGGAGGATGGCGATCGACAGGTGGTCTCCTGTCGATGCTCTAGGAAGTGAAAGCAGCCGTAGGGGCGGTGGTATGCGGTCTGGGCGAGGTGGCACTCTGAGCGGCAGAGGCGGCGGTGTCCACGGCGAGCGGTGGCTGTGGTGCGTTGGGTGGCAAACGGGGGTGTCTGGGGTGTTCCCCAGGTCGTGGCGGAGCGGTGGGCGCGGGCTGTGGCCAAGGGGCGATTTGTGCGAGCAGGGACAGAGCGTGCTCTGGGGGCGGCATTGGCATGGTGCGGTGGCACTGGGTGCGTGCTGTCCTTGGTGGTTGTAAGATCTCACCATGATAAGGTAAGATCCCTGTGATTGCAGTGCTAGTCCCTGGATCTGAATGCTAGCACCCACAGTTTAAGATGAAGTACACAGAAACAAAGGTCATTATTACATCGCACATCCAGGAGTATAATGGTTCTTACAACTCACTTAGCCCAAGTCTAAGACACAAGTTCACATTACATAGCATAATAATAATAGAGTTTTTAGTCTTCATGTGCCACAGGCAAGCATGTCGAGTGTAGACCCGCAACCCTACTCATCATCAGAGTATCCTGCAACATAATAAGTTACAGCCACAAGGGTCAATACATTTGGAATTGTATTGGCAAGTGATACCATAGATACTTAATATAATCCAACAACTACATGAATATATGGCTAAGTGGGGTTATGGCTAGCTTTGCTAAAATTAGTTTAACTTATAATTTTTGAAGAAGTTTTTCATTCAAGCTATAAGGTACCAATGATAGACATCACTGAACCTTTACCCATGTTCACCCACAAGTTTTATCTTAGAGAAATTTGGAAGAGGAGATTATTGAACTGCTTCACTGTCTTGAGGCTCAGAAGTTGTCCATAACCGGGGACACGGCTAAGTACTTAGTTTTACCCTCTCGAGAGGTGGTGCACTTTCCCCACAAGACTCGACATGCATCGAGACGAGACTTTTCATAAGCAATCCCTCATACCACCACGGATGCGTTCCATCCTATCATCACTACCACCTTCTGTCCGTCTGGCGGAGTTCTTGCAACTTAGTTGGTCAAGGCAGAGCCCATATGCCATGTGGCTGCACTAGAAGCTTTATGACAAGAATTTCTCCAATCTCTTTATTCCTAGGTGGCCATCCACAAGTGTGATACACCAGCTGACCATAGACAAGGCCCCTGAGTAACCACTCAACATAATCCAAGCAAGTCCCAATCCATCCAGGTGTTTCGTTAATAATAGTTGTTTTCTTAGTCAAACAAAAATAATATCTTTCCATACTATCTTGATATGTATTTTCCACCCACGAATTCTACTAGCATATCTAAGCATTCTAGCATACAAAGTCTTTTAACTAGGGGATACTACCAAGATATAGTCTATAGGGTAGCATAGCACAGTATAGTAACATATGAATAATTCTATCATGTTAAGATCTACCAAAATATCACTAGTGCAATAGTGAAAATAATAGGACATGGGATGAAATATCACTTGCCTTGGTAGCTAGGGGAATAGGTACAATCCTCACAGCAACAAACTTCACAATCCACACAATCTACACAAGATCAATACAACAACAATAATTCAATCAATAAAACATTACAAAAACATGAATGTATGCAAAATGCAATGATATGATTACAACTCTAAAATTTACAGAGTCTACCGTACTGAGGATAGAATACCTCATCTAAATGCATAAGAAATACTCAAATATAATTTATAGAACAATTTTTGTGAGCAAAATACTCCTAAAAAGGTTCTGCGCATAATTCAAATTTTTCAGAGGAAAAAGGGTGAAACAAGGCCTCCATAATAAAGGTCTCATTTTTCTGAATCCATAGACACCAAATTTGTATTTTTCTGATTTGTGGATCAAAAGTTAATTAATTTCTAAGTTAAATACTAAATCTGTCTATTTTTCTATTTAAACGAAATAGCCTGGCGACGAGGCACTTTCCTATTGGCTGGTACCGGTTCGGTCGGATCGATCGCTGTGGGCCGTCAGATCTTAAGTGACTACGGACGGATCTGATTAGCCCGTACCCTTTCGTTTAGTGATCTAATCCTATCCGCTAGGATTTGATCGAACGTCTACTAATCATCTCGCCGGAGACTAGCGACGCTAGCGACGGCGCGTGGCGGCGGCACGTCAGGTGAGTGACATTCTGGTGATTCAAGAGGGGTAGGGGAAAAGGCAGTCTTACCGAGGGTTTGCGGTGGTCTCGGCGATCTGGTTGGTGGTCGCGATGGAGAGAGGGGAGCTCTGCTGCGCTCGGTATTCCTCGCCGGAGTTGCGTCGACAGCGGAGGTGTCGGCTCAGTGTTAGAGACAACGGCCTAAGGCTCAAACAAAAGAATTAAGGGGTCAGTGTGATGTGCCTTGACGCGCACAAGCAGCCTGTGGCCAAAAAGGACCGGCGGGAACCTTGCCCTTACCAGAAAACCGTCAGACGATGGCGGCAGAGGGAGTTCGCCAGACATGGTCCGTGTCGTCGACCTAGAGCAAGAGGGAGCACGTGTCTCGGTTAGTAGGTGCGCTAGGATATGGTGAAACAGATGGGACAGAGGGGAGGGCGCCGGGCGGCCCGGGTTCACCGGAATTGTCGCCGGAATACCGTTAGTGAGCGGCGTCCGAGCTCGAAATTTGGGGAGCCTGGGGGCTCTCCGGGGGTGGCGACTGGGGGAAATGACGAGGAGGGTTAAGGGGATTAAGTAGAGGTAATCACCGGGGGATTTACTACGAGAAACGGCTGGAATCGAATCGATTCGAAACGGCAGAGAAGGGGGGGCTGTTCATCGCCGGGGGTTGAAGACGACGGGGTGGTGGGGTGACGTGGCGTGGGGTCGGTCTGTCAGCGGGAGGGGGTAGTCAGGGGCGCGGTAAGAAAAGCAGGGGAGAGGGGAAAAGCCGGGTGGGCTGGTTTTGGGCCGAAAGGCCAGAAGCTGTCTGCTGCTTATTTTTTTTCTCCTTTACTCTTTTTCTTTTTCTAATTCTGTTTTCTCCAAAACTTTTGATTTAAGGATTCAAATTGATTCAAACCAATTTGTGAAAATTTGTAAAAACTCAAACTAGGTTTTTAGGGTATTATAAAACATATTTATCTTCTATTTTAATCCAAAGTATTTACTTGGACTTAATAGGTAATATAGCATTTTCTTTGATTCTATTTTCAAAATAATTCATATATTTTTATTCATGGCTCAAAATTGCACCAAATTTTTGGAGGACATTCTAAATGCAATGCAAATACATGCTATGATGATATGAGTGCAATGATGATGATTTCAGATGAAATTTTGGGATGTTACAAATCTAACCCCCTTAAGATGAATCTCGCCCTCGAGATTTGGGTTGGCTAGCAAATAGGTGAGGGTGATCTCTCCGAAGTTCATCCTCTCGCTCCAAGGTTGCTTCTGATTCAGTGTGATGGTTCCACTACACTTTGCAGAATCTAATGGTCTTTGTACGGGTAATTCTTTCTGCGGTCTCTAGAATCTTAATAGGTTTCTCTTCATAAGTGAGATCATTATCTAGCTGAACCTCCTCAAATGGTATAGTGTCTTTAAACGAAGTTTCTTCCATCTCTGGGTGACACTTTTTCAGCTGACTAACATGGAATACATTATGAACTGCTGACAAAGATTCCGGTAATTCTATCTCATATGCCACTTCTCCTTTGCGACTCAAAATCTTGAAAGGCCCTACATAGCGTGGTGCTAGTTTTCCTTTGATTCCAAATCTCTTCACACCACGAAGTGGTGATACCCTGAGATAAGCTCTGTCACCAACCTCATAGGTAACCTCTCTACGTTTTGGATCAGCATAGCTCTTTTGCCGAGATTGAGCTACCTTTAGCCTATCTCTCACCATCTTGACTTTCTACTCGGCCTCTTTGATTAGGTCTGGCCCGAACAAGTTTCTTTCTCCTACTCCATTCCATAACAATGGTGTAGTACACTTCCTTCCATAAAGGAATTCAAATGGAGCCATTTCTATGCTTGATTGATAACTGTTATTGTAAGAAAACTCTGCGTACGGTAGACTTTCATCCCAACTGGATCCATAATCTAATGCACATGCTCTCAACATATCCTCTAATATTTGATTGGTCCTTTCTGTCTGCCCATCTATTTGCAGATGAAATGCAGTGCTGAATTCTAACCGAGTTCCCAGTGACTCGTGAAGTTGTCACCAAAAGTGCAAAGTGAATTGAGTTCCTCTGTCAGATACGATACTCTTAGGTACCCCATGCAAACATACAATTCTGTTCATGTAAATCTTCGCTAACTTTGCACTTGTATAAGTGGTCTTTACTGGTATGAAATGGGCCACTTTTGTCAAGCGATCAATGATAACCCATATGGAATCGTATCCTGATCTAGTCCTTGGCAGTCTAGTGATAAAATCAATACCGATTTTATCCCATTTCCAATCAGGTATTGGTAGTGGTTGTAATAATCCTGCCGGTTTCTGATGTTCTGCCTTTACACGACTACACACGTCGCATAGAGCAATGTGTTCCGCTATATCTTTCTTTAGATTATTCCACCAAAATCTTCCCTTAACATCCATATACATCTTGGTGTTGCCAGGGTGAATTGAATATGGTGAATTGTGAGCTTCTTGTAAGATCAACTTCTTAAGTTCCAGATCCCGTGGAACACAGATACGTTTTTCGTACCATAAGATTCCTTGTTCATCTACATGGAATCCTTTTGCCTTTCCTTCACTAACTTTACTTTTGATTTGAACTATTTCTTTGTCCAACTTTTGGGCTTCTTGAATTCTATCCATTAGTGTGGGCTGCACCTCCAAGGATGCAAGGTACCCTTCAGCTACAATTTCGAGTCTCAGCTCTCTAAATTGGGCACACAACTCCTCCGGCAACTCTCCTTTGTTGAGGCCATTCACATAAACCTTGCGGCTTAATGCATCGGCTACAACATTTGCCTTTCCAGGATGGTATTGCAAACTTAAGTGATAGTCCTTGATAAGTTCTAGCCATCTTCTTTGCCTCATGTTGAGCTCTTTCTGTGTAAAAATATGTTTCAAACTCTTGTGATCGGTAAACATTTCACACCGTTTTCCCATAAGATAATGCCTCCATGTTTTTAGTGCATGCACAACTGATGCCAACTCTAGATCATGAGTAGGATAATTTACTTCATGATTTTTGAGTTGCCTTGATGCATAGGCTACAACTTTACTTTGTTGCATTAGTACACCTCCCAGTCCTTGGTGAGATGCATCACAATAGACCTGAAAATCTTTCTCAAGATCTAGCAAACATAACACTAGTGCTGACACAAGTCTCTTTTTCAATTCCTGAAAGCTGTTTTCACAAGCTTATGTCCAATTAAACTTCTTCTCCTTCTTTAGCAGATCAGTTATGGGCTTTGCTATCTTAGAGAAGTTTTCAATGAACCTCCGATAGTACCCTGCTAGACCAAGGAAACTACGGATTTCCTTAACAGATTTAGGAGGTTCCCATTCTTTCACAGCTGCCACTTTTGCTGGATCAACAGCTATACCATTTCCAGATACCATGTGCCCAAGAAAACCCACTTCATTCAGCCAGAATTCACATTTACTGAACTTGGCATAAAGTTTATGATCCCTGAGTTTCTCTAGAATCAGGCGTAGATGTTCCTCATGTTCTTTGTTGCTTTTGGAATATACCAATATATCATCGATAAATACCACTACGAACTTGTCAAGGAATTCCATGAATACTTTATTCATCACGTTCATGAAATAGGCTGGTGCATTAGTCAATCCAAACGGCATCACTGTATATTCATACAACCCATATCTAGTGGTGAATGCAGTGTTGGGTATGTCATGTTCTCTAATCTTTAGTTGAAAGTATCCTGATCGGAGATCAATTTTTGAGAACACACATGCTCCCTCTAGGTGATCGAACAGATCATTTATTCTAGGCAGGGGATACTTATTCTTTATGGTCACTTCATTAAGTGAACGATAATCTATGCATAGCCTCTGACTTCGGTCCTTCTTTTCAACAAACAAGACTGGTGCTCCCCAAGACGATGAACTTGGTTGGATAAATCTCTTTTCCAGTTGTTCTCCTAATTGTTTCTTAAGTTCTTTGAACTCGTCAACTGACATCTTATAAGGTCTCTTTGCTATAGGCCCTGTTCCCGGCAGTAGGTCTACTAGAAACTCCACATCCCTATCTGGTGGCATGCCAGGTAATTCTTCGGGGAACACATCTGGGTATTCCTTCACTATTGGCACACTGTCTAGGCTAACCCCCTTAAGAGAATTAACCTTGCTCCCCTTGGGTTCAAAGTTAGACTTGAACCTGATCCTCTTCTTTTCTAGGGTGGTAAGCATAACAGTCCGCTTGGCACAATCAATCACCCCTTCATAATGGGTCAACCAATCCATACCTAATATGACATCTAATCCTTGGGACTCTAGTATTATTAAACTAATCGGGAACTTGTTCTTTCCAATTTCTAGGATGATATGTCGGCACCCTGAATTTACTATCATTTCACCACCTGAGAACTTACCTTAATAGGACATCCAATAGTTTCAGTGGTGAGTCCGCTTTTGATTACAAATGCTCTTGAAATGAATGAATGCAATGCGCCAGTATCGAAAAGGATAAGTGTAGGAAAGGAATTAATCTTGAACTTACCGATCACGACATCAGATCCTTCTTGGATTTCCTCCACATTAATGTGATTCACATGACCCTTTTGGAATCGGTTTGGCTTAGCCCCATCAGTCTTCTTCTCTGGGTATTCATTGGCATAGTGCCCCGTTTTCTTGCATTTGAAACATTCCACCTGACTTATGTCTTTCTTTGCTGGCTGATTGTGACGATTCTGTCCATTTTGGTTTCCATGGCCATGACCATTGTGGTTGTTCCTGAATCCACCTTTGTTGTGCCCACGATGATTGTTTCCATCATGGTTGTGGTTGTTGTTACGATGGTTATTATGATTCCCATTTTTGTGGAATGCTGAACTCCCACTTCCTTCACCATGAGAGCGCTTGTGAGGAGATCCTGATCCATACTTATCAAAATGGTGCTTCCTCTTTCTACCCTCCACTTGTTTCATCTTGTTTTCCAGGATGGTAGATTTGTCACACAAGGATTGATAAGTTGGAACATATGCAACAGATAGTTGCATAGAAATTTCATCATTCAGCCCATCTAGGAACTTCTCCTTTCTCTTCGCATCAGTGTCAATATCGTCGGGTGCATAACGTGAAAAATTATTGAACTCTTCGATGTATTCAGAGATACTACGGTGGCATTGCTTGAGGTTATGAAACTCCTTTTTCTTCAACCCCATTATTCCAGCAGAGATGTGAGTGGTGCGAAACCCATCTTCAACATTGCCCAAGTCACTTCCTCAATAGGGTGGGTAATTTGGAAATTATCACACCAAGCAGCTGCATGACCTTCCAACAAGTGTGCTGCAAATCTGACCTTTTCTGCATCCGTGCATCCAACCGTGACTAGGTCCTTATTCACAGAGCGTAGCCAATCATTTGTTACCATAGGGTCAGTGGTACCCGAAAACTTAGCAGGTCTCAGCCTTAGAAATCTGGTCAGCATATCTAGGGGCGGTGGATTATTCAGGTTGTTGTTATTGTTATTATTGTTGTTGTTCTGATTCTGGGTTGCCATGAATTGAGTCATCATTTGCATCAATTGGGTTTGCGCATCCATCATCTGCTGCATTCCATTGCCATTGTCATCCCGGTTGTTGCGTCGGGGAGGCATCTGTGGGTTTAATAAACGTAAGTAATGATAGATGACCCCAAATAAAACAACAATCAATCAAACAAACAAGCACATGCAAGTTCAACATTACAGCAATGACGGAGTTTGTAAAAATAACACACTATCATAGTCACCCACAAGTCGGTATGACTTATGCAACTCAATAATAATACACGAAAGGTAGATGGGATAGCATCACTACTCCTCCATGTCGACTTCCTCCTCCACTAGTGCAAGTCCTGCTGCTGCGAATCCTGCCTTGTATTCCTCGAAGCTTGTAGTCAAGGCATCGATCTTTGTCTGTAACTCTCTCTTCTGAGTGCGCAACCTCTCTATCACCTCGTGATCCGCTTCCAGCTCAATGTCCTCAAGCTCTAACTCGGTCTCCAAGTCTCTAATCTTCTTCTTCTCCTGAACTCCCTTCTCTTGGCTCTTGAATTTCTTCTCTTGGTCTTCAAACTTCTTATCCATTACCTTGATTCGATTTTCCTGCTCCAGGAAGGCCTTGTCCTTCTCTTTAAGTTGGACTCGTAGTTCATCGTTGCTAAGCATCACATTAGTCCTATCAGTATCAAGGCGTCTGATGAGGCTCTCTAAGTCCTAGAGGTAGTGACGCACGGGCTTGATAGACTCCTTAGTGGCCTCGTCCAACACAATAGGGTCTCCATCCTCGTCACGCCTCCCAAAGAAATGGAAGTAGTGGCTCTTGATCTCAGAAGAGTGACGTCCACATAGGCGTCCCAACAGCTCCTGCACAGCGACGTCAAGGCCCCTCTCCATGTCATCATGAAGTATCTTGAAGGTAATCTCCCCAGTTTGGGGCTCCGTCTCACGTCCTGGCTGGGTAACTCTGAATCCCCATAAGTCCTTCCTCTTAAACTTCCTCAGCTGAAGTCCCTGAATGGTAGGGATTGGAAGAGCGAGCACTTGCACTAGCTCCAATAGGCGAGTCCCAAAGCGAGTCCCCTTGAAATCCTCGGCCGTGCTGTAGACAAAATTCGGCATCTTTTGCATAGTATGGAGAAAATTAGTAACACACAATAGAGGAAGTATTCAAAAAATAAAATCAACCAACAGAACATTCCAAGTAGCAATACATTAGTCAACTTAAGCACTCAAGGTTCCAGACATAACTTATTTTTGCCATACCACATAAGTTGGTATGATCAAAATACTAACGTGATAAAAACGCCAAGGGTGGTGGTCCGACTAACATCTCACTCCTTAACCAAGGCGGTAATCTGGGCATCCTTGGCAGCAATCTGCTTGTCTTGGTCACATAGCTCTAAAGCTAGGCCTATGATATCCTTACTTAGGCGTTTCACAGTGGCCTTTGAGTCTTGGACGAGACGCTTCTCCTCCTTGAGATCTTCCTGGGTATTGAGCATTCTATACTTGAGTCTCTCCCCAAGTTCCTTAATAGCTCTCCAGGCAACATTCTTTGCAGAGTCAAAGAATGACGGGTCCATTTCAGAGTTGGTGAACATGCAGAATCCCGTACTTTTGGAATCGTCCCCCTTGTCTTTGTACAAATGGAGTTGCACCCACCAATACTCTTGTCCTTCGTCTATCATAGGAAATCCCTTGTACACGGCTTCACCATTCATTCCCAATCCAAGCATGAGGTTCTTGAGTACATTGGGAAATTCTGTCTCACACTCCAGGGTCATAGTCATCAGTGGTCCCTTCTTGACAGATTCATTGATGGTGGACATCTACAAAAATAGATGAGAAGGATGATTAGGGAAAGTTTTACGAGATGAAAAGACAAGTGTAAGGTTGGAATATAGAGTTATTTTTTTTCCTAAGGGTTTCCCTTAGTCTAATCCATTCTAGGGTCACGAACCTACAGGAAACACAGTGCTCTGATAACATCTGTAAGATCTCACCATGATAAGGTAACATCCCTGTGATTGCAGTGCTAGTCCCTAGATCTTAATGCTAGCACCCACAGTTTAAGATGAAGTACACAGAAACAAAGGTCATTATTACATCACACATCCAGGAGTATAATGGTTCTTACAACTCACTTAGCCCAAGGCTAAGACACAATTTCACATTACATAACATAATACTAATAGAGTCTTTAGTCTTCATGTGCCACATGCAAGCATGTCGAGTGTAGACCTGCAACCCTACTCATCATCAGAGTATCCTGCAACATAATAAGTTACAGCCATAAGGGTCAATACATTTGGAATTGTATTGGAAAGTTATACCATAGATACTTAATATAATCCAACAACTACATGAATATATGGCTAAGTGGGGTTATGGCTGGCTTTGCTAAAATTAGTTTAACTTATAGTTTTTGAAGAAGTTTTTCATTCAAGCTATAAAGTACCAATGATAGACATCACTGAACCTTTACCCATGTTCACCCACAAGTTTTATCTTAGAGAAATTTGGATGAGGAGATTATTGAACTGCTTCACTGTCTTGAGGCTCAGAAGTTGTCCATAACCGGGGACACGGCTAAGTACTTAGTTTTACCGTCTCGAGAGGTGGTGCACTTTCCTCACAAGACTCGACATGCATCGAGACGAGACTTTTCAGAAGCAATCCCTCATACCACCACGGACGCGTTCCATCCTATCATCACTACCACCTTCTGTCCGTCTGGCGGAGTTCTTGCAACTTAGTTGGTCAAGGCAGAGCCCATATGCCATGTGGCTACACTGGAAGCTTTATGACAATAATGTCTCCAATATCTTTGTTCCTGGGTGGCCATCCACAAGTGTGATACACCAGCTGACCATAGACATGGCCCCTGAGTACCCACTCAACATAATCCAAGCAAGTCCCAATCCACCCAGGTGTTTCATTAATAATAGTTGTTTTCTTAGTCAAACAAAAATAATATCTTTCCATACTATCTTGATATGTATTTTCCACCCACGAATTCTACTAGCATAGCTGAGCATTATAGCATACAAAGTCTTTTAACTAGGGGATACTACCAAGATATAGTCTATAGGGTAGCATAGCACAGTGTAGTAACATATGAACAATTCTATCATGTTAAGATCTACCAAAATATCACTAGTGCAATAGTGAAAATAATAGGACATGGGATGAAATATCACTTGCCTTGGTAGCTAGGGGAATAGGTACAATCCTCACAGCAACAAACTTCACAATCCACACAATCTACACAAGTTCAATACAACAACAATAATTCAATCAATAAAACATTACAAAAACATGAATGTATGCAAAATGCAATGATATGATCACAACTCTAAAATTTACAGAGTCTACAGTACTGAGGATAGAATACCTCATCAAAATGCATAAGAAATACTCAAATATAATTTATAGAACAATTTTTGTGAGCAAAATACTCCTAAAAAGGTTCTGCCCATAATTCAAATTTTTCAGAGGCAAAAGGGTGAAAGAAGGCCTCCATAATAAAGGTCTCATTTTTCTAAATCCATAGACACCAAATTTGTATTTTTCTGATTTGTGGATCAAAAGTTATTGAATTGCTAAGTTAAATACTAAATCTGTCTATTTTTCTATTTAAACGAAATAGCCTGGCGACGTGGTGCTTTCCTATTGGCTGGTACCGGTTCGGTCGGATCGATCGCTGTGGGCCGTCAGATTTTAAGTGACTACGGACGGATCTGATTAGCCCGTACCCTTTCGTTTAGTGATCTAATCCTATCCGCTAGGATTTGATCGAACGGCTACTAATCATCTCGCCGGAGACTGGCGACACTAGCGACGGCGCGTGGCGACGGCACGTCAGGTGAGTGACGTTAAGGTGATTCTAGAGGGGTAGGGGAAAAGGCAGTCTTACCGAGGGTTTGCGGTGGTCTCGGCGATCTGGTTGGTGGTCGCGATGGAGAGAGGGGAGCTCTGCTGCGCTCGGTATTCCTCGCCGAAGTTGCGTCGACGGCGGAGGTGTCGGCTCAGTGTTGGAGACAACGGCCTAGGGCTCAAACAAAAGAATTAAGGGGTCAGTGTGATGCGCCTTGACGAGCACAAGCAGCCTGTGGCCAAAAAGGAGCGGCGGGAACCTTGCCCTTACCGGAAAACCGTCGGACGGTGGCGGCAGAGGGAGTTCGTCGGACTTGGTCTGTGTCGTCGAACGGGAGCAAGAGGGAGCACGTGGCTCGGTTAGTAGGTGCGCTAGGATATGGTGAAACAGATGGGACAGAGGGGAGGGCGCCAGGTGGCCTGGGTTCACCGGAATTGTCCCCGGAATACCGTAAGTGAGCGGCGTCCGAGCTCGAAATTTGGGGAGCCTGGGGGCTCTCCGGGGGTGGCAACTGGGGGAAATGACGAGGAGGGTTAAGAGGATTAAGGAGAGGTAATCACCGGGGGATTTACTACGAGAAACTGCCGGAATCGAATCGATTCGAAACGGCAGAGAAGGGGGGGTTGTTCGTCGCCAGGGGTTGAAGACGACGGGGTGGTGGGGTGACGTCGTGTGGGGTCGGTCTGTCAGCGGGAGCGGGTAGTCAGGGGCGCGGTAAGAAAAGCAGGGGAAAGGGGAAAAGCCTGGTGGGCTGGTTTTGGGCCGAAAGGGCAGAAGTTGTCTGCTGCTTATTTTTTTCTCCTTTACTCTTTTTCTTTTTCTAATTCTGTTTTCTCCAAAACTTTTGATTTAAGGATTCAAATTGATTCAAACCAATTTGTGAAAATTTGTAAAAACTCAAACTAGGTTTTTAGGGTATTATAAAACATATTTATCTTCTATTTTAATCCAAAGTATTTACTTTGACTTAATAGGTAATATAGCATTTTCTTTGATTCTATTTTCAAAATAATTCATATTTTTTTATTCATGGCTCAAAATTGCACCAAATTTTTGGAGGACATTCTAAATGCAATGCAAATACATGCTATGATGATATGAGTGCAATGATGATGATTTCAGATGAAATTTTGGGATGTTACAAATCTAACCCCCTTAAGATGAATCTCGCCCTCGAGATTCGGGTTGGCTAGCAAATAGGTGAGGGTGATCTCTCTGAAGTTCATCCTCTCGCTCCTAGGTTGCTTCTGATTTAGTGTGATGGTTCCACTACACTTTGCAGAATCTAATGGTCTTGGTACGGGTAATTCTTTCTGCGGTCTCTAGAATCTTAATAGGTTTCTCTTCATAAGTGAGATCATTATCTAGCTGAACCTCCTCCAATGGTATAGTGTCTTTCAACGAAGTTTCTTCCATCTCTGGGTGACACTTTTTCAGCTGACTAACATGGAATACATTATGAACTGCTGACTAAGATTCTGGTAATTCTATCTCATATGCCACTTCTCCTTTGCGACTCAAAATCTTGAAAGGCCCTACATAGTGTGGTGCTAGGTTTCCTTTTATTCCAAATCTCTTCACACCACGAAGTGGTGATACCCTGAGATAAGCTCTATCACCAACCTCGTAGGTAACCTCTCTATGTTTTGGATCAGCATAGCTCTTTTGCCGAGATTGAGCTACCTTTAGCCTATCTCTCACCATCTTGACTTTCTCCTCGGCCTCTTTGATTAGGTCTGGCCCGAACAAGTTTCTTTCTCCTACTCCATTCCATAGCAATGGTGTAGTACACTTCCGTCCATAAAGGAATTCAAATGGAGCCATTTCTATGCTTGACTGATAATTGTTATTGTAAGAAAACTCTGCGTACGGTAGACTTTCATCTCAACTGGATCCATAATCTAATGCACATGCTCTCAACATATCCTCTAAAATTTGATTGGTCCTTTCCGTCTGCCCATCTGTTTGCAGATGAAATGCAGTGCTGAATTCTAACCGAGTTCCCAGTGACTCGTGAAGTTGTCACCAAAAGTGCAAAGTGAATTGAGTCCCTCTGTCAGATACGATACTCTTAGGTACCCCATGCAAACATACAATTCTGTTCATGTAAATCTTTGCTAACTTTGCACTTGTATAAGTGGTCTTTACTGGTATGAAATGGGCCACTTTTGTCAAGCGATCAACGATAACCCGTATGGAATCGTATCCTCATCTAGTCCTTGGCAGTCCAGTGATAAAATCCATACCGATTTAATCCCATTTCCAATCAGGTATTGGTAGTGGTTGTAATAATCCTACCGGTTTCTGATGTTCTGCCTTTACACGACTACACACGTCGCATAGAGCAATGTGTTATGCTATATCTTTCTTTATATTATTCCACCAAAATCTTCCCTTAACATCCATATACATCTTGGTGTTGCCAGGGTGAATTGAATATGGTGAATTGTGAGCTTCTTGTAAGATCAACTTCTTAAGTTCCAGATCCTGTGGAACACAGATACGTTTTTCGTACCATAAGATTCCTTGTTCATCTACATGGAATCCTTTTGCCTTTCCTTCACTAACTTTACTTTTGATTTCAACTATTTCTTTGTCCAACTTTTGGGCTTCTTGAATTCTATCCATTAGTGTGGGCTGCACCTCCAAGGATGCAAGGTACCCTTCAGGCACAATTTCGAGTCTCGGCTCTCTCAATTGGGCACACAACTCCTCCAGCAACTCTCCTTTGTTGAGGCCATTCACATAAACCTTGCAGCTGAATGCATCGGCTACAACATTTTCCTTTACAGGATGGTATTGCAAACTTAAGTGATAGTCCTTGATAAGTTCTAGCCATCTTCTTGTCCTCATGTTGAGCTCTTTCTGTGTAAAAATATATTTCAAACTCTTGTGATCGGTAAACATTTCACAACATTTTCCCATAAGATAATGCCTCCATGTTTTTAGTGCATGCACAACTGATGCCAACTCGAGATCATGAGTAGGATAATTTACTTCATGATTTTTGAGTTGCCTTGATGCATAGGCTACAACTTTACTTTGTTGCATTAGTACACCTCCCAGTCCTTGGTGAGATGCATCACAATAGACCTGAAAATCTTTCTCAAGATCTAGCAAACATAACACTGGTGCTGACACAAGTCTCCTTTTCAATTCCTGAAAGCTGTTTTCACAAGCTTATGCCCAATTAAACTTCTTCTCCTTCTTTAGCAGATCAGTTATGGGCTTTGCTATCTTAGAGAAGTTTTCAATGAACCTCCGATAGTACCCTGCTAGACCAAGGAAACTACGGATTTCCTTAACAGATTTAGGAGGTTCCCATTCTGTCACAGCTGCCACTTTTGCTGGATCAGCAGCTAGACCATTTCTAGATACTATGTGCCCAAGAAAACCCACTTCATTCAGCCAGAATTTGCATTTACTGAACTTGGCATAAAGTTTATGTTCCCTGAGTTTCTCTAGAATCAGGCGTAGATGTTCCTCATGTTCTTTGTTGCTTTTGGAATATACCAATATATCATCGATGAATACCACTACGAACTTGTCAAGGAATTCCATGAATACTTTATTCATCACGTTCATGAAATAGGCTGGTGCATTAGTCAATCCAAACGGCATCACTGTATATTCATACAACCCGTATCTAGTGGTGAATGCAGTCTTGGGTATGTCATGTTCTCTAATCTTTAGTTGAAAGTATCCTGATCAGAGATCAATTTCTGAGAACACACATGCTCTCTCTAGCTAATCGAAGAGATCATTTATTCTAGGCAGGGGATACTTATTCTTTATGGTCACTTCATTAAGTGAACGATAATCTATGCATAGCCTCTGACTTCGTCCTTCTTTTCAACAAACAAGACTGGTGCTCCCCAAGACGATGAACTTGGTTGGATAAATCCCTTTTCCAGTTGTTCTCCTAATTGTTTCTTGAGTTCTTTTAACTCGTCCACTGACATCTTATAAGGTCTCTTTGCTATAGGCCCTGTTCCCGGCAGTAGGTCTATTAGAAACTCCACATCCCTATCTGGTGGCATGCCAGATAATTCTTCGAGGAACACATCTGGGCATTCCTTCACTATTGGCACACTGTCTAGGCTAACCCCCTTAAGAGAATTAACCTTGCTCCCCTTGGGTTCAAAGTTAGACTTGAACCTGATCCTCTTCTTTTCTGGGGTGGTAAGCATAACAGTCCGCTTGGAACAATCAATCACCCCTTCATAATGGGTCATCCAGTCCATTCCTAATATGACATCTAATCCTTGGGACTCTAGGATTATTAAACTAATCGGGAACTTGTGCTTTCCCATTTCTAGGATGATATGTCGGCACCCTGAATTTACTATCATTTCTCCACCCAGAGAACTTACCTTAATAGTACATCCAATAGTTTCAGTGGTGAGTCCGTTTTTGATTACAAATTCTCTTGAAATGAATGAATGCGATGAGCCAGTATCGAAAAGGATAAGTGTAGGAAAGGAATTAATCTTGAACTTATCGATCACGACATCAGATCCTTCTTGGATTTCCTCCACATTAATGTGATTCACATGACCCTTTTGGAATGGGTTTGGCTTAGCCCCATCAGTCTTCTTCTCTGGGCATTCATTGGCATAGTGCCCCGTTTTCTTGCATTTGAAACATTCCACCTGACTTATGTCTTTCTTTGCTGGCTGATTGTGACGATTCTGTCCATTTTGGTTTCCATGGCCATGACCATTGTGGTTGTTCCTGAATCCACCTTTGTTGTGCCCACGATGATTGTTTCCATCATGGTTGTGGTTGTTGTTACGATGGTTATTATGATTCCCATTTTTGTGGAATGCTGAACTCCCACTTACTTCACCATGAGAGCGCTTGTGAGGAGATCTTGATCCATACTTATCAAAATGGTGCTTCCTCTTTCTACCCTCCACTTGATTCATCTTGTTTTCCAGGATGGTAGTTTTGTCACACAAGGATTGATAAGTTGGAACATATGCAACAGATAGTTGCATAGAAATTTCATCATTCAGCCCATCTAGGAACTTCTCCTTTCTCTTTGCATCAGTGTCAACATTGTCGGGTGCATAACGTGAAAAATTATTGAACTCTTCGATGTATTCAGAGATACTACGGTGGCGTTGCTTGAGGTTATGAAACTCCTTTTTCTTCAACCCCATTATTCCAGCAGAGATGTGAGTGGTGCGAAACCCATCTTCAACATTGCCCAAGTCACTTCCTCAATAGGGTGGGTAATTTGGAAATTATCACACCAAGTAGCTGCATGACCTTCCAACAAGTGTGCTGCAAATCTGACCTTTTCTGCATCCGTGCATCCAACCGTGACTAGGTCCTTATTCACAGAGCGTAGCCAATCATTTGTTACCATAGGGTCAGTGGTACCCGAAAACTTAGCAGGTCTCAGCCTTAGAAATCTGGTCAGCATATCCAGGGGCGGTGGATTATTCTGGTTGTTGTTATTGTTATTATTTTGTTGTTCTGATTCTAGGTTGCCATGAATTGAGTCATCATTTGCATCAATTGGGTCTGCGCAGCCATCATCTCCTGCATTCCATTGCCATTGTCATCCTCGTTGTTGCGTCGGGGAGGCATCTGTGGGTTTTATAAAGGTAAGTAATGATAGATGACCCCAAATAAAACAACAATCAATCAAACAAACAAGCACATGCAAGTTCAACATCACAGCAATGACGGAGTTTGTAAAAATAACATACTATCATAGTCACCCACAAGTCGGTATGATTTATGCAACTCAATAATAATAGACGAAAGGTAGATGGGATAGCATCACTACTCCTCCATTTCGACTTCCTCCTCCACTAGTGCAAGTCCTGCTGCTGCGAATCCTGCCTTGTATTCCTCCAAGCTTGTAGTCAAGGCATCGATCTTTGTCTGTAACTCTCTCTTCTGAGTGCGCAACCTCTGTATCACCTCGTGATCCGCTTCCAGCTCAATGTCCTCAAGCTCTAACTCGGTCTCCCAGTCTCTAATCTTCTTGTTCTTCCCCTGAACTCTCTTCTCTTGGCTCTTGAATTTCTTCTCTTGGTCTTCAAACTTCTTCTCCATTACCTTGATTCGATTTTCCTGCTCCAGGTAGGCCTTGTCCTTCTCTTTAAGTTGGACTCGTAGTTCATCGTTGCTAAGAATCACATTAGTCCTATCAGTATCAAGGTGTCTGATGAGGCTCTCTAAGTCCTAGAGGTAGTGACGCACGGGCTTGATAGACTCCTTAGTGGCCTCGTCCAACACAATAGGCTCTCCATCCTCGTCACGCCTCCCAAAGAAATGGAAGTAGTGGCTCTTGATCTCAGAAGAGTGACGTCCACATAGGCGTCCCAACAGCTCCTGCATAGCGACGTCAAGGCCCCTCTCCATGTCATCATGGAGTATCTTGAAGGTAATCTCCCCAGTTTGGGGCTCTGTCTCACGTCCTGGCTGGGTAACTCTGAATCCCCATAAGTCCTTCCTCTTAAACTTCCTCAGCTGAAGTCCCTGAATAGTAGGGATTGGAAGAGCCAGCACTTGGACTAGCTCCAATAGGCGAGTCCCAAAGCGAGTTCCCTTGAAATCCTCGGCCGTGCTGTAGACAAAATTCGGCATCTTTTGCATAGTATGGAGAAAATTAGTAACACACAATAGAGGAAGTATTCAAAAAATAAAATCAACCAACAGAACATTCCAAGTAGCAATACATTAGTCAACTTAAGCACTCAAGTTTCCAGACATAACTTATTTTGGCCATACCACATAAGTTGGTATGATCAAAATACTAACGTGATAAAAACGCCAAGGGTGGTGGTCCGACTAACATCTCACTCCTTAACCAAGGCGGTAATCTGGGCATCCTTGGAAGCAATCTGCTTGTCTTGGTCACATAGCTCTAAAGCTAGGCCTATGATATCCTTACTTAGGCGTTTCACAGTGGCCTTTGAGTCTTGGACGAGACGCTTCTCCTCCTTGAGATCTTCCTGGGTATTGAGCATTCTATACTTGAGTCTCTCCCCAAGTTCCTTAATAGCTCTCCAGGCAGCATTCCTTGCAGAGTCAAAGAATGACGGGTGCATTTCAGAGTTGGTGAACATGCAGAATCCCGTACTTTTGGAATCGTCCCCCTTGTCTTTGTACAAATGGAGTTGCACCCACCAATACTCTTGTCCTTCGTATATCATAGGAAATCCCTTGTACACGGCTTCACCATTCATTCCCAAGCCAAGCATGAGGTTCTTGAGTACATTGGGAAATTCTGTCTCACACTCCAGGGTCATAGTCATTAGTGGTCCCTTCTTGACAGATTCATTGATGGTGGACATCTACAAAAATAGATGAGAAGGATGATTAGGGAAAGTTTTACGAGATGAAAAGACAAGTGTAAGGTTAGAATATAGAGTTCTTTTTTTCCTAAGGGTTTTCCTTAGTCTAATCCATTCTAGGGTCACGAACCTACAGGCAACACAGTGCTCTGATAAAAGGTAAGATCCCTGTGATTGCAGTGCTAGTCCCTAGATCTTAATGCTAGCACCCATAGCTTAAGATGAAGTACACAGAAACAAAGGTCATTATTACATCACACATCCAGGAGTATAATGGTTCTTACAACTCACTTAGCCCAAGGCTAAGACACAAGTCCACATTACATAGCATAATAATAATAGAGTCTTTAGTCTTCATGTGCCACATGCAAGCATGTCGAGTGTAGACCCGCAACCCTACTCATCATTAGAGTATCCTGCAACATAATAAGTTACAGCCACAAGGGTCAATACATTTGGAATTGTATTGGAAAGTGATACCATTGATACTTAATATAATCCAACAACTACATGAATATATGGCTAAGTGGGGTTATGGCTGGCTTTGCTAAAAATAGTTTAACTTATAGTTTTTGAAGAAGTTTTTCATTCAAGCTATAAAGTACCAATGATAGACATCACTGAACCTTTACCCATGTTCACCCACAAGTTTTATCTTAGAGAAATTTGGATGAGGAGATTATTGAACTGCTACACTGTCTTGAGGCTCAGAAGTTGTCCATAACCGGGGACACGGCTAAGTACTCTCGAGAGGTGGTGCACTTTCCCCACAAGACTCGACATGCATCGAGACGAGACTTTTCAGAAGCAATCCCTCATACCACCACGGATGCGTTCCATCCTATCATCACTACCACCTTCTGTCCGTCTGGCGGAGTTCTTGCAACTTAATTGGTCAAGGCAGAGCCCATATACCATGTGGCTGCACTGGATCCTTTATGACAAGAATGTCTCCAATCTCTTTGTTCCTGGGTGGCCATCCACAAGTGTGATACACCAGCTGACCGTAGACAAGGCCCCTGAGTAACCACTCAAGATAATCCAAGCAAGTCCCAATCCACCCAGGTGTTTCGTTAATAATAGTTGTTTTCTTAGTCAAATAAAAATAATATCTTTCCATACTATCTTGATATGTATTTTCCACCCACGAATTCTACTAGCATAGCTAAGCATTCTAGCATACAAAGTCTTTTAACTAGGGGATACTACCAAGATATAGTCTATAGGGTAGCATAGCACAGTATAGTAACATATGAATAATTCTATCATGTTAAGATCTACAAAAATATCACTAGTGCAATAATGAAAATAATAGGACATGGGATGAAATATCACTTGCCTTGGTAGCTAGGGGAATAGGTACAATCCTCACAGCAACAAACTTCACAATCCACACAATCTACACAAGATCAATACAACAACAATAATTCAATCAATAAAACTTTACAAAAACATGAATGTATGCAAAATGCAATGATATGATCACAACTCTAAAATTTACAGATTCTACAGTACTGAGGATAGAATACCTCATCAAAATGCATAAGAAATACTCAAAAATAATTTATAGAACAATTTTTGTGAGCAAAATACTCCTAAATAGGTTCTTCTATAATTCAAATTTTTCAGAGGCAAAAGGGTGAAACAAGGCCTCGATAATAAAGGTCTCATTTTTCTAAATCCATAGACACTAAATTTGTATTTTTCTGATTTGTGGATCAAAAGTTATTGAATTTCTAAGTTAAATACTAAATCTGTCTATTTTTCTATTTAAACGAAATAGCCTGGCGACGTGGCGCTTTCCTATTGGCTGGTACCGGTTCGATCGGATCGATCGCTGTGGGCCGTCAGATCTTAAGTGACTACAGACGGATCTGATTAGCCCGTACCCTTTCGTTTAGTGATCTAATCCTATCCGGTAGGATTTGATCGAACAAATACTAATCATCTCGCCGGAGACTGGCGACGCTAGCGACGGAGCGTGGCAGCGGCACGTCAGGTGAGTGACGTTCCGGTGATTCTAGAGGGGTGGGGGAAAAGGCAGTCTTAACGAGGGTTTGCGGTGGTCTCGGCGATCTGGTTGATGGTCGCGATGGAGAGAGGGGAGCTCTGCTGCCCTCGGTATTCCTCACCGGAGTTGCATCGACGGCGGAGGTGTCGGCTCAGTGTTGGAGACAACGGCCTGGGCCTCAAACAAAAGAATTAAGGGGTCAGTGTGATGCGCCTTGACAAGCACAAGCAGTCTGTGGCCAAAAAGGAGCGGCGGGAACCTTGCCCTTACCGGAAAACCGTCGGACGGTGGCGGCAGAGGGAGTTCGTCAGACTTGGTCTGTGTCCTCGACCTGGAGCAAGAGGGAGCACGTGGCTCGGTTAGTAGGTGCGCTAGGATATGGTGAAACAGATGGGATAGAGGGGAGGGCGCCGGGCGGCCTGGGTTCACCGGAATTGTCGCCGGAATACCGTCAGTGAGCGGCGTCCGAGCTCGAAATTTGGGGAGCCTGGGGGCTCTCCGGGGGTGGCGACTGGGGGAAATGACGAGGAGGGTTAAGGGGATTAATTAGAGGTAATCACCGGGGGATTTACTACGAGAAACGGCCAGAATTGAATCGATTCGAAACGGCAGAGAAGGGGGGCTGTTTGTCGCCAGGGGTTGAAGACGACGGGGTGGTGGGGTGACGTGGCGTGGGGTCGGTCTGTCAGCAGGAGGGGGTAGTCAGGGGCGCGGTAAGAAAAGCAGGGGAGAGGGGAAAAGCTGGGTGGGCTGGTTTTGGGCCGAAAGGCCAAAAGCTGTCTGCTGCTTATTTTTTTTTCTCCTTTACTCTTTTTCTTTTTTAATTCTATTTTCTCCAAAACTTTTGATTTAAGGATTCAAATTGATTCAAACCAATTTGTGAAAATTTGTAAAAACTCAAACTAGGTTTTTAGGGTATTATAAAACATACTTATCTTCTATTTTAATCCAAAGTATTTACTTGGACTTAATAGGTCATATAGCATTTTCTTTGATTCTATTTTCAAAATAATTCATATATTTTTATTCATGGCTCAAAATTGCACCAAATTTTTGGAGGACGTTCTAAATGCAATGCAAATACATGCTATGATGATATGAGTGCAATGATGATGATTTCAGATGAAATTTTGGGATGTTATAGTGGTCCACTGCAGGGCTTGGCTCGGGCAGGGGACAGAGGGTGGCGGTGAGGTGCTGGCTACCTCCTAGACATGGAGAGAGAGGGGGAGATGGTCTGCTGCGGTGAGGGCAAGGTTGGCCGGCGAGGGGTGGCTCGGCATGGCATGTAAATGCCCCCAGGGGCTAGGGGAGTGGGTGCTAAGGGACTGGTTAGATCAAGAGGGGACAAAGCAATTAAATGGAGATCAAATGGGGGCAAAACCCTGTTCAAAACAGTGAGCTATGATTTAGGTTTAAACCTGCCTGCCAAGTGTTTAATTAAATGGCCGCAAGAACTAAACTTTTGAATTTTGGTTTCAAACTTTTTGGGTATTCTCCACTAATGCTAGGTAGTCCCTGGTTGCAAGGGTTTTGAAAGTCGAGTTCAAATAGATGGGTTTTGAGATAGGGGTGATCTATGCATATGCATTGGATTCAATTTTCAAATTCCATTTAAAATAAGTTAACAGAAGGTTTTTAGCAGATCAAAAGGTGGGCCTTGGTACCTCATTATGTGTACTAGCAAGGGGCGCAAAGATCAATAATTGTTTCTGTTGAGAAATGAGTGCTAGGAACACTCAAAGTAGTGTAGTGGCTTAAAATGGCCAAAATGACCATTCCTCTTTTTTAATCCTTTTTGATTTGATTTTCTTTAGGAAAAGTTTGGAAATGATGTAGATGATGTTTAAATCACCTAAGAAACATTTTAGAAGCAAAGGATCACACAATCATGGCAATTCAAAACAACTCCTATTTTAAATGCACACATATATGAAATGCTTTCATTTTAAATTTGCAAAAGTTTTTGTTAACCCCAAATTTGATGATTTAGATCTTGATAAGCTTGGATTGAATTTTTGGATGTTACACCTCGTCGGCCGATGAGGAGATGGGGGACGCCAATGGCGACACCACTACCACTAATGGCAGTGGTGAAGCTACTACGGACAGTGGTAGCACACTGAAGAAGGCCCGGAAGGATCAGACCCCGATCTTGGTCGACATCAAAAGGTCCATCATCACAAGCGTGAGCGCTAAAGGTGCACCTTAGGAGCCGGGCGAGTTTGTCGCGATTTACTCAAACCACCTCGCGGCAATCCTCTGGAACACTATCACGATCAATATAGAGAACCTGAAGGCCGAAGAGAACAGGGGTTTCCTCATCTAGCTTATTCGGAAGTTGCACGCAAGATACTCGTTCCCGGGTGATGAGGGACACAAGTACAATAATGAGAATCTCAAAGGGAATCCGGTGAACAAGTACGCCCTCAGGAAGATGACCAAGACCTTGTCGAATTGGAAGGTCCGGGTGAAGAAGTTGATTTTCGATGACAAGTTAAGTTATTTGGTGGTCGTCACGAAGGAGCCTCTGGTCCTGGAAGTAGAATTCAAGGTGTTCAAGGCCAAATGTGAATCCTCCCTAGGAAGGGCCAAGAGTTTGTACTTCAAGGAGTTGTACGAGAAGAACATTAGTACCCACCATCTCGGCTCCGGTGGTTATAGAGCTGCGATTCCCAAATGGGAGAAGGAGCACGCTGACGCTCGTGCAAAGGGGTTGACACCTCCCTTTGATGACATAAAAGAGCCGCAGTCAAAGCACTTTGTCAGGGCCTGGTTTTCCAAGCAGAAACGGAGTTCTGATTATTCCTCGGAGCCTGTCGAACCCTTTACTATGAAGGTGACAGACTTCATGAGAAAATATGTAAGTAGTTTGCATGCAAGTCGATTAATTTTGTTCACAATTAATGGCGTTCTAATTAGTCCTTGTGCATAGGACGATGAGTGTAGGAGCTCCTCATCCCAGGGATCGGCACCTGTCGCCAAGTGGGACACCACTTTTAACAGGGTGCTGAACCGGACCAAGAATGTCGAGCTCCTGGCGGCCCCGTCGTCGGCTGGTCGTGTGGTCGGATTTTTGGCATAATATGGTCCGACTATAGAACCTAGAGTGGAAGAGAAGGAAGGCCGAAAGTGCCGAGGTAAGACACCTAAGGGAACACGTGGAAGCCTTTCCCAATATAGTCCAAGCTACCGTGAACCAGGCTATGTCGGCTGCCAAGACAAAGTTCCAAGAACAAGTTCATACACACGTCCAGGCACAAGTCTAGTCACGAGTGAATGATAAGCTCAACACCATCCTTCCCGCCTACATGGAAATGTACAGCAAGTGGCAGAAGGGTGGTAAACAAGGGCCGCTACCAGTTCCCAACCTCAACAGCGCCCAATCAGACAACGTGGCGCGGCCGGAGGCGCTGGTGACGAGAATATCATTTTGCGGCCCGAAAGTTGGGGCGCCCAGGCAACACGGTACCCGAGTTGATTTTAATCACCGCGATTCGAAAAGTTGGGGCGCCAATTGCTGAGAGGGGTGTTTCGAGTGAATGATGGCCAAACCCAATATTTTCAAATTGCACCCGTTAAGTCAGGATATTCCGTTACACTAGTTCTTGTTGTGCCCCTTCTTCGCCGGTCACTCTTCTTAGCCACCCTGCATGTGTCGTAGGGGCAAATCCATTACTGTACTTTCCTAACTCTCGACACTGAATCTGGCTGCGGCGGCGGCGGTCCCTTTCCTTCCTTTCCCCGACCCTTAATCTGCCACCGACGGAGGACCTTTTTTCTCCCTCCCCCGACACTGAATCTGATGGTGGCGGCCTAGCATGTCTTGCAAGTCGAAGGTTCTAGCTACCTCGCCGACTGATTCGGGTATGTCAGGGCCAAAGTCTGGGGCTCAACGCGAAGCAGCGATGAGTTCTTCATCCCCGGTTAGCAAGGAGGCCAGCAAGGATTCTGCTCCCAAGGTACCTATGAGCAGCGGGTTGAAGAGAAAAGAAAGGCCGACGGCGGATTGCTCGGCTCTAGTGCGCGGATGCGGCACCCAGATCTCGAAGAAAAAAACCTGGGAGAAGAGCAAGAGGTGAATTTTTCTTATCTGTGCCTTATCTTGCAAGTAGATTAGTTACAGCATAACATAATTGAATGAACTGAAAAGTTCCCCTTTTTAATAAAATTAGGCACAACTTTGATACAAGGGACCTATATGAGTTCACAGTTCGTGTTTGCCAGTACACTACAAAACTAGATTTTGGTTCCGAGAGGGTTATGTTCGGGCAAGTTGTGCATCTACTTGTGAATTGCAAAGAGGTTGTGTCTGTTTCGCAGCTGGTAGATATGCTTGCTGCTAGGATTCCCTGGGGTTCTAAACAGAGGACAAAATTGGTGTGGCACAACATGAATGATACCTATCAGCAAATTAAGAACTGCCATGAGCTTCAGATAGTTTGGGAGTGTTGTGCAGCTGATCGTAAGGTGAAAGTTGAAGCGATGATTGATGATATGTATGCAGATGCTAGAGATCTTGTTGCCAGAGCTTCTGCTCCTAGAGAATACGGACCAATATATGCTGATCTAGATAAGTTCAGTATACGCACAGAGGTGGATTCATACATGGCAAAACTTGGTGAGTGTCGTCGGTTTGAGGACAAGTACGCCATGAGGGGGTCCTCGAGGCGTGCGGGAGAGAGGGGTGTGAGACGTACGGTGTTCCGGGACGGTGAGCACACAAGTTTACACAGGTTCGAATCCGCCGGCTTTGGACGGACCCTACTCCTGCTAGCAATCCAGTAATACGGCAAAGCCGGAATCTGAGTTACAAGGGTTTCGCCTATGCGAGTTGAGATTGTAGACTATTGGGGTGTCTGGTGTTGCCTTAAAGGCTCTTCCTAGGACGGCTTATATAGATATCCGTCCTAGGGTTTACAGGAGAGATCAATCCGGCTACGACTAAGAGTTGGTTACAGAGTACATCTTGAACTACAAGTAAAATTATGGGCCTAAGTCGGTAAGTCTTCTGGGCCTTCCTATAGTCAGATTGGACTCCGTCTTCTCTCCCTAACTAGGCCGCTCGTGAAGCAAAGCTCTAACCCGAAGTGGGCCACCCTGGTCAGTGAGGATCTGTGAGGATACCCGGAAAGTATATACCCAACAGTAGCCCCCGGAGGCCTCCAAGATCCAAAGTCGGATTTTATCATCGTCCAACTTGATCTTCGGCTTGCAGAATCTTGAAGGGTTCCTGAAACTTTACAACAAAAAATACGATCCGGGTCTTAAAAGTAAGTCGGACCTTTCAATTAGTTACTCGGAATTTCCAGCTCGCTTTTAAACTAAGCCGGAACTTGGTCTCTAATGCCACCTAACACAAGCATGGTCAAATCACATCATCTGACAGACGTTCCGTCAACACGACCGTTGGTGGGTTCGCGGTTCGCGGAACCGAGGCGCCGTTTCAATGCGTGCGTGGAGATCGAGGCGACGCAATCATCGTGCGGGCCCTTCCCAGTTCTTTCCACGACGCGTGGCAATTACACTGTAGCGTTTGCACGACTCTTGGCGCAGGTAGGTGGATATAAGGGGTTTAGATTCTTTCTTCTCCTATCCACCAGTCCTTCGCTGTTCCTTTCTTCCCAATCCTCCATCACGTCCAGAGCCTTTTCGTCCTCTTCCCACCGAGCTCCTAGCGCTGCCACTTTTAGGTTACCTTTTTCACCGGGATAAAAAGGCTTCGTCTTCTTCTTCCTCTCTAGCGGCTGCGGCGGCGGTAGCGTCAGCGGAAGTAGCTGCGGAGAAAGAGAGCTTCCTGGGAATCTGGATCCCCTGCGCCCTAGACGAAGACGGCCTCAAAAACATGGAGAAGGAGGGGCTTCTCGCCGCCGGCAACTAGCGGAGCTGTTCCGGCGAAACCGTCCCCAATCCGCGCGAGGGGGAGCGTGTCCACTTCGGCACCCATCTGGACCGAGGTTTGTCCTTTCCTCCCTCGGAGTTCTTCTCCGAGGTGATTGACCACTATGGAGTTCAACTCCATAATCTTCCTCCCAATTCTCTTTGCGAGGGCTTTCTCGGCATATGTTGCGCTTTGCGAGGGCTTTCTCGGCATTAGGCCGAGTTTGCTTCTTTTTCGGTATTATTTCCATGTCCGAAGAAATTCCATTCCTGCCGGTGTTCCTTATATCACCGGTACCATTAGTTTTTCTGTTAGACGAGACCGGGCATATCCCAAAATTTCTGCCAGTGACTCGGTCAAACAATGGCCAGCCACTTTTTTCTACCATAGGGATATTCTGGCTCCCGGCAAAGCTACTGCTTTGCCGGCTTTTGTCGATGGATCCGCCACAGCCCAGCCTACCTGGGACGAGGCTACTCCGGCTCTCACCGACGATCTGATCCTCGCTAAGAGGCGGATCGAGTATTTGATCAACCACAAGGGTTTGAAGGGATCCGACTTGGTCCAATGTTGGGTCTCACGTCGGATCCAGCCACTTCAGTACCACGGGGATAGACTGATGCACTCCATCACGTCTTCCAAAAAAGACTCTCTCCGCATCAGCCCCAAAGCCTACACCGCCCAAGGTTACATAAGCCAGATCAAGTGCTTGATCAAGGAGCGGATCGAGAGGAAAATTCCGGAGGTTTCTCTGGATATGCACACGGCGGAAAGCCCCGTGGTAGCGGTAAGCTTCCATCAGTACACCTTTACGTGTTTCAGTCTTTAAGTTATATATTGCAATGCTGATATGTTTTCTTGTTTTCAGCTTGCTGATCTCCCCGAGTTGGAGCTTGCTCCACTCGAAGGATATCCTCCTGAGTTTTCTCAGGAGACTGAAGTTGTCCCATTGCTGGACCTTGCGCTCAAGAAGCGCAAAGCTCCAACAGTGGTTGTTGGCACAAAGGAAGTGCCCGTTGTGAAGAGGTAACTTTCATTCACAATTTCCGCCTTTGTACCTTTCTCAAATTTCTTTCTGAGATGTAATGTTTCCGACTTTACTACATTCTCAGAGCAAAGCCTCTCATCAAGGGTAAGGGGAAGGGGATTCCTGCGAAGCCCCTGCGACAGACGAAGCTTACCATAGCATCCCCTGCCATGGCTCCTCCGGCTCCTTCCCCTCAACCTTCTGCAACACCGGCGATTACTCCTTCTCCGGTTGTTGCAGAAGATCCGGCTCCTCCAACGGCGCCTGTGATCCTTGGATCGCACACTAACGTCACCGTGGGTGCGTCATCTCGAGATAAGGGTGAGCCCTCTTTGGGTAATGATCCCTCGGCTGAAGTCTTCGCCGACAACCTCCTCAGCAACCCTGGACTTGCCAAGTTTGGCTTATCCCGGAAGTCCGCAGAGGAGATCTAGCGGCTGGCCAGGCAAGTCCTGGACAAAAGCCATCATTCCCCCGAAGAGGAATCGCAAGAAGCATAGGACGTCAAGTTCTCTGACCTTTTCGCCCAAGTCCGCCTTCGCAACGAGAGGATCAGGACTGGCGAGCTTCCAACAGCCCCAGTAATTCCTCTTACTCTCGCCGAGAAGGTGGCAGCTGTGGTGAAGGCGAGATTAGACAAACTCACCCGCGAACAATATGTAAGTCGGAATTCCAACTGTTGTTTTTTACCTTATGTTATATCATATCCTCTAGCCCCAAGCATGACGTAGGATATAGAAATCCGGGTTTATGCTTTCATTAGGATGTCAAAGAACGAACTAGTGTAGCCCCCAAGGCTCGTGCTGATATTTAGCAAAAAATATTAGCCCGAGTCTTAAGTAGCTTTCTGACTTTGGGTATTCTGACTTATAGAAAGTATGTTCCTATAACCAGGAATTGTTAAAAACTGTATGTGATAAGCAGAGAGAGATCAAAGCTCTCCGGCTTAAAAATGCTAAGCTCAAGGTAGCCAAGGATGAAGCCGAAGGTAAACATTTCGAGATTCAAACCTTGCCTTTTGCTTTTTTCAATGTCGAATTTTTCTGAACTTTTGTTCTTTTTGTCTTACAGCGTTGGTGAAACAATCCATCACTATGATTGAAGAGGCCGAGAACCTCAAAACCTTAGTAGTGGAGAACAAGGGACTTCGCCAAGAGCTAGATAAGCTCAAGGCGGATCACAGAAGAAGCATAGCTCAAGTCCTCGAGTCCTCCTCCATGGCCACTGAAGAGCGCGATCTCAAGATTGCCGCTCAAGATAAGGTTATCTCGGACCTCAAGAATGAGGTTGGCAGAGAAAAGGATATCTCCCAGGCGCTCCGAGCTGAACTCCAGAGTCTCCGGGAGGAGAAAGCCAAGAGTGACGACGTCATTCTTGGTATGTTCCATCTATCTGACTTATCATTTCTTCAACTTTTATCAATGTCGGATTTTTTCATTGACTTGTTTTGTGTATAGGTCCTCTGAACTTGACGGACTCCTCCTCGTCCGAGCCCCGCACTCACCGACTTACCCAAGTCGGTGATCTTCTTCATGACTACCGCCAGTCCCTTGAGGACATTGGCGAGTCTCTCAGGATTCCGGACATGCCAAGCATGTCGGACTTCCAGGTGCGGGAGAAGGCCAAGGAGATGCCGCAGCTCGTTTGGAACTGGAACATGTCCTACGCGCAGACTGCTGCGCAGAACGCTCTCACCATGGTCATGAGCCACCATGGGAACATGGAGATATGGCAAGTGACCAGAGGGTACTACAAAGTAGACGAAGACGGCTAGGAGTAAGACCTTCAAGCTATCATGCACTCCTGCGCCGGATATGGGTGCCACGTAGCTGACCTGACTAGCTACGAGGTGCCCTTCTTGACCCGCGTGGATACTCCGCCACCTCCTCGAGAAGACGCCGAAGAAGTTTCCGATGATGCACGGACCACCTCGTATCCGGACATCTCGGCACGATATCAAGGCGGAGTAGCCAGTGATCCGACAGTTCCTTCATCTCCTCCTACATCATAGATCAGAAAACTATGTATTATTCTGGAAAGACATGATGTGTTTTTTTGTAAATATTAAGTACTATGAATTTTGCTAGTGCTAAGTTTTTTATCTATTCAGCACTTTTGTCTTAAATTATTTGCGTGCCTGAAATGTTTTCATAAGCACTTAGAATATTCCGCCTCTACTTATCGTTTATCTGGCTTTCCGCCTCGTCCCTTTCGTGAGCCGGCTCAACCTTCAGCCGGAAACTTTGCCGAGCAACGGAGCTCAATTGCTAAACCAGTTTAAACTCGGAAACAAAGCCGGCTTCCAGTACCAACAATCCACTACTCGGAAGATACCTGCATCCAGCAATCAGACAAATAACCCAAGTAAAGACTAGAATTTTTTAGAGTTATACCCGAAGGTAGGAGTTTTAGAATCGAAAATCTAAACCAGAACGAACATGAGCATAAAGTACTTTCAAGCATTCTGGGATTTTCGACTATGACATGACCATTAGGAAATAAGATGGTAAAATCTTCTCAGGAAAACATTGAGGTAACCAAAACTTTTATTTCTCACAGAGCATGTACATATGTATGATTACAAAGAAAGATAAAACTAAGAATAAAAGGGACGTAGCTGAGCAATATTCCATGGTCTGTCTAATTCATCCGGATTTGTACTGCCTCCAGCTCTCTTTCTCTTCTTAGTAGTAGGTCTTTCTTTGACTGACCTCATGTCAGTTAAGTAGTACGACCCATTATGCAATACTCGACTAACTAAAAAGGGCCCTTCCCATATTGGGGAAAGTTTGTGCTTTCTTTGTTGCACAAGCCGGAGAACCAAATCACCTTTATTGAAAGATCGAGTTCGGACTTTCTGGCTATGATACTTGTGTAACTTCTACTGATAGGCTGTAGATCTCATTTCAGCAACGATGCGAACTTCTTCGACTAAGTCGAGATCATTTTGTCGAGAAATCTCGGCATCGTCTTTGATATACGCGGCCACTCTAGGAGAAGTATGAATCAAATCACTAGGAAGAACTGCTTCTGCGCCATAGACCAAGAAGAAAGGTGTATATCCTGTTGACCTGTTCGGAGTTGTTCGCAAACTCCAAATTACAGAGGGTAGTTCCTCTGCCCAAGCCCCCGCAGCACGTCTAAGTGGTGCTTCGAGTCTTGGTTTCAAGCCTTGTAGAATTAAACCATTTGCTCTTTCCACTTGTCCATTAGCCTATGGATGTGCGAGTGACGCAATGTCAAGCCGTATATGTTGCTCGTCGCAGAATTCAGCCAACTCTCCCATGGAAAAGTTACTCCCGTTGTCCGTGATAATGCTATGCGGATAACCATACCGGATTATAACATCCTCGAAAAATCTTTTGGCTCTTGCTCCATCACAACTAGTGACAGGTTTAGCCTCGATCCATTTAGTGAATTTATCCACCATCACTAAGAGGTGAGTAAATCCACTTGGAGCTCGTTTAAAAGGTCCTACCATATCAAGCCCCCAGACCGCAAAAGGCCATGTTACAGGTATTGTTCGCAGCTGATCAGCCGGAACATGAGCTTGCTTGGCGTACTTTTGGCAGCCTTTGCATGTCTTGACTAATCGTTTGGCATCTGCCTCAGCTGTAATCCAGAAAAAACCATGTCGAAAAGCTTTTGCCACGAAAGATTTGGCTGCAGCGTGGTGACCACACTCACGTTCGTGGATTTCTCTTAAGATTTCCACTCTTTCTTATGGAGATACACAGCGCTGAAAACCCCCAGAAACACTCCGTTTATGGAGCTCACCTTTAACAATAGTATAGGCTTTTGCTCGTCGGATAATATGCCGGCTTAGCACCTCGTCTTCAGGTAATTTGCTGTCTACCAAGTAATCAAGGTAGGGTTGAGTCCAGCTAGGAATTACAGCCAGAACTGCTATTAAAGGCGAGTCGGATTTGGTCGGATATTCCTCATCTACCCCTTTATCGAGGGAACTTTGAGGTGCTCTAACAATGCGCCATCCGGAACCTCTTTCCGCGCAGAGCCTATTTGAGATAGTGCATTTGCTTCCTCGTTTTCTGCTCGAGGGATGTGTTGAACTTCAAACCCCTCGAACGATTTAGATAGATCATCCACGATAGCTTTATATGCTGCCATGTGCTTATTTGCATTACAAATATCCGACACTTGCTGAGCAACAAGATCCGAATCTCCGTAACACATCAAACGTCGGATGCCAATATCCTTAGCAATTCGGATTCCATGCAGCAGTGCTTCATACTCAGCAATGTTGTTTGTCGCTGTGAAGTGGATCTGCAACACGTATAAAAGTTTATCTCCTTGGGGTGATTTGAGCACCACGCCAGCCCCCGAGCCCCCTCGAGCCTTGGACTCGTCGAAAAAGAGGGTCCTATATTCCGACTCAGGTAGGACCATGTTCTCCTTGGTCTCTGTCCAATCAGCGACAAAGTCGGCAAGGATCTGGGATTTGATTGTTGTCCAGGGTTTGCACTCAATATCGAAAGCTGCAATCTCTATACCCCATTTGGCGACGCGCCCTGTGGCATCTCTATTGTTGATTATATCTCTCATGGGAGCTTTTCTCACCACGGTAATTGGATGCTCCTGAAAATAGTGTCGTAACTTACGAGATGCCAGAAAAACACCGTAAGACAACTTTTGATAGTGCAGATATCGCTGTTTTGATTCTTTTAGGACCTCGCTGACAAAGTATGTCGGACGCTGCACCAGGTGCTCCTGATTTTCTTCTGGTCTCTCCACAACCATAACTATACTGACAACCCTATTTCTCGCAGCAATGTAAAGCAACATCGGTTCCTGAGGTTCCGGCGCTGCCAGGATAGGAGCAGATGAGAGTACTTTCTTTAGGTCTTGTAGTGCATCTTCAGCTTCGTCAGTCCAGACAAAATCCTTGTCTTCTTCAGGAGTTTGTATAATGGTGCGGCTATTTCACCAAGCAGGCTTACAAATCGACTTACCGCAGCAATGCAACCAGTTAATCTTTGTATGTCCTTCAGGTGAGTTGGCCTAGAAATATTGAGAATAGCCTTGATCTTGTCACGGTTCACCTCTATGCCTCGTTGAGACACGATAAAACCTAACAATTTTCCGGCTAGTATTCCAAAGAAACATTTCTTCGGATTAAGCATGATGTTATATTTTCGTAAATTGGCGAACGTCTCCTCTAAGTCGGAAATCAATGTTTCTTTCTTTTTGGACATGACCGCGATATCATCCACGTATGCATGTACATTGCGTCCGAGTTTATCATGGAGGCAACACTGCATCGTGCACTGGTACGTAGCTCCTGCGTTCTTCAGCCCAAAGGGCATCATAACATAACAGAAGGTTCGGAAAGGGGTTATGAATGAAGTCTTGATTTTGTAAGATTCCTTCATCCGGATTTGGTGATAACCGGAATATGCGTTGAGAAAATAGAGGAGTTCTGAGCCTGCCGTAGAATCGATAACTTGATCAATTCTAGGCAGACCGAACGGATCTTTTGGACAAGCCTTGTTCAAGGCAGTATAATCAACACACATCCTTAAATCAGTGATGTCCTTTATAGGGACCATTACAGGGTTGGACGACCAATCAGTATGGATGACCTCTTCTATGAATCCAGCTAACTCAAGGCGCGCTAGTTGCTTAGCTATTGCCTTATGCTTTTCATCACCAAACTATTGTAAGGTCTGTTTGACGGGTTTAGCGTTCGGGTTTACATTTAGAGAGTGCTCGGCAAGTTCCCTAGGTACTCCGGTCATGTCAGATGGCTGCCATGCGAAGATATCTTGATTTGCTCGGAGGAACTTGACGAGCGCGCTTTCCTATGCGCTACTTAGGCCTGCGCCTATCTGGGTCACCTTGGAGGGGTCATCATCCTTCAATGGCGTCGTCTTCGTCTCTTCTGATGCCTTGAACACCGGATTTGGCTTTGTCACCTTCTTCGTCGCGGGCATCTCGGACGGATCTATGCTCTTCTTGATCTCCTGGTACTCCTGGGCGTGCAGCACGGCTTTGGCAAAGGAGGCATTTCCATCCTCGCACTCTTGCGCTTTCTTCGGGTCACCCCTGATTGTGATCACGCCGTTGGGACATGGAATTTTCATCATATTGTAAATGTAACACGGACGAGCCATAAAAGCCTAGTAAGCCGGACGTCCGAATATAGCGTTGTATGCGCCCTTGAACGGGACCACTTTGAAGGAAAGTGCCTCCGTTCGATAATTTTTTGGTGTTCCAAAAGTAACATCCAAAGTGATCTCTCCCAGGGAGTTAGCTTGTCTTCCTGGGAGAACGCCATGAAAAATCACAGAGCTATGGTTAAGCCGTGTTTCCGAGATCTTCATCCGGCGTAGCATTTCTACATAGAGAATATTGATGCTGCTACCACCGTCCATGAGGGTCTTAGAAAAACCATAACCGTCAATAAGTGGATTGACGATTAAGGCGTATTTTCCTCGCCTGTGTAGCTTAGGCGGATGATCAGCGCGGTCAAACGTTATTGCAACTTTCGACAAGTCCAGATACTGAGGGACAGCCGGAACTGTTGCATTGAGCTCTTGGAGAACTGCTTTCTTGACCTTTGCTGGTTGAGATCCGAGGAAGGTGACGTAAGTATCCTTCTTGGTAGGAAAAGCTTTCTTCCCTTCCGACTTGGATTTGAAGCGTCGGCTTCCTCCATGTCGGAATCTTCCTTGGTCTCTTTGTCTTTTTTGGGATTTTTCTTTCCCTTCTTCCGCTTAGCTTTGTAGCCCGCGGTATCATCTCTCTTCATGTCGTCGTTAAAACGACATTCAGCGTTGGTGTGGGACAAGCCCCCATTAGCGTCCAAGTGATGCACACATGGGTTATTGGCGATGTCGGCCCAAGTGTACGTTTTTCTTGGTTGTTGCTCTCCTCTACTTTGGACCCTTGATGTCCCACGGCCACGCCCGCGGCCTCCACCGCGCCCTCCTCGTCCTCCAGACCCGGAAACAATAGTGACTACTGCCGTCTCCACGTTGGGTTTTTCTTCCGAGGTGTTTTTGCGCTTCTGAGCCTGTTGCTTTGTCTTTGCTGACTGAGGTACAGCCAGGACGTTGAGTAATCCCTCTGCATCATCGTTGGCATCTGCATACTTGCTCGTGGTTTCTATCATTTCTCCCAGATTAGTAACCTTGTCACACTTCAAGCGATGGCGCAGTAAACCAATTGGGAGACCTGCAATGAAAGCTTCAATTGCAGTTTGATCATTTACTCCCTCGCAGGAGTTCTTGGTGTCAATCCATCGTCCGAGATAATCTCGGCAAATTTCTCTGGCTTTCTGGGTGCAACACTGTAGGTCTCCAACCCTACAGGGCCTCCGATATGTGCCTTCGAAATTTCGAAAGAACGCACTTTGTAAGTCATACCAGTTGTGGATGGTGTTCGCCGGAAGTTCATTGAGCCATGATCGTGCCGTCTTCCGCAACATAAGTGGGAGATATCGGGTTGCGACCAGGCTGTTTCCGCCTTTGGCAATGCAGCAAGCTTGGAAGAATTCTTGTAACCAGGTGTCTGGCCGAGCAATGCCGTCGTAGGCTTGAATATGTCTTGAGATAGCAAATCCTTCCGGGAATTTTGTAGCTCTGATGTGTGGTCCGAAGCACTTTGGGCCCACGTACACATCATCGTTTTCGTAGCGCCGAGCCTCTATGTTGGAGTTGATCCTGTGCCTTGCATCATTCGGGGATAGGGATCGTCCCGATTATCGGCTGTGGCTGCGGTGCCTTGGAGCCGTACTTCGGCTTCTGCCATCACCTCCCACGCCATGTCGTCCTCCTTGACCTCCTTAGGGGCCGTTGTGATAACTGTGTTGTGGAGAGGGTGGTGCAGCTGGGTTGTTTCCGGCTGATCGCCGGCCTCTGTCCAGAGCGTCATTATTCCGGTTCCAGGGAGGTTCTTGACTGTGACGAGCCCCCTGCCGGTTTGTGCCAGCGTGGTTTCCGTCGTTCCTTCGTCCGTCGTTCCGACCATGGTGAGGCTCAGTCGGACGGTTTTCATGTCTAGGAGGTGGCATTTTCTGACGATCCTCCTCCTGACATTTCTCTTTATCTTCTCCTTTTCAGGGAGGATTCCTCGGAATCAGTGAAGCGATCACGTCTTTCTCGATTGCTGGAGCGACGTTGATCCAATTATGTGTAGTTCTGCGGTGCTGTCCTGACGATCCGGTTCTTGAATAATTGTCTTCCCTGCGTTCAGGGTGACGATGCTGCGCCCGATCTTTGTGGGATCTTACGTCAGCCCATGCCGGATCTATGCAACACTGGTCAGAATCCGAGACCAGGTTTTGGCTTCCAGACATGGCGACCTTTTGCTGCTCCAGTCCCTTATTGAGTAGTTTGATACCCAAACGTATCTCCTCTGGTCCTGGATTAGACGATAGAATTTCGCGAGCTAACCACGGTATTTTGCTCTAGTGTTGGGTAAACCCAATCTCCGCTGCTATCCTTCCTTGGCTTCCCCATCTCATCTCCAAAAAGGACGGCACGGACACGTGGGAATTGGTTGTCATCTATGTGACCCCTCCGTGTCTTCTGATGCAAACGGGACATGTACTCCTTGTTTGACATGCGCTTCTTCTCCACCTCGATGTTTTTGGCTTCATCAAGGAGTTGTTGACGACGCGCTTCTAGGGCTTGGGCCCTTTCGTCCAGCTCATCTGCAGTAAGTTCTGCAGCTGTAGGGATAGGTGTAGTTAATGCGGCATCGATGAGTTTACGCGCACCTTCAGTGATCACGTGTCCATCCACCGATGCTTCTTTTTTTGGCTCGTCTGGGATAAGTGCTCCATCCGAGTCTTCCTCGTATTCCTCGGCAATCACCTCCTCTGTCAGAGGGTCTTTTGCCGGAGTCTTGTTCTTCTTCTTTGCCTTCTTGGTAGCGCCGGTAGCAAAGACGGCTTTGGGTCCGTTTCCCGGAGGCAAGCTCTGATCGGTACTTTCGGACATCTGGATTTCGGGATGTCTCCGACTTCCATATCATCCTGCGCTTTGGAAGAGTGTTCCCCGGATCCTTCGTCCGTGGCATCTCCATCTTCTGCAGCTTTGGAGTTGTACTCCTCATCGTATTCCGCCGAGAACTTTTGGAAATCTTCCGACGTCATGGACTCATCCGAGGATGCGGGAACGTCGGCGTTTGTTCTAGTTGCCTCTAGCACCGAGTCGGTGTTTTCTCCAGCATCGGCAGAGCCGGCTCCGGATCCCACATATCCGACGAAGTGTGATGCGTGGTTCCTGAGGTACCTGCGGCTTTCGCGATCAGCCATATCGAAACTTTTAATGGTTTTGAGGATTGCTTCTGCGCTAGCGCCTTGCAGTATCATACATCTGAGTGTGTACTTGAGGAAAGGCTTGTCTGTCCCGACATCGTCAGAGTCGGAATCAGTGTCGCTGATGTGCTCCTCCTGGATTTCGACTTCCACGGGTGGGTCGATCTGGGATCCGGCTTCTCTAGGGAGATCCACTCCAGATTCGACTTGGATCGTGAGGTCTTCTTCAGGCTTGGATTTCTCCACCATCTCTGCCACTGGTGCGGGATGGGTGGGATTAGGGTTTTCTGAGATCCGGAACTCTGCTGCTTCCGTAGACAAAGGGGACCCAGAAGATTCTTCTGCCTCTATCATCACCGCTGGGGTGGGTTGGGCAGGTTCAGCGAAACCGATGTAAACATCGATCTCGCCAAAAGACATGATAGTATAGGCAGTCACGGCCTCCCTAGCCGGAAACCAAGTCTCGTCGAGAACGATGAGCGGGACGTCGCTGGCGTAGAGGATGCGACCGACGGTGATGGTCTCGCCAATTCCGATTCTTGCAGATTCCGCTCGGAACGTAGATCCGAAGCTCACTTGCCCCACGGTGGGCGCCAACTGTCGTCAGTTTGAGGACAAGTACGCCATGAGGGGGTCCTCGAAGCGTGCGGGAGAGAGGGGTGTGAGACGTACGGTGTTCCAGGACGGTGAGCACACAAGTTTACCCAGGTTCGAATCTGCCGGCTTTGGACGGACCCTATGCTGCTAGCAATCCAGTAATACGGCAGAGCCAGAATATGAGTTACAAGGGTTTCTCCTGTGCGAGTTGAGATTGTAGACTATTGAGGTGTCTGGTGTTGCCCTAAAGGCTCTCCCTAGGACGGCTTATATAGATATCTATCCTAGGGTTTACTTGAGAGATCAATCCGGCTACGACTAAGAGTTGGTTACAGAGTACATCTTGAACTACAAGTAACATTATGGGCCTAAGTCGGTAAGTCTTCTTGGCCTTCCCGTAGTCGGATTGGACTCCGTCTTCTCTCCCTAAGTGGGCCGCCCGTGAAGCAACGCTCTAACCCTAAGTGGGCCACCCTGGTCAGTGAGGATCTGTGAGGATACCCGGAAAGTATATCCCCAACAATGAGGGAGTTAATAAGCTAGTTTCGTCATGTATTGTGGAGATCACTGTCGATTCCAAAAACATAACTCTTGATGAAATGAGAGAGATGATCAGTAAGGAAATCAGTATTGGCCCTAAGCAAATGGAAAAAATCCGGTAGTGGCATCATAAGAAGCAGCAATTCATAGATGTTTCGGATACTGAAGATCTTATGCAGATTATGCGACGAAAGAAGAGAACCAGGAAGGTGTTCTTCCTTAGTACCATTTCCTATGTTGTTGAACAGGTTATAGTGGATGTAGAGGCCCCTGTAGTGGCTGAACAGAATGAGGTGGTCAATGTTGTTGAGATCTGATGAGAGCTGCTACCATGGGCTTGTCATATGGACCGTGGAGTTCCCCTGCATGTATTTGTAATATTGCTGATGTTGCATTTAGAGCGTGTTTCTGTGATTATGTTTGTTGAGAGATTTCAATATAATGTTGTGCGAGCTATTTAGATTTTCAGACATGTCACTCACTGAAACCAACGTTGTTGTAATAAGACATAAGTACATTGTAGTTGACATGATTATGTTTCTTAAGATGACGTACCGTACTTGTTTCTGTTATTATGTATGTTGGGACATTGTAATGTAATGCTTTGTGAAACCATGACTGGACAAGTGATGCATAAATACATTGTAGTTGACATGATTACGTTTCTTGAGATGATGTATTGTACTTGTTTCTGTTATTTTTTTGTTGAGAGATTGTAATGTAATGTTTTACGAAACCATGATAGGACAAGTGATGCGTAAGTACCTTGTAGTCGACATGATTTTGTTTCTTGAGTTGATGTAATATACTTGGTTCTGTGATTATGTTTGTTGAGAGATTGTAATTTGATATTTTTTGAAACCATGATGTGATTATGTTTGTTGAGAGATTGTAATGTAATGTTTTGTGAAACCATGACTGAAGAAGTGATGCATAAGTACCTTGTAGTTGACATGATTTTGTTTCTTTAGATGATGTAATATACTTTTATATTTTTGTTAGGAAATGAAATTGGGATGGAGGGTGTACATGTTTAATATTTGAAATAAGAATGTATGAAGCGAATCCATATTAGGCAGGAGACAGTAATCCACGCGAAGGGCATGGTATCAATTAAACTATTGTAACATGCCAATTTAGTCATTGTTGCAGTGGTAGAAGAGTTGCTCTCTCTCTCACACACACACACACACCGACGCCGAGGCCGACGTTGTCGCCTGCGACGACGCATTCGCCATGCTGTCCTTGCACGACGAGGACGACCAGTCGAGCAACGATAGCCTTCTCTCCGACATCGAGTATTCCTTCCATGATGTGAGTTCCTCTGTTTTCTTGGGCTAGGGTTAGGCAATGGTAAATATCTCGATCTGAGCTCCATATGTGCATGCAATCATGTTCAATTTCAGCTTTGCATTTACCTATAGGTACCACGGACGATCTACGACTCCGAATGGGAGGGCGTAGATATCGATGGAGAAGTGCCATGTGACCATGGGCTAAAACTGAGGAGATATGTTGCATTCGAAGGCAGTAAAACTAGGAGAAGGTTTTTGGGCTGTATAAATTAGGTTTGTTTACATTATGTGCAACTGTGACATGAAGTAAAATGTATCGTGCATGTTCATCACACTATAGTGTGTGTGTTTTTAGGTTGGCCTGGAGTGTAAAGCAGTAGAGTGGGTGGATCTTGAGTGTCCAGATGCACTTAAGAATTGTTTGGCATAGTTATGGGAGATGTATGAGTTGGAAAGGTCGGGGAGATTTACTAATGTAAGTGATGCAGCTGAAAAAAATTACAACATGTTGTTATGAAATAAGGAGCTGGAACAAGAAATCGAGAATTTGCAGTCAGAGCTAACTGACAGAATCAATGGGAGCTTGGTTGTTGGAACTGCAAAGAAGCTTCAGGATAGTCACAGGTTGCTGATTCAAAATGCAGAAAAGGAGAGGGATCAGCTTAGGGAAGACAAGAAGAAGCTTGGTTGTTGGAACTGCATTGCGAATCTGTTGAAGGAACTGAAGAAGGCGCACGAGGGTGAACAAGGACAGACTATAGAGGATAAAGAAATTCGAGATGAATAATTTATGTTGTGCCAATGCCTGAAACTAGTTAACTGTAAGACTTGCAATTGTGATTTCTTAACTAAGCCAAACTCAATCCTCGAGAAAATTAATTTCAGATGAGCACACATATCGTGCATAGAGTTAAGTTCATGCTTACAAAATCACCACTTCGGAGGATAAACCAGGCAGTTCAGTACTAAATAGACATATGTTGTGTTCAAGCGAGCCTGGCCCGGAGCTGCTTGTTTTCCTCCTTAAGATCGGCCAGATCCTTCAGTACTTTGTCGTGCTTCAGCCATAGGTTCCAGCTCTCCGTCAAGGATTGGAGAAGTTGGTCCGTAGCCATACGATTTTCCTTCAAGATCCCTTTCATGATCTTTGTCTGCTTCCTAGCCGAGGTGCGACCTTCACTGTGTAGCTTCGCACAACCGGCGTTTAACTCCTTCAGTTTCTGGCACTTGCCAGAAAGGACCGCGAGTTCAGCATGTAGGTGGTCAAAGACCAGTTTCTGGAAATTCTGCTTCTCCCTTTGGATTGCTATCTTCTCATTTAGCCAGGTCTTCAGGTCCTGTTCGAGCTTTCGCCTCTTTCCCTGCTACAAAAATAAATAGTATGGTTTGTTTCCATAATTAACTGAATCAACTAGTGGCACTGTCATAATTTCAAGGAAGAAGCAATCTAGGACTAATCAACATTTTATGAATCGACTAGTGGCACAGTCATAATTTCAATTTCAAAGACAAATAAGGTTTATCTGCAGTTTAGTGTGCTGCGGATTTTTCCCAATATCACCAAATAGTAGTGGGGTAGTGGCAAACTCATAATGCAGAAACCCATGTCGAGATACATAATGGAAAGAGCACATTGTGTCCATTCATGAACTTGAACACCAACACATGTCCAGATAGATAAGGAGTTGCCCTGGGATTTGCACCCTATAATGGGAAGAAGACTTGGGCATTGCACCCTGAACCCTAAACATTACAAAAGGAGTGGAGCACGAACTGATATTTGTGTCCCTGCTAACGGGAATTAGACTTGGGAATTGCTCTGATACGCCTCTACACAAGCCCTTAGCTCCTAGTTCTCTTTCTAAACACCCTCGAGTACGGTGATCCCTCTGCTCATGTCCTCCTTCATCTCCTTCACTGCATCTAGGCAACAGTTCCTGTCATGGTAGCAAGAACCCTACTAACCTCTGGCACCCCTGTTTGTTGTTGGTAACAATAACCCTACTAACCTCTGGAGTGAGGAGAGGAAAAGCGTCGCAAGAACCCGGTTATCGACATCATCAAGTTAGAACAACTCGAAGAATCCTCCTCAGCAGGATGGCCTACCCAATCAAATTCAACTCTCCAGACTCGTCACCAAAACTGGACACCATCAACCCCACTATCTACAAGAAAACCACAAGACTTACCCACCAAGACAAGAGGTGAAGACCTAACTACCCTAATCTTTGGTATATTAGAGCTTCCGACCACCGGAGGAGACTAACTAGTCTAGTCGACCCTACCCAAACCAACAGGAAGTCCCACACCAGAAGGCCGGAGTACTCCAAAATCCTGAAGACAAGGATGCATGAGGACAATGAGTCTAGTCCGTCATAGAGCAAAAGCAACATAAATATATTTCCAGTGAAGACACCTCCGCTGAAGCTGAAGGCCCCTACTCTGACGAAAGACTAGCAATAAGAGTCATTAACCGCTAGTTGGCCACAACTAAATCCATAAGGCTTCATTAGGAAACCACCCCTACAAGGTTTCTCGCAAAAGGACTTCACTCGAGGACCTCAACACCAAGACAGGAGATCTACACTAGTCTCGGCGAACCTTAGTAAATCTCTGAGGTGGAAAGACTGCATCTTTCCACTCAAACCCCGAAGACTGTCTACCAGTAAATACTTCACCAAGACTTGCAGTTTCGATGTCTTCTTCCCAGCCTCAATTCACGAGTCATCACATGTGGAAATAAATGAAGATTTATGAAGCCCCTCTGCTACTTCAGCTGAAGACCAGCCTAAAGGACCGTAGATTCACTAACCCCGTTAGTTCTAAACAGTTTGGTTGATCCGCTAATACAACTACTCGGCTAGGCTAAGTACGAATAAAGTAGTATATAAGCCTCATAACACCTAGTTCGCGGATGTCATCAGAAGATTTTAACTCCGGGCAGAAGATTGCGATATCCACCTAACATCATCCGACGACTCTAATAAAGAAGGATTGACGTATTCATGAGCTACCCTAGTTTAACCCTAAGGGGGAAAGACCTACGTCTTTCCCACAAAAAGAGACTAACCATCTGTAAGAAGCAGCCTCAGGAGTTAGACCCACAATCGTGAACTAGGATACGATAATCCTTTAAGAGAAACGCCGTAAATCCTTACAGAAGGAAGATCACCCCTCACAATCCCGATTGAAGCCTGCTCAACACGTGCATCCCAGAAGATTGAAGTTCAACCTCACTGTTGAAGTGACCCTGTTCAAAGACAAATCAGACAAGTTAGTACGTGAGAAACACATGATACTAACTCCAACACAAAATCCCCTAACCTTACTCTCCCGAATCTCACGACGAGATTCTTTTAAGGGGGAACGGTCTGTAACATCCCAATTTCAGCAACCCTGATTAGTTTTCCAGAATGCAAAAATCAGGGGGAACAAAAACTTTTTATTGTTAAGTGTTGTAGTGTTTGCTTGTTGTTTCTTTGTGCTTACGCATTTGAATGTATAACATATGATATACTCCTTACCTCACCATCAATTTATAAAAGCTAGTTAACAAAACTGTCTTGCCTCATTTTACATATTCTCAAATGTTCCATCATTTCAAAAACCTGAGCCAAGATGCCTTTGCAACCCTAACTATTTTAGTAGCTTCTATGGACAAAATTATGGAGATCTATATGATATAATCTCCTTATGTTTTTAAGGCAGAATTTTCAACTACTCTTAACTCTAGGTTTTTCTAAAACCTTTTTATAAAGCTTTTGAATTCTACTCTTGGTAGAGATACCAAGGACCCTCACCTCATTCAAACTCCAACTTTTCAAAATACCCATTGTTACCTCAAGCTAGGCTTGATGGTAACTCTAGTAATAGCTTGAGTTGCTTGTTAAGATGAGTTGCCTTGATCTGCTGCTTGACTTGATTGCTTAGTGGTAGTATGAGCCACTCTAGGAGCTCATCCTCTATGATCAAGAAACTTTAAAATCCAAACCCTAAGAAAGAATACAAGGTGGATATGATCTCTAGCCTCTAGGAGATCATCTAAAACCCTTAACCAAATCAATTCTGAAGTGACCCATTCTAGAAGTTTCCAAATCAATGAAGACCAATATCAAGCATGGATCTATTCTACTCAATCTACACTTCAACATAATCCAATTGATGATGCTTTGAAACCTTGTAACCCATCAAAAACATCCCCACTCATATTCTAGTCAAAAACCCTAAATCTGCTAAATTTGGATAAAGTCTGGAAACTATTTCAACACCACTTCTTTGAGTGCCTCTCTTTCTCAACCCTTGTGCCTTTTTGGTTATGCACTTGAACCATCTTGTAGAACATCATAAGTACTACCAAGTCCCACTCTTTACCTTGTCTAGACCATCCTCTAACCCACTTGCTCTTGATAGTTTCACAGGCAAGAAAATAATATTTCTTGCAAATCTTATCAATTAGCCTACTTGGTCAGAAGCTCACACCTTCACCCTATCTGCTATGGACCAACTCTTTGAATATTTGTGCTCTACTCATGAAGGTCTATCAATCCCTACTTAACTTGTTCCAATTGGATCCTTGTGCTTCTAAAACCCACATGGTTTAGAAGGCTATTTGATAATCTGTTTTGGCACCCTTATTTTGTTCAAAGTTTGAAATCAATTCTTGGAGAACTCAAGCATGATCAAGCTCAACTTATTCTACCTTGGTAATATACATGACTTTATCTATCCATACTTACATCCCATGTTCCAATGGGAGCTCTGAGCTCCAAGATACAACCATGTTTTGATGGTATGGAAATAACATCACCCTAGATCCTCCAACCCTTGTTTCCTACCAAAAATCAAGGTGTATTCTCAATACCAAAGGTTGAAAATTCTATATACACCTAGTGTGCATCATATACATTGATACAAATATTTATAAAATATTATCCACAATTATTGTGGCTCAAAAACTATTTAATTCATTTAATGGGCAAAACCTCCAAAACTCCTTCCATAAAGGAAAGTTTGGTTTTTGCCAAAAAACTTCCCTAACTTTAAGAAAAATTGAGTCCTATATATCATACCCTATCATCCCAATTCAAAAATAAGTATTTTTGCAGATTTTCAATAATTCTTTTGCCTATTTTCTTAGATGGCAGAAATAGAATAATAATTGTTTTAAATACTTTCCTTCATCAATAAATTCAGGGAAAAATCTCCTAAGTGTGTAATCATATTTGGGACCATATCAAGACCAAAAAATATCGTGGTCCAATCTAAATTATTCAATTAAAAGCCATAAAATAGATTCAGCAATAATTGAAGAATTGATATAAAGAGGATCTAAGCGTCACTGAAAAATCCCAAATAATTCCAAGAGGTGTCTATTGACCTTACCCTTCCCCCAAAACCCTTGCCCCCTCTTGCATAAGTAAAGTTCCTAGACTTCCTTCATAACCATCTAGTTGATCAATTTTGCACATTAAGCAAAACCTCAAATCAAAACCCCATCAAACCTCAACCCTTTGGGTCAGCCAAAATTCCACAGCACACCTCCCACCCTCTGGTCGATGTGCCGCTGTAGCATCACTCTCTTGTCCCTCGTGTTTGGAGCAAGTAAGAGAGAGAGAGAGAGAAACCTTGTGCATCTTGCAAAAATCTTATAGAATCAATGCATCATCTCTCACCACCCCTCCTTCCACTCACATGGCAAGTACAGGGTCCCACCTTACCCTCCTTGCACCCTAACCACTGCCCTAGCTCGCCCTAGCCTCACTCCATCCCTTGTTCTTTTTTTACCCGAGATAAAGAAGGAGAGCCAATATGGCCTTTTCAAATGTAATGACGCCCTCCACTACCTCCCTCGTACCCCACTCTACCGGGAGGCCCTATCAATAAGCAGCACCCCTCCCTTCTGTCCAAAATGGACTTGGTGCACCATGGACAACACTCCCTCGGTTTTAAGGCCAGAGGCCACCCCCGCTACTCACTCCACTCTCATTTTCCCTCTCTCCCTCCCACTCAACACCTCCCAGCACCCCTCCCTATCCTATGCTCTGACCTGGCCGGAACAAGGAAGGGAAGGCCTCTCGGCTGTTTCAAGAATCCGCTCGGGTGCCCTCTTTGCTACTTCTCTCTTCCTGCATGCTACTCCGTAGAGATCCCCTCAATGCCTTGATTATAACGGTGCCTTCCTCTCTACTGAGGAACCCCTAGAACGATGTCACCGGTGAACCTCCGAGACACCCGCCGGTCATCCTCGTGCGTGAGACCCTCCCCGACGATGAAGCTACCCGTGCTGACCCTCATCCTGACCATCGTCATGCTCCTCTTCTCTTGTGTCGCATACCCACCGCCGCAGGCGCTCAGGTGAGCTCCCCGTACCCTCCGTGCCGCCGCTAGGGTTCTGTCCCCGGCGCACACAACAAGGTGAGGACGAAAGCCCCGCGCTGTCGATCTGCCTTAGATCGAATGGCCCTCCTCCCTCCATACCCCTTCAGCCCTTTGAGCCACTGACTAGTGGGCCCGGCTCCCGCGGTAAAACTCCTTCCCTCCCACGTGATGTGCTGCCTCTTGGGCCAATTTTGCTCTAAGAAGCCCATCTCGATTCGGATCCGGCCCAGAGTTCCTGTCCAATTAATCAATTATTCCCAGATCTGAAACTGGTTGTTTGGTTTAATTCAAAATGAAAATGGAAAACAAGTTGTATTTCCCAGATCTAATTTTAACAAGTACCTTAGGGTTTTGTGCAACATGCAGAGCGAACCCACTGCTCAAAATAATATTCCTCTTTTTCTGGTAAAACAAATGCAAATAAGTATCTATTTTCACTAATAATTTATTTTTGTGAGTTTTACAAATCCAAATGATGTAAAACATTTTTGTAATTAAGGGTATCCTAGATACCTTGCATATCCCGCTGGCCCCATCTAAAATGGCTTCCTATTTTAACCCTGGTAAAAATTAACAAAAACATCCATTATATGAATTTGAGAATTTCTTTAGGCCAAACCAAATGTGATTTCAACCAAATTCCAACTCTGAGATCTCACAAAACCTCATATTTATTAAACCCTAGAAGCTCCAATTTGATTGAGCTCTCCTTAATTTATAATGAATAAAACTATATTGCGTATGGCTGTTCTAGTAAATAAATCACTTCAGTAGTGTTGTCTACCTAAAAATAGTAATTGAAATTTCTAATGAAAGGTAATTAAAATACCCACCGTATGACATTGGTACCATATGAAAATCTACTGTAGAATAAATATGGTAAAAAATACAAAAACCCTCTAGAACTTCCTTTGGGAATTTCCCGAGGGCACTCTGGTAAATATTTTGACACGATTCCAACTCTCAGTGAATCAGTACGTCAAACCATACACAACCATCTATGGAAATGATTTTAGGACCTACAGCACATTTCTAGTGAATTATTCCCTAAAACTAGAGTTTTATTCACTAGGAAATGCATACTAAATCAATGGATTTTGATAAAATAGTGAAACCACTTTTGTTGGTTTCATTTTATCAATACCTATCTGATGGTATCATATTTAAATAATTATATCATAAAGAACCAAGCCTTGGGCTTAAACTCCCTACTTAAGTGTTATACGCCACATAAATCATAAATAAAGCTCCACAAATGCAAATAAAGTAATTCCAACTGCTATGAACTCAATATATATCACAACCTACTGAAGTGTGTAATGTTTTATATGTATGTTTGTTGTTCTGTACTGGTTCTTGTATGCTCTGTATTGATTGTTGTATTGCTTGTTTGCATGTGTACTCTATGACGGCGATAATTGCGCTTGTATTGACGCCGAGAAGAAGAGATATTATTATTGGTATTGGTATTCTTGGTTATCTAAAGAAGAAGCCCAGGGACATATATTGCCAGTTTGCTGATCTCAGGCAAGCCACCTTGTTGCTCATAAGCCTTGTCCTACTATTTTACTTATGCATGTTCTATCTATTGTCTATGAAACTTCATTCTTTTATTATATGTTGAGCTATATCTGGTAGTGGACTGGCTCTGTCTACACCCATATTTTTAATTCCAGATGCCCGTTATGCCATTCCTCGAAATCCCAGGATTACCATTTTTGCGAGACATAATGGATTGGATATCACAGTACATCATCCATTACAAACCATACATAAGGTCTTACACAAATAAGGATCTCATGATCCAGTCTTAAGACAACAAGCAGCGGAAATAAAAGATAAGCGTAGCGGTGGGGTCCATCTTCAGGGGCACCGGCAATGCTGACGAAGGCAGATAGTCCTAGTTATCATAGCCGTCCTGTTGGCCGTCATCTTGATAGTCTCCTTCATAGTCTGGCCATGAGAATACCCAGGGACAAAAGCCATGAGTACTCTTTAAGTACTCGCAAACTACCTCTAACAAGTAATATAGTTCCAAGTTAAAGTGATAAATCTAAGTTTAACTATAAGGTTAAGTTTGAAACCTAAGCTGAGTTCTGAAGCAAAGAAAGATAAAATAAAGTTATAGAATCACTTAAGTTGGGAAACTATTGTCATAAACACAACCCTGTTATGGTCAAGTCAAGATTCATCATTCATTTCATAAGTTAATTTGGAAAACATCTGACAACGAAACAGTATGGCCATTCCAACTGTCCATAACCGCGGACGTGGCTATTCGAATAGTTTGACACTCTGCAGAGGTGGTACACTTTCACCACAAGATTCGATACATCTGTCATGGATAACCCTGAATCATCGTACTTAGTATGCAGATAATCAAACATAACCTTCCCTTTACACACCCTAGTATAAGCACCTCTCCTATGAGCATGGCCTCCCAACCATGACCATCAGTCATCTTGGGCACTCATAAGTGGACATCATGAGAGGTAGCCTCAGCTCAAACCTCTCCCGCGAGGGAACTAATACTAATGCATATAAATTTCTAGCTAAGCCTTACCCAATTCAGCTAGTGTGGTTGTACGATAAATTTGGAATCATATCGCATACGAATCCAACCATCAGTTTTAATAAAGGGTTAAGGCTCATGGCTCAACATTTTGACCATCATAAACTATTTGTGTTTCTCAACACATGTCAAAACATCTTAATAGAATGATTCATCATTCCAAGGTTTTCATAATTCATTTTCACCAAGTGTTCCCATCTAAAATGACTCAAGTTTTTGATCTACTCTAAACTACTAAGTTAAGAGTGTTCACTAAGGTGGAAAAGATGGGTTCAATCACATGCCATAGAATGACATCTAAAAGGTTTCTAAATAGGTCAAGTTTTATACTCTTTATACTACCTTCAAAAGAACTAAAGAACTTTGGGTAAAGTGAAGGGAGTAAAACTTGTAAATAAGACTTGGGGTATCTAATAGTCAAAGGAGTGTGACCAAAGCATGCCCAAAGCATCTTTGCTAAACCATCTAGTTTAATCCTAGCTTGATAAGTATTATACTTGTAGGTGTTAGCTTGCATTGTTCATGGTGGCTTGCCTTGTGAAGTGTAGTGGTTGAAGTTTTCTTCTTCTTCTTCTTCTTCTTGGTAGAACTCCTCCTCCTCGAAAGCTTGGTCGGTACTATCGTCTATCAATACATACGGAGTACACAATCACCAAACAATACTTAGCTAGGCTAATTAGAATTCTAAGACACACCTTTGCTGATTTATTATCATCTCAAGCATTACAAGTTTAATTTAAATAGTTTCACTCTTTTTAATTTAGAAAAGTAATTTCTACTCATTGAAAAATTAACTAAGATTTAATATTCACCACTTAAAATATGGGATCATGTGGACACATTTCATCACCACATATTCTAACATGTGAGAATGTGATTTAAGGATTGGATCAAAATTACTTTGGTTTAAGTTCAATATTTAATGATTTAAAGTGACTAGAAATGCCTGTATAGCATTATTTTGGTACTAGTCCAAATTCACTGCATGTAAACCTTAATATTATTACATAGTTAGGTAGATATGATGAAATGTGATTTTTGAGAGTTGGAATCAACTCAAAACCTATCGTAGTTGATTTTATTAAAATGTTGCAAGGTGCAAATGCTTCTGTTTTGTTATTTTTACTAGGAGAGATCTATAACTCTAATTGAATTAAATACAACGGGCTAGGATAGATAACTTCAATACCTTTCAGGCACAATTGGTTTCATGCAATTTGGATTTGTCAAACTCCCAGAATTGATTTTTAAACTAGTGGACAGAAACTAGATTAACTCTAATTGGAAAAGGCTAAATTTGAATTTCTAACTTGCGCGGGAACTAACTGGGCCGGCCCAGCTACGCACAGTGAGCGCAGCGGGCTGCCTGACATGCGGGCTCCACCAGTCAGCGGCATAGAAACACCGAAACGGTATCGGGCATTCTGGGCCACACGATCTAAAGACAATCTAACGGTGGGGAGTCATCATCGAGGACGGATTACTCCGGCGAGAGTCTGACCTAGACGCGATGGTGGGGGTCCCAGCAAGGTCGGTGAGGCGGGCAAACGTGCTGGTAGATGACGGCGAGGTGAGGCGCAGTTGCGGCGGAGCTTGGGGTGCCCTAAATCGCAGACGCCCTTCTCCTCCTGCTACGGCAGCTTTGGCTCCAATTCCGGTGAGGCAGATCTCAAGCGGCTTCGGCGAGAGGTGGGTGAGGTTCAGTGAGAGGTGGGGAGTGAGTGAGTGTGGAGAAAAGAGGCTGGGGTGGCCGCTTTATATAGGGTCGACGAGAGGGCAGAGCGAGCTCCGGTGAGGTCATCGGTGACGATGGTGCTGGGTTCTCTCAGCATGGGCGAGGGCGGCGATGGATTCTCTATCCCTCGGCGATCCTCTGGGCTTAAAGGTGTGGCAAGGCGAGGTCTAAGTTGTCAGGAGCGTGCAGTGCACTGAGCAAGGGCGACGGTGTTCAACGCGGTTCCTCCGGGCTGCTGGTCGCGAGGCGGCGAACGAGGATGTCTGGGCGGTTGCTGGGCTTGCTGCGGGTGCTGCCATGCAAGGCTAGGGCTTGGCGAGGCCGGTGCTGCTTTGGCGGGCGCGGCGATCCGGGGTGATCGGCATGGCGGACAGAGGCATGGGCGCGAGAAAATGCGGCTGGTCCTCCGCTCTATTTTGGTCGGGGGCTGGTCGAGGCGGTGCGGTGTGATGGCGCCTGTATGCCAGCGAGCGAAGGAGAGCGCGGGACGGGCTGGCGCGAGCTGTCCATGGTCGACCTAGTGCATGGCGTCGGTCGGCTTGGCACTGGAGCAGATAGGGGAGAGGGAGAGAGAGCTAGGGCCGGGGTTTTAGCTGGGGGGACAAGGGGACCGAGTTAGGCCCAAATGGTGACCAAATCCACTACTCACTATAGTGTTTTGGAAATTGCCAGATTTGTGTTTGCCACCTATTTGATGAAATGGCCGCAAGAGATCAAAGTTTGAATTTTGGTTTCAAATCTTTTGAGTGATCTCCACTAATGCTAGGTAGTCTCTGGTTGCAAGGGTTTTGAAAGTGGAGCTCAAATTTATGGTTTTTGAAATAGGGTGATCTAGACATATGCATTGAATTCAATTTTCACACGCCATTTAAAATAAGTATTTGAATGTTTTTAGCAGATCAAAAATTAGTCCTTGGTACCTCATTATGTGTACTAGCAAGGGGTGTAAAGATCCAGAATTATTTTTGTTGAGAAATGAGTGCTAGGAACACTCAAAGTAGTGTAATGGATTAAAATGATCAAAATGACCATACCTCCTTTTTAATTATTTTTTATTTGATTTTATTTGGGATTTGCTTGGGAAAGAGTTAGATGATGTTTAATTCACCATACAAACATTTTACAACCAAGGAATCACAAAACCATGGCAATTCAAATCAATTCCTAAATTAAATGCACATACACATGAATGCTTTCATGTTTAATTTGGAAAAGTTTATGTTAACCCTAATTTTGATGATTTGGATCTTGATAATCTTGGATTAATGTTTTGGGATGTTACAGGCTCCTCCAAACCATTACACATGTGTACTACCAAGTACACCCCCCTTGAGGACACCTACCCATCCATAGTATCTTAGATGGTGTAATAATCCATATCCCCTTGGAGACCCTGATTTAGCCAAAGCAAAGCTACAAGATGGGAAGACCTGAAAAAGTTTACAAAATGTTTTAGGGTAAAACCTTGGTGAGGTTTGACCTACCAAGGGAAGTCTGAGAAAGGAAAAAGGGTTTTGTTTTACAAAATGCTGAAAGAAAGATGGATGAAAAAGGTTTACAAAAACACACTCGGTTCTTTGCAGTTTTGCCAGAACAATTAACCCGTGCAACCACACTACCCCTATATGGGAAGCGGCTTGACCCAAAGGTGATCCATTCTGATGCCAGTGCCTCACAACTACTATAGGGGATAGTGATCCCCGGAGGCTGGGCCTTCTCTTATAAAGGTCCATGTGGAACGAACTGTCTACGGGCGGACAGGCGTTCCTATGAGCTCACTTTGTGTAGTGTAAAATACGCTCCGGTTGGTCCTCGGTACCCGACGTCCCGGTTTTGAGGGGAAGAACACTCATAGGGTAGGCGCTTGTATTAGAGTGGATTTTCCCGAAGGTACCTTTCGATTATCCGAAACCCGCATAGTAGTGTATGATGATCCACGACTGTTCGTGGTGGATGTATCGGATCTTGTGGGAAAAGTGTACAACCTCTGTAGAGTGTAAATCTATTCGAATAGCCGTGTCCATGGTTGGGAAGGTTGCTACAGAGCAGTGCTGGTTTTGTTTTGAAAAAGGATTTCGGAAAGCAGTGGCTTTGGAAATGTTTTGACCATGGGATGGTCAAAAAAGGATACATGTTTTGACCATGGGATGGTCGGAAATGAAGGTAAGGAGTTTGGTCATGGGATGACCGGAAGGAGGAACAAATGGGTGACTCAATCCTAGTGTTTTCCAAAACTTTTCCGAAAGGTTTCAAAAATGTTTTACAAAAGCTTTCCACAAGATATGTAGATGCTATATCTACAAGAGAAACTATTTGAGAAAAGAACCTCCATTAGAGCCCTCGTACTACCACAACCATAATGCATATCCTCTTGTTATTTTTGTTATCTTAAGGTGGTTTGCTAGTACATTCAAAGTACTCACTGGCATTGTCCCTGGCTATTAACTCTGTCAGATATCAAGAAGATGGTGACGATGACGACTATGCGAGCTAGGACATTCTCCCAGTCAGTTACCTGTAGGGTAAGGCATGACTCGGGCTCTATGCTTTATGAAGTTCCGCTGATGATGATTGATGTAGCCATAATGGCAATTAAGGTATGAAATATATCTGCTTAAGTAATGGATGTTTACTTTGATACTTGTCGGTTATGTGCCATGACTAACTGATCATGGGATCGTGGTGTATGCATAACAAGGATTCTCGGAGGATTAATCCGGGGGCACCACATTGTTAATCTTGGCACTGATCGCGGCAACATTGTCACGGTACTCGGCCTTCGATCAGTGCATCATTCATGTTAATTGAAATAGGAATTCTATAATTACACTCCAGGTTCGAGGTGAATACTAATACAGATCAAAAAATCCCCGTTGAATCTATTGACCACAGTGTTAAAAATGGACCTAAAGATCTATTCATGACCACGATAAACTAAACCTAATCACAAAAAATCCATAGTGAATCTATGAAGAGTGGTATTAAGGAAAGACGCTCCATCCTACGCACCGTCGGAGGCCATACTGTGGCGGCGACCAAGCGTCTAGACTCAGCATGCTGGATTCTTCGACAGCCGGAGCCGGCGACGGGCATCAGCTTAGCCCCAGAATTTATGTTCCAGTTCACACGGACCTACGATCCGAAGAAGAATATGTCGAATTTCAGTTTCGAAGAAATTGTTGCGGCGGCACGGATGGTCCAACTGAACCGGGACTGGTGCACGCAAATCGCTCGTGCATGAACGATGCAGATTTCTTGTAGTTTGGCGAGAAGGCAATAGATCAGTTTGGGTTAAATGATCAAAGAACTTATGTCCTCTCAAGGCAATTGGCCAACCAACTTTTCTGGTGGAGACTGTAGTTTCTTCAGTGTAGAATAGTTAAGTTCACACTGAAGAATGGCTTTTGTAGATGAAATGCTGACGAATTGTTCTATAAACTAGTAGGAAGTTTAGCCAACTTTTGTGCAGGTATAAGACCCTTTTGTATGGAAGTACTACTGTAGTAAGCAAATACTATCAAGTATCTATTTTCTTCAATTACTAGTCGTGGATAAATCTAGTTAACTGGCATTTTTTTATCCCAGACTATAGATTTTGCGTCTACAGTCTGTGCTATAAACCATTTTTCCTTTGTCTTGTGTTGTCTGCAAAATGGTCATGCCGTTCAACGTGTTACAAATATAGCTACATTGTACTTGAAGAGGAGATGGACTACATTTTCCTGGCATCCACAGAATTGACATTGCTCATTGCGAGACCACCCTCTTTTCATGAGGTTGTCCTTGGTTATTCATAGAAATTATAAAGCACAGTGTTTAACTACATCGATTCAAACTATTACACACACACTACATAAATTCATTACCAACACATACTACATCGATTCAAACTATTACACACACATACTACTTCAAATTCATTACCCACATGTACTACAAAGATTCAAACTATTACACATTTTTAGTCGATGCTAACTTCCTGCTACGCTCTCCATACTACAAATTCATTATCCACACATACCACGGCAATTCACTTGAGCTATGTCTTCACTTGAGGGAATCAGAACCACTAGCTCGTCCAAGCCTAGTTCCCCCACCGAAACTATGTGTGTCATCGCAAAACGGTGGTGGTCCTGTGCCATCGATCCTTCCAGGCCAACACTGCAGGCGATGAGGACGCTTTCTGGCAGCCTCTTCGGGGCCCTGAATGCCATTTACCGATTCCAGAACCTCCTCGAGGAGGATGATAACCAGGTTCTTCCAGCAAAGCTGTCACCCTGCCCTGCTTGGAATGTGCACCTCGTACATCTTAGGAACAGCGTCAGGATCTTTCAGCCACGCCTTTACCTTGATGACCCATCTATCACTCGGTGGCACGATATCCACCAGCTCGCTGCCACGGCTATTAACGACCTGCTTGAGGCCCTCTGGCTCCCAATGGGAGGCCGTCAAAGACGAGTTTGGAGAAGAAATGAAGCTGCCCCAAGTGATCGTCCCACCCACAGGCGCGATGCCAACGCATGAAGCTCATTTTCTCCCCACAGCACTCGAAAGAATGGGAAGAATGCAGAACGTGCTCAGTGTCTGAGTTGTGCTCGAACCGAATGAAAAAATCGAATGGTGGCACGCATACCTCAATCTTAACCTCATTTCATCTGATCCTAGAACGAGACCTAAAAGCCGACAGCAACTCTGCCAGCGACACGGCGGGACGGACGCCCAGCACGGTGGCCATGAGAGCATGGTCGTCGAACTGCTATGCCAGGGCTACCATGCCTAGGGTGTGCGGCAGCACGCAACTTCCTGAGGCGGTCGCCGGCCTAGATCGCCTGACGGGACACGCTCCGCCGTGCGAGAAGGACTAGCCAAAGGCGAGATATTAGTGTGGGACGCGAAGCTCCGATACGACGGACGATGCGACGGCGACGGCTGCGAGCTTCAATTAGAGGCGTGGGAGGTTGATCGGACATGGCAGGGATGCAAATTAGACCAAGTGCGAGCTCCGATCTGAGACGAGCAGCCGGAGCTGAGCAAATGTTATAGGGAGGGGAGCAGGGGAGAAGACCAGAGCAGAGCAAAGAAGTATATCTGGTCCACTCAGGGATCTGGTCCATGCAAGGGTAAGCTATTCCACGACCGCAAAAGATAACAAGGAATACTGACAGGGTGGGCCAAGGAGAGTTGACCTAACGGCGGTATTTGAGTTCAACCGTTTTTCGTCTGGTTCAAACAACCGTTTGGCCATTAGATTTGTATTCACCCCCATTAGGCCCTTTTGGACAATTGGCGATTCTACTACGGCCCCTCCGCGCGATTGATGACAACTCGGGTACCAGGATGCACTCTCCTAGGAAGTTTGCTACCAAAAGCGAACAATCTTGCTGGTGACTCCTCCAGCAGGGCCGGTGGTGGTGGAGACTCCTCCAGCGCCATAGCTTAACTTTCCCGTTGCAGCGAAGGTGCCGGCCTGCACCACCGCGCCATCAGGCAGCCACTCCGCCACTTGCGTGCTCAAGCCTGTCGGTGGCGGTGCCTCGACATTGGACAAGTTCGACACCCTCAAGGTAACTAACTAATTAAAGTGAGAGTTGGGAGGCTTAACCACACCGATGACTTGATCTCCATTTAACTAATGCCCAGCCTACATGTCTTTTGCAGGGAGACACTCCTTGAACTCTAATGCACTGGGTGGGCGGCCAGTTGAAGGATGGTGCTAAGGGTACTATCTTTCAACTGGAGAACCACAAAAAGCACAATGTCACAAGGCCACCCAACATGAGGAGGGTCAGATATAGTATGGTGCTTCACGACTACGAGCAAGTGGAACCTCCCTCTCAACCTCAAGGATGGGATGATGACGAGACGGCAGCTGTCCACAATACCGGCTTCGGCTACTTGTACCTATGGCCAAAGATCCATATCCATTTCGGGACGGAGGACTAGCTCAACATCACCCCAGAGGCAGCATAGCCAGCACATGATGAAGACTTCGAGAAGGCAGACTTGGCCAACATCAAACAGGATCCCTATGATGATGATGGAGAAATTGACCCGAACTTCGGCGACTAGTTTGTTAACACAAGGTTTTCTGATTGGTATAAGCCGGCACCATCAGGCACACATCAAGTTGCGGATACCCAACCAGCACCGGCGAAACCCCCTTGCCAGGTGCGTCTCTTCCCAACTAGTCAGGAGACGCTGCCACCACCGCCTTCACCCTCCATAAGGCGATCGGTGAGGTGAACATGGTGGCTGACACCACAAAGGGCAGGAATCAGGGTCACAAAAGGAAGCCTAAGGGTGACCGGGGCAAGGATCCAAATCTTGTTCTTCGGGCTCAGGACGGCCCTGCAGGGCAAGCCAGGAATCAGCAGTATGTGGCATGTGCACCGATGATGTGTAACTCTTTGCTCGAGGTCGCAAGCTCTCAAACGCGCAATCTTCATTATAGCTGTCTCACATTTGAGGAGCTCCGCATTCGTGAGAACGATCAGTCGTACCTCATTTTCAAGGCTAAGGTGCCTTATGTGCCGTGGTTCGTGAGTGTACCCTCCGAGGATATCTTCTACATGCGGCATACCGACATCTTCGACATGTTGAACGGGTTCCGGCTGCACAATACCCTAGTCCAGCTATTCTCCCTCAATATGGCCATGCAGATCACCAGAGACAATATCCCAGGCATATAGATAGTGGATCCCTACTTCATGCATGACGTCGTCCTGAAAGATGCTGAAGATATAACGCTAGCGACTAACTACCTCTCAACCTTCCTGCAAATATACTCGGACTAGGATGGGATTCTCCTTCCCTACCACCCCATCACTGAGGATGATCGGATAGGCTGTATGCTCATATGATTGAAATTGAAACACTCAACAGTTGTGTACCTCGACTCAAACAGTACGATCCTGAAAAACTACACCAATATCAAGAACATTCATGATGGTGCTCTCATCGGCTACATCGCAATGGGAGGCATCAAACAGGCAACACCACATGTGAAGTTCGGCGCACACGTGTTCTGCCACAACACCAAGTTCGCCTACATCAAGCAGCCGTCTTGGAGAGGGAAGGATGCCTTCTACGCCATTTACAACATGAAGGCATTCTTCCATGACAGGGAGAGCAAAACGCTTCCATCTAACGTTGCGAAGTGGGCTAAAAGGCTTCCAATAATACATGATCGCAACCTAAGGTAGAACTTCTTCGACATCCAGGAAGAGATCGCGACAATCATGCACCAGGGAGTCATGAAATCCGGGGCACCTTCTACGGCGGCCATACACCACCCAATAGGGAGATAGACGAACGGTTAGCGCAGCAGGGTAACCGCAGGACGTTCATGCAGATGGCGAAAACTCGGTTGCCCCCGCAAAGCCGACTCAACAACCGAAGAAGTCTTGATGATTGCATTGCCTGGGTAGCTAGCTGTTAGTTCCAAACTCGTGTTGTAACCTCTTATCACTATGTTATGTTTTTTCATCAATCGTTGAACTTGATTGTGAGTGACACTAGCTAGTTATTTGTGTTATGAACTATTTGAAGTGGTTATTGCTTTTCATTCATTATTGATGCTCTACTTCTTGTGGTTTTATTTCTTTGTCTTTCTTTGAAATGCCGATGATTAAAACGTGTTGTGGCAGCATGTGTGTGACCATGCCGTTGCTGGATCTGGTGTGCCAAGTAGACTAGAGGTTGGTGCATATACTCTACTTGCTGCACCAGATCCATCAGCGATATTGTCATTTTCCGCGCCCAACCTAAGTATGAGGCAAGTAGACTTGTAACAATATCGCCCAAGTAAATACTATTTCATCTCGTAGCCCCAAAGTCGAAAGAGGACAAATAATTTCGAGGTTCATATACATAAGACATAATATGTTGAGCGGTAAACCAAGGAAAGGATTATGGGTCCACGTGTCAACGACTCCTTTCGACACAGCAAACTCGAAATGAGTCATTGTCGTGGAGGCCGAATCCTTTACTTGCTTAACAATTGGACATATCATGCCCATGCTTTATGAATCATGGAAGTATTTCTCTTCTTTTATCTTTGGCGATACGAATACATTAGATAGCGTGAATTAAATGAAATGGTGAATTATGTAGTTTCAAATATCTGATTGTAGCCCCAAAGTCGAAAGGAAATACATTCCTTCACTGCTATTCGTTTAGCATTGGCGACATTGTTATATGAATCGTGGAATGATTTCTTTCCTTTCGTCTTTGGAATGTAATGATAAACTATTTCATCTCGTAGCCCCAAAGTCGAAAGTGGACAAATATTTTCGAGATTCATATACATAAGACATAATACGTTCTGTGGCAAGCCAAGGAAGGGGTTCTGGGTCCACAACAATGACTCCTTTAGACACACCAAACTCGAAATGAGTCGTTCCGTGGAGACCGAATCCTTTCCTTGCTTTTCCACAGAACATATCATGCCCATGCTATATGAATCGTGGAAGTATTTCTCTTGTTTTTTCTTTGGCGATACGAATAGTATGAGGCATGAATCCAAGTCATTCTTGGTTTTATTTTTTTTGGTCTTTCTTCGAAATGCCAATGATTAGAACATGTTGTGGCGTCATGTGTATGACTATGCCGCTGTTTGATCTGGTGTGCCAAATAGACTAGTAATTGGGGCATATACTCTACTTGCCGCACGAGATCAAACAGCGAGCATTGTTATTTCCATGCCCAACCTAAGTATGGTGCACTAATGCAAGTCATTCTTGGTTTGCTTTTTTGTATTTCTTCAAAATGCCGATGATTAGAACATGATTTCTTACATCTTGTTGAACCCATATATATATGCATGATCTTATCTTGTGAATTGCTATTGCTTTCCACTGACATAGATAATATCATCTATCTTGTGTATAGGAGATGGCGAAGAAGTTCTATGTCGTGTACGTGGGCAAGGTTCAGGTGTGTACGAGGAGTGGGAACCCTGCCAGAAGAAAGTGAACGAATTCTCGGGCAACAACTACAAATGCTACAAGACTAGAGAGGTGGCGGAAGAGAAGTGGTGGAGGCACCCGAGGAAGAAGTGGAGGAACTTCCTCGTGATCACAACCTTGTTGCTCTTTCTGGTAGGTTATGTGCTCTACTTCATCTGGATAGAGCTCTGTCGTCGGAGTTGTAATGTGATTGTGAACTCGTACTCGGAGGTGTGAACTTGTGGCACAAACACTTGGTGTTGTGTGAAAACTTGGCACTTGTTTATCTATGAACTCGTATGTCGCGAATGATGTGTAATGTACTTGTATTCATGCTGGTTCTATTATGCTTTGGCCAATTGCAAGTTTCTGGAAAATTTTGTGATGTTTATACTGTATTCTGGATTGTATTGTATATTTGAATACCTATAAACTATTATTTGAATATTGCTGTAAAACATGAATTTCGAAAATATATCCGAGGCGCATATATGAAGTATAGGAGGCACATATAGGATACTATAGGAGGCGCATTCTACAACATATGTGAGGCACATATCATATGCGATGCGCCTCGCTTATATGAAGTATAGGAGGCGCATATGATATGCGCCTCGCATAACAAATACTAGAGGCGCATACCATTTGCGCCTCAGATAGGGTTCTTGGTGCGCCTCGGGTAGGGTTTTCCCTAGTAGTGAAATCATGGGTAGGATAATTTTCCTCATGCTTTTCAACTCCCTCGATGCATAAGAAATCACCTTGCCATTCTGCATGAGAACACATCCAAGGCCAACTAGAGAAGTATCAGAATATACTGTAAAGTGTAAGATTAGATGCTGACACCAATCGATCCTTCAATAAAAAAAAACTACACTCAAACTCCTCTGTCCAATGAAACTTCACCCCTTTATGTGTAAGCATGGTTATTGGCTTGGCAATGATAGAAAAATCCCTCACAAAATGCTTCTAATAACCAGCCATTCCCAAGAAACTTCTCACCTCCTTTAGATTAGATGGTTGTTCCCAGCTAACTACAGTGGAAACCTTGCTAGGGTCAACAGAAATACCTTCACCATTAATAACATGTCCCAAATAGGCAACTTCTGAGAGACAAAACTCACACTTCTTCAACTTAGCATAGAACTTATTCTTCCGCAATGTCTCCAGCACCACGCTCAAATGATGTTCATGATCTTCCTCCGTCTTGGAGAAAATGATAATGTCATCAATAAATACCACGACAAAATCATCATACTTATGGAACATGATATTCATCGCCTCCATGAAATAACCAGGTGCATTCGTTAGTCCAAAGGACATAACCTTGAACTCATGATGTCCATACTTTGTAGAGAACGTCGTCTTCTCAATATCCTCTTCTCACACTCTTAGTTGATTATATCCTGACTGCAAATCGATCTTTGAAAATACCTTGACACCCTTCAGTTGATCAAATAAGTCCTCAATATGTGGCATCGGATATTTGTTCTTGATAGTCACCGCATTAAGAGTCTGATAATCACTACACATTCGTAGAGTCAAATATTTCTTCTTAGTGAACAAAACAGGAGCTCCCCAAGGTGAAACACTATGCCGGATCAAATCCTTGGCTAGCATATCATCAATTTGCTTCTTCAACTCATCTTGAAAAGGATGGGCTAAACGATATGGAGTGATTGAAATTGGGCGTGCACCGGGAATAAGGTCAATACAAAACACCACATCCCGCTCTGGCGGCATACCTGGTAGCTCACTAGGAAAAACATCAGGATAATTTCTAACCACATGAAAGTTCTCAGTATTCAACTCTTTACTCGAGTTCCCCACAAAATCCCAAAGAAATCCATTCTTTATTACTCTCCGACCTGGAAACATGCTAGCCAACACTAATAGAGAATGTTTAGGTGCACTACACTGAAAGATTAACTGTTTACCGGACGGAGCCTCCAATTTGATGGTCTTCCAAAAACAAGATATAACAGCCCGATAGCAATGTAGGCAATCCATACCAAGAATAACATCAAAGGTTGGTAAGGGAATTACCATAATATTTGCCACAAAATCTTCATCATCTATTGAAATCAAACATCCCAAACATACTACGGAACTAGTGATCAATCCTCCTGGGGAACTAACTCGAACAAATTTAGAAATCTCTTTGCTAGATAAACTGACTTTCTTGGCAAAGTCAAGTGACACAAACGAATAGGTAGCACCAGAATCAAAGAGAATTAAAGCATCATGCGAATCAACTGGAAGTATACCTGTAACGACATCTGGACGTCCCAGAGAAGAAATAGTAGGCATGGCATAGATCCTAGGAGGCGCTAAAGAAGAAATCCCAGTATTATGTTGTGGTGGCGGTGGAGCAGTAGGTGGTGCAGGTAACTTAATTGGGGCATGCGGTGTAGGAAGTGGAGTAGCTGACCAGTAATAACCTGGCGGTGGAGCTGGGAATTGTTGAGGCCGAAATTGCGGTGATGGATACGCCTGATAGTGTGGCCAAAGCTGCTGAGAAGATGCCATCATATGCACTGAACCCTGGGAAGATTTGGCTGCTGATGCTGAACCACGAGAGGCTCAACTCCGGAAGGCCCTCCTTTAGAAGATCTGGCCACCTCCCACTTGATGACAGAGTTTGGGTTCTCCCTACAGACCCTACTCATGTGCCCATGCCTGCCACACTGACGACAAGACCCAGAAAAGTCACACTCAGCAGCACACTGACCCTCTCTGCACTTGTAACATCTCAAAAATATTAAACAAGCTTAAAAAGTTCTAATCACCCAAGATTAGGGTTAACAAAAAATTTATTCCTTAAACCCATGTGAGTGCACGTGTGATTTATATTAATGCATGAATGCTTGCATTTGCCATGTTTGATTTCTATTAATGATAATATTACTTTAAAGAGGAATACCATATCATCTTGGTCAATTCCAAACAAAATCAAATAAAAAGAAAATCAAATATGAAGCATATGATCAAATGGTCACTTTGGCCAAAATTAGCCACTAGCCCACTTTGGGCATCTCTAGTAAAAGATTTCAAACAGAAACAATTCTATTTCTTTTCACCCCTTGCGAGACCAAGTAATAATGAACCCACACAAACTTTACAAGTCTACATAAACCAATTTCAAACCTATTTGAGAGGCAATTCAAAATTGAATCAAGTATAGGTGCATAGATCACCATTTTGCAAAAACCACTCAAACCAACCTGACATGGAAATCCCTAGCAACCAGAGATACTCAAGCATGTTTCCAACACACCCACCAAAATTAATTCAAAAATTTGAATCTTTATCTCATGCGGCCATTTAGTCGAACACCTAGCAGACAGAGTATAGATTACCAACTATCTACTATTTTGGATCACTCAATTGCTCACCAATTGTACTGCAATGAGCCTCAGTAACTCACTCACGATCACCCCAGTACCTGGCCGTGCAATGGAGAAGCTCCCCTTCGTCGTTGCACCAGTGCCATGTCATACCCGAGCATGTCCATGTCGGTCGACCATGGACAAGACGCCGCACGTCGCGCCGCTCTCTCCCACGACCACGAGCAGGTAGGCGTGACCTCACCGCACCTCTCTGTCCACCCCTTGAACAACAGCGAGTAGTGGAGAAGCCAGCGCAGCCACGCCCGTTTAACTCGCAGCCATGCCGAGAGCACGCCAGAGCGCCTAAGCCACCTCACGCAGCAACGCCACGCCTCGCTCTCTCCACGCGTACCCGCACTCGCCGCGTCACTTGCCACCTGCTAGACACGACCATTCGCCGCCGCGTGCCCCGTGACCACCGTACTCAATGACGAACACCGCCGTACCCGCACAGAGCACGGACCTTTCCCGACTGACTGAGACTGTGCCTTGTTGCGCCATCACGCACGTGACGATCGCTACAGTCCACCGCATCGACCCATGCCATCTGCCATGCCTATCGCGACCTGTACCAGCGTCGCCGATGAGCCCAAGCCATGCCGCCCTGCCTCCATCGCCGGTGTATCAATAGGACCCTCCCCAGACCTCAAATGGCACACCATTCCACTCCTCTCTCTCTCAGATACCTCCCAGACCCTTCCCCAGAGCAAGGCGAGCACCACGTCGCCGTAATTTGGCCGGAGCCGGCCGTTGTAGGGAAGGAAGGGCGCCGTCGATTGGAGCTACCCCAGGTGCCACCGCAATCACCGTTTGACACACCCTCATCTACCAGCCCATTTTCCCCCATCACTAGACCTAGCTAGAGTCCTGGTAAGCCTCCGACGAGCCCCCCTGTGCCGCTTGGTTTAGAGTCTTGCGAGACCTCGACGACATAGATGATGAACCTCAGTCGTCGATCTTGTTCTAATCGGAGCGCTGATATTAGCTGGTACTATTTCGTTTAGAGAGAGCCGCTGACGCATGGAACCAACCTGTCAGCAGCTTGCTGGGCGCGCACTGTGCAGTTGGGCCGGCCCAAGTTCTTTCCCGCGATGAGCTCAACGATTCAAATAGAATTTTGCCATTTAGTTAAAAACTCTATTATGTAGCTGTATTAAAAATTGAATTCAAAGAGTTGTACCAAACCAAATTACATGATTCCAATTTTTTTAGAAAGGTATTGAAAATATCTAATCACTACCGTTGGCTTCAAACTATTTGAAATTATAGATCACCTATACTAAAAATAACAAGACAAAGACTTTTACCACTACAAACATTTTTATAAAATCAACCATAAATGCTTTTGAGTTGAGTCCAACTCTCAAAAATCACATTTTCCATGCTCTACATGAATATGTAAAAATATTTGGTTTTACAGATATTAAACATGGATTAGTATTGAAAGAATGCTATATAGGCATTTCTAGTAACTTTAATATTATTAAATAGTAATATTAAATCTTATAATATATGACCACCTCTTTAAATCACATTCCCAAGTATTAGAATATGTGGTGATGACATGTGTCAATATGATCCCATAATTTAAGTGGAGAATATTAAATGTTAAGTATTTTCAATGAGTAGAAATTACTTTTCCCAAAATAAGATAAATAAGAATGTGTCATTATTTCATGTGATGATTGAGATGATGGTAGGTCATCTAGTGTGAGCCTTTGGGTGCTAAATAGAAATACTAAAGTATTGTTTGGTGATTGTGTAGATCATATGTATTTATAGACGCTAGTACTGACCAGGGCTACGACGAGGAGGAGTACTTCAAGGAAGAAGAAGAGAACTTCAACGAATGCACTCAACAGGGCAAGCTATCAGTGCGAGCTAACCTATGTAAGATGCACTAGGCATGCTTGGTTATGGAACTTTGATTATACCCATCCCAAGTTTGTCTTGCAAGCTTTACTTCTCCTTTTACTAAAGTTTCTTACTTAGTTAATGAATTGTGATTAGTGGAAAATAGGATGGGTACCATCAAGATCATAGAACTAGCCTTGGATACTTATACTTGAGTACCACTCCTCAATAGTGATATCCTCAACACTAGTGGATAGTGCTAAGCTAAAACATGATCACTTTAGATGGGAATACTTGGAGAAAAGGATTATGAAAACCTTGGAATGAGGATTCATTCTATTGAAATGTTTTGACATGTGTTATGAAATGAAGGGAATATGCCCGAGAGGCAATAATAAAGTGGTTATTATCTTATTCCATGTTTATGATAAATGTTTATTTTACATGCTATAATTGTATTGATCGGAAACGTTAATACATGTGTGTTTAATAAACAAAAAGGGTTCCTAGTTATGCCTCTCTTATAGACTAGCTCGTTGATTAACAAGATGATCAAGGCCTGATCATGGACATTGGATGTTGTTAATAACGAGGTCACAACATTGGTGGAATGATGTGATGAACATTCATCTGAAGTATAGCATTATGATCAAAGTCATTATGTTTATATTGCTATAACACTATACGAAGTAATCTTTATCCTTAGACCATGAGATCATGTTAATTGCTAACACCGGAAGAGTATCTTGATAACATCAAACGTCACACCGTAACAGGGTGACTATAAAGATGGGTTCAGTGCTACGAAGGTGTTATGTTGAGGCTCATGGATCAAGAATATAATTTTTCAATCCCGATGACGGATAGATATACTCTGGGCCCTCTCGGTGATATCACATTGAGATAGCTTGCAAGCAAGTGATGTGATCACTAGAATGTCATATCACGGGAACGAGAAAAGAGTGCATGTCAGTAACGAGATCAAACTAGGTATGGAGATATCGATGATCGAATCTCGGACATGTAATATATCGCGAGACAAAGGGATTTAGTTACAAGCGTTAAAGGTTCTCACGATCATAGAAGTCATCGTTGAATATGTAGGAGTCAGTACGGATCTCCAGGTCCCGCTGCTGATTATTGATCGGAGAGGGGTCTCGATCATGTCTGCATTATTCGCGAACCGTAGGGTGACACACTTAAGGGATACCGACACCATTTGGAGCAAATATGTTTCAGATAAAGATTTAAGAAAGTGCTGGAATTATTTCAATAGACACGGAAACTGTTTCGGGTGAAATTGCTGAAATTGGTTCTGCATGTAATATTGAAATGTTGTAGGGGGTTTTATGTGAATGTTTGTTAATTAAAGTAATTAACAAAATTCTGAATAAAAATAATAAAAGAGTTTTATTAAATGAGAGAGCATTAAATTTGGAGAAATTTAATGCATTTAAAGTGGAGACTTTAAAAGAAATGTGAAGAGGCATTTTAATGTGGAGGGGTTACCACCACATGAATGGAGGAGGTGAAGAGACACCTCCTCCATGCGCCGGCCATGAAGGAGGGGCACCCCCCTCCTCCTATAAAAGGCCACCCTCTCCTCACTTCTCAAACACACCTCCTTGTGAAGGATCTCTCTCCCCCTATAGTATTATTCCCCCATGGTCTCGGATTAGCGAGATACATGTTCCCGATGGCTTTATTTGGAAAGGAGTTGCTGCTTCCACTGCTTTGCTGGAGCGAGGGACGGAGGTTGTCGGGGTACCGGACGTGTGCGCGATCATGGATGCACCGCTGCTTTGCGGTGCTGGACTTGGTGCTGCTAGAGCTGGATCTGATGGACGTGCTGGAGTCGGACCTATTCGGACTTCCTCACGATCTTGAGATCGGCAAGTGTACGACTACATCAACCACGAGTTCCTACTCGTTAACAAAACTCGTTGTCTTCAAGGGTAAGTTCTCATTGGATGTATGTCCACGCGTTGCTTTGTACCTAGTAGATAGATCTTGGCGTGCAGTTCACACCGTAGGAATTTTTTTTGTTTTCTATGCTGCGGACCCAACAGTGGTATCAGAGCCTGATCTATGCGTAGGTGCTTTGCACGGGTAGTACACATATGTTTATATGTGGGCGATGATGATCATGTTATTGCATCTTCTATGTATTTTGGATATTGGTGGCATAGTGGGATGAAGCGGCCCGGACCAACCTTACATGTCATCGTACATGAGATCGGTTCCACGACTGACATGCAACTTGTTTTGCATAAGTGGCTGGCGGGTGTCTGTCTCTCCTACTATAGTCAATATCTGATTTACAACGAGTTGCTAATAACTTGGTTATCCTCATTGTGGTTCATGTTCGTAGGTAAGAACGGTTCTATCTCCGAAAGCCCTAAGCCACGTAAAACTTGCAATTGGTAAATTAGAGGCGTCTAGTTTAGATCGTTGTTGGGCTAGTGTCTTGATATGGTATTGTTGTAAGTAGATGTATTATAGATACTCTTACAACACACTCAACGTGTAAGTTCCATAGACCTTGGCCTTACACACAAAGGAATGGTAGAGATCATACCACGATGCAAGTCATAGAGATCAAATGCATGGACCATATCATCTCACTTTACAGATTAGATGTTAGCATCTTATACTGCTAGTTTGGCGCTTTCTGTAGCATTTTAAGATGATCCCTCATTTAGATATCAAGATAAAAATGTGTTCTTCCTTAAGTATGCACCATTTTATGGATCGTGTTTCGAGACATCACGTGATGATCGGGTGTACTCGACTCTACGCTTTCATACAAACGGGTGTAAGCCAGTTTGACACACGCGAATACTAAGGTTCTTACTTGGAGAGCCTAGCATGTACAGACATGGCCTCGGAACACGGACCAAAAGGTTAAGCATGAGTCATATAGTTGATATGATGACCATATATATGCTTGCCTTTGAAGCTACATCAACTCACGTGATGATCGGACATGGTGTAGTGGATTTGGTTCATGTAATCACCAAAAAGACACGAGGGATGTCGTTTTTAAGTGGGAGTTCATTTCTAATTTGGATTAGTCGAACCAAATTTGTCATAAATTAAATCAAAGTGAATTTGCATAGTTTGTTCTAGTCATTGACATTCGTTTTCTACCTTATGCTTAGTTTCTATTTGAGATAATAGAACTATAGAATTCTGGATATTTACTTTACGAACTGGTATCGTATTGTTTTGAATGTCAATTTAAAGTTTATAAGTCCTATTGCAAACTTTCAGCAAACTCTATTTACTCCATGAAGTTTAATAAGTAGTATTAAATCAAGAGTAAGAATTCCAATGTTAGTATCTAAAGTATCATGTTTGCCTCCATGATTATTGATATCCAAAAGTTGTTTTAATATCAAGATTATATTGGAGCTGAAAATTGTTTCAGAAACCATCATGTGTGAAAGATATTGTGATATCTGAAACAATGTTTTTGGTTGCATTATGATAGAGTATTATTTAGCAAAATACATGTTCTCATATTGTATGAGAATTTGTGAAGATTGGAGACGCTAGGCGTCCTAATCTACCAAAAAGGTTTTGGGAACTGATATTATACTCGCGATTCTTCCTTATAGGCTATAGTAGCTTGATCATGAAAGTTGTCATGATAAGGATGAATAGAAGATGTAAGTAAAATGTTTACAACACTAATAGATTACTAAAGAATAGAATTTTGAAAGAATTCCAAACATTTGATGATGGTGATCCACTTCAAAGTGCAAGTCCAAAGGTATTAGTATTTGACTATATACAAGCTTTGTACCATGTGTCATGTTGATGACACCACTATTGATGTTGATAGATTCTTTTAAAAGAAAAGGAATTGCTGAAAGAGAATCTATAAAATATTTGGCAGAAAATAAAAGGTTGGAGATGTCCAACTTGGGTATATAGAAGATATACATGTTATGGTTGTATTCCTTACTGATTAAACAATGTGGTTCTTAGGTATTGGATACCGGTATTGGATACCGAATTGGTTGGTATGAAGTGTCATACAGGACAACGCAATTCATGAACTGCAATGGCCTAAGTAACTAGCAAGAGAAATAAGTGACGATGATCATCGAAAACAAATAAAGTGTTATTATGCTTTTTGTTGTCGTCAAACCTAGCCTTCAAGATTTTTTTTAATAATTGTTATTTTGTTCCGGTATTACGAGAACAATGGTTGTTCAAATAATTACCGTATTCCATAAAGGATGGATGAACTTTTACAAGTCTAGTGGGAGAAATCACATCCATAAACACTATTGCTAAAATGTCGCAAGACAAATGATTGAAAGATCACTTATGAAGTGACATCGCTGTTTAAATTATATTGGAAAGAAAACATGAAGAAACTCCATGTTGATGGATTTTTGGAGTCTTTTGATTTTGATCAGTTGACTCTTGTGAGACTTTCCTCCATATAACTAAAACTCCGTTCATAGGGCAAAGTGGAACGAATGACTAGCTTATTGGAAATTGTGCATGCTGATGTACATAGTCCATTATGTGTAGCCATATGCGATTCATCTTTTTACTTCATATGCTTTCTCCAGAAATTTAAGTGAATATATCTATATATTTACTTAATAAGGAAGAAGTATGAAACATTTGAAAGTTGTTCAAAGACTTTCAAGATGAAGTGGAAAATCATTGTAACAAGAAAATAAAGAGTTTATGATTCGATCATAAAGGAAGATATTAGAGTTACATGTTTAGCAAAAACACCTAAGTCTTGAGAAATTGTTCCATGATTTGTGTTTCCCGATAAACCATAGGAGTATGGCATATTCGAGAGATGAAATCAAACCATGTTTGACAAGGTAAGATCAAGGGTGTCATTTACAAAACTGCCATTATATTTTAAGGATTGAAGCTTTAGAGACTACCGCTTTTACACTGAAAAGAGCACCATCGTGATCTGTTGAAATGACACCATATGAGTTATGGTTTGGGATAAAACCCGAGTTGTCTTTTCTTAAATTTTGGTATGCTATGCATAAGTAAAATGTTTACAACCAAATTCGGATAAGCACGTCTTTGTAGGTTATCCCAAAGAATTTGTTGGGAATTTCTCCATAACACCGAGGACAAAAGAGTTTGTCACTTGGAACGTCAAGTTTCTTAAGAAGGAATTTTTCACGAAAAGTTAAGTGGGAGGACAATATAACTTTGATAAGGATGTTGAACCTTAGCTATATGTGCTAAGTAGCGCAGCACCAGAAAGTGTCCCGGTGGCGGCCACAATGCTGATGGCTCCCATGATTTCAAAAGGTGTGATCTCGAAGATTAGAGTTCCTATTGAACCGTGTGGGTCGGTAAGAATCAAATAGTGTGATTTGATAAGCAAGTCGTTATTGTTTTGACAATGATAAACTGACTACATGCAAAGAAGCGATGATGGGCCCTGACTCCATAAAATGAATAGAAGTCATAGAATCCGTGATAGTATCCATACACGAGAAATCAAAGTTCTGAACTTGGAAGACCCTCCGGAAAGGCGTGAAGCCTATCGGTTGCATTTGGATCTATAAAGAAATAGACATGGATGTTTAACATCTATGAAATAGTCGACATGTCGGAAAGAAGTTTACGACAATGTTCAAGGAGTTGACTATGACAAGATTTGATCTTTCATAGCGATATTTAGTCTTGACGGATTAATGTAGCAACCACTACATATAATTTGGTATATGGTAGTTGAATAAACAAAATAAGGTTCTTCTAATAGAATGGTTACCTAGGACGTGTACATGACACGGTCCGAAGGGTTTTTGTTAATTCAAAGGGTGCTAAAAGGGCATGCAAACTTCAATAGTTGAATTAAGCATAGCGGAGTTGGAATCTTCACCATGATGAAACTGTTAAAAGAGTTTAAATTCATCGGAGATGATGAAGATGCTTGCATTTGCAAGAAATTAAGTGGGAGCGCAGAGACATATTTCTAATACATTATGTAGAGGACATATTGTTGATTGGAAATGATGTATCTTGTATTGACACATGTTAAGAATTTCATTAAAATAAGATTTCGATGAAAGACTTGGTAAAAACCCGAATATTTGGCTTCAATATCTATATGGATAGATTGAGGCGCTAATATGGTTGTGACATACATACATATATGAGATATTGAAAGGGTTCAATATGGAAACAACAAGAAAGTTTCTAGCTGCATGAAAAGGATTGTATCAAAATTCAAGTGTTTCAACACTTGGTGAGTAAAATCACATGAAGATTTTGATCGATTATACCATGATATGTATATATCCAGAATGTCCTACGCTCTAAATGTTATGAGCATATACCAGAATGATTCATAAGATGATCATTGGACAATAGTAAAGATATTCTTATGAGCTTTGGAAGAACTAAGAATATATCATGTATAAGTGACAAATAGTTAAAGGTAGTTCATTCTAAAGTGTTACATTGATACTAGTTTTGTCACAAGATACAAATTAAATTTATCTCAATTTAGACTATGGGTGGCACAATGTAATGGAAAGGATGTTCCATGATGGATTTGGATGAGTTCCAAAGTTGAGACATTGTGATGGATACTACAACAAAAAGGCTAAGGATATGACTGCTATAGTAGCAGCATAGGAGGGCAGTTGTGTTAAGTAGTTTGTTATCAAACTAGGTGTGGTTCAAAGTGAGCTAATACTATGAAGATATATTGTGTGACAATAATATCAACATATTTTAACCCGAACGAACTAAAGGTGTCACCAAAGGACCAAATTTATACAATGCCATCTCATTTGAGAATGAGTGATGCGTAGAGACGCAAAGACATGCAAATACACATGGACCTGAAACTGTCAGATCCGGAGATTATGTTAACCACTAGCAATAGCGTATATGCAACACCAGAAAGCCATAGGTTTTCAATACGCAAAGTTTTTCAAACTAGATTATTGACTCTAGTGCAAGTGGGAGACTGAAGGGAATATGCCCGAGAGGCAATAATAAAGTGGTTATTATCTTATTCCATGTTTATGATAAATGTTTATTTTACATGCTATAATTTTATTGATCGGAAACGTCAATACATGTGTGTTTAATAAACAAAAAGGGTTCCTAGTTATGGCTCTCTTATAGACTAGCTCGTTGATTAACAAGATGATCAAGGTTTCTTGATCATGGACATTGGATGTTGTTAAGAACAAGGTCACAACATTGGTGGAATGATGTGATGAACGTTCATCCAAAGTATAGCATTACAATAAAAGTCATTATGTTTATATTGCTATAACACTATACGAAGTAATCTTTATCCTTAGACCATGAGATCATGTTAATTGCTAACACCGGAAGAGTATCTTGATAACATCAAACGTCACACCGTAACAGGGTGACTATAAAGATGGGTTCAGTGCTACGAAGGTGTTATGTTGAGGCTCATGGATCAAGAGTCGAATTTGTCAATCCTGTTGAAGGATAGATATACTCTGGGCCCTCTCGGTGATATCACATTAAGATAGCTTGCAAGCAAGTGATGTGATCACTAGAATGTTATATCATGGGAACGAGAAAAGAGTGCATGTCGGTAACGAGATCAAACTAGGTATGGAGATACCGATGATCGAATCTCGGACATGTAATATATCGCGAGACAAAGGGATTTAGTTACAAGCGTTAAAGGTTCTCACGATCACAGAAGTCATCGTTGAATGTGTAGGAGTCAGTAGGGATCTCCAGGTCCCGCTGCTGATTATTGATCGTAGAGGGGTCTCGATCATGTCTGCATTATTCACGAACCGTAGGGTGACACACTTAAGGGATACTGACACCATTTGGAGCAAATATGTTTCACATAAAGATTTAAGAAAGCGCTGGAATTATTTCAATAGACACCGAAACTGTTACGGGTGAAATTGCTGAAATTGGTTCTGCATGTAATATTGAAATGTTGTAGGGGGTTTTATGTGAATGTTTGTTAATTAAAGTAATTAACAAAATTCTGAATAAAAATAATAAAAGAGTTTTATTAAATGAGAGAGCATTAAATTTGGAGAAATTTAATGCATTTAAAGTGGAGACTTTAAAAGAAATGTGAAGAGGCATTTTAATGTGGAGGGGTTACCACCACATGAATGGAGGAGGTGAAGAGACACCTCCTCCATGCGCCGGCCATGAAGGAGGGGCACCCCCTCCTCCTATAAAAGGTCACCCTCTCCTCACTTCTCAAACACACCTCCTTGTGAAGGATCTCTCTCCCCCTCTAGTATTATTCCCCCATGGTCTCGGATTAGCGAGATACATGTTCCCGATGGCTTTACTTGGAAAGGAGTTGCTGCTTCCGCTGCTTTGCTGGAGCGAGGGACGAAGGTTGTCGGGGTACCGGATGTGTGTGCGATCACGGATGCACCGCTGCTTTGCGGTGCTGGACTTGGTGCTGCTGGAGCTGGATCTGATGGACGTGCTAGAGCCGGACCTGCTCAACCACGAGTTCCTACTCGTTAACAAAACTCGTCGTCTTCAAGGGTAAGTTCTCGTTGGATGTATGTCCACCTGTTGCTTTGTACCTAGTAGATAGATCTTGGCGTATAGTTCACACCGTAGGAAAAAATTTGTTTTCTATGCTGCGGACCCAACATGAAACATAATAGTTTGATGAAGAAACTGAAAGAGGCATGAGTCATGACTTTCATAAAAACTGATGGTTGGGTTTAGATGCGATACCATTCCAATTTTACCGTACAGCCACAATACCTGAGTTGGGTATGGCTTATCTAGAAGTTTATATGTCTTAGTATGGGTTCCCTTGCGGAAAGAGGTGAAGCTGAGGCTGCCTCGTGAATATGATTGACCACCTATGAAGTTCCTGGGAAGGCAGTTGGCCATGGCTGGGAGGCCAAGCTCATAGGGGAGGTGCCTATACTAGGGTGTGTGATTGAAAGGTTAGGATTGATTATCCGCATACCAAGTATGATGATTCAGGGATATCCCTGACGGATGTATCGAATCTTGTGGTGAAAGTGTACCACCTCTGCAGAGTATCAAACTATTCGAATAGCCGCATCCGCGCTTGTGGACAGTTGGAGTGGCTATACTGTTCCGTTGTCAGATGTCTCTAAAAAAGACTTGTGACTTGAACAATGACTTTGACTTGACCACAACAGGGTTGTGAACATGAAAACTAGATTCCCACGTAAGTAATCTAGAGAACTAAATTAGGTCTTTCCTCTTTAAATCATTTTGAAATAAACCTAGCTTTTTGCAAATAAACCCTAGAGCTTAAGATTCCTACTAGTTTTACCTTACTTATACTAGTGCTAGTTTGCGTGTACTTAAAGAGTACTCATGGCTTTGTCCCTGGCTATTCCCATGGCCAGACTATGAGGACTACCCGGAAGATGGACAGCAGGAGGTCTATGCTAACTAGGACCATCTCCCATCGTCAGCATTTCCTGTGACTATGAAGATGGAGTCTACAACGCTATATTTCCACTGCTATGATTTGTATTAAGAGTTGATCATGAGATCAACTATTTGTAAGACTATTATGGTTTGTAAGGATGATGTATTGTGGTACCAATTCTGTTATGTCTCGCAAAACTGGTAATCCTGGGATTGCGATGTACGGCATAACAGGCATTTGGACATAAATATCCGGGTGTTGACAAGTTGGTATCAGAGCCATCTTGACCATAGGAGACCCTAGTTAGAATGGACGTCTAAAAAAACTAGTTTCAAAACAGTGTAATTGAGTATTTATGAAAACTTATTCTCACTCTTACCCTTGAGATTCTTTCCAAAAAGGAGTTCACAAGTTCCTCGAAACTCTTACAATTCTACATAAAAATTGACACACTTTATCACCCCACTAACTTACTCATCTTAATTGCCTATACCTGGAGGTCAAATATAGCAAGTTTTACCAATTGGGCAACGAAGGACAGCTCATCTTTGAGAGGGATTTGGATCAGCTCTCGGAGTATCTTAGATGCCCACACTCAGAGTTCTTCGGAGCACAGATCAATGTCCAACAAGGAGGGGAATTATAGTGGTTGATAGTTGTGGATCTAAGAGGCAAAATGGAACCACCTCTTCCAAAGAAGATTCAGTTTAGCGTCAGGGAGAACAACTGGTTAGACGGTCTAGCCAGGGCAATGCATGAGGCACTTGCTCGTCTATGTGCACAAAACATCAACCAGATCAATGGCACCCATTTTGCCCACTATGCAAGACGTGACTCTATGGGACAACCTTTGGCCATGCTAGCACATCCGGAGTTGAAGCATCACGTGGACCACATGGACTTCATTCTGCATGAGACTCAGAAGGAGTTGGACAACGCTCGTGCCTACACCAACTAGAATCATGCTGAAGCCACTGAGAGGAAGCAAACCCTCACCATTCTCGCCAAGGAGCGCAAGTCACTTCATCGCCAGCATGACAAGAAGGATCGCATCATCGCCCGTCTTCGTTAGAAGATATCCACCTTGGAGGAGACTATCCACGACAAGGAGATCCAGCCGGAGGGGAAGGAGGAGGAAGGTGAAGATATCCGTGGTGATATTCACTCTTACCTCAGTGATGATGATGACTATCTGGAGGACGTTGCCATGGAGGACCACACTGACAAGGATGACGCAGACTTCGTTGATGACGAGGAGCCCAACAATCCTAATGGTGAGTAGTTGCACATGAGCACCGTCGTAGGTGTGAGTTGTAGCCGGTCCCACTATATCGTAGCTTCACAAAATGGTTCTTAAAACCATCTGATTTCATAGTTGTGGTGTGTGTTTGTACTGTGTGCTTTGAATGAGTGAATGAAAGAAGTTGTTAGTGTTCACACCTTAGTCATACTCAAAGTTTTAAAAGCCTTTGAACCATACCAATAAACCATAGAAATTTTCCCTCTTGTCTTATGATCTATCTCAATCTACAGATGACTCGCGGAAACCCCGGTGGGAGTAGCTCATCCCAGGATCCAATGCTACAGATTCTGCAGATGTTAGTTTCTGATCGTGAAGCCAGTAGAGCTGAACGTCAAGCCAACCTAGCCACTATTCAACAGATAGCCCAGATGGCACTTAACAATCAAGGCCATGGAAACCAAGATCACCCTGGATCCAAACTCAAGAACTTCCAAAACACCAACCCGCCCATTTTTAGCAAATCAGAAGAGCCCTTAGATGATGATGACTGGTTGCAGACCATGGAAAACAACTTAGAAGTGGCAGGAGTAGATGCCAATGAGAAGGTACTGTTTGCCACCCACTATCTGGCAGGTTATGCAAGACCTTGGTGGAACAGCACCCGTACCATGAACGGAGGTCAGATGATGACTTGGGAAGAATTCAAACTAAATTTCAGCAGGACCCATGTGCCCCGAGGTTTGATCAAAGGATGAGAGATGAATTCAGGGAGCTAAAGCAGGGAAGAATGACCTTGGTAGAATACCGTGACAAATTTCTTTCTCTGGCTAGGTATCCCCCTAATGAGATTGACACTGAAGCGAAGAAGAATGAGAGATTCTTGAATGGCCTGCATGATGAGATGTAGACAGTGTTAGTCAACATTCCCTTTGATTACCTTGAAGCTCTAGTGGATTCTGCTATCCAGATGGAAGGAAAGATCAACCAAGCCAGTGAGAATCGCAAGCGTCGTATGATGCACCAACCTGGACCCCACCAGACCCCGAAGTATCGCCCAACCCGTCTGCATCATATGCACCAAGAAACAACAAACCCCCTATGACCTGTCTGAACTATCCCAATCGTGGCGGCGGAAACCCGAGGCCAGGAGGCCACAACAACCACAACAACCCCAGCAACCCCAATAATTTGAACCGTGCACCGCCAAGGTCCAACAACAGCAACAACAATACTATCCGAAGGACTGGAAGCAAAATTGTGCCTGTCGCAGGGAAAGACAAGTCAATGATGAATTGCTTTGAATGTGGAATCATGGGTTACTCCTCCAACGAGTGCCCCAAGAAGCCTGCCGCAGCAACCAATGTTACTGCACCTGCCCAGCAGCAGCGCCCTGTCCAGCTTGGAAAGTGGTTTGCTCTAGGAAACCCGCACACCCATACCGGCCGTTTATTCCACATGAATGCTGAAGAAGCCCAGGAAGCGCCAGATGTCGTGCTGGGTATGTTTTCTGCTAACTTGGTACTTGCAAGAGTGTTGTTTGATTCTGGGGCATCGCACTCGTTTGTTATAGAAGAATTTGCATGCACTAGTAAGATTCAACCAACAAATTTGCATCATGTTATGATAGTTCAAATACCTGGTTTAACCACCAAAGCTAGAAAAATTTGCAAGGTCGTGCCTATCGGAATCCATGGGATAGATTTTTTGCCAATCTAATAGTACTTGGAACCAAAGGTTTGGAAGTACTACTAGGAATGGATTGGATGTCAAAACATCAAGGATTAATCGACTGTGCGAAGAAAGCCATAATCATGACCAGTAGCACCCGAGTACCAGTAGAACATGTATCTGAGACGCTACCCCATCAATTCAAGTGCAACAAAAGTTTAGCCAAATCCACTATTGACCAAGTCAGAGTAGTCTGTGAATACCCTGATGTGTTCCCAGATGAATTGCTCGGTATGCCCCCAGGTCGGGATATCGAGTTTATCATTGAACTAGTTCCTGGAACTGGACCCATAGCTCAGAGGCCTTATAGTATGAACCCATCCGAATTAGTGGAGCTTGATGGCTCAAAATGTAGAGCTCGTTGGGGACCCCAAGAGGAAGGTATGATGAGCACAGCAGCAAGTTTTCCCTCAGTTATGAAACCAAGGTTATCGAACCAATAGGAGCAAGGAAACAACTGAAGGTGTTGCTAGCAACTTGGAATCCTGCACAACACAACCACAGAACTTTTCCCCCAACTTACAGTGAGGTTGTCAATCTCATCGATTTGCTGAAAACAAAGGATGAAACGTATTGTGTGGAAGATAGTAATTGCTTGCAGAAAGTAAACAGTAAATAGTAATAGTAGATGGTATAGCAATAGTAAAAGCATGGACCGGGGTCCATAGTTCACTAGAGGTGATTCTCCTTAAGATAGATAACATGCTGGGTGAACAAATTACAGTGGGGCAATTGACACATTCGAGAAAGCATACAATTCATATACTAGACATCTTGACTCCTATGAGATTTGATTGGGCATTACAACATTATACATAGACCGTAATCCAACTGCATCTATAATTAATAATCCACCTTTAGGTTATCATCCGAACCCCTTCTAGTATTAAGTTGCAAGCAACAGATAATTGAATTAAGCAAAGTGTGTAAAGTAAACAATATGATTATCCAATGGACAAAGGGTTGTTGTTTTCTCCCTAGTAGCAACATCACATCTACAATCTTAGAGATTCCTGTCACTTCCCTAGATTATTAGAGGCATGAACCCACTAGCATAAATTCTCCCTCTTGGAGTTGCAACCATCTACTTGGCCAAGATAGTTACAAACAACGGAGAGCATGCAAGATCACAAATAACATAGACATGATAGAATCAATAATCAATCTGAAATACCATATCAATATCCATCTGATCCCTGCAAACACAACATGTAAGATAACAAATAGATGATCTTGATCATGAACATAGCTCACAAAATCTAAGCATGATAACACAAAGGAGGAGAACCAACCATCTAGCTACTACATGGACCCGTAGTCCAAGGATGAACTACGCACGCATCACACCAGAGGTAGGCATGGTGATGAAGAAGGCCTCTAGGGTGATCACTCCCCTCTGGCAGGTTGCCGGGAAGAGTTTCAGATCCCTCCCGGTCTAGGGATGGAGATGATGGCGGCTATAGACTCTTTCATGGAATTTTGATCTGGTACTTGTTTTTTTCATGGGAGGCTTTTATAGGCGAAGGGGCAAGGTCGCTGGAGCACCAGGGGGCCCACACCATCTGGTGGCGCGCCCCCAGGCCGCGCCGCCACCAGGTGTGGCCCCCTAGTGTGCCACTTCCTCTCCCCTCCGGACTCCGAGTTGCTTCAGGTAAATTATTGACTATGGCTTTTGTCCGGTCCAATTCCGAGAATATTTTATTACTAGCTTTTCTGAAACAAAAAATAGCAGAAAACAGGCAACTGGCACTGTGGTATCTTGTTAATAGGTTAGTCGTAGAAAATGTATAAAAATACCTCAAAGTATGGACAAAACATAAGAAAGTAGATATAAAATAAGCATGGAACATCGAAAATTATAGACACGTTTACGATGTATCAACATCCCCAAGCTTAACTCCTGCTCGTCCTCCAGTAGGTAAGTGAAAAAAAATTGAGGTGACATGCACCATCATATTTATAAAGCATTGATAACTGGGATCAAAGTACTCTATCATGAGCATAAAAGATAGGTTTCTAACAATAAGACATAGCAACTATCGTGTAACATGAAAAAGATACAAACAAAAGGTTCATGAATAACAATGCATTAAAAGACATTTGTTTGTTTCACATATAGAAAACATAATAAGAATGGTATTCAGCTTGTCCCTCATGGTATAGCAAAATACGCATAGGACACCTTCAAAGTTCATAGGGGTGACTAGATACAAATAATTTTAAGAACAAGCAATATCGCAGTTATGAATCAATCAACAAGTTTTGGAACAGTGCACATTAAACTAAGAATGGTCACTATGCTCTCTCAATTGGTGCATAAAGATAGAGAGAGCATAGTGTACTTATTAGCATAAAAGTAAAAAAGAAAGGCCCTTCATAAGAGGGAAGCAGGGATTTCAAGTTTCATAAAGAGTTTCCAAACATTATGGTACTTATTAGCTTTCAGCTCTCATTACCCCTATCATAAGCATCTTTTAGGTGATTAAGGTTAAAGTGAACAAATATGAGGATATAATTGAAAGTTATAAGTCCAAAATCTCATGCCCCTTGCCTATGAGTCCTAGACCTCATGCTAATCAACTTTAGTCACAAGTAAGTTCTTGTCATTGTAAGTACATGTGTATCATGGAGAACTGCCAACGGGGTACCCCTTGCACCATGATACAAGAGCTATCCCATATCAAAATGACAAGGCAACATACAATGAGCATCTCAGTGATCTTTTTATTGGCTATTTGCATAGGTTTTTATTGAGGATGATTCACGGAATTCTCACTACGGTTATGCTGCAAGTTTCCACCATGATTAGGCATGGCTTAGGCTAGCCGCCCAGGCATTTCTCTAACACATACACAAACTCCATGAGCTTACAAGCTCCCCTTTTATTTCACACTGCCGGGATCCATAATCAAAAGAACATGATATCAACTGAATAATAAGTGCAATGTTGAAAACGTTCCCCATGATAGCATGGTTCTGCTAATTCTCAACTTATAAAGTGCAAGCATATACGCAATATAGATGGACGCAATGGTTCAAGTTTATTAAGTGCAAGAAAGTAAAGTGTGCCATCAAGTTCATGAGAGCCTTAATCACTAATTTTCACATAATAATTTGGAAGGGCAGATAAAAGCATGAATATACTTGGAATGGTGTAACACACCATGCATAGGAATTTATAGTGGACTCTTTGGAACAACTTGGTTTTCTTGGGGGTTGGATGCATGAGTGGAGCTTATACTTAGTACATGTGGAGTCTTAGCAAAAGACTGGGAGCGACCAACTAAGAGAGGACTAATGGCCATAATCATGCAAAGGGACAAAACATTATTAATTAAAGCATAAAGTGATATTACAAGTCAAAAAACTAAATAATCATAGAGGCTAAGGTGACTGGTTCATAGTCTTAACATGGTGTAAGCATGTGCCAAGTTAACCAAAATAAAGCATTGAAGGAGAATACCACAATATTATGCTTTTGTATGCTAAAACAACTCATGATTCTTTCAAGGCACATTATGTAATCTCAATTGTTTGGAACAAGTCATGCTACAGCAATAATCACTAAGCGTAAAGTCAAAGCAATATCAAACATGACATGATAAATTCTAGGCCACAATCAAAACAAAACTCCTTTTGTACCACTTATAAGCATGAACTTTCCTACTCTTTTCCAATCACCAATCAACTTATTTGAAATATCATATGAATGCAGGGGTCCATTAAATTTATTTAAGCAAACTAAACAAAAGAAAACTAACAGCAAAAACGATGCTCCAAAAACAACACAATTATGCATGAAACAATAAAAATGAAGTGTTTTTGAAGAAAACCTGAGATTTTTATTGATGAAGAAGGGGATGCCTTGGGCATCCCCAAGCTTTGACGCTTGTACTTCTTGAATATTTCTTAGGATGACACGGGTGGCATCCCCAAGTTTGAGCTTTTGTCCATACTTCATCTTATCACATTATTCTTCCCCTACACTTGAAAGTTTTCGTTCATACAAAACTTCACACAATCCTCATTAGCAACATTAGTGCATTCAATATAATTGGTCCTATGGTTTAGTTTCATCACAAGTAAAACTTCCATTAGAACACAAACTACTGTAGTAATTTCTTCTAAAAGCTCAAGTGATCAAAGAGAACTCAAAGAGAAAGAGATTAAGAGGCAAATGCAAATAATGGCAGAAATCTGTCAAAATAGACCAGAAGGTAAAAACCAATTTTTCGAAGACCCTATGTCGCTCCAATTGAAAAGTGCTGAACTAACGAACGCTAGATAATAACCTGGGGCAGAGGCACAAAAAATTACAGCTCAATCCAATGTACAAAGATTTTTCACGCATTTTTACAATGGAGCACAAAAATCTGTTTCGGGACAACAACTTTCCCAAGTCTTACTTCTCTCTCATTAGACGTTATTCTTGGCACAAAAACCACACAAAAAGGATAAGGATAGGTTATTACAAAAGTAATAACTTCCAAGACTCATGAAAAGAAAAACTTACTAAATAGAAATTTGGGTTATCTCCCAATTAGTACTTTTCTTTCACGCCTTTGAGCTAGGCATAGGAAGCAAGATTCAAGAATTTTAAAATGAAGAAGCATTAAGACCAAATTTCTTTTTAAGAGGAGAGGCAAAATGTATCTTCTTTCTCTTCTTAGGTAAGTATTCTATACCTTTCTTGAGTGGGAGTTGATATTTAATGGTGCCTTCTTTCATATCAATAATAGCACCAACTGTGCTAAAAAAGGTCTTCCCAAGGTAATAGGACAAGACACATTGTATTCAACATTCAAAACATAGAAATCAACGGGAACATGGGTATTGTTAACCATAATAAGAACATCATTAATACTCCCCATGAGTTTCTTGTTAACATTATCATTAAGTTGGACATCTAAATAACAATCTTCCAATGGTGGCAAATCAAGCATTTCATAAATCCTTCTATGCATAATAAAGACACTACTATCAAGATCACATAAAGCTTTGAGATAAAAATCATTCACTTTCGTATTAATGATGGGTCCCAACCATCTTCTAATTTCCTAGGAATAGAAGCTTTATGTTTCAACTTCTCTTCTTTAATTTTCATGAGAGCATCAGTAATGTGTTTTGTAAAGGCCATATTCATAGCACTAGCATTAGGACTTCTAGCAAGCTTTTGTAGGAACTTAGTTACTTCAAAAATATTGCACCCATCTATATCAAAATCAAAATTACCATCCAAGGAGGTAGAACTATTGTCTTCCATATTAATGGGGACTTCATGTCGTTTGCTAGCATCAACATTAGTGGTGGTGATAGTACAAATACTACTATTTCTAGCAATTTCATCTTCTCTTTCCCACTTAGCATGCAATTTAGCTAGCAGTCTAACATTTTCATCAATTCTAACTTGTATGGCATTAGTAGCAGCAAAGGGGTTTTCCATAGTTTTAGTTTTAGTAGCCATTTTATTAATCAAAGAAGATTGTGCTTCAGACTAAGATGATATATTTTTTCAGCATTCGAAAGTTTTTCCTCAACAGTTTTATTAAAAGCGGTTTATTTACTAATAAAATTCTTAACCATGACTTCAAGTTTAGAGGGTGCACTTCTATTGTTGTTGTAGGAATTTCCATAAGCATTACCATTATTGGGAGGATATGGCTTATAATTGTTATTACCAAAATTGTTCCTATAGGCATTGTTGCTAAAATTATTAATTATAATGAAGTTCACATCAACTTTATCTTCTTGAGAAACCAAAGAGCCTAAGGGAACATGATTTGGATCAATATGAGTTTTTCCAATAACAAGCATAGGCATAATAACATCAATTTTATCACTCAAGGAGGAGGTTTCCTCAACAAAATTTACCTTCTTACGATGTGGAGCTCTCTCAGTGTGCCATTTAGAATAGTTAACCATCATATTATCAAGGAGCTTTGTTGCAGCACCCAAATTAATGGTCATAAAGGTGCCTCCAGCAGCATAATCCAATAGATTTCTTGAAGAATAATTTATTCCTGCATAAAAGGTCTAGATAATCATCTAAGCAGTCAGTCCATGAGTGGGACAATTTTTTACCAAAGATTTCATTCTTTCCCAAGCTTGAGCAACATGTTCATTATCAAAAATTTTAAATTTCATTATTTCACTTGTCATAGATATAATCTTAGAAGGAGGATAGTATTTTCCAATGAAAGCATCTTTGTATTTAATCCAGGAAACGATACTATTTCTAGGTAGGCATAGCAACCATTCTTTAGCTTTTCCTCTCAAAGAGAAAGTAAACAATTGAAGCTTAATAATATCTCCATCTATATCCCTATGCTTTTGCATCTCACAAAGTTCAACAAAGTTATTAAGGTGAGAAGCAGCATCATCAGTACCAGCACCAGAGAATTGTTCTCTCATAAAAAGATTTAGCAATGCATGTTTAATTTCAAAGAAAGTAGGTTCAGAAACAGGTGGAGCAATGGGTGTGCACACGAAATCATTCTTGTTTGTGCTAGTGAAGTCACACAACTTAGTGTTTTCAAGAGTAGTCATTTTTTTGTGTTTTTGATAAAAGGAAGCAAATTTGTACAAAGTTTTTTTTTGTGTTTTTGGTAAAAGGAAACTAAGCAGAAATAAACTAAGCAAAGCAAAAAACAAAGAAAAGAGATTGGTTGTGAGAGATTCCCCTTGTGAAGCTGTCCTTGACTCCCCGGCACCGGCGCCAGAAAAAGTGCTTGATGGCTCAAAATGTAGAGCTCGTTGGGGACCCCAAGAGGAAGGTATGATGAGCACAGCAGCAAGTTTTCCCTCAGTTATGAAACCAAGGTTATCGAACCAGTAAGAGAAACGAAACAACTACAAGGTGTTGCTAGCAACTTCGAATCCTGCACACAACACAACCACAGAACTTTGCCCCCAACTTACAGTGAGGTTGTCAATCTCATCGGTTTGCTGAAAAAAAAGGATTAAACATATTGTGTGGAAGATTGTAATTGCTTGCAGCAAGTAAACAGTAAATAGTAATAGTAGATGGTATAGAAGTAGTAAAAGCATGGACCGGGGTCCATAGTTCACTAGAGGTCATTCTCCTTAAGATAGATAACATGCTGGGTGGACAAATTACAGTGGGGCAATTGTCAGATTCAAGAAAGCATACGATGCATATACTAGACATCTTGACTCCTATGAGATTTGATTGGGCATTACAACATTATATATTGACCGTAATCCAACTGCATCTATGACTAATAATCCACCTTCAGGTTATCATCCGAACTATTGGGCCACGTAGAGATAAACAAAACTTTTTCCCTACGCGGTGATCCCAAGATCCAGCTCAGGTAGAAGGCCACGAGGATTACCACTAGACGCGCAGTTGCGGAATTGATGAAGCACGTCGCTTGATGTAGTGTAGTCCTCGCGATCCATTCCGGTTCCACGATCCACGCTCCATACTTTCGTCACGATCGTCGAAGTGCTGAACGTACAACACCTCCGCCGGTATCCACACGTATGAGGAGGAGCGCCGGTGATGGACTGCTAGGTCCGGTACGGCGGTGATAGGACGGACTGGGGCTAGGGTTTCCAACACATGGAGTGACCTAACCCTTGTGTTCTAAGCACCTGCGCCCCAGCTTATATAGGGAGTGAAAGTGGGCTCCACTCAATTGTGGCCCATTCACTAAAAAGGCCTATATTAGCCACTACAAGTCTCACTTGCTGACTAAGTCCATGTCTCTATTTGGGTCCAACCCAAATAGGTTCCCTGTTTGGGTCTAACCCAAACTTGCTCCCGCTCTTAAGTGTGTGACCCGACAGGCTCATGGTAACCCGGACACGATTCCGATTCTCACTCGTGATCGATCAGTTGGTAGCGGCTCCTAGCAGAACGTGCCAACTCCCAAGTACCAATAAGTCATGACGACATACCTTCCAATGCGACTTTCGTCTGAGTCCTTTTTGCCTCACGATATACCTTGTCGTACTATAGGCGAATGATCGTCATCCCTTAAATAGTCTGACTCTATTTCTCGATCCGAGATAAGTGCTTCGTCCGACTAACTCTTAGTCGGCTGCCTCGGTTAACACTTAATCCGAGACGCGCATGGCCATGCTTTCCGAATCATATCTTCCGAGAGGGCCGAGAGAATATATCTCCGGATGGAGGGGAAAAATCCCGTCTTGGTTATTGACATCACGCAGCTTGATTCTCAGATGACCCGAACTCCGCCTTTATAACTGCCAAGTGACGGAACAACGTTTGACAGAACCTAAGTCGGAGATCCTCAACTCGGATTGTGCAATAACCTCAGGTCTAAGGATTACATTGATTCAGACATGCAAATGATGACTTGTTTGTTGCATCTCAATATGGGTCAGTCCGACTCGCTAAACTCTTTAACCAAATCCGTGTAAGTCGGAATGGCATCTCCATGCCCATGACAAGTGGAACCTAGTCATCTGCTGACTTTCACATTGGTCTAAGTTGTGTGTCCGGCACAACCTCAATGACCAAGGACAATTAGTATGAACAACATGAATATGTAGTTCCACAATCAAATCACATATTCGATGATGCATATCAACAGTTCATACATGGACCATAACCTTATGAATACACAGGAATATCATAATTCATGATTGCCTCTAGGGCATATTCCCAACAGTCTCCCACTTGCACTAGAGTCAATCTTCTGACATCACATGTCCAGGCATCTAATGCCCATTGCTCTCAGGTGCGCCTCATGCTTCGGCTGTGGAAGTGGCTTTGTCAACAGATCCGCAATGTTTGCATCCGTGTGTACCTTGCATAACTTGATATCACCTTGATCCACGAACTGGCGAATAAGCTGGTACCGCATGAGTATATGTTTGTTCTTCTGGTGTTGTCTAGGTTCCTTGGCTTGTGCAATAGCACCATTGTTGTCACAATACACGTCTAACGGATTGGACGAGCCCTGAACCACACCAAGATCCATGAGGAAATTCCTCATCCAAACGGCTTCTTTTGCCCCCTCTGAGGCATTAATATACTCAGCCTCTGTCGTAGACGCAAACACCGTTTCTTGCTTGGAACTTTTCCAGCTCACAGCCCCTCCGTTTATCACAAACACATATCCGGATTGGGAATGAGAATCATCCGAGTCAGTGAGATAACTCGCATCCGTGTAACCCTTTACACTAAGTTCATCCTCACCTCCATAAACCAGGAACATATCCTTAGTCCTTCTCAAGTACTTGAGGATATTTTTAGCCGTTGCCCAGTGGATCTCTCCAGGGTCAGCCTGGTATCTGCTCACAACACTTAGAGCATAGGAAATATCTGGCCTAGTACAAATCATAGCGTACATGATGGATCCGATTGCAGAAGCATACGGAATCGCACTCATCCGACTTCGCTCATTAGTTGTCGAAGGACACTGAGTTTTGCTAAGTTTTACGCCATGGGACATCGGTAAGAACCCCTTCTTAGATGATTCCAAGTTGAACGTCTTCAACACTTTGTCCAAATATGTACTTTGACTCAATCCAATGAGCCCTTTGATCTATCTCTATAGATGCGGATTCCTAGTATGTATGTCGCCTCACCCAAGTCTCTTGCAACATTTGGACATCATTTCCAATCAATAATATGTGATCCACATATAAGATCAGAAAGTTTACTGTGCTCCCACTAAACTTCTTGTATAAACAAGAATCATGATCACTCTTGATGAAACCAAACAATTTGACTACCTCATCAAAGCGAATGTTCCAACTCCGAGATGCTTGCTTCAACCAATAAATGGATTTCCGAAGTTTGCATACCTTGTCAGCATTAGCCGGATCGACAAAACCCTCGGGTTGTATCATATACACATCCTCGGTGAAATTTCCATTAAGGAAAGCCGTCTTGACATCCATCTGCCATATCTCATAGTCAAAATAGGCTGCTATAGCTAAAATGATTCGAACTGATTTAAGCATCGCTACAGGAGAGAAAGTCTCATCGTAGTCAACTCCTTGAACTTGTCGGAACCCCTTCGCGACATGCCGTGCTTTATAGATAGAAACATTTCCATCCATATCAGTTTTCTTCTTAAAGACCCATTTGCACTCGACGGGTCTTGCACCGTCTGGCAGATCAACTAAATTCCAAACTTGATTTTCATCCATGGACTTTAACTCGGATCTCATGGCTCCAAGCCATGACTCAGAATCCGAACCCAGCATTGCTTCCAAATAAGTTGCCGGCTCATCACTGTCCAACAGCATTACATCATGAACACTTCGCAATCTGGCCAATCTTCGTAGTGTCGGTGCAATTTCCGGCTCAGGTACCACGTCCACCTCAACCTCTAAGGCTTTTTCCGACTCGCTGTTAGCCGGTATTTCTCGAATTTCTTCGAGATGCACCGTACTCCCACTGACTCCCCGACCGAGAAACTCTTTCTCAAGGAAGACACCGTTCCGAGCGACAAACACTTTGCCCTCTTCTCGGTTGTAGAAGTAGTAACCCAAGGTTTCCCTCGGATACCCCACAAAAATACACTTATTCGACTTAGCTGTAAGCTTGTCCGACTGAAGTCGCTTGACAAAAGCTTCACACCCCAAATCTTAAGAAAAGACAAACTCGGCTTCTTGCCAGTCCACATCTCATGTGGTGTCTTATCTACCGACTTTGATGGTACTTTGTTTAGTGTGAACGCTACAGTTTCTAGACAATAACCCCAAAATGATAAAGGCAGATCTGTCCGACTCATCATTGATCGTACCATGTCCAACAAGGTCTGATTCCTCCTTTCCGACACACCGTTTCTCTGCGGCGTTCCGGGAGGAGTGAGCTGGGGAACTATTCCACAACTCTTTAGATGGTCATCAAACTCATGGCTCATGTACTCGCCTCCTCGGTCCGACCGAAGAAACTTTATTTTCTTGCCAAGTTGATTTTGTACCTCATTCTGGAATTCCTTGAACTTTTCAAGGGCTTCCGACTTATGTTTCATCAAGTAGATATATCCATATCTACTCAAATCATCAGTGAAGGTAATGAAGTACTCATAACCACCTCTGGGAATCGTGCTCATCGGGCCACATACATCACTATGTACTAGTCCCAATAAGTCGGGCGGCCTTTCACAACTCTTTGTGAAAGGTGTCTTGGTCATCTTGCCAAGAAGGCAGGATTCGCATGTCTCGAACGATTCCAAGTCGAACAAAGTTAGGAGTCCATCATCATGGAGCTTCTTCATGCGTTTCCAACTTATATGACCAAGCCGACAATGCCAAAAGTAAGTCATATTCAGATCATTTGGTTTTAACCTTTTCACATTTATGTTATAGACAGGCTCATTATCAAGATTCAAAATAAATAACCCGTCCCGGACGGGTGCAAAGCCATGAAACATATCATTCAAATATAAAGAACAACCATTATTCTTAATATTCGACTCATAGCCCTGTCTCATCAAACATGAGGCAGAAATGATGTTTCGACTAAGCACTTGAACATAATAACAATTATTTAGCTCCATTACGAATCCAGAAGGTAAATGAAGTTGCATTGTGCCGACTTCCAACGCAGCGACTCTCGCTTTGTTTCCGACTCTAATGTCAACCTCGCATGTTGCCACGCTCCTAGTTCTTACCAGTCCCTGCAACGAGTTGCAGATGTGAATGACTGATCCGGTATCATATACCCAAGAACTACCAGGTGCATCAGCAAGATAAATGTCTATAACATTGCAAACTAGCGTACCTGAGCCGGAAGTCACACCTCTGCTCTTGGCTTTATCAGCCAGATACTTGCTGCAATTCCTCTTCCAGTGGCCATCCGACTTGCAGTAGAAGCAAGTGGTTCCAGCTGTAGGAGATGGCTTAGTCCATAAGGAAGCGCTTTGGACTGGGTCCTCCGCCTTACCTCCTGACTTTGCCTTCTTCTTCTTAGTCCAAGAACTCTTCTTGAACTTAGCCTTGTTTTGTACCATCAACACTTGACTGGCACCTTTCTTGAGATCCGCCTCAGCCTGCTTGAGCATCCCGTGTAATTCAGTGAGCTTCTATCCATACCATGCATGTGGTAGTTCGATATGAACTGACCATATGCACTAGGAAGAGAGTTCAGAATTATGTCTGTAGTGAACTCTTCGCTTATGGGGTAGCCAAGTCTTTCCAGAGACTGCACGTAACCAACCATTTTGATCACATGCGGACTCAGTGGAACGCCATCCTTAAGCTTGCAGCTCAACAAAGCCTGAGAGACTTGATACCTCTCAGTCTTTGCCTGAGCCTGGAACATACTTTTGAGGCTTTCGATCATATCGTAGGCCTCAATATTCTCGAACTGCTGCTGCAAGTCTGGTTCTATGTGAGCAAGCATAAGACAGCTAATCTCCGTGGATTCATCACAAAATCCAACGGTAGGCATTGGTGACTACGACAGTCGCATTCTCATCCGCCTCAGCTGGAAGTGGGTTGTCTAGGACACGATCCCTTTTTTCTTGTTTGAGAACAATTCTCAGATTACGATAGCAGTTGGTGAAATTAGTTCCATTCAGCTTACCTTTCTCTAAGATGGTTCTCAAAGGAAAACCGAAAATCTGAGGAAGACTGCTAGGTGCCATTGATCTACAACAGAAAATATGCAAAACACTTAAGACATGTATCCATAAAGAGCAAGCCTATTAAACACTTTAATATTTATGCTCCCACTAGAACCAACACCCCTCCGATGGTTACTTACTGATTCAGGACCCTAAATAAGCAAGTCGACTAGTGAGCTTTAGCATCACCGCTAGCCGTCAAGTGATCTAGGAAGACAACTCCTTGTCAATCGTATCTCATACGACTCCTGTTGGATCGGTGGCATCACATGCCCCGGCTCCCATCCGACTTTTCCCCAAGTCCCACAACCGTTGTGATAGACCTGTCTAGATTACCAAGTGCTTCCGCTGTAAGAGTCCGACTCGAACCCACCAAGTCGGAAAGAATTGATAGCACCTCAATTTTATGAGCCCACTACCGAAAATGTCCGACTTGTGATGGTGCAGCACTGGCGGGGAAACCGACTAGACCTTCTTTGAGGGATTATATTCTACCAACTATCTAATAGAGGTAAAACAGAGACATCACAATAACACAACATAAAGCAATTATAATGTGAAATGGTATGGCTCTCTTCATGGTGATCTCCATCTCCATAAAGCCTGTAATCCGACTCGTGTCAACTCTTGTCACATGCCGTCTAACACCATGTAGCCGACTTGTACACCGACTTGCTTGCTATCCGGATTCTCCAAACAGCTACACTAGCTAGTAATCCAAATTACACAGAGAATCCGACACGCAGGTCGTTATACAATAAGATGACAGCACCTAGGCTCTAGCCGGCTGCCAAAATCCGTGATACGCAGATCACGTATGGATTACACACATCACATGCACATAAGCCATACCATTCACAACATCATCCTGCAAAAACAAGTTATGCATAGATACGATATCCACCTGCGTTGTGAAACTCGCAACGACATCGAAGGCGCTACGACAGCGCGAAGCTGGCGGTCCCGCTAGCCGGATAGCGGGCGGGGATCGAAGGAGCAGCACCCCTCGCGGGTGCGGGCAGCGCCCGCTGATTTTTCCAAAAAATGCAGATCTCATCTGCATTCCGGACATGGATTTCATCATCGGATAGAACAATTTTACCCAAATCTGATCCGGACTCCGGTTCGATCAAACCCTTTGATCTTCGATCACCGCATCCGGGTTTACGTGTCACAGTCTACCCCGATGGCGGAAACCGACCAGTAGGGGTATGTCGTTCCACGACCTTAGCAGTTAGATCATGGGAACAAGATCATCCATTCCCCCGAGTACAGTTGATCCAATCAACTTTGTACAAAACCGATCTATCTCATAGATCGACCACCAAAACTGCAATTAGATCCAATCTAACGCCAACCGCATATCACATATGCGCGCTCTCGAGCCTAAAACTAGAAGCTAACTCTCTGATACCACTGTTGGGCCACGTAGAGATAAACAAAACTTTTTCCCTACGTGGTGATCCCAAGATCCAGCTCAGGTTGAAGGGCACGAGGATTACCACTAGACGCGCAGTTGCGGAATTGATGAAGCACGTCGCTTGATGTAGTGCAGGCCTCACGATCCGTTCCGGTTCCACGATCCACGATCCATACTTTCGTCACGATCGTCGAAGTGCTGAATGTACAGCACCTCCGCCGGTATCCACACGTACGAGGAGGAGCGCCAGTGATGGACTGCTAGGTCCGGTACGGCGGCGATAGGACGGACTGGGGCTAGGGTTTCCAACACATGGAGTGACCTAACCCTTGTGTTCTAAGCACCTGTGCCCCAGCTTATATAGGGAGTGAAAGTGGGCTCCACTCACTTGTGGCCCATTCACTAAAAAGGCCTATATTATCCACTGCAAGTCTCACTTGCTGACTAAGTCCATGTCTCTATTTGGGTCCAACCCAAATAGGTTTCCTGTTTGGGTCTAACCCAAACTTGCTCCCGCTCTTAAGTGTGTGACCCGACAGGCTCATGGTAACCCGGACACGATTCCGAGTCTTACTCGTGATCGATCAGTTGGTAGCGGCTCCTAGCAGAACATGCCAACTCCCAAGTACCAATAAGTCATGACGACATACCTTCCAATGCGACATTCGTCTGAGTCCCTTTTGCCTCACGATATACCTTGTCGGACTATAGGCGAATGATCGTCATCCCTTAAATATTCCGACTCTCTTTCTCGATCCGAGATAAGTGATTCATCCGACTAACTCTTAGTCGGCTGCCTCGGTTAACACTTAATCCGAGATGCGCATGGCCATGCTTTCCGAATCATATCTTCCGAGAGGGCCCAAATAATATCTCCCGGATGGAGGGGCAAAATCCCGTCTTAGTTATTCACATCACGCAGCTTGATTCTCAGACGACACGAACTCCGCCTTTATAACTGCCCAGTGACGGAACAGCGTTTGACAGAACCTAAGTCGGAGATCCTCAACTCGGATTGTGCAATAACCTTAGGGCTAAGGATTACATTGATTGAGACATGCAAATGACGACTTGTTCGTTGCATCTCAATATGGGTCATTCCGACTCGCTAAACTCTTTAGTCGAATCCGTGTAAGTCGGAATGGCATCTCCATGCCCATGACAAGTGGAACCTAGTCATCTGCCGACTTTCACATTGTTCTAAGTTGTGTGTCCAGCATAACCTCAATGACCAGGGACAATTAGTATGAACAACATGAATATGTAGTTCCACAATCAAATCACATATTCGATGATACATATCAGCAGTTCATACATGGACCTTAACCTTATGAATACACATGAATATCATCATTCATGATTGCCTCTAGGTCATATTCCCAACACGAACCCCTTCATGTATTAAGTTGTAAGCAATAGATAATTGCATTAAGCAAAGTGTGTAAAGTAAACAATATGATTGTCCCATGGACAAAGGATTGCTATTTTCTCCCTAGTAGCAACAGCACATCTACAATCTTAGAGATTCCTGTCACTTCCCTAGATTACTAGAGGCATGAACCCACTATTGAGCATAAATACTCCCTCTTGGAGTTGCAAACATCTACTTGGCCAAGATAGTTACAAACAACAGAGAGCATGCAAGATCACAAATAACATAGACATGATAGAATCAATAATCAATCTGAAATAGAATCTCAATCTCCATCGGATCCCCGCAAACACAACATGTAAGATTACAAATAGATGATCTTTATCATGAACGGAGCTTACAAGATCTAAACATGATAGCACAAAGGACGAGAACGAACAATCTAGCTACTACATGGACCCGTAGTCCAAGGATGAACTACTCACGCATCACACCAGAGGCAGGCATGGTGATGAAGAAGGCCTCCAGAGTGATCTCTCCCCTCTGGCAGGGTGCCAGGAAGAGCTTCAGATCCCTCCTGATTTAGGGATGGAGATCGCAGCGGCTACAGACTCTATCGTGGAATTTTGATCGGGTACATAGGGTTTTTGTCCCGAGAGGCTTTTATAGGTGAAGGGGCAAGGTCAGTGGAGCACTAGGGGGCCCACACCCCTGGTGGAGTGCCCCCCTCAGGCCGCGCTGCCACCAGGTGTGGCCGCCCCGGTGCGCCACTTCGTCTCCCCTTTGGACTCTGTGTTGCTTCGGGTAAAATATTGACTTTGGCTTTTGTCCAGTCTAATTCCAAGAATTTTTCCTTACTAGCTTTTATGAAACTAAAAACAGAAGAAAACAGGCAACTAGCATTGTGGCATATTGTTAATAGGTTAGTCCCAGAAAATGTATAAAAATACCTCAAAGTATGGACAAAACATAACAAAATAGATATAAAACAAGTATGGAACATCAAAAAATTATAGATATGTTTACGACGTATCAGAGCTGAAGAAGCAGCTCGATGATATGTTGGGAAAAGGTTTGATACAACCAAGTGCATCGCCATGGAGATCACCTGTTTTGTTTGTGGATAAGAAGGATGGTGCCAACCATTTGTGTACGGATTATTGAAAGCTGAATGACGTCACCATCAAGAACAAGTACCCACTGCCGAAGATAGAAGACTTGTTTGACCAACTGACTGGTGCCAGAGTGTTTTCTAAGATTGATCTTAGAACTGGTTATCATTAATTGAAGATCTATGCAACGGATATTCCAAAGACCGCCTTCACCACCAGATATGGATTGTATGAGTACAATGTCATGTCTTTTAGATTAACCAATGCCCGCGCTTATTTCATGAACCTCATGAATTAGATTTTTATGAACTTCCTGGATAAGTTTGTCGTTGCTTTTATCGATGACATTCTAATCTACTCCAAGTCAGAAGAAGACCATGAGAAGCACCTAAGAACCATCCTTGAAACCCTTAGAGAGCATTAGTTGTATGCCAAGTTTAGAAAATATGAGTTCTGGTTAAGGGAAGTAGGATTCCTTACTCCTATAGTGCATCACTATGTCATTTTTTCATCCTTACTCCAATGGGTAAGATAAACAAGCAAAATTAAATAATTTCCATCCTTACTCCTATAGTGCATCAGTGTGTCATTTTTTTTGGGTTGGTCTTGAGTCAAGTTTTAGATGTTTATAAAAATTATCCTAACTTAGTACACCAGAGATCTAAAGCCTACGCTCTGATACCAACTGTAACACCCTAGCTTTCTATCTATCTGGCAGTGCTACCACTCATCTTAAATTTCTACAAAACAGATGATAATTCAAAATTTCGGTAGCACCTCCTTTGTTTTGAAGGACATCCACGACAGGCAAAACATAATATAAGAGATATGTCAAATAACAACCATATAAATAGGCATTCACGTAGTTCATATAGTACATAATATTCCCGAACACGAATACTAAGGCTAGAGCGACCAAAGGCTCACAAGAACATGCCAACGACTCCACAAATTACGATAAGTAATAATGGCAAAACAAAGATTTATGTGTGGTAGAGGTTCTATGATATGTAGTATTGATGTGTGCGCGAAAGTGGTGGTGAGCTACCCCTCCCATGCGTGTCGCTACATTGACTACCTGAAATCCAAATAAAAACCAAAGAAAACGGAAGAGTTAGGAAAATATACTCACAATTACAAGTTTAGAACCGAAACAACAACATACAGAATCCAATACACAATTCAAAGGATAGCCAGAAAACACTACTATGCATGTTATAGTTTATGGTTAGAGCATTTCGAAATATTCACTTTTAACTTTCTCACCGGCCTCGCGGAATAGTTAATCAAGTGAATTGTCACCGACCTAGCTCAAGCTCACCGGAGTAGTTACATGATAACTTAAATCACCGTCCGCTCCGAAATAGTTACTTGTAACTTATTCACCGCCCTAGATTAATTTAAACTTATTGACAACATATCAAGGTATGAACACCAAAGCAAGAACCAACCTGACAAAGCTAACAATTTTAAAGATGGCAACAACATTTAAAAAGGCTCGTCGTGCACTTGCCTTAGAATGGTGTTTAAACTGAAGAACCACCCGGAGCACCCGTAGCTCCAAATCCTGTAGGCAAAACTATTTTAGAAACTATTCTTGAAGGAAATAACCTAATTTACAGCGCACAGTCTTAATCGTAATTCTGTCCTAGAGTTGGCACCCTAGAAAAAGACAGCCTTAATTTAATCCATCTATGCTAAGTACCAGGCAACTCGTTCTCCAGTTAAATAATTAACTCCCAATTCGTTCCAACCACTGACTATACAGCCTTCAAAGTATCCTTTGTGTACCGATTGAGGATCTAAAAATCAAATCTATAGTACACTCCACCAACTGATACGGTTGATCATCTGCAATGATTATATAATTAAATAGATCTGTTGCTTCCAGCCATGATCAGACTAATTAATCTAAGGTCACTATCAAACTTCGCAATTAGATCCTATGAGTGCTTGCTCCTACGCCAATAATTCAGCCCATGTAGCATGGGAACAGAGATTGGCCAAGCTAGCTCTCAATTTGAGACAAACAGCGACGGGAAAACAAAGGAGCAACAACGTAGTACATCGCACCTAGCAAGTGCAGCTCTGAAACCCACTTCCAGGAAGCAACATACGTGCATAGTAACGATGACGACCAGTACACTTGCCCTGGTGCAGCTACCCGGCGTACTGTCGCGGAGCGGTGATGGCGTCAGGGACGATGGCGGTGGCGACGTAGTCTGGAAGATGGGGAGCGTTTTGGTTCTAGCTGAGGCTAGGTCTAGAAAGGTTTTTTTCTTTTTTCTACTCGGACAGAGAGTCCAATTCAACTGGAGAAAATATATATATATATTCAATAACCAAAAATTTAACCTACTCCAATAATTCATTTGATTTGCGATTTTCATAAATTTATACTATATTTTGATTAGTTCTGCGAGACAAACCCAACCATAGTATTGGATTCTCCATTCGGCTCATTTTTCAATAAGTCCATTTTTTGGTCAATTGCACGAAATATTTAATTAACCTTTCGAAATTTTGGGATATTACATTATCCACCCGTTTAATAGAATTCGTCCTCAAATTCTCACTGACTACTCGACCCATTGATTAAAATTTTCAGGATATTACATTCTCCATCCGTTTAATAGAATTCATCCTCAAATTCTCTTTCACTACTCGACACATGAATAAAATGAAAGCTTAGACACAACATATTTACTCACCAAGAGTAAATAACTCATGATATTTCTCCCGCATCGTTGACTCAAGTTCCCACGTTGCTTCATGCTCCGTCTGATTTGTCCAAATAACCTTGACAAATTTGAGTGTCCGACGCCTCATTACTCTACCAGCCTCCTCCAAAATTCATACCTGGCGAGCCTCAAAATTTAAATCTTGCTCAATAGTAACCGGCTCCAGTGTCATTTGCCATTCTGGATCTCGAAAGTACTTTGTCAACATCGAGATATAGAATACATTATGTACACCTTTCATTGACTCAGGCAACTCTAGACGATATGCCAACTTCCCAACTCGTGCCACTATCTTGAAAGGTCCAATATATCGTGGGCTAAGTTTTCCTTTGATATTAAATCTCACAACACCCTTAGTAGGTGATACCCTAAGAAGCACCTCATCACCTACTTGAAATTCCACATTTTGCCTTTTGGGATCCGCACAACTCTTTTGTCTGCTCTTTGCTGCTAGCATGTACTCTCTAATCTCAGCAACCCTCTCAGTGGTATGCTGACCCCAGTCTGGCCCCAATACTGATTTCTCACCCACGACAGTCCAACAAAGTGGAGATCTGCACTTTCGTCCATATAAAGCCTCGTAGGGTGCCTTGCGGATGCTAGATTGGTAACTATTATTATATGAAAACTCCACAAGTGGCAAATGGTCCTCCCAACTCCCTTGCAATGATAGAACGCAACATCTCAACATATCTTTTAAAGTTTAGATTCTATGCTCTGACTGGCCATTAGTCTGAGGGTGAAACGCCGTGTTAAGCCTCAACTATGTCCCCAATGCACTCTGCAAACTCTCCCAGAACTTTGATACAAACTTAGCATCTCTATCAGAAACAATGGTTTTCGGAACCCCATGCAACCGTACTATCCCTCGCACATATATTGGTGCCAGGTCGCTTGCTGAGTTTTCGTGCAAATTGGAATAAAACGAGCGACCTTGCTTAATTGGTCCACAACAACCCAAATAGCGTCTTTCCCTCTGCGTACGAGGCAGGCCAACAACAAAATCCATAGCAATGTCATCGCAAGGCCACTCCAGAACCTCAAGGGGCTGTAGCAGTCTTGATGGTCTCTTATGCTCAGCCTTCACTTGCTGACATACACTACAAGAAGACACATACTTAGCCACATCGACCTTCATCCGTTTCCAAAAATTGCTTTCCTTCAAATCTTGGTACATCTTGTTTTCGCCTGGGTGTCTGGTATATGGAGTATGGTGTGCCTCTCTCAGAATGTCTTCCTTTACCTGTGAGTTCTGTGGCACACACAAACGACCTCGAAACCAAATGGCTCCCATGGAATCTAAAGTAAAATCTCCAATCTTCCCTTCTCGGACATTCTTATTAACCGGTTGCAATAGTCTATCTTTGTGTTGCACTTCCAAAACCCGCTTGGGTTGGGCCGACTCAAGAATGAGTTGTGACTCTGATTCTACAACTCCAGCATAGCAATATGAAACACCCATACGCTCAAAATCATCTATTAAGGAATTCACTGATATTGAGATCATAATCTTTAATTAACTCTAACCACCTCCTCTACCTTATGTTCAAATCCTTTTGTGTGAAGATATACTTGAGACTCTTATGATCCATGAATATATCACACGTGCTCCCATAAAGATAATTCCTCCAAATCTTGAGTGCAAAAACTACCGCCGCAAGATCTAAACACTACTAGGGAAAAGGCTCTAGGAGAGATGCTCATTTGAGGCGCATTTATACAATATGCGCCTCCTATAAAATAGATGAGGTGCACTGCTCTGGTATGCGCCTCTGGTATCTAAATAGGCGAGGCACATATTTGTAGGACGCGCCTCCCATAATCTCTGTATGGACGAAATATGGCAGCCCTACATTATGCTAAGCGCATTCTGACAATATGCGCCTCCAATATATCAGATAGGCGAGGCGCATAAGGGTAGAATCTGACTTGCATAAGTTCCGTGGGCCCGAGAGGAGATCGCTGGTCCATTATGCTAGGCACATATCGTCAGATGCGCCTCCTATACTTAATAATAGGCGAGTTGCATTCAGCATAGTGCGCCTCAAGTAACCCCTGCGGGCCCGGGTGGCTGCATAGCCGAGGCGCATGTGGGTATATGCGTCTCACATAGTTATATTATAGGAGGCGCATTTAGTGCAATATGCGCCTCGCATAACCTGGGTCACTTTTTTTGCACCTTTTGGCACATGCACCCCACTCACTTCTCTTACTTCTTCCTCCTCCACCAAAAGAAAGATTTGGTCGCCCCCTCCTCCTCCCCACCTCATTACCCACATTGATTCACCATAGAAGCTTGGTCAATCTCCATTGGTTGACACTCATATGTGAGTGAATTCTCTTTCTCCTCTAGATCTACAACATGTCCCTTTACTTCTCCTCTAGCTCTCTTGCGCAAGTCGTCGTTGGAGGAAGCGTGAAGGCGTTGCTTGCCTGGTCATGCAAGTTGTCGGTGACACCGTGAATATATGATTGTGTTGTGGTGGATGCTTTTTTGTGTAGGAAATTCATTTGAGATGTCAATATTTCACCGGAATCTCGTTTCATTTATTTTTCGGTGAATTTCTGGCACTCGTGGATGTCCTCTTTTTAGGGAAGGTCATGCAGAATTTTTTCGGCGATCTAGACGTCTATATATGCCCTAATTATTCTCTTACTCTTTTTACCATGCGTAGGCAACCATGGTCCGACCACTGATCCGCAAAGTCCTAGTGGATACGTGGATGATATGCGCGAGGGCGATATGGCATGCACAAACAAGAAGGGGATAAGATGTCTGTGTCACGACCACAAGCTGATATATCTAATAAGGCACGATTCCGGAATGCTGAAGTCGCACCTTCTCCGATGTAGTTTCATGGATGGCTACACTCGGTGGATACGTGATGATGAAGATGATGATGAGGATGTCAATAATGGTGAAGATCAAGATGCCAGTCATGATCATGAAGATCAAGACGCCGACAACGGGGCAGGTGAGGATCATGAAGATCAGGGTGGCGTCGGGCATGATGGACACGAAAAAGATCAAGGTGGCGCCGAGCATGAACACGAAGATCAAGGTGTCGACCATGATTCGAGCTGGCTGCAAGACCATCATGTCCAAGATCTGCTTCTCAAGGAGACGAGTAATGCCAGAGCCGCCGCTAGAGAGAAAGCTAAGCTAGAGCAAATGAAGAAAGACACGGTCACTCCATTGTTTGATGGATGCAATGACGAGGATACCCGTTTGAATGTAACGCTCAGGGCTCTGAAGATGAAGGGGAAACACAAAATGACCAACGAATGCTTGGACAATAACATTTCATTCTGGCACGATATTCTTCCCAAGAAGGGGAACACATGTCCGACTAGTATCGACGAGGCGAATTAAGTCGCGTGCCCTCTCAATATATCGCACGTGAAATACCACGTGTGCATAAATGATTGCATCATCTACTGGGGCGAGGACATGGAGAAGACCACGTGTCCGGTGTGCAAGACCTCTCGATACAAGAGAGGGACCAAGAAAGCTCCTAGAAAGGTGGTGTGGTACTTTCCTCTAACTCCTCGCCTGTAGCGGTATTTCGTGGACCCTAGAGAAGCAGAGCTCATGCGCTGGCACGCGGAAAGAAAGAGGACGGAACACGATAATCTGGAGAAGGAGGAAATGCTGAGGCACCCTTCAGATGCTTGCCAGTGAAAGGCGTTGGACCTCCAATATTACCAACATTTTGGGAAAGAGTCAAGGAACCTTAGGCTGGGCGTGAGCACCGGCGGACTTAATCTGTTCGAAAGTCAGAGCAGCACAAACAACACCTGGCCCGTGTTTGTATGGATCTACAACGCCCCCCTGGTTGTGCCTGAAGAAGAAGTACATAACCATGAGTATGCTGGTTCAAGGGCCAAAACAACCCGGTATAGACATCAATCTTTATCTCACATTGTTGAAAGAGGAGCTGGCCATGTTATGGGAAGAAGGAGCCCATATGTGGGACGCCTCGAGACAAGAATACTTCGACATGAGAGCAGCGGTGATCACGACGGTGCAAGACTATCACGCACCCATAGAATCCTTGGACCACCTGCCCGCCTGCCTATTGGGCCACGTAGAGCAAAACTTTTTCCCTACGCGGTGATCCCAAGATCCAGCTCAGGTAGAAGGCCACGAGGATTACCACTAGACGCGCAGTTGCGGAATTGATGAAACACGTCGCTTGATACAGTGCAGTCCTCGCGATCCGTTCCGGTTCGGCGATCCATGATCCGTGCTTTCTTCACGATCGTCGAAGTGCTGAACGTACAGCACCTCCGCCGATATCCACACGAAGAGGAGGAGCATCGGCGATGGACTGCTAGGTCCAGTACGGCGGCGACAGGACGGACTCGGCTAGGGTTTTCAACACATGGAGTGACCTAACCTTGTGCTCTAAGCACCTGTGCCCCAGCTTATATAGGGAGTAAAAGTGGGCTCCACTCACTTGTGGCCCATTCACTAAAAGGCCTATATTAGCCACTTCAAGTCTCACTTGCTGACTAAGGCCATGTTTCTTTTTGGGTCCAACCCAAATAGGTTTCCTGTTTGGGTCTAACCCAAACTTGCTCCCGCTCTTAAGTGTGTGACCCGACAGGCTCATGGTAACCCGGACATGATCCCGAGTCTCACTCGTGATCGATGAGTTGATAGCGGCTCCTAGCAGAACGTGCCAACTCCCAAGTACCAATAAGTCATGACGACATACCTTCCAATGCGACTTTCGTCTGAGTCCCTTTTGCCTCACGATATACCTTGTCGGACTATAGGCGAATGATCGTCATCCCTTAAATACTCCGACTCTCTTTCTCGATCCGAGATAAGTGATTCATCCGACTAACTCTTAGTCGGTTGCCTCGGTTAACACTTAACCGTGACGCGCTTGGCCATGTTTTCCGAATCATATCTTCCGAGAGGGCCCAGAGAATATCTCTCCAGATGTAGGGGCAAAATCTGGTCTTGGTTATTCACATGATGCAGCTTGATTCTCAGACGACCTGAACTCCGCCTTTATAACTGCCCAGTGACGGAACAACGTTTGACAGAACCTAATTCGGAGATTCTCAACTCGGATTGTGCAATAACCTCAGGTCTAAGGATTACATTGATTGAGACATGCAAATGACGACTTGTTCGTTGCATCTCAATATGGGTCAGTCCGACTCGCTAAACTCTTTAGCCGAATCCGTGTAAGTCGGAATAGCATCTCCATGCGCATGACAAGTGGAACCTAGTCATCTGCCGACTTTCACATTGGTCTAAGTTGTGTGTCCGGCATAACCTCAATGACCAAGGACAATTAGTATGAACAACATGAATATGTAGTTCCATGATCAAATCACATATTCAATGATACATATCAGCAGTTCATACATGGACCATAACCTTATGAATACACAGGAATATCATCATTCATGATTGCCTCTAGGGCATATTCCCAACAGTCTCCGACTTGCACTAGAGTCAATCTTCCGACATCACATGTCCAGGCATCTGATGCCCATTGCTCTCAGGTGCACCTCATGCTTCGGCTGTGGAAGTGGCTTTGTCAACGGATCCGCAATGTTTGCATCCGTGTGTACCTTGCATAACTTGATATCACCTTGATCCACGAACTGGCGAATAAGCTGGTACCGCATGAGTATATGTTTGTTCTTCTGGTGTTGTCTAGGTTCCTTGGATTGTGCAATAGCACCATTGTTGTCACAATACACGTCTAACGGATTGGACGAGCCCTAAACCACACCAAGATCCATGAGGAAGTTCCTCATCCAAAAGGCTTCCTTTGCTGCCTCTGAGGCAGCAATATACTCAGCCTCTGTCGTAGACGCAGACACCTTTCTTGCTTGGAACTTTTCTAGCTCACAGCCCCTCCGTTTATCACAAACACATATCCGGATTGCGAACGAGAATCATCCGAGTCAGTGAGATAACTCGCATCCGTGTAACCCTTTACACTGAGTTCATCCTCACCTCCATAAACCAGGAACATATCCTTAGTCCTTCTCAAGTACTTGAGGATATTTTTAGCTGCTGCCGAGTGGATCTCTCCAGGGTTAGCCTGGTATCTGCTCACAACACTTAGAGCATAGGAAACATCCGGCCTAGTACAAATCATAGCGTACATGATGGATCCGATTGCAGAAGCATATGGAATCGCACTCATCCGACTTCGCTCATCAGTTGTCGAAGGACACTGAGTCTTGCTAAGTTTTATGCCATGGGACATCGGTAAGAACCCCTTGTTAGACGATTCCATGGTGAACTTCTTCAACACTTTGTCCAAATATGTACTGTGACTCAATACAATGAGCCGCCTTGATCTATCTCTATAGATCCGGATTCCTAGTATGTAAGTCGCCTCACCCAAGTCTTTCATCGAAAAACTCTTTTCCAATGATTCCTTGGTCTCTTGCAACATCTGGACGTCATTTCCAATCAGTAATATGTCATCCACATATAAGATCAGAAAGTTCACTTTGCTCCCACTAAACTTCTTGTATAAACAAGAATCATGATCACTCTTGATGAAGCCAAACTATTTGGCTACCTCATCAAAGCGAATGTTCCAACTCTGAGATGCTTGCTTCAACCCATAAATGGATTTCGAAAGCTTGCATACTGTGTCAGCATTAGCTGGATCGACAAAACCCTCGGGTTGTATCATATACACGTCCTCGGTTAAATTTCCATTAAGGAAAGCCGTCTTGACATCCATCTGCCATATCTCATAGTCGAAATAGGCTGCTATAGCAAACATGAGCCGAACTGATTTAAGCATCACTACAGGAGAGAAAGTCTCATCGTAGTCAACTCCTTGAACTTGTCGGAACCCCTTCACGACAAGCCGTGCTTTATAGATAGAAACATTTCCATCCATATGAGTTTTCTTCTTAAAGACCCATTTGCACTCGACGGGTCTTGCACCGTCTGGCAGATCAACCAAGTTCCAAACATGATTTTCATCCATGGACTTTAATTCGGATCTCATGGCTCCAAGCCATGACTCGGAATCAGAACCGATCAAAGCCTAGCTGGGTTGTCATTAGGAGTGGCAAAATGAACATCATCGGAATGGACGGAGTCGCCAACGAGCAAGACTTTGACTAGAACAGTGACCTAGAGATGGAAGACGGATACTGCAACCAAGCATCGTACACCACATCCCTACCTAACAAAGGACTCCTGTTCAAAAGAAGTAGTGAAGATGTCCCGGACCTAACCTATGCAACTGCGACAAAGAAGGGCAAGAAGACGACCATTGTCAAGAAACGCTAGCATGCTCCGACCATTGTCAAGAACCGTCGTGTGTGTGTGGCCTACTATTATATATCGAAACATTCATAATTATCATTTTTTGTATGTTATAACATTGCATTGAGAATATTATGTATCGACGAGACACATTCATAATACTCACTTTTGTTGTTTTGGCAATATTTGAATTTTTTAAATATTTGTAGTATATTTTATAGTACATATTGTGTTTGTACAATGTTTTTACATGAAAAATGGCCTTCAAAAAATGTTTTGAAAAAATTTGAGACACGAGGATTCGAACCTAAGTGGCTAGGCTTTAGAATAGGACAAGGGTTGAAACCAGTGGGCTAGTGTCTGTTTGTTGACAGATATACAGCACACTGCACTATTTGACTAGTACTGCAGATTACCCGAGGCACATTACATGCACCTCGCGTAAACTTATACGTGGCGCCTTTTTAAATATGTGCCTCGCATAAGCTGGTATCCGTCTATGATGATTGAGCCTTTTTTTCTCTATCACCTTTTCTCTGAATCGGACGAACGGCAACCTTCCTCGCTCTGCCGCCGTCGCCCCTTCTGCTGCTGTCGTCACCTTCGCTCTGCAGCCAGGAGGATGAGCCTGCCCGCGCCATCGTGCCCAGGAGAAGGATCCCGCCCCCGCCATGCCCAGGAGGAGGAGGAGCCTGCTCGCCTGCCTGTTGGGCCACGTAGAGATAAACAAAACTTTTTCCCTACGCGGTGATCCCAAGATCCAGCTCAGGTAGAAGGCCACGAGGATTACCACTAGACGCGCAGTTGCGGAATTGATGAAGCACGTCGCTTGATATAGTGCAGTCCTCGCGATCCGTTCCGGTTCGGCGATCCACGATTCGTGCTTTCTTCACAATCGTCGAAGTGCTGAACGTACAGCACCTCCGCCGATATCCACACGACGAGGAGGAGCGCCGGCGATGGACTGCTAGATCCGGTACGGCAGTTCATACATGGACCATAACCTTATGAATACACAGGAATATCATCATTCATGATTGCCTCTAGGGCATATTTGATGGGTTCGTAGCATGGAAAACAAAAAATATTTACCGCAAGAACGAACAAAACCCAGATCTAATCTAGATAAAAGCCAAGATCTAATCTATTAGACATGTGCAACGAGATAGATAGGAACTAACCCTCGTAGATCCGAAAGCGTTAAGGAGATTAGATCTCGTGGTTGATGTAGTCGATCACTTGCCGATCTCAAGATCGTGTGGACGATCCTTCCGGCGTCGCGTTCCGGCAGCGCTTCCGTAGTTGGTCAAGTGGACGATCCTTCCGGCGCCGCGTTTTGGTAGCGCTTCCGCAGTCGGTCACACGTGCGGAGTCGAAGCAGACCTTCCTCTCCTCGTTCCAGCGAGCAGCGGAGGTAGTAGATCTTCTCCATGGAATCACAGCAGCACAATGGTGTGGTGGTGGTGGTGGCGTAGAGAATTCTGCAGGGCTTCGCCTATGCCTGTGTAGAAGAAAGGAGGAGGAGAGAGGCGGCAGAGATTGGGAGTTATGGAGCAGGCTTGGAGGGGGCGCCCCTGCCCCTCTATTTAAAGGGGGTGAGGCGCCATGGGAGGGGGTCCTTGTAGGACTCCCCTCCCTCTAGGGCCGGCGGATTGGGGAGGGGGGAGGAGTCCTCCTCCCCCACGACTCCTAGTCTTGACCCACCAGGACTCCTTGATCCCTTCCTTGGTTTTCAAGCAAACTCCAAGAAACCTTCCGGAACATTCCGAAACCTTCTAGAACCCTCATACAAATACTTCGGAACATTTCCTAACTCAGAAAATGATCCCCAATATATGAATCTTATTCTCCGGACCATTCCGGATCTCCTCTTGATGTCCCGGATCCATTCTGAGACTCCGAACAACATTCGGTCTCCAACGCACATTCCATATCTACTTAAAACAACTTCGAACCTTAAGTGTGTCACCCTACGGTTCGTGAATATGCAGACATGACAGAGACACATCTCCTATCAATAACCATCAGCGGGACCTGGAGATCCATAATGGCTCCCACATACTCAACGATGACTTCGTGATCGATTGAACCATTTACATACGAAACCAATTCCCTTTGTCACGCGATACTATACTTATCCGAGGTTTGATCGTCGGCATCTCCATACCTAGTTCTACCTCGTTACTGATAAGTACTCTTTACTCGTTCCGTGATATGTCATCCCTTGTGACCTAGTCACATGCTTGCAAGCTAACTAGATGACATTCCACCGAGAGGGCCCAGAGCATATCTATCCGTCATATGGATGGACAAATCCCAATCTTGGTTCATGCGCTTCAACACATACTTTCAGAATACCCAATGACAGCTTTATAACCACCCAGTTACGAAGCGGTGTTTGATGTCATCAAAGTATCCATCCGGTGATGGTGATTAACATAACCTCATGCTCGAAGGATTAGGTTATTATGCATTTAAAAGCTTACAGCAATACGAACTTAATGACTTGATCTTATGCTACGCTTACTATGGGTGTGTGTCCATCACATCATTCTCCTAATGATATAACCTTGTTATTAATCACGTGCAATGTCCATGATCAGGAAACCATGATCATCAATTAATCAACAAGCTAGTTCAACAAGAGGCTTACTAGGGACTCTCTTATGTTTACATAACACACATGTATTAGTGTTTCCTAATTATACAATTATAGCATGGGATGTAAACATTCATCATAAACACAAAGATATAATAATAATCACTTTTATTATTGCCTCTTGGGCATATCTCCAACAATATTCCCAACACTGCCGTGCCTAGGAGGTGGAGGAGCCCGCCCGCGCCTAGGAGGAGGAGCCCGCTCGCGCCATGCCCAGGAGGAGGAGGAGCCTGTCCGCCTGCCCGCCATGCCCAGGAGGAGGAGGAGCCCACCCGCCCTCCCGCTTTTCATCTTCTGCCTCCCCGTCATCTACCCTCACCGCGGTGATCATTCTCTCTCCCCTCTCCCCACCCCCTCTACCCTCTCCATGTGATTACCTACTCCCTACTCCCTGTGATTCCCTCTGTCGTCGTTGTTGATGTGCTAGGTGTTGAGATACAGTAACTGAAAACCTTGAGAAGTGTTGAGATATAGACCATCAGGTCCACGAGTCATGAGTGCAAAAAAGATGTTGTTGTGCTTTTGTATTTGCATATGTTGAAGGATGCCAATCGTGCATCTGTATTTGCTATTCGTTCAGAAAAAAGGAGATCCATAGATGGTCAAGTAGTAGTAAGCTAGGCATTATGCACTTTAATTTGCTTCTATAGTCACAAGAAAGAAGCAATAATGCTGACCCCATATTAGAACACTAAGACATCGACGAAGGACACACAATACAAGTCGCTTCTAGGCAACATAATATAAACATCTATTGCTCTAAAAGACCATCTATTGAAGGATGCCAACCGTGCATCTGTACTTGATAGATGGTCATTAAAGTAGTAGTACGCTAGGCACAAGCACATTAATTTGCTTCTATAATCAAAAGTAAAAAGCAATATCTCTATTTGGGCATCCACAATGTAGCCACAGTAAAATAGTCAGATTATGGTGTTGGTGTTGCAATATAGCCCCATATCCCAATACTGATGACCCTAGTTCAAATACCAAAAAGAAACCAGAAAAGGCAGAGCAACACAATATTCCATCCTCATCCTAACTCCCACTTCTCTGTGGTGGATTTAGTAGTAGTGATGCAATCCTAGATTTAGATAATAGTCAGTGGGTTGTCGTACTCGTCTTGTAGGGCGGAGAAAGAGAAGAAGATGCATGCGACTCTGATGCGTAGTATTGGAGATGAAGGTGTCCCGGAGGGAGGGAGCCCGGATCTAGTAGGTCGCACATGGTTTTGTCTTTTACATGTGTTAGCACGAACGAACGCGCTTGCTAAACCTAGGATGTGATGGTTCTTGGCTATTATGGACCAGCTAGTTTGTAGGATATGTGGTACACAAGTGTAGTAGTAGTGTCCAAATTCTGTGTGTGTTTATTGCCGGCTCACCATCACTTCATAGTTTTGATGTACTGTAGATTCTATGATGTATCACGACCTTAACATGGTAGCTAGCTACCTAATATGTTGTTGTATCAGATGAAAGCAAGAGTAGATAGTGGTGAAAAATCAAGCCAAAAAATGATATGTATGTCTTGTTGTCGCTTACTCCCTCTGTTTTCTCTTTTAGCATATAATCTTAGAAAGAACAACTTTATTTATTAGTACTAATTGTATATGTAAGCAACCAATCCAAATTATATTGTGTCTTTCTTTACTAGTACAGCTAGAATGTAGATTTGCATGGAAGAACTACTTGGTTTAGAATGTACTAATACATCTTATATTTCTGGTACTGTTACTAGTTTGCCGCACTATTCCTTGCTTTTTTTCATTTTCACTAGACACTAACTTGGTACTCATTTTCCCTTTATTTGATTAACACTTTTTTCCATGACGAAGAGTTAGTTTAAACTGCTAGCTATTGTATATACACTCTTAATAAGTCTGTAGTACTCGAATTACATGTTGGTCCTCACAAGCCAGCGAAACTGTACCTGAACATGTGACGCTTCCACATGTCTGTTTCCATAGAGTATTTTTTACCCAGTTCTGTTTTACTCGTACTGTCACTTCAGAGTTTTCATGGCCGTGCAACTAGAGAACATCGAAGTTACTCCACAAACAATAATTCAAAGTAGTAGTTCACCCAGGATTATTTTGATTGCGGTAGTGATGCAATCCCAAGTTCACATTTCTGTTATGTGGATAGCTAGTTTGCACAATGGTTTACAATCTATTGTGTTTGGAAATGAATTAGCAAGGTGGCTGGTTGTGTATGGTTGTGCTTGTGTGCGCTAGCAGCAAAATGGCTGTGTTTGTGCCTATTTAGGCTTTTTGTGCAGGTTTTTCTTTTTGAGTTGCCAATGTTTTGCCGGAATGTTGATTCATTTCCGTTCTGGCGAATTTTTGACACTCCTAGACATAGAAAATTAGCAAAGGTTATGCCGAAAGTTTCTGTGAATTTTTGTGCTTATTAGTTCCATTTATTTGTGTGTTTAGAAATGTTGGCAGAGCCGGGCTTTTCTAGCCAGGAGCCCTTTTGGAAGCAGCAGGCAGAGATGGAATCCCAAGTGGACCTGGAATTCGTTCCGCGGTACGATGAGATTTGGCGGACGAGGATACCTCGTCGGGCAATGAGGAGATGGGGGATGGCGATGGCGATACCACTACCACTAATGGCAGCAGTGAAGCTACTATGGACGGTGGTAGCACATCGAAGAAGGCCAGGAAGAATCGGACCCTGATCGTGGTCGACATCAAAAGGTCCATCATAACAAGCGTGAGGGCTAAAGGTGCGCCTTTGGAGCCGGCCAAGTTTGTTGCAGGTTACTCAAACCAGCTCACGACAATCCTCCAGAACACCATCACGATCAACACGGAGAACCTAAAGGCCGAAGAGAACATGGGTTTCCTCATCGAGCTCTTCTGGAAGCTGCACGCAAGATATGCATTCCCGGGTGATGAGGAACGCAAGTACAATAATGACAATCTCAAAGGGAATCCGGTGAACAAGTACGCCCTCAGGAAGATGACCAAGGTCTTGTCGAATTGGAAGGTTCGGGTGAAGCAGCTGATTTTTTAGGACAAGCTAAGTTATTTGGAGGTCGTCAAGAAGGAGGCTCTAGTCATGGAAGAAGACTTCAAGGTGTTCAAGGCCAGATGTGAATCTGCCCTGGGCAAGGCCGCGAGTCTGTACTTCAAGGGGTTATACAAGAAGAACATTAGTACCCACCATCTCGGCTCCGACGCATATAGAGCTATGATTCCCAAATGGGAGAAGGAGGACACCGACGCTCGTGCAAAGGGGTTGACACCTCCCTTTGACGACATAAAAGAGCCACAGGCAAAGCACTTTGTTAGGGCCCGGTTTGCCAAGCCGAAAGGGAGTTCTGGTTATTCCTTGGAGCCCGCCGGCCCCTTCGCTACGAAGGTGATAGACTTCATGATAAAATATGTAAGTAGTTTGCATGAAAGTCGATTAATTGTGTTCTGATTAGTCCTTGTGTGTAGGACAAGGAGTGTAGGAGCTCCTCATCCTAAGGGTCAGCGCTTGTAGCCAAGTGGGACACCACTTTTAACAGGGCGCTGAACCGGACCATGAATGTTGAGCCCCTAGCGGCCCCGTCGTCGGCTGGTCGTGTGGTTGGCTTTGGCGGCATAACATGGTCCGAGTACTATGGCACCCCGGAGCGGAAGGGCAGGAAGGCCGAAAGCGCCGAGGTAAGACGCCTAAGGGAATAGGTGGAAGCCTTTCCCAATATAGTCCAAGATGATGTGAACCAGTCTATGTCGGATGATGAGACAAAGTCCCAAAAACAAGTTCATACACAAGTCCAGGCACAAGTCCATTCACAAGTGAACGATAACCTTAACACCATCCATCCCGCCTACATTGAAAAGTACAGCAAGTGGCAGAAGGGTGGTAAACGAGGGCCGCGCCGGTTCCCAACCTCGATAGCGCCCAATCGGACAACATGGTACGGCGCTGGTGACTCCTCCAGCGGTGCCAGTGGTGGTGGAAACTCCTCCAGCTCTAGAGCTTAACTTGCATGTGGTGAAGGCACCGGCCCGCACCATCGTGCCATCAGGCAACCACTCTGCCACTTGCGCGCTCAAGCCTACCGGTGGTGGTGCCTCGACATTGGCCGAGTTTGATGCCCTCAAGGTTACTAACTAATTAAAGCGACAGTTGGGAGGCTTAACCACACCGATGACTTGATCACTGTTTTACTGATGCCCGGCCTACATGTCTTTTGCAGGGAGACACTCCTTGCACTCTAATGCACTGGGTGGGCGTCCAGTTGCCAAGGGTACTACCGTTCAACCGGAGAACTGCAAAATGCACAATGTCACAATGCCACCTCACATGATGAGGGACGGATACAGTATGGTGCTTCCAGGCTACGAGCAAGTGGAACCTCCCTCTCAGCCTCAAGGATGGGATGATGAGGAGACGGCGGCGGTCCTCAATACCGGCTTCGGCTACTTGTACCTATGGCCGAAGAGCTAGATCCGTTTGGGGATGGAGGACCAGCTCAACATCACCCTAGAGGCAACACAGCCAGCACAGCCAGCACATGATGAAGACTTCGAGATGGCAGATTTTTACAACATGGCACTGGATCCCTATGATGATGATGATGGAGAAATTGACCCAAATTTCGGCGACCAGTTTGTTCACACAAGGTTACTTGATTGGTATGAGCTAGCACCATCAGGCACACATCAAGTTGCCAATACCCAACCAGCACCTACGAAACCCCCTTGCCAGTTGCGTCTCTTTCGAACTAGTAAAGAGATGCCGCCACCCGCCCCCTTCACCAAGCCTCTGAGGCCAGCAGTTCCTTTGATCAGCCCCAGCACCCTCCATAAGGTGATCGGTGAGGTGAACGGGCTAGACGATGCTTGATACTTTGCAAATGTATCTATAATTTTTGATGTTCCATGATTGTTTTATATCTACTTTCTTATGTTTTGTCCACACTTTGGAGTATTTTTACACTTTTTCTAGAACTAACCTATTAACAAGATGCCACAGTGCCAGTTGCATGTTTTCTGATGTTTTTCATTTTAGAAACACTAGGAAGCAAATATTCTCGGAATTGGACCGGACAAAAGCCAAAGTCAATATTTTAGCCGAAGGAACACGGAGTCCGGAGGGGAGACGAAGTAGCGCACCAGGGCGGCCACACCTGGTGGCGGTGTGGCCTGGGGGGCACCCTGGTGCTCCACGAACCTATCCCTTTCGCCTATAAAGACCCCTCGGGATGAAAACCCTAAACACCCGATCAAAATTCCATGAAAGAGTTTGTAGCCACCGTCATCTCCATCCCTAGATTGGAGGGGAGAGATCACCCTGGAGGCCTTCTTCATCACCATGCATGCCTCTGGTGTGATGCGTGAGTAGTTCATCCCTGGACTATGGGTCCATGTAGTAGCTAGATGGTTGGTTCTCCTCCTTTGGACTATCATGTTTAGATCTTGTTAGCTCCATTCATGATCAAGATCATCTATTTGTAATCCTACATGTTGTGCTTGCGAGGATCCGATGGATATTCATATTGATTATTGACTCTATCATGTCTTTGTTATTTGTGATCTTGCATGCTTTCCGTTGTTAGTAGCTATCTTGAACAAGTAGATGCTAGAAACTCCAAGAGGGAGTATTTATGCTCGATAGTGGGTTCGTGCCTCTAGTAATTTGGGGAAGTGACAGAAATCTCTAAGGTACTAGATGTGATGTTGCTACTAGGGAGAAAATAGCGATCCTTTGTCCATAGGGCAATCGTATTGTTTACTTTACACACTTTTCTTAATGCAATTATCTGTTGCTTGCAACTTAATACTGGAGGGGGTTCGGATGATAACCTGAAGGTGGATTATTAGTCATAGATGCAGTTGGATTACGGTCTATGTATAATGTTGTAATGCCCAATCAAATCTCATTGGAGTCAAGATTATTAGTATATGCATGTATGCTTTCTCGGCATCTGTCAATTACCCCGCTGTAATTTTTTCACCTAGCATGTCATCTATCTTAAGGAGAATCACCTCTAGTGAACTATGACCCTGGTCCATTCTTTTACCATCAATCTACTATTTACTATTCACTGTTTACTTTCTTCAAGCAATTACTATCTTCCACACAATACATTTAATCCTTTGTTTTAGCAAAACCGATGAGATTGACAACCTCATTGTAAGTTGGGGCAAAGTTTTGTGGTTGTGTTGTGAAGGATTCCAAGATGGAGACAACACCTTGGGGTTGTATCCTTGCTCCTACTGGTTCGATAACCTTGGTTTCATAACTGAGGGAAAACTTGTTGTTGTGCTCATGATACCTTCCTTTTGGGGTTCCCTACGAGCTCATCGTATTTTGAGCCATCAACGCTCCAAAGGGCAGGAAGAAGGGTCGCAAAAGGAAGCGTAAGGGTGACCGGGTAAAGGATCCAAATCTTGTTCTCCGGGTTCAGGACGGCCCCGCGAGGCAAGCTAGGAATCAGCAACACGTGGCAGGTGCACTGATGATGTGTAACTCGTTGCTTGAGGTCGCAGGCTCTCAAATGCGCAATCTTCGTTATAGGTATCTCACAATTGGGGAGCGCCGACTTCGCGAGAATGATTAGTCATACCTCGTTTTCAAGGCTAAGGTGCCTTCTGTGCCGTGCTTTGTTAGTGTACCCCTCGGGGATATCTTCTACGTGTGGCATACCGACATCTTCGACTTGTTGAATGGGTTCCGGCTGCACAATACCTTGGTCTAGCTATTCTCCCTCAATATGGCCATGCCAATCACCAGAGACAAGATGCCGGGCGTCCAGATAGTGGATCCCTACTCCATGCGTGACGTCGTCCTAAAAGATGCTGAAGACATAGCGTTGGTGACCAACTACCTCTCAACCTTCCTACAAACATACTTGGACAAGGATGTGATTCTCCTTCCCTACCATCCCATCACGGAGGATGATCGGACAGGCTGCATGCTTATATGCTTGAATTTGAAACACTCAACAGTCGTGTACCTCGACTCAAATAGTGTGATCCTGAAAAACTACACCAATATCAAGAAAATTCTTGTTGGTGCTCTCACCGGCTACGTCGCAGCGGGAGGCATCCAACCGGCAACACCACATGTGAAGTTCGGCACGCACGTGTTTCGCCACAATACCAAGTTCGCCTGCATCAAGCAGCCGTCTAGCAGCGGGAAGGATGCCTTCTATGCCATTTACCAGATGAAGTCGTTCTTCAATGACATGGAGAGCAATATGATGCCATCTGACCTCACGAAGTGGGATGAAAGGCTTGCAATAATACATGAGCGCAACCCCAGGCAGCTCTTCTTCGGCATCCAGGAGGAGATTGCGACAATCGTGCACCAGGGAGTCATGAAATCTGGGGGCACCTTCTATTGTGGCCATACACGTTCATGCAGATGGCGAAAACTTGGTCGAGCTTCATCAATGCCCCCCAAAGCCGACTCAATAGCAGAAGAAGTCTTGATGATTGCATTGCCCGGGTAGCTAGTTGTTAGTTCCGAACTCGTGTTGTAACCTCTTAGCACTATGTTAAACTGTTTCATCAACCGTTGAAATTGATTGTGAGCGACACTAGCTAGTTATTTGTGTTATGAACTATTTTAAGTGCTTGTTGCTTTTCATTCATTATTTCCGCCCTACTTCTTGTGGTTTGCTTTCTTTGTCTTTCTTCGAAATGCCGATGATTAAAATGTGTTGTGGCGTCATGTGTGTGATCATGCCGTTGCTGGATCTGGTGTGCCAAGTAGACTAGAGGTTTGTGCATATACTCTACTTGCCACACCAGATCCATTAGCGGCATTGTCATTTTCCGTGGCCAACCTAAGTATGAGGCAAGTAGATTTGTAGCAATGTCGCCCAAGTTATACTATTTCATCTCGTAGCCCCAAAGTCAAAAGAGGACAAATATTTTCGAGGTTCATATACATAAGACATAATATGTTGAGCGGTAAGCCAAGGAAAGGATTCTAGGTCCATGTGTCAACGACTCCGTTCAACACACCAAACTCGAAATGAGTCGTTGTCGTGGAGACCGAATCCTTTCTATGGTTTACCGCTCGACATATCATGCCCATGCTATATGAATCGTGGAAGTATTTCTCTTCTTTTTTCTTTGGCGATATGAATAGATTAGATAGCATGCATTAAATGAAATGGTGAAGTATTTAGTTTAAAATATCTCATTTTAGCCCCAAAGTTGAAAGGAAAGACATTACTTCACTATTCGTATAGCATTGGCGACATTGTTATATGAATCGTGGAATGATTTCTTTCCTTTCATCTTTGGAGATACAATGAAATGATAAACTATTTCATCTCGTAGCCCCAAAGTCGAAGGAGGACAAATATTTTTGAGATTCATATACATAAGATATAATATGTTCAGCGGTAAGCCAAGGCAAGGATTCTAGATCCATGTTTCAATGACTCCTTTCGACAAACCAAACTTGAAATGAGTCGTTGCCATGGAGACCGAATCCTTTACTTGCTTTACCGCTGGACATATCATGCCCATGCTATATGAATCGTGGAAGTATTTCTCTTCTTTTGTCTTTGGTGATACGAATAGATTAGATAGCGTGAATTAAATGAAATGGTGAATTATGTAGTTTCAAATATGTCATTGTAGCCCCAAAGTCGAAAGGAAAGACATTACTTCACTGCTATTTGTATAGCATTGGTGACATTGTTATATGAATCGTGGAATGATTTCTTTCATTTTGTCTTTGGAATGAAATGATAAACTATTTCATCTCGTAGCCCCAAAGTCGAAAGAGGACAAATATTTTCGAGACTCATATACATAAGACATAATATGTTCAGTGGCAAGCCAAGGAAAGGGTTCTAGGTCCACGGCAACGACTCCTTTAGACACACCAAACTCGAATGAGTCATTGCCGTGGAGACCAAATCATTTCCTTGCTTTGACACTAGGCATATCATGCCCATGCTATATGAATCGTGGAAGTATTTCTCTTCTTTTCTCTTTGGCGATACGAATAGTATGAGGCACGAATCGAAGTCATTCTTGGTTTGCTTTTTTTTGGTCTTTCTTCGAAATGCCGATAATTAGAACGTGTTGTGGCATCATGTGTATGACTATGCTGCCGTTTGATCTGGTGTGCCAAGTAGACTAGTAATTTGGGTATATACTCGACTTGCCACACGAGATCAAACAGTGCGCATTGTTATTTTCATGCCCAACCTAAGTATGAGGAACTAGTGCAAGTCATTCTTGGTTTCCTTTTTTTGTCTTTCTTCGAAAGGCTGATGATTAGAACATGATTTCTTACATCTTTTTTCACCCATATATATATGCATGATTGATACATTGCAAATGTATCTATAATTTTTGATGTTCCATGCTTGGTTTTATCTACTTTCTTATGTTTTTGTCCAACTTTGGAGTACTTTTCATATGATTTCTTGGACTAACCTATTAACAAGATGCCACAGTGCCAGTTGCCTGTTTTCTGCTGTTTTTGGTTCCAGGAAAGTCAGAAAATCAATATTCTCGGAATTGGACGGGACAAAAGCCAAAGTTCCTATTTTACCGGAAGACTCACGGAGCCAGAATACGAGACGAAGGAGGGCCAGGGCCTGGCCACACCCCCCCCAGGCGCGGGCACCAGGTGGTGTGGGCCCCCTGGCACTCCACCGACCTTGCCTCCTTCGCCTATAAGAGCCTCCCGATACCAAAACCCTAGGTCGTCAAGCCTCCAGCCACGAAAAGTTCCGCAGCGCCGCTGCCACCGAAGGAGAGATTCGGGGGATAGAAAGTCTTTGTTCCGGCACCCTGCCGGGACGAGGAAGTGCCCCCGGAGCCATCTCCATCGATCTCCACCACCATATCCATCACCATTGCAGATTCCCATGATGATGAGGGAGTAGTTCTCTCTCGAGGCTAAGGGTTCTACCGGTAGCTATGTGTTCATCTCTGTTTCTATGCATGATCTTATTGAGATCATGAGCTTGTAATGTATAGATCTACCTTGCTACTCAAGTGCTTAATAGATCTCTGCTCTCCCCATGTGTGTGAAAGTGACAGCGTGCGCACCATGGTGGCACTTAGGCTAGAGATTGCAAATACTTTTATGAGTTATATTTGGAGTTGGATGTCTTTATGAAATTGTGGTGTTTGTTGGACTCATCTAGTACTCAAGGTGACAGTGTGGGGTTTTCTAGATGGGAAAGGCTTACTTTGAGGTCTGCTATTATAGCCCTACCATAGATTAGAGTGTCCAACTGGAGAGTAGTTAAGAGAAGTATCATCAAGAGAAGATATTTATATGAGAGTGTTCACTAGTGAAAGTATGATCCCTCGGCCTTATTTCTAAAGCATTGATACACCGTTTGCTACTAGATCTGTTACATGTTTGCTTGCTTCCATCTTTATTTCAGTTTGTTTTTAGTCTCTTCCACGCCATAAAGTTATTTTCTAGCACCGTTACCACTTATAATTATCCATACCACTTGTATTTCACTATCTCTTCGCCGAAATAGTGCACCTATACACCTGACAAGTGTATTGGGTGTGTTGGGGACACAAGAGACTTCTTGTGTCTTGATTGCAGGGTTGCTTGAGAGGGAATACCTTTGACCACTTCCTCCCTGAGTTCGATAAACCTTGGGTGATCCACTTAAGGGAAAACTTGCTGCTGTTCTACAAACCTTTGCACTTGGAGGCCCAACAACTGTCTACAAGAATAGAAGTGCGTAGACATCAAGCTTTTCTCTGGCTCCGTTGCCGGGGAGGTAAGGTAAAAGGTACTCACATCCTCCGGTGTGAGTGCTTGAAGTTATTTCCTTTAGATTCTGCAATTTTTTCTTTTTGTTTCTTGTTTTCACTAGTTAGGCTTAATGGAAAACAACAACAAAGTTAGAGAGCTTTATAGTATTTATCTTGAGTTAGGACATAAAGTGTTTGAAGAGAAAATTAAAAAGCCTATGGAACTTTCTTTGCATGCTAATAGCAATGTTGTTAGTATGAATTCTTTGGACACCATTATTGCTAATGCTATGGAAAAGTCTAAGCTTGGGGAAGCTAGTTTTTATGAAAATGATCTTTTTAGTTCCCCAGCTTTGGAAGATAGCTATTTTATTGCTTATGATGATACAAAACCTCCAATATATGATGATTATAATGATGAATATGATATTTTCAGTCCACCTACTATTGAGGAGGAAATTAATTGTGATTACAATATGCCTCCTATATTTGATGATTATGGTGATGAAAATAATAATGATAGCTATTTTGTTGAATTTGCTCCCATACAATCAATAAGAATGACTATGTTTATGTGGGAGTATTAATTCTTTTATGCATGTGGCTCATGATAAGAATGTTTCTTGTGATAGTTATATTGTTAATTTTATTCATGATGCTACTGAAAGTTATTATGAGAGAGGGAAACATGGTTCTATGCGTCTCAATAATATTAAGTTTCCCCTCTTTATGTTGAAAGTCTTGAAGTTGCACTTGTTTTTCTTTCCTATGCTTGTTGCTTTGTGCTTTCATGACTTGTTTGTTTACAAGATTCCTATGCATAGGAAGTGGGTTAGGCTTAAATGTTCTTTGAATTTTCTTCTTGATGCTCTCTTTTACTTCAATTCATATTTGTTATGTGAGCATCTTCTCAAACTATCATGCCTAACTTAAAGGCGTTAAAAAAAGTACTTATTGGGAGATAACCCAAAAGTTTTAGATGAGTCTTATAAGTTATTACCTCTATAATAACCGCTCCTTATCCTTTTTATTTGCTTTTTGTGCCAAGAGTAACCTCTAATAAGAGAGAAGTAATGCATGGAAAAGTTGTTGTCCCGAAACAAATTTCTCTGCTTCACCGTAAAAATTCGTGTAAAATCTCTGTATGTCCTATTGAGGCGTGCATTTTTGTGTTTCTGCCCCAGGTTTTTATCTAACTTTTGTTAGTTCAACACTTTTTGATTTGAGCAACAGAAGGCTTTCGAAAAAAATCGTCTTTACCTGCTTGTCTATTTTGACAGATTTCTGCCATTATTTGCGTTTGCTTCTTGTTGGTTCCTTTTTGAGTTATTTTGGGGAATTGAGCTTTTTGAGGGAAGTGCTACAGTAGCTAGTGTTCTAATGGAAGTTTATTTGGTGTTATAACTGAATCTTAAGACTTATTTATCTTCAGTGCACTAATGTTGCTAATAAAGATTGTGTGAAGTTTTGTATGAAGGAAAATTTTCAGGTGTATGGAATGAATGAGTAATGAGATGAAGGATGGAATAAATCTCAAGATTGGGGATGCCACGCGTGTCACCCCAAGAAATATCCAAGAAGTACAAGCGTCAAAGCTTGGGGATGCCCAAGGCATCCCCTTCTTCATCAATAAAAATCCTAGGTTCCTTCCAAACGCTTCATTTTTATTGCTTCATGCACAGTTGTGTTGTTCTTGGAGCGTCTTCTTTTTCGTGTTCGTCGTGGTTTTTAGTTTGCTTGGTTTGCTTATTTTTCTGAATAAATTGGTTGGACCCCCTCTTTCATACTTTGGTTTGCAAATAGTTTGGTTTGGTTTGGAAAAGACTAGGAATGTTCATGCTTATGTGGTAAAAAGAGCTTGTTTTTGACTGTGGCCTATGCTTTGTCATGCCATGCTTGATATTGTTTTGGCTTTATGCTTAGTATTCTTTGCTGTAGCATGACTTGTTATAAACAATTGAGATTGCTTAATGTGCCTTGGATGAATCATGCGTTGTTTTAGCATATTAAAGCATAGTATAGTGGTATTCTCCTTTGATGCTTCATTTGGGTTGACTTGGCACATGCTCACACCATGTTATGACTATCTCAAGTCACCATAGCCTTTATGATCCTTTAGTTTTCAACTTGTAGTATCACTTTATGCTTTGATCAATGATGTTTTGTCGCTCTGCATGATTATGGCCATTATTGCTCTCTTAGTTTGTCGCGCCCAGTGTTTTGCTAGCCTCCACAACAAAGTATGAGTTCCACTCATGAATCCAACTCCCTAAACCAAGTTATTCCAAAGAGTCCACCATACCTACCTACTAGCTTATGCTATTCCAAGTACATTCATGATTTTGTTTACCTTCCACTTGTTATGAGAAAACTAGTGATTAAAGCTCTCACGAACTTGATGGCACACTTTACTTTTTTGCATTTAATAAACTTGAACCATTGTGTCTTCTATGCTGTATATGCTTGCACTTATTTGTTGGGAATTAGCAGAACCATGCTTTCATGGGGAATGCTTTGAACATTGCACTTGGTACTTGTACCTAGTTGATATCATGCTCTTTTGTATATGGATGTCGTCGGTGTGAAATGAAAGGGGATCTTGTAAGTCCATGGAGTTATGTATATGTGTTAGAGAAACGCCTGGGCCGCTGGTCTAATCCATGCTGACATGGTGGAAACCTGCAGCGTAACCAGAATGAGTTGTCTATGAAGCATTCTTCTTATAAAAAAAGAGTCCTATATTGAGAAAAAAAAGAGATTATGAAAAGAGGAAAGAGAGAAAAAAGCACCATATTCCCATGGTAAATAAGAAGATTGCTGAGATGCTCGTTGTCTGCTTGCCTTGTCATTTTGATATGGGGATTCTTCCGTATCATCGGGCAAGGGGTACCCCGTTGGTGGTTCTCTATGATACACATGTACTTACAATGACAAGAACTTATCGGTGACTAAACTTGAGTAGCATGAGGAGCGGCCCTCGTATACAAGGCACATGAGATTTCTGACTTATACTTCGTCAAGCATGTACACCGTAGTTTGTTCACTTTAACCTTAATCACTTCAAGATGCTTATGATAGGGGCAATGAGAGCTGAAAGCTATAAGTACCTTAATTTTTGGAAGCTCTTTATGAGACTTGAATCCCTACTTCCTTTTACAAAAGGCTTTTTTTCCACCATTATATTGAGTCTCCACCTTCTATCTTTATGCACCTACTTTGAGAGCATAGTGGCCATTCTTAGTTCTATGTGCATTGTCCCAAGACTAGTTGATTGATGCATACTTTGATATTACTTGTTTTAAACTATTGTATCTAGTCACTCTTATGAACTTTGAAGGTGTCCTATGCATTTATATTTGCTACTCTATTGAGGGACAAGCTGAATACCATTATGCTATGTTTTCTTTATGTGAAACAAACAAACGTCTTGCAAAGCATTGTTATTCATGAGTCTTTTGTTTGTGCCTTTTCATGTTGCATCATAGTTTCTTTGTCTTATTGCTAGAACTTTGTCTTTCATGTTATGATTGAAGTACTATGATCCCAGCTTTGAATGTTTTACAAATACTTTGATCAAGTCTTTGATGGTGCATGTCACCTCAAAAATTATTATTTCTTTTTATCACTTACCTACTCGAGGACGAGCAGGAGTTAAGCTTGGGAATGTTGATACATTGAAAATGTATCTATAATTTTTGATGTTCCATGCTTGGTTTTATCTACTTTCTTATGTTTTGTTCCAACTTTGGAGTACTTTTCATATGATTTCTTGGACTAACCTATTAACAAGATGCCAGAGTGCCAGTAGCCTGTTTTCTGCTGTTTTTGGTTCCAGGAAAGTCAGAAAATCAATTTTCTCGAAATTGGACGGGACAAAAGCCAAAGTTCCTATTTTACCGGAAGACTCACGGAGCCAGAATACGAGATGTAGTAGGGCCAGGGCCTGGCCACACCCCCCCAGGTGCGGGCTAGCCCTACACGTGCCACCAGGTGGTGTGGGCCCCCTGGCACTCCACCGACCTTGCCTCCTTCGCCTATGAGAGCCTCTCGATACCAAAACCCTAGGTCGTCAAGCCTCCAGCCACGAAAAGTTCCGCAGCGCCGCCGCCACCGAAGGGGAGATTCGGGGGACAGAAATTCTCTGTTCTGGCACCCTGCCGGGACGGGGAAGTCCCCCGGAGCCATCTCCATCGATCTCCACCACCATCTCCATCACCATTGCAGATTCCCATGATGAGGAGGGAGTAGTTCTCTCTCGAGGCTAAGGGTACTACCGGTAGCTATGTGTTCATCTCTTTCTATGCATGATCTTATTGAGATCATGAGCTTGTAATCTATAGATCTACCTTGCTACTCAAGTGCTTAATAGATCTCTGCTCTCCCCATGTGTGTGAAAGTGACAGCGTGCGCACCATGGTGGCACTTAGGCTAGAGATTACAAATACTTTTATGAGTTATATTTGGAGTTCAATGTCTTTATGAAATTGTGGTGTTTGTTGGACTCATCTAGTACTCAAGGTGACAGTGTGGGGTTTTCTAGATGGGAAAGGTTTACTTTGAGGTGTGCTGTTATAGCCCTACCATCGATTAGAGTGTCCAACCGGAGAGTAGTTAAGAGTAGTATCATTAAAAGAAGATATTTATATGAGAGTGTTCACTACTGAAAGTATGATCCCTAGGCCTTGTTTCTAAAGCATTGATACACTGTTTGCTACTAGATCTATTACATGTTTGCTTGCTTCCATCTTTATTTCAGTTTGCTTTTAGTCTCTTCCACGCCATCAAGTTATTTTCTAGCACCGTTACCACTTATAATTATCCATACCACCTGTATTTCACTATCTCTTCGCCGAACTAGTGCACCTATACACCTGACAAGTGTATTGGGTGTGTTGGGGACACAAGAGACTTCTTGTATCTTGATTGCATGGTTGCTTGAGAGGGAATACCTTTGACCACTTCCTCCCTGAGTTCGATAAACCTTGGGTGATCCACTTAAGAGAAAACTTGCTTCTGTTCTACAAACCTCTGCACTTGGAGGCCCAACAACTGTCTACAAGAATAGAAGTGCGTAGACATCAATTATCTTATCTTGTGAACTGTTATTGCTTTCCACTGACATAGATAATATCATCTATATTGGGTACAAGAGATGGTAAAGAAGTTTTATGTCGTGTACGTCAGCAAGGTTCCAGGTGTGTACGAGGAGTGGGAAGACTGCCAGAAGCAAGTGAACAAATTCTCAGGCAACAACTACAAAGGCTACAAGACTAGAGAGGTCGCGGAAGAGAAGTGGAGGAGGCACGTGAGGAAGAATTGGAGGAACTTCCTCGTGATCACAACCTTGTTGCTCTTCATGGTAGGTTATGTGCTCTACTTCATCTAGATAGAGCTTTGTCGTCAGAGTTGTAATGTCGTTGTGAACTTGTACTCAGAGGTGTGGACTTGTGGCACAAACACTTGGTGTTGTGTGAAAACTTGGAACTTGTTGATGTATGAACTCATATGTCGCGATTGATGTGTAATATACTTGTATTCATGTTGGTTATATTATGCTTTGGCCAATTGCAAGTTTCTAGAAAATTCTGTGCTATTTATATTGTATTCTAGACTGTATTGTATATTTGAATACATGTAAACTGTTATTTGAAAAGTGCTGTAAAACTTGAATTTCGAAAATATATCCGAGGCGCATATGTGAGGTGCATATAGGGTACTATAGGAGGCGCGCATTCTACAACATATGTGAGGTGCATATCTTATGCGCCTCCTATACTTCATATACGCGAGGCGACGTATACTGATATGTGCCTTGCCTAACAAATATTAGAGGCGCATATCTCGCCTAACAAATACTAGAGGCGCATACCATATATGCCTCGGATAGGGTTCCTGGTACGCCTTGGGTAGGGTCTTACCTAGTAGTGAAATCATGGGTAGGATAATTTTCCTCGTGCTTTTTCAACTACCTCGAAGCATAAGAAATCACCTTGCCATTCTACATGAGAATACATCCAAGGCCCACCAGAGAAGCGTTAGAATATACTGTAAAGTGCTCTCCAAAATCCGGAAGTGTAAGAATAGGTGCTGACACCAATCGATCCTTCAATAAACAAAAACTATGCTCACACTCCTCTGTCCACTGAAACTTCACCCCTTTATGTGTAAGCATGATCATTGGCTTGGCAATGATAGAAAAATACCTCACAAAACTCCTGTAGTAACCAGCCATTCCCAAGAAACTTCTCACCTCCTTTACATTAGATGGTCGTTCCCAGCTAACGACAGTGGAAACCTTGCTAAGGTCAATGGAAATACCTTCACCATTAATAACATGTCCCAAATAGGCAACTTCTGAAAGCCAAAACTCACACTTCTTTAACTTAGCATATAACTTATTCTTCCGCAACGTCTCGAGCACCACGCTCACATGATCTTCCTTCGTCTTGGAGAAAATGAGAATATCATCAATAAATACCACGACAAAATCATCATTCTTATGGAACATGCTATTCATCGCCTCTATGAAATAAGCAGGTGCATTCGTTAGTCCAAAGGACATAACCTTGAACTCATAATGTCCATTGAAACTTCACCCCTTTATGTGTAAGCATGGTCATTGGCTTGGCAATGATAGAAAAATCCCTCACAAAACGCCTGTAGTAACTAGCCATTCCCAAGAAACTTCTCACCTCCTTTACATTAGATGGTCGTTCCCAGCTAACGACAGTGGAAACCTTGCTAAGGTCAATGGAAATACCTTCACCATTAATAACATGTCCCAAATAGGCAACTTCTGAAAGCCAAAACTCACACTTCTTTAACTTAGCATATAACTTATTCTTCCGCAACGTCTCGAGCACCACGTTCACATGATCTTCCTTCGTCTTGGAGAAAATGAGAATATCATCAATAAATACCACGACAAAATCATCATTCTTATGGAACATGCTATTCATCGCCTCTATGAAATAAGCAGGTGCATTCGTTAGTCCAAAGGACATAACCTTGAACTCATAATGTCCATTGAAACTTCACCCCTTTATGTGTAACCATGGTCATTGGCTTGGCAATGATAGAAAAATCCCTCACAAAACGCCTGTAGTAACCAGCCATTCCCAAGAAACTTCTCACCTCCTTTACATTAGATGGTCGTTCCCAGCTAACGACAGTGGAAACCTTGCTAGGATCAATTTAAATACCTTCACCATTAATAGCATGTCCCAAATAGGCAACTTCTGAAAGCTAAAACTCACACTTCTTCAACTTAGCATATAACTTATTCTTCCGCAATGTCTCGAGCACCACACTCAAATGACGTTCACGATCTTCCTCTGTCTTGGAGAAAATGAGAATGTCATCAATAAATACCAAGACAAAATCATCATACTTGTGGAACATGCTATTCATCGCCTGCATGAAATAAGCAGGTGCATTCGTTAGTCTAGAGGACATAACCTTGAACTCATAATTTCCATACTTTGTAGATAACGCCGTCTTCTCAATATCCTCTTCTCGCACTCTTATTTGATTATAGCCTGACTGCAAATCTATCTTTGAAAATACCTTGGCACCCTTCAGTTGATCAAATAAGTCCTCAATACATGGCATCAGATATTTGTTATTGATAGTCACTGCATTAAGAGCCCGATAATCAATACACATCCGCAGAGTCAACTCTTTCTTCTCAGTGAACAAAACTGGAGCTCCCCAAGGTGAAACACTATGCCGGATCAAATCCTTGGCTAGCATATCATCAATTTGCTTCTTCAACTCATCTTGAAAAGGACGAGCTAAACGATATGGAGCGACTAAAATTGGGCGTGCACCGAGAACAAGGTCAATACGAAGCACCACATCCCGCTCTGGCAGCATACCTGGTAGCTCACTAGGAAAAACATCAGGATAATTTCTAACCACATGAGTGTTCTTAGTATTCAACTATTTACTCGACTTCCCCACCAAAGCTTAAAGAAATCCATTCTTTATTACTCTCTGACCTGGAAACAGGCTATCCAGCACTGATAGAGAACATTTAGGTGCACTACACTACAAGATTAACTGTTTACCGGAGGGAGCCTCCAATTTGATGGTCTTCCAGAAACAAGATATAACGGCCCGGTAGCAATGTAGCCAATCCATACCAAGAATAACATCAAAGGACGGTAAGGGAATTACCATCAAATTTGCCATAAAATCTTCATCATCTATTGAAATCACACACCCTGGACATACTACAGAACTAGTGATCAAGCCTCCTGGGGAATTAAATCGAACAAATTCAGAAATCTCTTGGCTAGAAAAATCGACTTTCTTGGAAAAGTAAAGTGACACAAACGAATAGGTAGCACCAGAATCAAAGAGAATTAAAGCATCATGCAAATCAGCTGGAAGTATATCTGTAACGATATCTAGACGTCCCAGAGAAGAAATAGTAGGCATGGCATAGATCCCAGTAGGTGCTGAAAAAGAAATCCCAATATTCTGTTGTGGTGGCGGTGGAGCAGTAGGTGGTGCAGGTAACTGAAGTGGGGCATGCGGTGTAGGAAGTGGAATAGCTGACCAGTAATAACCTGGCGGTGGAGGTGGGAATTATTGAGGAGGAAATTGCAGTGATGGATACACCTGATAGTGTGGCTGAAGCTGCTGAGAAGATGCCATCATATGCACTAAACCCTAGGAAGATTTAGATGCTGATGCTGAACCACGAGAGGCTCCATCTCCGGAAGGCCCTGCTTTAGAAGATGTGGCCATCCCCCACTTGATGACAGAGTTTGGGTTCTCCCTGCAGACCCTACTCATGTGCCCATGCCTGCTAGACTGATGACAAGACCCAGAAAAGTCACACTCAGCAGCATGGTGACCCTCTCCGCACTTGAAACAAAGCATGCCCTGTCCTAGAACTGGTCGTAGGAATGTAGGTGATGCAGAGCGTGACCCTGAATAAGACTGAGCCCCTGTCTCTCTAGGCTTGAACGACTGCTAACACCACTACTCTGGTTGGAACTTCTTGAAGTCAGATTGCTGACTAGACCCACTCCCATCCTGGTAGTTCCTCTTATGCCCCCCACCATTGATGTTGGCACCATTTTCACGATTTTTCTCCGCCTCTATGAGTTGATATTATAACTCCAAAACCCTAGCCTGCTCAACCACATCGAAATAACTGGATGGGCGATTCACTCCCATCACATGTCGATATCGCGAATTAAGTCCCTCAAAGAACCTCCTTGCTTTTTCTGGATCATTCTGATTAATATGGTCCACAAAATGAACCATCTTACTAAACTCAGCATCATACTCATCCACCGTCTTCTTCCCTTTCTTGATATTCCTGAGGGCAACATCCATCTTCTCCTTGAATGAAGCTAGGTAGTACTTAGCAGTGAATTGTGTAACAAAAACATCCCATGTAGGCGGTCCATGAGCCGGTGTCCAAGCAGCACGGACTCCATCCCACCAAACATCACTGAGACCCTTCAGCTGAAAAATCCACATATACAACCATGTCCTTTGGCGTCATCACCGATCCATCCATGTATTTCTCCATGGTGCGAAGCCAACTTGCAGCGTTCATTAGTGTTCAAGATCCATCAAAATTTTCCAATTTCATATCCAGCCACTTGGTGAGGGTCATGTTCGGAGCATGACGTCCATCACTACTCCCAGATTGCCTCACTTCCTCATCTGACCCCCCTGCACGACCATTGCGGCCAGCGCGGCCACGAGCCCAGCCTCTACAATTCGGTGCCATAACTACATAACACATTATCAATGATCAGCAAAAAAAATAACATCAAATAATTTCCATCCTTACTCCAATGCGTAAGATAAACAAGCAAAATTAAATAACTAGAAACACAAATAAGAAGCATGACCCAGGAACCGCATCCTATAGTGCATCAGTGTGTCATTTTTTTGGGTTGGTCCTAAGTCAAATTTTAGATGTTTATAAACATTATACTGACTTACTACACTAGAGATCTAAAGCCTACGCTCTGATACCAACTGTAACACCCCATCTTTCTATCTATCTGGCAGTGCTACCACTCATCTTAAATTTCTACAAAACAAATGATAATTTAAAATTTTGGTAGAACCTCCTTTGTTTTAAAGGATATCCACGACAGGAAAAACATAATATAAGAGATATGACCGATAACGACCATATAAATAGGCATCCACGCAGTTCATATAGTGCATAATCAATCCCGAACATGAATACCAACGCTAGACCGACCAAAGGCTCACAAGAACGTGCCAAAGACTCCACAAATTACAATAAGTAATAATGGCAAAACTAAGATTTAGTGTGGTAGATGTTCTATGATATGTAGTATTGATGTCTGCGCCAAAGTGGTGGCGAGCTACCCCCTCCCACGCATGTCGCTATGTTGAGTACCTGAAATCCAAATAAAACCCAAGAAAACGCAAGAGTGAGTAAAATATACTCAGCAAGTACAAGTTCAAAACTGAAACAACAACATACAGAATCCAATCCACAATTCAAAGGATAGCTAGAAAATACTATTATGCATATTATAGTTTATGGTTAGAGCATTCCGGATTATTCACTGTTAACTTCCTCATCGGCCTCGTGGAATAGTTAATCAAGTGAATTGTCACCAACCTAGCTCAAGCATACCGGAGTAGTTACATGATAACTTAAATCACCGTCCATTCCGGAATAGTTACTTGTAACTTATTCACCGTCCTGGCTTAATTTAAACTTATCGACAACATATCAAGCCATGAACACCGAAGCAAGAACCAACCTCACAAAGCCAACAATTTCAAAGATGGCAACAAGATTTAAAAAGGCTCGTCGTGCACTTGGCTTAGAACGACGTTTAAACTAAAGAACCACCCGGAGCACCCGTAGCTCCAAATCTTGTAGGCGAAACTGTTTTAGAAACTATTCTTGAAGGAAATAACCTAATTTACATTGCACAATCTTAATCCTACTTCTTTCCTGGAGTTGGCACCCTAGAAAAAGACAACCTTAATTTAATCCATCTATGCTAAGTACCAGGAAGCTTGTTCTGCATTTTAATAATTAACTCCTGCTTTGTCCCACCAACTGACTATACAGCATTCAAAGTATCCATTGTGTAGCGATTGAGGATCTAAAAATCAAATCTGTAGTACACTCCACCAACGGATACGGTTGATCAGCTGTAATGATTATTTAATTAAATAGAACTGTTGCTTCTAGCCGGATGACCACACAAAATAATCTAAGGTCACTATCAAACTTAGCAATTAGATCCTACGAGTGCTTGCTCCTACGCCAACATTTCAGCCCATGTAGCATGGGAACAGAGATTAGCCAAGCTAGCTCTCCATTTGAGACGAAAAACGACGGGAAAACAAAGGAGCAGCGACGTAGTACATCGTACCTAGCAAGTGCAGCTCTGAAACCCAGTTCTAGGAAGTGGCGTACGTGCATAGTGACGATGATGACCAGGACGCTCGCCCTGGTGCAGCTACCCGGCGTACTGTCGCGGAGCGGCGATGGCGACTACGTCGGTGGCAGCGGCGACATAGTCTGGGAGATGGGGAGCGTTTTGGTTCTGGCTGAGGCTAGGTCTAGACCGGGTTTTTTCTTTTTTCTACTCGAACAGAGAGTCTGATTCAACTAAAGAAAAAATATATATTCAATAACAAAAAATTTAATCTACTCCAATAATTCATTTGATCTCTGATTTGCATAAATTTATACTATATCTTGATCAGTTCTACGAGACAAACCCAACCATAATATTGGATTCTCCATTCGGCCTATTGTTCAATAAGTCCATTTTTTGGTCAATTACATGAAATGTTTAATTAACCTTTGGAAATTTTGGGATATTACAGATCAAGTCTGCTTTCAATACCTTCTTCTAACATCAATGCATGTGTGACCCCCGTATGCAACCCTAAATTTCAAAGTCTCATCTAGATTGTGACAAGGCCATGTTGCACAAGAAAAGCAAGACTATCTACTGCCCTTGATTTAAAAAAGTACCAGTACATCAGTACTAGTTCCTCAAAATGCTTAGTAATAGCAATGGTAAAACATTTGAGAGATTCAGTAGCTTTCCTTCTTGAAATTCAATAGTAGTACAGAGAGAATCAGTTCTTATTCCAGCTAAAAAAATCTTGGAGCATGACCAGTTTGGCCTGTTCTCCAAAGATACTTGATCATCGGAGCAAGAAAAACTGATGATCAAGTCTACTTTTGTGTGAATACCTCCTCCTTACATCAATGCATGTGTGACCTCCCATATGAAACCTAAACTTCCCAAGACTCATCTAGATAATTGTGACAATGCTAAGTTTTAAAATAAAAGCAAGATAATCTGATGCACTTCATCTAAACAAGTACCTGCATATCACAGTTCGTTCTACAAAATATTGTACTAATAGTAATGATAGAGCATTTAACAGATTCAGTAGCATTTGAAAGATCCAGCAGTACATAATAAGGAGTAAGACCATAAAACTAATAGACAGATTCCCAGTTCATATTCAGCAGCACTTGACAGAGTCAGCACATCATTTCAAAGTGACTGGTTGGCAGTACACAGATAGTGACCAAAAGAATTGACAAATTCAGCAATTCATACATTCATATTCAATAGATGTAGCAATGCCTGATTCAAAAGGAAAGTGAGACCATAGTCTGCACTCGACCGGTCGATCTGAACAAGTACCAAACAGAACTTTTGATAGATTTAGTAGCATTTGAAAGATGCAGCAGTACATAATAAGAAAGAAAAATATCGACAGATTCCCGGTTCACATTCAGCTGCACTTGGACATATTCAGCAGCATTTCAAATTGACTAATGCAGTTTGCCCTTTTCGCAAAATAATCGATCATTAGAGCAAGAAAAACTAGCGATCAAGTCTGCTTTTTTGTGCATGCCTCCTTCTCACACCAATGCCTGTGTGTGACCTCTATAGGGTTCTCAAAATTCCCAAAGCCTCGTCAATATTATGAGTCTATGACAAGGCCAAGGTACAAAAGAAAAGCAAGACCATCTACCGCACTTGATCTAAACAAGTAGTAGTACATCAGTATTAGTTCTATAAAATGCCAAGTTCCAAAAGAAAAGCAAGACAATCGGCTGCACTTGATCGAAACAAGTAAAAGTACATCACTGTTAGTTCTACAAAATATTGTATTGTATGTACTAATAGTAACAACAGAATATTTGACAATTCAGTAGCATTTAAAAGATTTAGCAGTACCGAATAAGACTGAAAAATATCGGCAGATTCCCAGTTCATATTCAGTAGCACTTGACAGATTCCAATTCATATTCGGCAGCACTTGATAGATTCAGTAGCATTTCAAATTGACCGAATTAGAAGTACACAGACAATAATTGATAGATTCAGCAATGCACACATTGAATTTCAATACATGTAGCAAGGCCTGATTCAAAAGTAAAGCGAGACCACATTTTGCACTTCATCGGTCGATCTGAATATGTACTAGTACATAGTTATTATTGTAAAATAGATTAGCAGAGGAAGAACTCCATAGAAAATACTCAGAACTACCTAAAGCTAGGAACCACATCTCCCAAAATGATAAGTACCAGTATATACAATAGGTATAACTACAAAATACATTAGCAGTAGTTGAACTACATAAAAATACTCCTAAAAACAACTACTAAGAACAGGTAGTAAGTATTTATAGCAGTTCAAATACTCCAACGAACATTAAGATGTGGTTATCTCACTCATGAATCTTGTTAATGCGAAGACAGTATTCCAGGGTGAACATCGACGACCAAATAGTGGCCAGGTGCGACATCGGCACCGGCAGGAGCCACTGCATCTGATCGAATAGGATGCCATCGAGCGACGTGGTACTCTCTGGCACACATAGCCCGGAATTTTTCATCCTTCTCCCCTCAATCATAGTCAACGGCCAAAACTTCACCATGTATCATGGCGACAAGCACGCAGACAACCTGACACATACGACGTGTAGCATTTGGCGCGTGTCAAATCGCACCATGAACACAGTACCATCGTCCCTAGATCCGATGATATCTATTGTCCGCAGGCTTATTTCTGGCAGAGGCTTAGAGGTGTACCTACGTGTTTTACCGTAGCGGAAACTGCGCACCCTCATCGAGTGAGCTTCACTGAGGTGGGAGAGGAATGTTGTCGGCGAGGCGGCGAACATGAAGCCATCCTCCATGCAGTTGCAAGGGCCGTGCGCACATGCGATCTTGTGGTTGTGGACATGATGGTAGGCGACCAATGTCCCGCGTCCATCGTTAGGGCATCTGCTACCTTTTCCGCAGGTGACCCGGAGGTTCAAGTCCTTGGATCATGCGGCCAGCCAGACGGGGCTGGTAGTGTCCATAGGCATAGCGATCTCGTCAGAGACATCAGCACTGACTGTGCTCCATTTGTCGTACCGCCGGTTCGGCCTCGAATCCTCCATCATGTCCTGATGGTTTGGGGGCAAGGAGGATCGATCTATGAATACTGAGAGGTTTTGGAGGATAGGGGTGGCGGCCTAGAAGGACCGATGCTATGGGCAAGATGGCGAGGAAAATGAGTGAAGCGTGCGTTGGAGACGATACCAAATGCTTCCAGAGATGGGAAAGACGGTATGGCTATTTGAACGACGAGTTTTTTGCATGTTCCTTCATCAGTCTTCTGTTGTAGGGCGCCGCTGCATCGAGGAAACTTTAATTAGCTAGCTAGTCTAGCACGCCAATGTTGTCTAGTACTGTAGCATCGAGCAAACTTTAAATAGCTAGCTAGTCTAGCACGCCAATGCTGTCTAGTAGAATGACATATCATGACAATATAAAATTGTACTCCATAAAGTAGTAATAGGTAAAGCTAAGAAAATAATTATAATTATAAAATTGAACTCCATAAAGTATCGGGTGAAAGGAAATTTATTATCCTCATCTGTTTTAGTGTTTGTTAACAACATAAGGTACATTTAACTGTGTGTTAATGTATATAGGTCAATCTATTGAAAATGGAATAAGTCGGATTGTTGTGGCAAATTCCGTGGCCAAATCTATGCTTTCATGGAGATTCCAGACCGGAGTCTCTGGTGTGCAAACACCGCAGTCTCCGGTGTGGCTCGGACTTTCCCAGGAGTTCCCGGTGTGGGTACTGGACTTGGCCCAGATTCAATCTATGAGGTGGTCCGGAGACAGACCGAGTATCAGCCAGAGTCTTCGGTGTGATTTCTCTGACCAGAGTTTCCGGTGTGGACACACCGGAGTCTCCGGTGTCTCTCGTCCGGAGTTTATGCCAGAGTCTCCGGAGTGGATGTCAATCCCCTGCCCAAGTCAATCAAGTGGTCATTCCGGATATGGACCAGAGATGGTCCAGAGTTTCTGGTCCAGGCCGGAGTCTCTGGTCTGGCAGATCGGAGTCTCTGGTGTGAATTGTCTCCAATGGTCAGAAAAGGGTTCACAAGTGTGTGGCCTATAAATAGGGGACCACATCCCCTTCCTCCAGCTTCTCGTTCCATAAAAAGAAGACCACACCATTAGAGCCACCAAAACTCCAATATCTCTTCATCCAACCACCCAAAGTCGTTGATCTTTGGGGAATCGGAGGAGGAGGCATCAATCTACAACTTCACCAAGAGAGATCTTCATTTCCCCCTCATTCACGTGAGGGCCCCTAGCTCTAGGGTTTCATTGGAAACCCTAAGCCTTGTTTTGGTTGTTTTGATTCTTACAAGCTTATCTTTGATTGTGTGATAGCTTGCTTGGTTTCGGGAGCCCCCAATTAAGTTATGGGTGTGTGCCTCGAACTTGTTGTAAGGGTGTCAGCGACCACCTCGAAGGTTGCCGAAATAGTGGAAGCGTGAATCGATCCCCTTGGGGTGAGGTTCACTGGAGAACAAGGGAGGCCTCTCACAGCGTTAGTGGTTTGATACCACCTCCTCTCCAAACGCAGATGTACTTCCCCTCAAGAGAAAGGAACTGCAGGACATACTCCTTGTGTCCCTGTGTGCTTCAGTTCGGGTACCTCTATCCTTTACCACACCTTACTTTATCTAGTTCTTGCGTAGTTAGTGTGCTAGTGTGACATATAGGTAAATTCACCATAGTTGCATATATATAGAATTTACCTTTGTGTCAAACCCTAATATGAAAAATAAGTAAAATTTGAAGTAGCACATATTCACCCCCCCCCCTCTAGGTGACCATACGATCCTTTCAAGTGGTATCAGAGCCTCGCCTCTTTACTCGGGCTTAACCGCCTAAGAGAAAATGGTCAACCCTGAGGATGGTGGAGAGGGTGAGGCTATTACTTTGGTGACCATGGTAGATCTCAAGAAATTGGAAACAACCTTGAGCACTACCTTGGTCAACGAAATCCAATAGTTGCGTCACCTAGTTGAGCAACTTGTTAAAGAAATGTCGGCCTCACCACCTCCCTCTCCTGAGGAAACACCTCCTAAACCTAAGGATAATGCTTCGGCTATGCCTACGGGTGTGGAAGTAGGGGATGTACATAATTCCACTAACTCTTCCACCAAAAATGGTGATGGGAAGGAAGGGCACCATGCGGTTCCCAGATGGTACTCTCCCGACCCACCTATCCCTCATCCCCATATAAATAATAGAGGTTACCCACCTAAGTTAGCTGCACATACCTTTGCTTAATGGCAAGTGTTAATGAAATCTCATGTGCGCAGATCTTGCATTGACCTGTGGAACATCATAGAAGATGGACTCAAGATTGAGGATCCAAGCAACTTGACAAGAAGAGAAGTGGTCAACAGCCACCTCAATGCCACAACTTGGACATGATTCAACTTGGAGTGGGACCTAAGGACTTCCCACACATTGAGCACTACAATACCACTAAGGAAGCTTGGGATGCTCACATTGACCTATTTTTTGGAAATGAGAGCATGGGAAGAAAAAGATATGATGCCTTAAGTAATGAAGTTGAAGGTTTCTTTATGAAGGATGGTGAGGATCATGAAGACATGTATCGAAGACTCAAATCCACAGCCATCGCCTTCAGGAATGTTGGTGCCTCTCACATTGATGATGCTTGGATCAAGAGGAAGTATGTGAGTGCACTCATGCCCTTTGAGCGCACCGACTTGAAGAGTCTCCAAGGAAGACACAACTACCATCTCATGACCTCCAATGAAGTTATGCAAGAGATGGATGCCTTCAAGGTTGTTGCGAAGAATGCCAAAGATGCCTGTGCTCGTGCCATTAGAATGAGTAGTGGTGTCAATCTCGCCTTGAAAGCCAAGGTTGTGGAGTATGATGAAGAAGGAAGTGATGATGCACTCCCTATGATCAACTGAGAGGATGTCAAGGTTGCTCATAGTGAATATATGGCTTTCTATGCTAGAAATTTTTGGAAAGATCTGGCAAAGGCCAAAGGGAGATGCAACGAAGAAGCAACCCAAGTGGTAGAAAAAGAAAATGTGTCAAGATTGAGAACTTGCTTCAACTGTGGAGACCGCTATCATTTTGTTATCGGATGCCCTTATGAGAAGAGAGAGGACAATGGTGGTGCTCTCATATTGCAGAAAAATCCAAATGCCCCTTCCAGGAAGCCTTTCTACAAGAAGAATTCCACCAACAAGAAGTTTGGGTACATTGCATTGAGAGCAGATGAAGAAGAAGAAGCAACGAATGGTGTGGCTGACATTGCCACTACCTCTACATCTAACTTCTCCCTCTTTGATTCCCCAAATGAGAACACCTCCAACAAGAACTTCACTTGCCCTATGGAAAGAGCATCGAAGTAATCACCATCCCCCTCTCCACCTCTAGTATCAATGATGATTTGAATGATGATATAACTCTTGAGGTGAATGAAGAATTAGTTGATTTTGATGCTTACATGTTTAACTTGCAAGGAGAGCATAAGAAGCATTTTGTAAATCTCTTGAACCAACTTTCTCACACATAAGAATTCCTAGATGAGAGATGTAAGCTTGGAAGAGAGCATCTACTTGAGATGGATGCTCTAACTAATGCTCTTGAAGAACAAGAGACTAGGGTATCTCTTGAAGAAAAACTTGAAGGCCTTGATGAGGCAAATGATAGAATTATTGCTCAACTCATTAAAGAACATGATCATGCCATTGCTAAATACAAAGAGGCTACAAGGACAAGATTGAGTTTGGTGTTGTTCATGACAATCTTGCCGAGGATTACGAGAAGCTTAACAAGGCTCACAAGGCTTTGGAAAGTGATCTCTTGACCCTCACAAAGTCAAGTAAACAACTTCAAACTCAATTAACTAATGTTGCTTCACCTAGCTATTCCATTCCTCCTAGTAGTACAAATATCCTTGAATAAAATGCTAGGTTGAAGGGGGAGCTTGCAAAGGCAACCTTCCCAAAAGGTAACAAGTCTCTTGATGACCTTTTAAGTAAACAAAGGCCAAATAATGAGAAGAGAGGTCTTGGCTATGTTTCCAAAGCCAAGAAGAAAAAGAACAACAACAACAAGAAGGCCAAGCCTGCTCAACCAAAAGATAAGGCCATTATGGGTAGTAATGCCCGAAGTGGCAAAACCATGTCACATGATGACTTTGCGGTAAGTGCTAACCCTCACTATGTCTTAATGCGTAATTCTTTTGGTGATGTTTATGCTCAATATGTTGGTCCATTTGATGGTTATATTGCTTGGTCTATTTGGGTTCCAAAGACCCTTGTCACTAACAACAGAGGACCCATTGAAAAATGGGTACCTAAAAACTAGCTTGATCTCTTGTAGAACTATGCTTCCGGTGGGTCAAAGTGGGTGCTTGATAGTGCTTGGACAAGTCATATGACCGGAAGAAAGACAATAAAGACGGAGATGAGGGCAAATCGAGATCATATAACCGTCACATATGCCGATAAATCAAAATCTCACTTAATGGGTCTTGACAAAGTAGTGGTTGCACACGATGTTACTCTCGTGGATGTCATTCTTGTTGAGACTCTTGGCTATAATTTACTTTCAGTCTGTGCCCTAGGCAAGATGGGTTTCGCTATCTTTATTGATAATGATTTTATGGTCCTCTTGTGGAGCAAGACTCTGAAGGTTGCTTTTGTTGGCTATGTCAAAAATGATTTGTATGTGGTGGACTTTTCGGGAAAACCACTACAAATGCGACGTGCTTATTCGGAAAGGCCGATGTGGGTTGGTTATGGCATTGCTGACTAGCCCATGTCAATATGTGAACTTTGCAAATCCTTGACAAGGGTGGCCACATTGTGGGACCAAAGGATAATGTTTGTTTTCCATAAGATCGTGTTTGCAGGGCTTGTGTTGAAGGAAAAATGCATGATGCTCCCCACAAGCCAAATAATATTATAAAGTCAAAAATGATCTTCGAGCTCCTTCATGTTGATATTTTTGGTCCTCCATCTCATGCTATCCTTGGTGGGAAGAAATATTGCTTGGTGATTGTTGATAACTACTCCAGATACTCATGGGTATATTTTTTCAAGTTGAAGAGTGACACCCAACAATATTTCATTGACTTCATCAATATGGTTCAACGTTAATACAATTTGCCTATGCTAACAATTAGAAGTGACAATGGCACCGAGTTCATGAACTACACTTTTAAATGGTTTTCTTAGTGATGAGGGGATAAAACATCGATATTCCGCTGCATACACCCCTCAAAAAAATGGTGTAGTTGAGAGTAAGAATAGGACTTTAATGGATATGGCAAGGTCCATGTTGGCTGAGTTGAAATCTCCATACAACTTTTGGCCAGAGGGTTGATCAAGACGCCATATGAAATACTTACCGGTAACAAGCCCAACATTTTATACTTCGAGGTGTTTGGTTGTAACTATTTCTATCTCATAAAAGGTCTTTGTTTGTCCAAATTTTGATTCCAAAGATTTAGAGGGTATTTTTCTTGGCTATGGTCTCGATTCCCACACTTATAGAATCTATGAAAAACTCTCCAGAATTGTTATAGAATCTTGTAGTGTGGTTTTCAAAGAATATGATAGCCCCCAAGTGGGGCATGTTCACTACAAGAAAAGTTGACTTTTACAACAGACAATTTTCGTGGTTGAAGGCCCGTTTTTCGTGGCTAAAAAGTCTTCTACGACGTATGCCCCTCATGGTAAAAGCCCCATCACAAAAGAATCTAACACGGGTTTTTCTAACCGTGGCGGATCGCACCCTTTGGCCACGAAAACTTGTTTCGTCGTAGATATGTTCGCCAGCCACCTTGACTATTGACATTATGCAAAATACCACGTGGCAAACACCGTTAACGCCTAGTTACCGCTGTTAATAGCCATGGAAACCATGGTAGAAGCCAGGCCCAGCCAAGGCCTGCTCATAATTAAGTGGGTCGACCCAGTAGGAGAACCTAATAAGATTATGGCCCATTACTTTTTTGTCTGGAACTGTTTGAAATGGGCCCATAGATGTGGTCAGCAGCTGCCCGCGAATGTCAGGCCCATTACTATTTTGGCCTATAGAAGCCCATAGTGTTCGAATACAGTGCGGCCCGTTAACAGACTACATCAAGTATGCCCGATACTGTTAAAGCCCACGGTCACCTGTCACTGTTCTCACAGCTTGTCCTGGGGCGCCTACGAACGACCCACTTTTGAGAAGGTCCAATATTGTTCTGGCCTTTTACTATTCTGGCTCGTTACTGTTTGGCCATCTACTATTCATGTACGTTAATGTTGTGGTCCTTTACTGTTCTAGCCCCGTACTGTGTTGGTTGCCCCTGTTCTGGCCTGCTACTATTCAGGCATGTTACTATTCTGGCCTGTTATTGTGTTGGATTGCCACTTTTCTTGTATGCTGGTGTTTTGTCCTGCTATTGTTTTGGCATGTTACTGTTTTGGCCTGTTACTGTTTTCTTCTGTTATTGTTTCGGCCTGTTACTGTTTTCGTCTGTTACTGTTTCGGCCTGTCACTGTTTTGGCATGTTACTATTTTGGCCAGTTACTGTTATTGTTTTGGTAATTCTGAAGCCCACGCAAATATCATAAAAAGAGTATAATTAGCGAGCATCTTTTACTCTTCATGGAAGGTGCAATACAAGAAGGGCAAATAACCAAACCCTACAAAGTTACCTAATCGACCTGGCTGGCGCAGTTATGGTGCCGCCATGCATGGATGGCGTCACAAATGCCTACATGGCCTATGCGAGTTATCTAGATATTACATCAGCTGCAAACTTCTTAAAAATATTACAAAATATAAACAAAAGGGAAAGAAAAATCAGCATTTCAGTTGCAAATCAAGTTGATAGTAGAGTCCTCAATTTTCTTTCTCAATCCATCAAGTGCATCTCCCTTTGAGTGTGACAACTACATTGGAAAACCACATTGGGATATGATCTTGCAGTCCCCTCTTTGGTGGCGATAACAATAATTGCAGTCTAAAACTAACTAATAACAAGTCAATATAGCAAACAAGACAAACTACTCATAGCTAAGAATGAACCAGATAGGAAGTATAACTGCATAATACGAACTTGTAGAGCAGGAATGCAAACCATGAATGAACTATATAGTAGAGGATAGTTATGTCGTTTCCTAGGATGGACCAGAACAAGATAAAAGATATAATGGTGTGAATTGTGAACCTGTAGAACAGGACAAACAAGCAATAGACAAGTATGCCAACAATGAAATGAGCAATCAAACAAAGTGTTTCTTAGAATTTCAGTATAAACTAGCCAGGTCATTTCAGCAAAGACATATGGAAGCAGTGGTATCTCCTGGAATGCAAGAGACATTGGCTGACTCAGAATTTGTGGTGAGCTACACAATGGCATGCAGTTACTATCATAGCTAAGAATGAACCACATAGAAATTATAATCGCATCATACCAAAACTTGTTGAGCAGGAATGGAAAACAGAAATTAACTATACAATATAGAATAGTTATGACGTTGATTAGGACGAACCAGCACCAGATACAGAAAATATATAATGGCATCGCTGGTGGACCTGTATGCTATTGAAACCCAACATGTTCAGTGTTGCCTTTTTGAGATCTACACAAAGAAAATGAAAATAGTCAGTGTTGCTGTTTTTGAAGAACCAGATGGCAACAACAAAATTAGAATAGAACTAGTACGAAGAGTTTGAACGGGTATCACAGGAAAGCAGAACAATGCCAGGGAGGAAATAATAGCAGGAACTTAGCTCAGGAATAACCTGATAGAGTCAGTAACTGTGTAGCAGGGAATCCACACTAATATTTTCCACTGACATTACATTTTGCAAGAACTACACAATAGCAGGCATTCACTAGTGTATGGAGAAGCTAAGATAAGAACACGTGCATGACAAAATAACATACATGTGCATGACTTGATATTTGTAGAGAAGCGAATGCAAACCAACTTGTATAATGACCTTGTATGTACTGGCACAAAGAACAGGCGTGCCCAGTGACTTGTAAGTACTAGCACGATTACAAAAATGCAGTTCACTGCGACAGGCTTGAACCTGCTATATCGCTGACAAAATAAAAACGGTTTGGAGATCTGGTTACCTTGGTTGGAAAGGCGTCTAAGCATCGGCGGTAGCGTGCGAGTGATGTCCAGGTCACTGAGGGTGCTGCGGTTGCGGTGGCGGTGGCTATTGGTGTCAGGGAGCAGATCTTGGGTAGTCGATACCGGTGCACTCAACGGCGATGACCATGTAGGTAGTCTAGAGCACTAGACATGGAACGTGTTGAATGAGATCTCGTCTGGTGGACAACGGTGAAGCTTCTCTGGTATAGTTGGGTAGCTTTCGGCGGCAGGGAAGCAGAGAGTGGGCGGTCTACAACACCATAGGCGCGGTCAGTGAGACCATAGCTCTGGTGGAGTGACAGAGAGACCCGGTGAACTAGATCCGATGGGGTGGGCGTCGATCAAGTGGCTCCGACAGCCGTGGAATTGTTATCGGGTGGTGCGCGCGGTGGTCGTGGAGGTGAGGGAGTGGGAGAGAAGCCTAGGATTTTGGAAGGTCTAGTTGGAAAAACTGCGCGAATCGAGACTATGGGATTTTGGAAGGTCCAGTTGGAAAATAATTACGATCGTGCCCCCAAGCTACTGACTTTAGCGTGCCCATAGGGCATCAAAACAATGGGTAGAAAAGGAATTTTAACATCAAAAGTTTTTGAAACGGAGGTGCACAAAATGCTGCTCGATTGAGATTTTGAATTTGGCTAATAATAGAAAAATGGTAATCCCCCAGTGGGAGATTTTGCCTCAAAGTTTTTGAAACAGTGGGGTGGAAAATGCTTCAAGGTTGGTCTGTGATTTTGCCACTCGACCAAGATTTTGAATTTGGCTACCATAAAATAATAATAATAGAAAAATGATTCTCCATGGTGGGAGATTTTGCCTCAAAGTTTTTGAAACGGCGGGGAAGGAAATGCTTCAAGGTTGGTGTGTGAATTTGCTGCCCGACTGAGATTTTGAATTTGGCTACCGGACAAATAATAATACTATAATAGAAAAATGGTACTCCATGATGGGATATTTTGCCTCAAAGTTTTTGAAACGGTGGGCGGGAAATTCTCAAGGTCGGTGTGTGATTTTTCGCTCGATAGAGATTTTGAATTTGGCTATAGGAGAACTAATAATAATAGAAAAATGGTACTCCCTGGTTGGAGATTTTGTTCAAAGTTTTTGTAACGATGGGGCGGGAAATGCTTCAAGGTCGATGTGTGATTTTGCCGCTCGATTGAGATTTTGAATTAGTCAAGAGTCCAAGTAATACTAGAAAAATAGTACTCCATCGGTGGGAGATTTTGCCTGAAAATGTTTGAAACGGAGAGGCACGAAATGCATATAAGTCGGTTGAGATTTTGCTGCTCGATTTTATGATTTTGAATTTGGCTAGCGGCGAAGTAATAATAGAAAAAGATAATTTTAGACTAGTACGCTATCTGGTCAGGAATTGAAGACCGAGAGTCACATCAACTGACCATCCATTACATAATTGCGCACAACATTGGTAAATTTTGCCGCTCAACCGAGATTATGAATTTGGCTAGAGTACAAGTAATAATTTGAAAAAATGCTACTCCCTATGTTTAGGAATAAAAAAATATTCCCACAGAAAAAAAAATGTTGAATCCATCTGTGAAATTGTTTGGGTTGTTGGTTTTTACCCTCGATAAAGATTTTGAATTTGGCTATAGTCCTAGTAACAGAAATTACGAGCAAACCCCACCACCCAACCCAGCAATTTCACAATCGCCATTAGTCATCAGTATGATAGGTCAAACGGAATTTCGCAGTATACGAAAGGTTAAACATGGGGCCCAAATATTTCGTGTAGGCGAGAGCTTTTGCCTCTCAATTCAGAATTTGAATTTGGTGACAGTCCAAGTAATAACTGCTAGTAGACCAACTTCCCTATGTTCTCGAATCCAAGGCCTGGTCACATCAACTGATCATTCAGGACCTTGCTCAAAGTATCCTTTTTCTTGATAGAGGGGTAGAAAATTGGATACCATGATCTCGGATTCAAAAATATTACGGGGGCGGTGGGAGGATTTGAGGCTCTAGTATGGTTTTGAATGTGACTACTCCAAGTAATAGAACAGACAAATTTTATAAGGTCTTTTTTTGCGGGTCATAGTCCATATGTTCATCAGTCCATTCAGACGTGAAAGAAAATGTTGAGCTCCGATTAAAAAATGTAGTTCCGTACCACATGACGTGTATGAATATGGTGTGCAACAAAGGGCTAAGGCATTGTTTTCAGAACCTGAACCTTATGATCAGTGATCCAGGATAGCAGGACTTGTAACATAATATATTGTATCACACTAGTACATGTTGGTGCATCCACACATAACCAGTTTGTGGCATTTGTTCCACAAAACACAGAAACAATTTCTTTTTTTGCATCTAGCACAGTTTCTTTTGTGCAACATAAAGATTCATAGTTCATATATATAGTAATAATCCCTCTGACCCATATTAGTTGAGTAAAATTTGTCTAGATTCGGATATATCTAGCACTAAAACATGTCTAGATACAGCCGAATCTAGACAAATCCAAGTCAACTAATATGGGTAGGAGGGAGTAGCATCATCCTAATATCAATAAATTAGTCATACATAGTAATAGCATCATCCTAATTTTCTAAAATCTCACTTCCGCTCATATTAACAAGATGAATAAGAGAGAAGTTGAATGTTCATACACCATTATTCAAACATGCAAGCTCCATTTATTCATAGATTTCCTGTATTGGAGTAAATTACTAGAAAAATCCACCTATTGATAATTGATACTAATGACCTTGCATCTCCACTAGTTATTCATTGAAATTGGCATGTATTTGTTCCCAAAATTGTTGGAAAGGCTGGTCGACTCCAACAATTGTTTGATGATACCAAGAAAAGTACAAATCATTGTCGTTATCCTCGGACCATGGAGCTTCTCTTTTCTTCACCTTGCTACAAAGAATCATCTAGATTATAAAATTGACGAGCTTTAACCAAAAACGCTATGAAGAACCATGGAGCTTATCTCTTCCACACCTTGTTCCGGCGGTATCGGTATGGGAAGGTGTCGGTGCGGGTCCAAGGGTTGGTGCGGGTGCGGCTGCTGGTGCCAAATCCGGAGCTAGTGGAAGCGCGGGTGCTTGGCGCGCTGCTCCTGTGAGCTCAGTCTGGGAGTTGCAACAGTGTGTAATCATGTCAGAGGGTGCTTGGCCTCCGGGATCCGATCGTATCGCGGAAAATTCTGGCCATGCATCGAATCTGGCGAAGCTCGGCGGCGCATTTGTGGCTAGGGAAAATGGCTTGTGGCGGCCGATTCTTGCGACGTAGGCTACCACAAGAAGAATAGAGGGTAGCTTGCCATCGGTAGAGCACAGATCCGGCGAAGGGCAACGGGCCGACAGCGAATGTGCGGGTGGGGGGAGAAAAATAAAGGAGTCGAGGTCGCGGTGGCAAGTCCTATATTTATTCTCCTCTGAGTGGAGATAGGGAGTAGGGTTAGGTTCGGTGCGGCTTCGGCCATTAGAGGAGTAAATTTACTCCTCCATTGCCGTTTGGGGATGAGTTAGAGATGCTCTAACCAATCAGGTTAAAATGTTTATTTGGGCCACGTGCAAAAAATTAAGCAACAAACTGTGCCAGCCACAAAAAAGGTCATGTTTCTATGTTCTGTGCAACAAATGCCACAAAGACTGGTGTTAGATGCAATTTTCTCCATCCACACATATTAGTACACAACAATCCAACCTTGCAGCATATAAAGCACCAATATTAAGCAGGCTAGCAATCCAGAGATCACGCATTCAGGAATCATACAACTTCCATATTAGTGCATTATGTTCCCCAATAGTACCTCCATTGATACTATAAGGATCTTTAGCAAGCTAAAACAGCTTTGCTAACAAGGGATATATTTCGAAATAGAGGAAGTACATTATAAGGTACCATACAAATTAAAGACATGTCGCAACAAGGAAACAATCCTAGTTCATAACAAGTGCAGACTAGTGCACTAACAAATACTTTCAGCTTCAGGTTCCATTTCACAACAAAGGGATTGACCTCAGTTGTTAGTGCTCAACCACAAATATTGAGCATCGTCATGACTTTCTCCTTATTTTCTATGGAGTGCTCCAGCAAAATTAAAATTTCTTCTAATTTTGCGATCAAACGTTTATTGTATACACTTAGGGCAGATGATAACGATTGTTCAGCTTGGAGTTATTCCTATAGAACTTGAATATGTAAAGAAATGGCCTTGGAGTTGGACTTGAACTTGAAATTGGACTATGACGAGATTGATGTGAACCTAGCATTACACAGCAACATATTCTTGGCTATAGCACCGCGTTGTAGTACCTTGGAAAATAAATCCACACATTCTTTTGGAGTTTTTACTGAACAGTCTTTCCTAAGATTTGCCAGCTTCTCTTTCAATTCAGCCTGGAATGTTTTCAGTTGATAGACATGTGTAAGAAAAGTGAAGTTACTACAGAGAAACATGTAGACAGGTTTAACATGTGCATGAATTACTATAATTGGCAGTGCTGGTAATGCATCTTATACACTTCACTAAAAAGATAATTTTGTCGTGTATCTTTTTTTGATGTCATTTACTAACAAGACAAAAAATGTGGCTTCATGTGTAAACACTGTGAGGTGCATGATATGCCAACTGTTTGTACAATTCAGAACTGAAACTGAATTTAGTTGCAAATTATGAAGGAAAATGAAAACAAAACTCAGAAGCAGTCCAAGCAAGGTTGCATATCAAACTTATACGTACAAATCACTGCAAGTGCAACATCAAAAAATGCAGAGAAGACTTACAACAACTTTCTTTGCAATGACACCATATCTATTCGTCTGGTATCCCTCAAATTTCTCCAGCATAGTCAACTGTTTTTTTGGATCCCCATTACACTTCGTATGCATTTGGATGGGCGAAAATAAATTGCATCACATGGTGGAAACAAAGGTTGAAAGTAAGATGCATACAGATTCCACAACAGCAATTACATACTTATTTAAAATATACAGTACAGAACAACAGGTCCTTACCAATTGGTAGAGGTGCCCAATTATGTTGAGAGATCCTATACGACTTAGTACTCATAATTTATTATGGCTAGAACAGTTCCTTTGAGAGATGGCCTACAAAATGAGACTTGTAAAACACATGCATAAATATGAATTGATAATGCGATCTTGTCTCAGTCTTCTCAAAGCATACCTCATTCTTTTGATCAAGCTAGTGGTGGAGAAGATCACCCCACTGATCGTCAGTCATGTGATGCACATGAGATTTTCCTGTAACATCCTTAAAACACTTTCTAGAGAAGTATTGCTTCTTTAGCATGTGGCGCTGCTGGCGCAAACATGCGAAGAATAAGCTTTTGAGAACAACCGTTACTTCCTCGCTATTCTCATCGAACATGAAAAATCTCTGTAGACAATAATGAGGAGCATATATAACAAACGGCAAGCTAAGAAGACAAGGGACAGAGCAATGGAGTATGTCCAGGAGACAAAGGACTTACATGTAACTTCTTCAGTAAACCTTCAAAATGCTCGGGGGTATTTAAGTGGTATTTCCATGAGGGCAAGATGGGAATATCATTTCTCACGAAAATGCATGTGATCGATGAAATATAAGCAAATTCATGTGGATCCAGTGGCCTTCTAAATCCTGCTATCGATGTGATCAGAAGTCTTGATTTAGTTATTTCAAGCATCTGCTCAAGATTTTTTCCCATCATCGGCCCCTTGTTAATCTTGGTCGTAGTGCAACTAAAAAATTTACATCAAAATATCAATGTATACATATTACATATAAAAGGGCATGCTACCACTAGTCTCTGAACATATAACAAATTTGGTGTCAAACTCATTTGCAAGGGAGTATATTTTTCTGTCAGTACTAAAGGTCATTGGGAGATCATAACCAGTTTGCTGATGAGATCATGCTATTGAAACTGGTTATGTTGCCAATTCTTCCTTGGTAACCGGATGGGCTACTAGCGGTTGTGGGATATGTATTTTTCTATTTGAAGCCGCCAGTGCAATTGGACCAACTGGTGCGGGATTAGGACGAAACTTTTTATGCTGATGTTTTGTATTATTGTGTTTTTTGGCCTAGTTGTCATTTTCAACTAGATTAAGTAGAGTCTGAGACCTTGTCCTGACTCCGTTTCCTGCATTGGAAGCAAATAGCTTTTCAGATTTATCATGGAATCGTGTGAAAAAAGAGGAAATTATTAGGAGTTCTTACAGAGGTTGATGGCTCGAAAAGCAACGATTCCCATCACAACTCTAGTATAGTACTTACGCTATGATTACTCTAACCATATGTCACCCTGAGTGAGAAGAAAACACATGAAGTTTTAATACAATCGACTAACCTGCAGGCTTGACTATAATACTGATAACATAACTAGTAGGGCCCGCCTGGTTTCTCTAAACAAGGAGCCATGACATACAAATTTGGCTTAGGACGTCACCTAGAGCTGACGTACACCAGTTGTGCTATCTATAAACCAATATGCCCCAACTAGAATCATTTTAGGAGATATTCCACAGATGTCAAAGGAGCTTCATAACGATGGTAATGAAGGCTCTACCAAACATTAGTAACAATCGAGTATATGAGCAAGATGCAGTACACTACAACAAACGAAGTACTTTTGATAGTAATAAGGTGCATAACGAAAGGAAGCATAAAGTGTGCAACAACCTTCGTATGGGGAGGAGACGAGTTTACGCTTCGCATTGGTGCGGTCGAACGAGGGGGGGCGTCGTTTGCCCATCTCTCCGGTGCCGGAGATCAGGGAGTCCGTGAAGTAGATGGGACTTTGCGGTGACCGTATCATGTTTGCCAGTGATGATGTGCATGCTCCGGCGCGGTGGTCGTCAGCGTGGGGAAGCCGCTCTATCTTGCTAAACAAGGGAGTGGTGCCTTCGGTCACAACGGTACCTGGTGAGGAGGAAGTGGTGGTGGGAAGGGACGACGGTCCGAGGCCATATTCGTGGGAGATGCTCTAGCTCTGAGGTCGAGTGAGAGATGTGGCATATGGTGTGTTTTATATGTATCACAAGGGCGCCGGTGGTAGGTTCGAAACTTTTGAATTGGGTCGCACCGGGTAGTTCAAAGAAAAACCCGCCGATGTCATCACATTTTGGTGATCTCACTTTAGAACGAGATGGACCCGCCAACAAAATTGGCGATTTCTACTCTATGATTCTACACTAGCCAGCAGCCTTTCCCAGGTGCAGACTCCGTGTAGTCCCTACTGCAAAAAGCTATGCACAGTCACGAGCAAGGCCTCTGCTTCAAGAACTCCTACTCTAGGGTCCGTTTTATTCAAAGGATTTGCCTAGGAATTTTGTAGTGTTAAATCCTATAGGAAAATTTCCTACGATGGCTGTTTGATTTATAGGATTAATTCCCATAGTACTAGTTTTCATAGGAAATCAAACATCCACCCATACCTCTTTTTCAGATTGGGCATTTTTGATTCCTAGGAAAGGAAAATCGTAGTAGGAAAAATGTAGGATTGCAATATCATGCCCACTCCAATCCTATAGGAATTCATATGAACCAAAGTGCGTTTGATTCCAACATAGGAATCGGAAAAAGAGGTATGGATGGATGTTTGATATCCTATGAAAACTAGTACAAAGGAATCCTTAGGAAAAAATCCTATGGGAATCAATCCTACAAATCGAACAACCGTCGTAGGAAAATTTCCTATAGGATTTAATCCTACAAAATCCCTAGGGAAATCCTTTGAATCAAACGGACACCTATGGTGGAATCAAATACACTTTGGTTCATATGAATTCCTATAGGATTGGAGTGAGCATGACATTGCAATCCTACATTTTTTATACTACTACGATTTTCCTATCCTAGGAATCAAACATGTACACTCCCCTTTTAGGGAAAAATACTACTATGTAGTATACTACCTCCATTCTTGTTCATGAGACAAATACGTACTCGAAGAAAATATTTTGACCATAAATTTGGTCACCAATTTATGAATTGTATGTCACAAAAATTGTACCATTGGAATCATCTTTCGAATATAAATAAATTGGTTAAAATTTATTAAATATAATTATATATTATTGACCAGATTTATGGTCAAACTATGTTCTTTAAGTAAGTATTTGCATAACAATTTGCACGTGAGATGTGTGCATTCTCTTTTGAGACCTTTAGCTTTATTCACATGGTTGGTGTTTGTATCAACCTTATCTGATCCCTAAACTGTACTCGGTACTTGGTTTTTAATAAAAGGGATTTGTGCATCCTGTGCGTGTAGAGGGTGCGGTATCCCTATTTCAAAAAAGCAAACGTGAGACTCAAATAAAAGACTATTATGTCATCTCTAGCTATGAGATGGAAAGTAAGACATGATATCACTTATAAAATTATAATAGGTGAAGCTCAAAAGACTATTAAAGAATTTTGAGCCACATCATATCCATAAATTATTAGGTGTATACTTGGTTCTTGGTACATAATAATACTCAAAAATATTGTAACATGCTTAGAGAAATGACAGACAAGATTCTAGAATAGCGGAGAATTGTGTTTTAAAGTTTTAGCATAGTGTTCATTGTGCTAAAGACTATCCATTGAATCTTCTAGATGCTACAATGGTAAAGATCCAGAGGTTAGATATGTTGCGATTTACCAGTCTTCATCCAGCGGTCAACCTTCAAAGTTATTCGTACACTATATAGTAGTAAGATAAGATAAGAAAGTTCGACCTAGTTTCACGAGATCATTTCCTTTTCCTAAATTTTTCTTTTTCTTTTTGCGGCGGACTCGCTGTAGTTGAGTCCGTCCAAGAAATTCCACATATTTTGTGGGTGTATGCCAGGGCACAAGGGGCAAAGTCATTGTCACATAAAAAATAACACACGCGTATTTTTTCATTTTTCATGGATTTGTTGCATTTTTCCGTAACAGGGTGAGAAATTGTCGGGAAGACCATTGATAGAATATTCATTCATCATCTTGTTCTTGCAACTCTCATTTTTTCTCATATATGTACCTCTCTTCCCTCTTTATTAGATCCTATGTACTCCCTCTATTCCAAAATATAAGATGTTTTAGCTTTTGTGAAATTAATATATCTAGACACATTTTAATGTGTAGGCCTCTCTCCTCAGGAGAGAATTATCCCACCAGGTTGACACTATGCAGAATAAAGGCCATGTCTGTAGCTAACGCATAATACTACTCCCTTTGTATCAAAATAGATGTCACAAGTTAGTAAAAAATTGGAAGAATCTATATACTACTACTAAATAACTAAATATTGTTTTCTCATTGTCGACCAAATAGCACACATCAAGTTAACGATCGAATTAATTTGACAAAATCACCTGAAACTCTTTTAAATGGCTATAAAAGTGGTTATCCCTTCAATGTATAAATTGTGGAGAGTGTACATATGTTCAGGAGGGATCCCCAGTAGTTGCCTCATCCTTCCCTAGTAAGCATTGGCACAATGATTATACTACACTGCAGTTGTATAGAGACAAAGTTGGTGTCCTGATCTAAAGTCACCATCAATGGGATACCGCTGCCACTGCCATCAGCAGGAGCAAAACCAAAGATGGCGGAAGAACGGAGGCTCTTTTTTAGGAGCAAAGAAGAATGGAGGCGTTGAGCAAGTGAAGTTGGTGAGATGCAGCATGACAACGACGGAAAGGTAGCTATCGCTCTGCATGGAAGCGATAATAACTAATTACTACTACAGTACAGTAGGAAAGATAATCACACCCAAAATTGGCTCTGGCAATATTGTGGCTGGTGATGCTGATGCATATCACATTCACCAAATAACCAAATATTTTACCAGCAAGTAAACGATCATACATTCATACTACTAATAAAGGGTTTTCAATTTACTGGGGCAATATTGCAATCTATATATCCGATCATCAACTAGTCCCTCCGTTCCATAATATATAAGCCTTTTTGTAAACTGTTTTAGCTCTATAAATAGGCTTATATTGTGAAAAAAGATGGAGTACTAACTAAGGTCTTCCACGTGCCGGCTCATTGACGGAGATCGATGAGAGTTTCATGCTTCAGCTTTGCCATCTCGGCCAAGAGTGTTTCCTTTTGGTCCTCGAGGTCCTGGATCTGTTCGAAGCTTATGCCCAACATCTGCATCATGTCGATGTTCCACCACTTCAGCTCATCACGCTCAATCAAGTATTCCATGGCGAGATTCCTGAGGAGGCTAAGCCCGACCTTGTCAGCGGCGAGTTTGGATTAAATTCTAGTACACTCCTTGACGAGGGCGCTTTTGTCTGTTGTCTTGACGCAGAAATCGCCCATCACCTTTTTCACCACTTGATCTTGAAGCCAATATTATGTTAGATGAACATGGAGCATAAATTCAGAAGTGTACCCAGAGAACTATCAAGGAAGAGATACACGGAATCACAATTCGAGATAATGCGGTGAAATAGCACAACAAAAAGGAATGAAAATGGGCAAAGCTATCTGGCAAAGAAGAGCTACAGTCGCGAAGAGGAGGAGGAAGTAGGTCGAGTCCGTGAGATGTCGCCTCCTGGTCTGCACGCGAGTAAAAAACCATTTCCATTCAGATACAGTACTTGACGCAAAAATCGAAGAGGCAGCCATAAGCAGTTGTCACCCCCAGCATGGTATGGACATCCACTATAAAGTTGAACGTGCCTTGCACGGGACTATAAACTTATAATTATAATAGGTGAAGGTCAAAAAATAATTTTAATTTGAGCCACGTCCATAAAGTATCAGGTGTATATTTGGTTCTACTTTGTACTGTATCATGTAGAAACCAACCTTGCTACTCCTACCTAATACTCCACATGTTCTAGAGAAGATTCTAGAATTATTGAAAAGTGTGTTTTGATATTTGTGCATAGCATTCATTGTGCTGAAGACTAACAATAGAATCTTCTAGATGCTACTCTCTTGTTCACAAATATAAGACATATAACCTTTGTGAAATGAATGTATCTAGATGTCGTCCTATAGACTAAAAGATATCTAGATACATTCGTTTCACAAAGCTAAAATTTCTTATATTTCTAGACAGAGGGAGTACAATGGATAGAAGATCCAATGGTTAATCAGCAATGTTGGGATTCACGAGTCTAGATCCCATGGTCAAAGTTCAAAGTTATTTGTATCGTACACTATGCAGTGTTATCTTCTTTTATTCTACTACTATAATAGAGTAGTTTTGAATTGGATCCATAACACAAATCCTGACAATTTAGATGTTAGATCCAATGGTTCAGAGCAGCTGGATTCGTGTTGAACAGCTAGTACGTACCTAGAGCAAACTCTACCATGTTCTAGAACCATCATGTCAACACCCCACCCACCCACCCCCCCAAATTTCATATTAGAGTAGGCTATATTCTGAATATGTGTAGATAATTATTATTAATAGCATCAATCCTGATGATTGGGCTATTAGATCCAATGATTCAGAGCAGCTGGATTCATGTTGAACGGTACCCATAGAGCATACTCCACCATCTACCCCCCCCCCACACACACACACAAACACAAAAAAATCATAGCACAGTAGGTTGTATTATCGTGTAGATAGTTATTATTAATAGAATTAATGTCTGGCTTTTTTCTCTAACGAGACTATTGATTAATAATAACAACTTAATGTTTGTTAAATCATATTTCATACAACATATATGTGTGCCGCTCATGTCTTTTACTAGTAGACTTAATGTACACCTTTTTTCTCTAACAAGACTATTGATTAATAATAACAACTTGATGTTTGCTAAATCACATTTCATACAGTATATACATGTGTTGCTCATGTCTTTTACTAGTAGACTTAATGTATGCCCTTTTTTCTCTAACAAGACTATTTGTTAATAATAACAACCTATTTTTTGCTAAATCACATTTCATACAATATATATGTGTGTGGCACACGCCTTTTACTAGTCCATTCTAGCTAGCATCTAAATAGAAGATACACTATGAATAGTACATTATTTTACCCAATATAGTGTACGAATAACTTAGAATTTTGACCGTTGGATCAAGACTCCCGAATCCCAACATTGCCAACCGGTTGGATCTTCTTTTCCATTCTGGCATCTAGTATATACAATTGATAGTCTTTCTTATCGTATCTTACCACTATATATTTTTTGCGAATAACTTTTAATATTGATCGGTTGGATCAAAGCTCATGAATCCCAACATTGCTAGCTGTTGGATCTACTGTTCCATTGTAGCATCATCTCTAGAAAATAATACTTTTTATCTTAGCTTATCTTACCACTATACAGTGTACGCATAACTTCGAATATATTGATCATTGGATCAAGACTCGTGAATCCCAACAATGCTAGTCGTTGGATATTCTTTTACATTCTACTAGATAGCATCTCTACTACAATATATTATGGATAGTATGTCTTTAGCACAATGAACACAATGCACAAACCTCAAAAACGCTACTCCATCATTCTACTCCCTTCGATCCAAATTATTGTTCTCAGAATTGTCTAGATTCAGATGTATCTAGCACTAAAACATGACTAGATACAACCGAATCTAGAAAAATTTGAAAACAATAATTTGGATCAGAGGGAGTAGATTAATCTTCTCAAGTGTACATTTCGTTCTTGTACTTGGCATATCATGTAGAAGTCAATGATTATTAGCTATCTAAAACTTTAAAATATTGGTAACATGGTCTAGAGAAACGAGGGATAAGATTCTAGAATGATGGAGAAGTGTGTTTTGAGTTTTGTGCATAACATTCATTGCGATGAAGATTATCAATAGAATCTTCTAGATGCTAGAATGGAAAAGAAGAACCAACGGCTGGAAATGTTGGGATTCGCTAGTCTTGATCCAACGGTCAATATTCAAAGTTGTATGTACACTATATAGTGGTAAGATCATGTAGAAGTCAACGATTATTAGCTATCTACTAAAACATGAAATTTTTGGTAACACATGGTCTGGAGAAACGAGCTAGGGAGAAGACTCTAGAATGATGGAGAAGTGTGCTTTGAGTTTTGTGCATAGCATTCGTTATGATGAAGACTATCAATAGAATAATCTAGACTGTTCAAAAAAATAGAGTCTTCTAGATGCTAGAATGGAAAAGAAGATCCAACGGCTAGAAATATTGGGATTCGTGAGTCTTGATCAAATGGTCAATATTCAAAGTTATTCGTACACTATATAGTGGTAAGATAAGATAAGATAAGAATAGAGCAGTTTTGAATTGGATCCATAGCACCAATCCTGACCGTTGGGCTGTTAGATCCAATGGTTCAGAGTAGCTTGATTCGTGTTGAATAGTACCTAGAGAAAACTCCAGCATGTTCTAGAACCATCATGTCACCACCCTCAAAATTTCATAGCACAGTAGGTTGTATTCTCTCTACTACTATAATGGAGCAGTTTTGAAAGAATTTGATCCATAGCACAAATCCTGACTGTTGGGCTATTAGATCCAATGGTTTAGAGCAGCTTGATTCGTGTTGAATAGTACAGGCCTAGAGCAAACTCCACCATGTTCTAGAACCATCATGTCACCACCCCTAAAATTTCATAGCATAGTAGGTTGTATTCTCATTATGTGTAGCTAGTTATTATTAATAGACTTAAACTATGCATTTTTCTCTAACAAAACTATTGGTTAGTAACAACTTAATGTTTGTTAAATCACATTACATATAGAACATTGGGGTGTTAGATCCAATGGTTCAGAGCAACTAGATTCATGTTGAATAGTACCTATAGAGAAAACTCCACCATGTTCTGGAACCATCAACATGTCACCACCCCCAAAATATCATAGCATAGTAGGCTGTATTGTCAATATGTGTAGATAGTTATTACTAATATACTTAATGTATGCATTTTTTCTCTAACAAGACTATTGGTTAATAACAACTTAATATTTGTTAAATCGCATTTCATACATTAGATAAAAAATGCATAAATTAAGTCTATTAATAATAACTATATACACATATTGAGAATACAGTCTACTTTGCTATGAAATTTTGGGAGTGATGACATGATGAATCTAGAGAACATGGTGGAGTTTGGTCTAGGTACTATTCAACACGAATCCAGTTGTTCTGAACCATTGGATCTAACAGCCCAATGGTTAGGATTGGTGCTATGGATCCAATCAAAATTGCTCCATTATAGTAGTGGTGATCTAAAACATGAAATTTTTGGTAACATGGTCTAGAGAAATGAAGGAGAAGATTATAGAATGATGGAGAAGTGTGTTTTGAGTTTTGTGCATAGCATTCATTGTGATGAAGACTATCAATAGAATCTTCTATACCGTTCATAAAAATAGAATCTTCTAGATGCTAGAATGGAAAAGAAGATCCAATAGCAAAATGTTGGGATTCACGAGTCTTGATACAACGGTCAATATTCAAAGTTATTTGTACACTATATAGTGGTAAGATAATATAAGATAAGAATAGAGCAGTTTTGAATTAGATCATAACACCAACCCTGGCCGTTGGGCTGTTAGATCCAATGGATCAGAGCAGCTGGATTCAGGTTGATTCGGAGGAGTGTTTAGCACAATGAATAACTTTGAATATTGACCGTTGGATCAAGACTCGCGAATCCCAACATTTCAAGCCATTGGATCTTCTTTTCTATTCTAGCATCTAGAAGATTATGTTGATAGTCTTTAGCATAATGAATGCGATGCACAAACCTCAAAACACACTTCTCCATCATACTAGAATCTTCTCCCTTGTAGCTAATAATAGTTGACTTCTGCATGATCTTATTTTATCTTATCTTACCACTATATAGTGTACGAATAACTTTGAATGTTGACCGTTCGATCAAGATTCGCAAATCCAAGCATTTCTAGCCGTTGAATCTTCTTTTCCATTCTAGCATCTAGAAGATTCTATTGATAGTCTTCGGCATAATGAATGCTATGCACAAACCTCAAAACACACTTCTCCATCAGACTAGTATCTTCTCCCTTGTTTCTCTAGACCATGTTATCAAAAATTTCATGTGCTAGGTAGCTAATAATCTTTGACTTCTACATGACATGCAAAGTACAAGGACCAAATATACACCCATACTTTATAGATGTCGATCAAATTTAAAATTTATTATGCTTTAACAAGTATAATTTTATATAGTGGTGATATGTCATACGTCTACTATATGAGTCTCATGTGCAAGGCATGTGCAACTTACAAGTAATAGGTAAAACAGAAAAAATATAAATTTGATCAACATCTATAAAGTATGGGTGTATATATTTGGTTCTTGTACTTTGTATATCATGTAGAAGTCAATGACTATTAGCTATCAAAAACTTTAAAATTTTGGTAACATGGTCTACAGAAACCAGGGAGAACATTCTAGAATGATGGAGAAGTGTGTTTTGAATTTTCTTCATAGCATTCATTATGATGAAGACTATCAATAGAATCTTCTAGATGCTAGAAGGGGAAATAAGATAGTTATTATTAATAGACTTAATATATGCGTTTTTCTCTAACAAGACTTAAAGTATGATGGTTTGAGAACATGGTGGAGTTTTCTCTAGGACTGTTCAACACGAATCCAACTGCTCTGACCCATTTGATCTTATAGCCCAATGGTCAGGATTGGTGCTATGTATCCAAATCAAAACACACTAGAGACTCTTGTCAAGAAAAAATGGAAAAAATAGGCCACACGCACACACAGCGCGGCCGTACCAAGGCACACGTGTGCGGCCCCACGCAGTGGGACGAGGGAGAGATCTGTCGGCCAGTGCGCACGGGCCGCTGCACAGGAGGGGGAGAGATAGATGGTGAGAGACAGCGAAGGAGAGAGAAAACATAGTAGTACTACTAGTAGTACTGTGCTACTAGTAGTAGGTACATGTACCTCGTGTCAGAAACCCATCAAACTAGCTTTACTCTGACATCGCACCACCTTCAACTCCTTCGCTGCTCTTGTGCTGCCACCCCTTAATAATCTCTTCTTGCTCTTCGTTTTTTCTTCCGTTTTTTCTTTGGCAACTTTGGGGTTAATTTTTTGGTGCCCCTAGTTCAGTAGAAGTACGAACTACTCAAGTTTTGCACAATAGTCCTTTTTTCTGAAAATTGGGTCTAGGGAATTTAGATCCAAAATATTCGTGCGCAAAATAATTCCGGTCACTGGGAACTTTTTCTTTTTCTTTCTAACGAGGAATCTGCCCCAAAGTACCAAGAACATGCGTGTTAAAATCCAATGGTGGGCATAAAAATTACATAGTGGTCCAAAGAGAAAACCAAAATACATCTGGGACCTATACTTTTACAACACGGACCCTAAAGATACAACTCAGAAATTTGAACATGTTTTTCCTAATAATAGTTCGAAACTACCACCCCAACATTATTGTATACCATGGCATGACACACCCATCTACCAAATATGGGAACATTATCATGAACTATGATGTAGATATGGCCATATCCTAATCGGTCGTTCGGCTCAAGAAACCCTCGAGTGTTCAGGCCATATCTAATGTGACTACGGCTTTTTCGAATGTTTCAAATCTATGTTTACCATTTTTTTCATGGCTGGTACTCCAAATGAGAGGATGTCATATGGACCCTTTTCGTTTATTCATTTTCCTTTATATTCTTTGTTTTTTAATCTGTGTCAGAGTTGCAAGCACGCAAATTCCTAAATATCAAGATATTGAGTCATTCAGATAACTCGGCGGTTTTCAAGATATTGACCCACAGTGTACACCTTCAAAATAGTTTCATAGTATAACTTCAAGAGCAATATTTGTGAGTCTCTCTGTGTATGTGTGTGTGTGTGCTTCTTCTTCTCGGGGTGTGACATGGAGCAACAAGAGTAGTATATCTTACGACTATCTCATGTTTCCATTATCTTACCACTTTTTTATATAGTGTATGGATAACTTTGAATGTTGACCGTTCGATCAAGACTCGCGAATCCCAACATTCCCAGCCGTTGGATCTTCTTTTCCATTCTAGGCCATCATGTTTGATTCAAAATATTTACATGGGAAATTTATAGGATTAAATCCCATAAGAATTTATTCTATAATGGTTGTTTGATTTGTATGATTATTGATTCCTATATGAAATTTTCCTAGGGAATCTTTTGCACTAGATTGCCTAGGAAATCTAACATCGATCCATGCCCAAACCTCTTTCTTAGAATCCTTTTCTTCCTTCGATGGAATCAAACAAAATATCTTGCATATATATGGGTTCCTATAAGATTAAAGTGGGCATGACATCGTAATCCTATGTTTTTCCTATTCCTATACTTTTCCTATCCTCCGAATCAGACAAGCCCCTAGCATCTGGAAGATTCTATTGATAGTCTTCAGCATAATGAATGCTATGCACAAACCTCAAAACACAGTTCTCCATCATACTAGAATCTTCTCCCTCGTCTCACCTGACCATGTTACCAAATATACTGTACAAAGTACAAGAACCAAATATACACCCATACTTTATAGATGTTGATCAAATTTATATATTTTTTGTTTTACCTGTATTATAATTTTATATAGTGATGATATGTGTGAGACGTCTATTATCTGAGTCTCACGTGCAGGGCACGTGCAATTTACTAGTTATATATATATATATATATATATGTTGATAAAATTTATAAATTTTTGTGCTTTACCTATTATAATTAAGAGCTACGTCCATAAAGTACCAGGTGTGTATTTGGTTCTTTGTACTTTGTATCATGTGGAAATCAACCTACTATTAGTTACCTAGTAGTCAACATGCTCTAGAGAAATGACGAAGATGATTCTAGAATTACCGAGAAGTCCGGTTTGAAGTTTGTGCATAACATTCAATGCGCTAAAGAACATCAATAGAATCTTCTAGATGCTAGAATGGATTGAAGATCCAACTTAATTTTATTTAGCAGTGTTGGGGTTTGTTAGTCTTGATCCAACGGTCAAAGTTCAAAGTTATCTGTACACAATATAGTGGTAAGATATGATTATATAATAGGTTAAGCTCAAAAAGTTTTAAATTTGATGGACATCTATAAAGTATGGGTGTATATTTGGTTCTTGTACTTTGTATCATGTTAAGTCAACATAGAAGTCAATGTTTGTTATCTATACCTAATACTTCAAATTTTGTTAACATGGTCTATAGAAATGTCTGAAAGATTCTAGAATGATAGAGAAGTGTTTTGAAGCTTGTGCGCATAGCATTCATTGTGCTAAAGCCTATCAATAGAATCTTCTTCTAGATGCTAGAATGGATTGAAGACCAATGGTTTGCAATGTTCAGATTTTCCAGTCTTGATCCAACAATCAAACTTCAAAGTTATTCATTCGTATAATATATAGTTGTAAGATTATATAATATAGGCGGAGAAGTGTCTTTTGAGTTTTGTACATAGCATTCATTGTGATGAAGACTATCAATAGAAACTTCTAGATGCTAGAATAGAAAAGAAGATCCAATGGCTAGAAATGTTGGGATTCGCGAGTCTTGATCCAACGGTCAATATTCAAATTTATTGGTACACTATATAGTGGTAAGATAAGATAAGAAATATGTTGACTTGGATGTAATTTTCTTTTTTTAGGTCCATGGTGTAACATGCAATTCCACGGACCATGTTAAGTTGTGAACTGAAGTATCTAGCTCCCTCTAGGCCCACCCTACTAGAAAAATGCCACCACCCCACATTTCTTACCACTATATAGTGTACGAATAACTTTGAATATTGACCATTAGACCAAGAATTATAAAGAAACCACATGGTCCACTGTCCACTCTTTGTGATAATTGGGATGGTGGCATTTTCTTTTAACTTTGTTAGAGCATCTCTAGAAGATACCGCATATTGCTGCGTACCACAAATAACTGCACATTTGCCGTACGAGGCGGCAAAAATTGGTCAATCGAGATACCCTAAACTGTACCGCATCCAAAGGAAAATTACGGTTTCCCACAAACCGACGCTTCTGTGCCGCATATATACCGCCGAGGGTTTGTACCACATCCTGGCGCGTCTGTTGGTGGGGAGGGAAGTTTCCTCATCCCCGCTTCCTGCTCACAGCCGCCACCGTCGTCGGCTGTTTGTAGGGTAACGGGTAGGCTACACTAGCGTAAAAAAAAATTCTACCGCGTCAACCAGGAATACTATTGTCATAGATCACGGGATTACTGCTAGACGCGCAGGTGCGGAACTCGATGAAGCACGTTACGGCAGTGTAGATGTTCTATGTCTCCTTCTCGTCCTCGACCCACGAGTAGCTCCCCTTTGTGCGGCTCGTCCAAGTGCTACAGATGCACCACCTCCGAGGTATCCACACGTCCGGAGTGGAAGCCGTCACACGCCAGACTGCTAGGTCTGCGCGTGCAACACAGGCGGAAGAGGAGTGGCGGCTGTGTGGAATGCTCAACCCTATTCGGCTCGCCTCACCCTCTCTTATATAGGCATCCCTGGTGGGCTTCTACATCAGCAGCCCATTAGCAGCCTAAGCCTGGTCTAATTCGGATCCAATCCTCATTAGGCTTCCAGCCCCTAAAGTGTGTGACCCTATAGGTTCATACACGTATAGACATGACGCGAGTACACTTACTCCGCCAATAGTTGGTAGCGGCCTCTAGCAAGACGTGCCAACTCCTAAACGCATATAAAGATCATTCGGACGAACCATCACAAGGTTGAGTACATGTCTTTCCCTTTGCCTCACAATATTTGGTCTAGCTCCAAGCTGACCTCTCTTTCTCGATACTGTGATTCGGAATCCCTTTACTAGGTTAACTCTTAACCATATGTAGCACAGCCATGCATTTCTTGATCCGATCACTCGAGGGGCCCAGAGATATCTCTCTCAAGTAGAGAGGGCCAAATCCCATCTTGGATGACCGATGCCCTTGCAGCATGTATCAGGACAAACCCAAAAGCTACCTTTATAACTACCCAGTTACGGAGTAGTGTTTCATAGCCCCAAAGTAGGTCGATCCACATCTCAAGTACATGCGACAATCTCAGGTCTAAGGACAAAATGTACACGATGTGTAGAGAGAGCTGCAAGTATTATTGCCAATCTCATGTTGGGTCAGTCCAACCCCATGTTCATAACATGTGTCCACATCATTGGTTTGACATCTCCATGTCTATGACTTACGAAACATAGTCATCAACCAATCGATGTGCTAGTCTAATATTCATGTGTGTCCTCGCATGAACTCCGACTAGGGACAATTATTAGATAACCATACAAGTAAAGAGTTTCACAAACAATTCACATAATTGCCAATCAATACAAGTTGCCTGGTATATGGATATTCAAGGAACATTATAATAACTCATGGATACACATGAAATACAATCATCTCTATGATTGCCTCTAGGGCATATTTCCTTCAGTCTCCCACTTGCACTAGAGTCAATCTAGACAGTATCTAATACCTATTGCTCTTGTGTGCGCTTCATGCACAGGCTGCGGGAGTGGCTTAGTCAAGGGATCAGCAACATTTGAGTCCATATGTATTTTGCATAACATGACACTACCATCATCAATGAACTCACGAATGAGATGGTAACGCATGCAAATATGTTTGTTCTTCTGGTGTTGTCTAGGTTTCTTGGCTTGTGCAATAGCACCATTATTGTCACAATAAACGTCCAAGGGATTGGACGAGCCCTGAACCACACCAAGAGCGATCAGGAAATTCCTAATCCAAACAGCTTCCTTTGCAGCCTCCGAGACAGCAATATATTCAGCTTCTATTGAAGAGGAGGGCATTGTATCTTGCTTGGAACTTTTCCAGCTCACACCAGCACCATTCATGACAAACACATAACCTGGTTGTGATTTCGAGTCATCTGAGTCGTTAAGGTAACTCGCATCTGTGTAACCCTTTACACTGAGTTCAACCTCACCTCCATAAACTAGGAACATATCCTTAGTCCTTCTCAAGTACTTAAGGATATTCTTTACCGTTGTCCAGTGAATCTCACCTGGATCATCCTGGTATCTACTCGTAACACTTAGAGCATAGGAAACATCTGGGCGAGTACATGTCATTGCATACATGATGGATCCAATAGCCGAAGCATATGGAACCCTACTCATGCGTTCTCTCTCATCAGTGGTCGAAGGACACTGAGTCTTGCTGAGTTTAATGTCGTGAGACATGGGCAAGAACCCCTTCTTAGCCTCTTCCATGCTGAACCGTTTCAACACTTTGTCAATGTACGTACTCTGGATTAATCTAATTAGCCTCCTTGATCTATCTCTATAGATCTTGATACCAATAATATATGCCACTTCTCCCAAGTCCTTCATAGAAAAACTATTTTTCAATGAGGTCTTAATAGACTCGAGCAAAGGAATGTCATTTCCAATCAGTAATATGTCATCCACATATAAGATTAGAAACACAAGTGATTTCCCATTTTCTTTCTTATACACACAAGGTTCTTGTTCGTTTTTGGTGAAGCCAAACTCCTTTACAACTTCATCAAATCGAATGTTCCAACTCCGAGATGCTTTCTTCAGCCCATAAATAGACTTTTGAAGTTTGCATACCTTTCCAGCATTGTTTGGATCAACAAAACCTTCGGGCTGCATCATATACACGTCCTCAGAAAGGATTCCATTTAAGAAAGCTGTCTTGACATCCATCTGCCATATTTCATAATCGAAATGTGCAGCAATGGCTAGAATGATCCGTATAGATTTAAGCATCGCTACGGGCGAGAAAGTCTCGTCGTAGTCAACTCCTTGAACTTGTCGAAAACCTTTTGTAACAAGTCGAGCTTTATGGATGTGAACATTTCCATCCATATCAATCTTCTTCTTATAGATCCATTTGCACTCGATGGCTTTAAAACCATCAGGTAGGTCAACCAAGTTCCAAACTTGATTGTCTCCCATGGACTCTATCTCGGATCTCATGGCAATCAGCCATTTCTCAGAGTCTGGGTCCACCATCGCTTCTGCATAGGTCGCAGGCTCATCATTGCCTAACAATAATAACTCTCGCGCTTCACGAAGCCTCGCCGGCCTTCGCGGCTGTGGTGCTTCTATTGCCACGGGTTCCTCAACTTGTTCTACTACAATAGCATCACTCGTAGAAGCATCCCTGACTGGCTCATCTTGAACTTCTTCAAGTCGCACCGACCTTCCACTCGTTCCCTTTGTGAGAAACTCTTTCTCTAGGCAAACACCGCTACGAGCGACAAACACTTTGCCCTCTTCTCGGTTGTAGAAGTAATACCATAAGGTTTCCCTTGGGTATCCCACAAAAATGCACTTATCTGATTTGGGTGTTAGCTTGTCCGACTGAAGTCGCTTGACAAATGCATCACAACCCCAAATCTTTAGGAAAGACAAACTGGGATTCTTTCCAGTCCACATCTCATATGGTGTCTTAACTACGGATTTAGATGGTACCCTGTTTAGTGTGAAAGCTGTTGTTTCTAGCGCGTAACCCCAAAATGATAATGGTAAATCCGACTGGCTCATCATCGATCGAACCATGTCCAACAAAGTTCGATTAAGCCGTTTAGAGACCCCGTTTCTTTGAGGCGTTCCGGGCGGCGTGAGCTGTGGAACAATTCCGCAACTCTTAAGATGATTGCTAAACTCGTGACTCAAATATTCACCTCCGCGATCAGATTGCAAGGCCTTTATTTTCTTGCCACGTTGATTCTCTACCTCATTTTGAAACTCTTTGAACTTTTCAAAAGTTTCAGACTTATGCTTCATCAAGTAGACATAGCCATATCTACTGAAATCATCAGTGAAAGTAATGAAGTAGTGATATCCTCCTCTGGCTGTCGTGCTCATTGGTCCACATACATCAGTATGTATGAGTTCCAACAAGTCTGTCGCTCTCTCAGGAAACCCCGTAAAACACGTCTTGGTCATCTTTCCAAGTAAACAAGCTTGGCATGTCTCGTATGATTCAAAATCAAACGAAGTTAGAAGACCATCACCATGGAGCTTCTTCATGCGCTTTTCACTTATATGCCCCAAACGACAATGCCATAAATAGGTAGGAATCAAATCATTTGGCCGAAGCCTTTTAGCACTAACATTGCAAACACATGCATTATTAAGATTTAAAATAAATAACCCATTCACAATGGGAGCATCAGCCACAAACATAGCATTCTTAGAGATTACACAACCATTGTTTGTACTCGCGAATGAATAACCATCCCTCATCAAACATGAAGGTGATAAAATGTTTCGAACCATAGTAGGAATGTAATAACAATTATTCAACTCCATGATAAATCCTGACGGAAGGTGAAGTTGCATGACGCCGACGAACAATTCAGCAACCCTTGCTTTATTTCCGACACGGAAATCCACTTTGCCTTTCTGCACTTCTCTAGTCCTTATTAGCCCCTGCATCGAATTGCAAATATGAGCAACCAATCCGGTATCAAATACCCAAGAGTTAACATAAGAATCTGCGAGAAAAATGTCCACAACATTTACAACAAGCGTACCTGAGTGGGAAGTACTCTTACTTCCACTCTTCTTCAAAGAAGCCTGGTACTTGTTGTAGTTTCTCTTCCAGTGGCCATATTCGTGACAAAAAAACACTCAGTGTCTCCTGCAGGACCAACCTTTTGCTTGGGTGCAGGGTTTGGCTTAGGGATTGTATCCTTAGCCTTGCCCTTCTTCTTCTTCCAAGAAGTGCCCTTTTTCTTGAAGCTAGGCTTGTTCTGCACAGCCATCACATGGCTATGCCCTGCACACTTCTTAATGTCACATTCTGCTATTTTCAGCATCCCACATAATTCATTAAGGCCTCTCTCCACCCCATGCATATGGTAGTTCGAAATGAAATGCCCATAGCTAGATGGAAGAGATGCCAAAATGAAATCAGTGGCCAACTCTTGGCCTAATGGAAAACCAAGCTTTTCCAAAGTCTGACTGTAACCAACCATTTTGATCACATGGGGGCCTACATCTGCTCCCTGTGCCAGCTTGCATTCCACAAAGGACTTAGCGACATTGTACCTCCCAGTCCTAGCCTGAGTCTGGAACATGTCCTTAAGCGCAACGATTATATCGTACGCTTCCTGATCCTCAAACTGCTTTTGAAGATCAGGTTCCATGCATGCAAGCATAAGACAACTAACCTCAAGAGATTCATCACATGCTTTCTTGTAGGCATTCTTAAGGGTAGCAGTTGCATTATCAGCAAGTTCATTCGGGATTGGGGTATCCAGAACAGTTTCCTTTTTCTTAGCCCTGAGAACAATTCTCAGGTTACGGACCCAGTCCGAATAGTTTGTTCCATTTAGTTTATCCTTTTCAAGAATCGAACGCAAATCAAAAGGTGATGAATTGTTCGGTGCCATTGATCTACAACCAAAAAATATGCAAAATACTAAGCCATGTAACCATGAAAGAGTAAAACATATTAAAAAATTTAATAGCATATACTCCCACTTAAATCAACATCCCTCTATTGATACTAAGTGATTCAAGATCCACAATTAACAAGTCGACTAGTGAGCTTTAGCATCACTGCTAGAAGACAAGGTAAATCGATAAGCAACCTTTGCTAATCATCTCACATATGACTCTTGTTGTTGGGTGACATCTCTATGTCAAAACTAGGCGCCCAACCTTTATGCCCCAAGGTCCTTAACTGTTAAGATGACCTTGTTAAGCTCACCAACCCTTATGTGTGTAGGTATCCAATACAAACCCATCCAGCCAAGGAAAACCGTGGCACCCTAATTTCATAGACCCGCCAACGATTGTACAGGGCATAGGATGGTGCAAGGTTTGGTTGGGAGGGCATGGTTTAACTTAAACTTTGTGAGGGATCGTTCTACTTCTATCATCTAAGCATGCATAGTAGTAAAACGTATAAGAATAGCATTCACATAGATGTGATACAGTATGGCCCATTTTCTGATGGTGATCTCCATCGCCATAGAACCTGTCCACCATGATGATCTCCATCTTCATGCTCTATGCGAGCCATCCTCCAAGTGATGAGTTCTCCAAGAACTAATACAAGCTATTACTCCTAACAGCTAGTAATAAAAATTACATGGTATTGGGATCATCACAAGTTGGCACGCAGGCCATTACAATAATTGACAACACATATGGCTCCAGCCGTGTTGCCCTACTCACGACACGCAGGTCATGAAAAATACATACATGCATCACATACATTTTTGGGCCATACTGATCACATAAATCCTGCAAAAACAAGTTGTGCATAGAATCGCATTCTACCGGATCATGTGAAATCGTAGCACCTATGAACCTTAACGAGATACAAAAGGGGGCTACGACTAAGGGGGGTCTAGGGGGTCTCCCCCGGCGGGGTTTGAAGGGGCAGCGCCCCTCGCAGTACGTTTGTGAAAAATGAGAGATCAAATCTATACAATTTTCTTTAAGGATTTTTATCGGCAAATTAAATTTACCATAAACCGACCATAGTTCCGATTCGACCAAACTCCTTTGATCACGGTACGTCGATTTAGATATAATTCCCGATTCGATCAATCATATTGATCTTCGCGTGATTCAAAAGGATTTATGTGTCACTGTCTACCCCGATGGCGGAAACCGACCGGTAGGGGTAAGTCGTTCGACGACCTTCAAATCACGATCACGGAAAGCAAGATCATAGATCAATCCAGAAACACCGCCATACAAATGATCACATCATTTATATCAATCTACCTATCACCATATGAAAACTTCCCGAACCTATGACTGAATAGCATCGGCTCTGATACCACTGTAGGGTAACGGGTAGGCTACGCTAGCGTAAAAACAAAATTTTCTACCGCGTCAACCAGGAATACTATTGTCATAGATCACGGGATTACCGCTAGACGCGCAGGTGCGGAACTCGATGAAGCACATTGCGGCAGTGTAGATGTTCTACGTCTCCTTCTCGTCCTCGACCCGTGAGCAGCTCCCCTTTGCACGGCTCGTCCATGTGCTACAGATGCAGCACCTCCGAGGTATCCACACGTCCGGAGTGGAAGCCGTCACACGCCAGACTGCTAGGTCTGCGCGTGCAACACAGGCGGAAGAGGAGTGGTGGCAGGGTGGAATGCTCAACCCTATTCGGCTCGCCTCACCCTCTCTTATATAGGCATCCCTGGTGGGCTTCTACATTAGCCACCCATTAGCAGCCTAAGCCTGGTCTAATTCGGATCCAATCCTCATTAGGCTTCCAGCCCCTAAAGTGTGTGACCCTATAGGTTCATACACGTATAGACATGACGCGAGTACACTTACTCCGTCAATAGTTGGTAGCGGCCTCTAGCAAGACGTGCCAACTCCTAAACGCATATAAAGATCATTCGGACGAACCATCACAAGGTTGAGTACATGTCTTTCCCTTTGCCTCACGATATTTGGTCTAGCTCCAAGCTGACCTCTCTTTCTCGATACTGTGATTCGGAATCCCTTTACTAGGTTAAATCTTAACCATATGTAGCACGGCCATGCATTTCTGGATCCGATCACTCGAGGGGCCCAGAGATATCTCTCTCAATTAGAGAGGGGCAAATCCCATCTTGAATGACCGATGCCTTGCAGCATGTATCAGGACAAACCCGAAAGCTACCTTTATAACTACCCAGTTACGGAGTAGTGTTGCATAGCCCCAAAGTAGGTCGATCCACATCTCAAGTACATGCGACAATCTCAGGTCTAAGGACAAAACGTACACGATGTGTAGAGAGAGCTGCAAGTATTATTGCCAGTCTCATGTTGGGTCAGTCCAACCCCATGTTCATAACATGTGTCCACATCATTGGTTTGACATCTCCATGTCTATGATTTGCGAAACATAGTCATCAACCAATCGATGTGCTAGTCTAATATTCATGTGTGTCCTCGCATGAACTCCGACTAGGGACAATTATTAGATAACCATACAAGTAAAGAGTTTCACAAACAATTCACATAATTGCCAATCAATACAAGTTGCCTGGTATATGGATATTCAAGGAACATTATAATAACTCATGGATACACATGAAATACAATCATCTCTATGATTGCCTCTAGGGCATATTTCCTTCATTGTTTCCACCCCCCCCCCAATATCCCTCTCCTCTGTCCCATCACGCTTTGCCACCTTCGCCGCAGACATGGCCAGACCCAATCTGAATTACTACAAGGTGTCGATGTTCGCCCACCATGGTATCCTCGCATCGCCTCGCGCGACGATTCTGGCAGGCTTCGAGCTCAGCCACTTCGGGGTGCCGGTGGTGCCCGTTCCGCGCGACACCGAGCTGTATCGATAGATCAAAGATCGCTGCCTCAAACTACCGAACTGGAAGCGAGCAGTGCCCCGATACGCGGCTACGAGCTCCTATTGGCATAGGCTATTTAAGCTGGAGCGTAGGGCAGCGCTTGCCATCTGCCTCGAACACCGACGCGAGGTCCACCCCGACAACCACAACGCCAAAGATAGGGCGCAATTCCGGGCGGTACCTGGGCGCACAATCAGCACCACCATCAACGTTGCACTCCGGGATGATTTCATGAGGGAGGCAAACCGCGCCGGAATCATCAAGATTTTCGATAGCAGCAACGATGAGGACGAGGCAGAGAATGGCGGCGCGGAGGACGGCGGAAGCGAGATAGTCAATTAGGAATTCCCATTTAATCATTCGCTATGTTGCTTTGTTTGCATTTAATCATTTTCTATGTCGATTGAAAAACTCGAATCCATGGTGTTCGCTAGTTCATACACTGATGAATTCAGTGCTTTGCGGTACAAATTACTTTGCGGTATAGGTGATGGGGTGCTGCAAAACTGAACCGTGAAATGGAATATTCTGTTTTGCGGTATGATGTCATAGCAAAGCTAAGATGGGTTCCTGACACGAGGTACAGAATACGGGGAGTAGTAAAATGCAATGAGATGGGGGGAGTAATTTCTAGAGCCCTAGTTATTGCAGCCCCTAATTTCTGGCATCTACCTTTTCTCTCTGCATGCGGTAGAGCACGAAGAAAAAAATAAACCAATGGGGAGATAATTACGATGCAGTTAAGAGGCTAGCTCAAATAACATTCCCGAGATTTTCTCACCGATTTTCAAGGCCACATCTTGGTTCCAACAAAATAGTAGTAATAGTTAGTACTCCCTCCGTTCCGAAATATAAGATGTTTTAGCTTTGTGAAAAGAGTGCATCTAGACCGCTTTTGGTGTATATGTTTGTTTAGATTGAACATATACACTAAAAGCGGTCTAGATACACTCTTTTCACAAAACTAAAACATCTTATATTTTGAAATGGAGGGAGTACATTTTTTTAAACAGGCAGTACTAGTACTCCATATTAAGGCTAGTCATAGTGGGAGTAACTTGGGTAGTAACCTAGTCCTACTTGTATAGCCAATTAAGAATTTAGATGATATGACATGCAATTAAATGATGAGAGAGAGGCTTGTGGTAACTAGCTATGTTACCATAACATCACACATTTCAAGACAAAATGAGTCTACATTGCAATAAATGAGACTGTGCATGATACCACACCTATGTTATTGTCCACTATGGAGGTAGTAACTTAGACTAGTAACATATGCATGTTACTACTACTCTAAGTTACTTCCCACTATGGCCAGCCTAAGTGGGGATTTGGGTATGAGAGAGGCCGCACAATTACCAAGATAAGCATGGAGGCTTGGTTAGGTAGGCACTTAATACTTGAAGGTCAACTATACCGGTGGTAGTAGCTTTCTACCATTAATTTCTTGTACGATTACTACTACTAGTACTCCGTAGTATATATATATATACAACACTTCCAAATGCAAGAGTACAAAAGTACCAAGATTGAGCGCGGTGGAGTCTGCCGTAGAGAGAGAGAAAGAGAGAGAGAAGTAAAGATGGAGGTTGTGTGGGCGAGCGACATCCGCCTGATAGAGAAAGCCAGGAACACCCACCCCCCGGTCGACTCTTTGCAGCGCCTCCGTGTTGTGTTGGCACGCGCCGTGGCATGCACCCATTCTGACGCCATCTTCGTCGTCTGGCTCAAGAAGACGGTGGACTCTTTCCTCACCAGCTTCGGCGTCATCACATACATGGTGGACGACCTCACTTCCCGCCTTCAGGCCATGTGTCGTGACGCATACCCAACTGGTACAATTGCCACAATACATGCTACAAGCAGTGATATCGTTTTCTTCTATGGACTTCATTCATCTAGCCTATCTATAACTGACTTTTCGTCAACACCCGGATTTTTAATCCCAGATGCTTGTTATGTCATTCATCGCAATCCCAGGATTACCATTTTTGCGAGACATAACAGATTGGATATCACAGTACATCATCCATTACAAACCATAAATAAGGTCTTACACAAATAAGGATCTCATGATCCAGCCTTAATACAACAAGCAGCAGAATAAAAGATAAGCGTAGCGGTGGGGTCCATCTCCGGGGGCACAGGCAATGCTGACGAAGGCATATAGTCCTAGTTATCATAGCCGTCCTGCTGGCCATCATCTTGCTAGTCTCCTTCATAGTCTGGCCATGAGAATAGCCATGGACAAAATCCATGAGTACTCTTTAAGTACTCGCAAACTACCACTAACAAGTAGTATAGTTCAAGTGTAAAGTGCAAACTCTAAGTTTAATTATAAAGTTAAGTTTGAAACCTAAGCTGACTTCAGAAACAAAGAAAGATAAAATAAAGTTCTAGAATCATTTAAGTTAGGAAGCTAGTGTCATAATCACAACCCTGTTGTGGTTAAGTAAAAGTTCAATCATTCATTTCATAAGTTTTTTTGAAAACATGTGACAACGAAACAGTATGGCCATTCCAACTGTCCATAACCACGGACGTGGCTATTCTAATAGTTTGACACTCTATAGAAGTGGTACACTTTCACCACAGTATTCGATACATCTGTCAGATATAACCCTGAATCATCATACTTAGTATGCAGATAATCAAGCATAACCTTTCCTTTACACACCCTAGTATAAGCACCTCTCCTATGAGCACGGCCTCCCAACCATGACCATTTGTCATCTTGGGCACTGCATAGGTGGACAACATTGAGAGGTAGCCTCAGCTCAAACCTCTCCCGCGAGGGAACTAATACTAATGCATATAAACTTCCAGCTAAGCCTTACCCAATTCAGGTATTCTGGTTGTACGGTAAATTTGGAATGGTATTGCATCCGAATCCAACCATTAGTTTTGTAAAAGGGTTAAGGCTCATGCCTCAACATTTTCATCATCATAAACCATTTGTGTTTCTGAACACATGTCAAAACATCCCAATAGAATGACTCATCATTCCAAGGGTTTCAAGATTCATTTTCACGAAGTGCTCCCATCTTAAGTGACTCAAGTTTTTATGTAACTCTAAACTACTAAGTTAAGAGTGTTCACTAAGGTGGAAGATGGGATCAATCTCATGCCATAGAATGACATCTAAAGTTATCTAGATAGGTCAAGTTTTATACTCTTTATTCTACCTTTAAAACAAGTAAAGGACTTTGGTAATGTAAAGGAAGTAAAGCATGAAAATAATACTTGGGGTAAGTAATAGTCAAAGTGGTATAACCAAAGCATGCCTAGAGCATCTTTGCTCAAATCATCTAGCTTAATTTTAGCTTGCTAAGCATTATACTTGCAAGTGTTAGCTTGCATTGTTAGTGATGGCTTGCCTTGTGCAGTGCAGTGGTTGAAGTATTCTTCCTCCTCTTGATAGTACTCCTCGTCCTCGAAAGCTTGGTCAGTACTATCGTCTATAAATACATACGGAGTACACAATCACCAAACAATGATTAACTAGTCTACTTAGTATTCTAAGGCACACATTTGATGATCTATTATAATCACAAGCATCACAATATTTTTATTAACTAGTTTCCTTCTTTTTATTTAAGAAAAGTAATTTCTACTCATTGAAAATAACTAAGATTTAATATTCACCACTTAAAATATGGGATCATGTGGAGACATGTCATCACCACATATTCTAACATGTGGGAATGTGATTTAAAGGTTGGATCACATTTACTCAAGTTTAAGTTTATTATTTAATGATTTAAAGTGACTAGAAATGCCTATATAGCATTATTTTGCTACTAGTCCAAAGTCACGGACAGGTCGCCGACGAGGTGGAACCCTAGCGGCTCGGTGGGGGTCTGGGGAGGCTTACCGGGGCTCCGGCGAGGCTCAGCGAGGCGGGCAAACGAACAAGTCGAGGACGGCGGTTCTCCTGGTACCGGCGACATCCCGAGAGGTGGCCTTGATCAACGCCCCCCTTCTTCTGTTGGAGATATGCCCAAGAGGCAATAATAAAGTGGTTATTATTATATCTTTATGTTTATGATAAATGTTTACATCCCATGCTATAATTGTATTAACCGGAAACATTAATACATGTGTGTTTTGTAAACATAAGAGAGTCCCTAGTAAGCCTCTTGTTGAACTAGCTTGTTGATTAATTGATGATCATAGTTTCCTGATCATGGACATTAGGATGTGATTAATAACAAGGTTATGTCATTGGAAGAATGATGTGATGGACACACACACCCATAGTAAGCGTAGCATAAGATCAAGTCATTAAGTTCGTTTGCTATAAGCTTTAAAATACATAGTAACCTAATCCTTCGACCATGAGGTTATGTTAATCACCATCACCGGATGGATACTTTGATGACATCAAACACCGCTTCGTAACTGGGTGGTCATAAAGGTGTCATTAGGTATTCTGAAAGTATGTGTTGAAGCGCATGAACCAAGATTGGGATTTGTCCATCCATATGACGGATAGATATGCTCTGGGCCCTCTCGGTCGAATGTCATCTAGTTAGCTTGCAAGCATGTGACTGGGTCACAAGGGATGACATATCACAGAACGAGTAAAGAGTACTTATCAGTAACGAGGTAGAACTAGGTATAGAGATACCGACGATCAAACCTCGGATAAGTATAGTATCGCGAGAAAAAGGGAATTGGTTTCGTATGTAAATGGTTCAATCGATCACGAAGTCATCGTTGAGTATGTGGGAGCCATTATGGATCTCCAGGTCCCGCTGATGGTTATTGATAGGAGATGTGTCTCTATCATGTCTACATATTCACGAACCGTAGGGTGACACACTTAAGGTTCGAAGTTGTTTTAAGTAGATATGGAATGTGCGTTGGAGACCAAATGTTGTTCGGAGTCTCGGATTGGATTCGGGACATCACGAGGAGATCCGGAATGGTCCGGAGAATATGATTCATATATAGGAGATCATTTTATGAGTTAGGAAAGGTTCCGGAGTGTTTGTATGAGGATTCTAGAAGGTTTCGGAATGTTCTGGAAGGTTCTAGAAAATATCTTGGAGTTTGCTTGAAAATCAAGATAGGGATCAAGGAGTCCTGGTGGGTCAAGATACGGATTCGTGGGGGAGGAGGACTCCTCCCCCCACCTCCAATCCGCCGGCCTAGAGAGGGAGGGGAGTCCTACAAGGACTCCCCCTCCCTAGGCGCCTCCCCTCTTTAAATAGAGGGGCAGGGGCGCCCCCTCCTCCCCTGCTCTCATAACACCCAATCTCTGCCGCTTCTCTCCTCCACCATCTTCTGCACAGGCATAGGCGAAGCCCTGCAGAATTCTCTACTCCACCACCACCACCACGCCGTCGTGCTGCTGGGATTCCGTGGAGAAGATCTACTACCTCTGCTGCTCGCTGGAACGGGGAGAGGAAGGTCTGCTTCGACTCCGCACGTGTGACCGACTGCGGAAGCGCTGCCGAAACGTGGCGCCGGAAGGATCGTCTACTTGACCAAGGGCGGAAGCCCTGCTGGAATGCGACGCCGGAAGGATCATCCACACGATCTTGAGATCGGCAAGTGATCGACTACATCAACCACGAGATCTAATCTCGTTAACGCTTTCGGATCTACAAGGGTTAGTTCCTATCTATCTTGTTGCTCATGTCTAATAGATTAGATCTTGGCTTTTATCTAGATTAGATCTGGGTTTTGTTCGTTCTTGCGGTAGAAATTTTTTGTTTTCCATGCTACGAACCCATCATCTTCTCCCTCCGCGGCAGACTCCGGCGAAATTCCGGCGCTACAGACGGCGGCTTGCTCCGGTGTTGCTCTGGGAGTGTTGTGAGAGGGTGGGAATGAGAGTGGTGTGAGGAGTTGGTGTTGGGGTGGCCTCCTTCTATAGGCGGGGCAAAGCGGCCGAGGAGTATGGACGGTGCTCGCCGGTGACGACGGCACATCGAGCTAGAGGTGTGGGCGGTGGGCTAGGACGGTGGGCGGTGCCCTAGCGAGTGTCACGGTGGTGAGTGTGTAGTGGTTTGTGGTCGGGGGCGGTGAGTGGCGGCACTAAGTCTCTGCCGACAGCTAGTTTCACGGCGCTCGGCGACTACGGGGCATGGTCGAGGGTCTGGCTGAGCGGGGACTGTGCGCTCTCTACGGGTGGCGTCGGCATGCCCGACAATCTCCGGGCGCGGTGGTTCCTGGCTGCTCCGGTCGCTGTCCTCGGGCTCGGGCTGGTTGGGCAGTGGAGGTGGACCACAGGCGACCTCCTGGACATGGTGGACGACGCTAGCGGCGGCTGTGGCGTGCTGTCACTGGTGGGGGTGCCCAAATGGTGCTCGGCCTTAATGGCCATGACCATTTCGTCGTGGCACAGTGGGTGGCCGTGCTAGAGAGGGGTAGGGGAGTGCCCTGGGTGGCTGTGGTTGCAAAATGGGAGACCAATTTGGTCCAAACACTGCTCCAAATAGTGGTTTTGGTTTTGTTTGAATTCTACCCACAAGGTGTTTGTAAAAATGGCCGCAAGAACTCAAGTTTTGAATTTTTGGATGATTTTTTGTGGAGTTGCTAGACACATGCTTAAGCCTCTGTGGTTGCTTGGGATTTGAAAATGGATCTCATTTGAGTGGTTTTTTAATAAGTGGGATCTTCTCATATGAACTACATTCAATTTTCAAATGCCATTTAAAATTAGTGTTTGAAACTTTTTGGCAGATCACAAAGTGGGCCTTGGTACATCATTACATGTACTAGCAAGGGCTGAAAAGATCCACATTTGTTTCTGTTAAGAATTGAGTCCTAGGAAGAGCCAAAGTAGGCATGTTGATTAAAATGGCACAAATGACCATTTCTTTCTTTTATTCAATTTGATTTGTTTTTCTTTCGGATTTGTTTGTAAATGATCTAGATGATGTTTATTTCACCTAAGAATCATTTTACAAGCAATGGATCACTTAATCAAGGCAATTCAAAACAACTCCTATTTAAATGCACACACATATGAATGCTTTAATAATTTTAATGGGAAAAGTTTTTGTTAACCCTAATTTTGAGGATTTGGATCTTAATAACCTTGGATTAAAGTTTTGGGATGTTACAAACCTTCCCCCGTTAAACAAAATCTCGTCCCAAGATTTACAAAACAAAACTAGGAACTAAAGAGATCTCGGAACTTTGTCCTAATGTAATCTTCTCGCTCTCAAGTGGCTTCCTCTTCGGTATGGTTGCTCCATTGAATCTTGAGAAATTTGATACTTATGGTCCTGGTGGTTCTGTAAGCTTCCTCTAAGATACGGAATGCCACTTCACGATAGGTCAGGTCATTGTTGATCTCCACAGTTCTGTGATCGATGTTCTTGAAAACTTCAGTCTTCTCCGGCACTTCCAGGCATTTGCGAAGTAACGAGATATGGAACACATTGTGGATGGCTAACATCTCTTCAGGTAGTTCCAGTTGATACGATACTTCTCCTCGGTGATTCAGAATCTTGAAGGGCCCGATATATCTGGGGGCTAACTTTCCTTTTAGACTAAAGCGTTGGGTTCCCTTTAATGGTGAAACCTTGTGATATACAAAATCTCCGACATTGAAAGTCAGGTCTCTCCTTCTCTTGTCACCATAACTCTTTTGTCTGGACTGGGCGGTCTTGAGGTGCTCATGGACTTTTTGCACTTTTTCTTCGGCTTCCCGGAGAATGTCGGGTCCAAAGATCTGACTCTCCCCTACTTGAGACCAATTCAAAGGGGTACGACACTTCATTCCGTATAGGAACTCAAATGGTGCCATTTGTAAACTAGCTTGATAACTGTTGTTATATGAGAATTCTGCGAAAGGCAGGCAGTCTTCCCATTTTGATCCATACTCTAACACACAAAGTCTCAACATATCCTCTAGGATTTGATTAACTCTTTCAGTCTGTCCATCAGTTTGCGGGTGATACGCGGTGCTGAAATTCAACTTGGTGCCTAATCCTTCCTGGACTTTCTGCCAGAATCTCGAGGTAAACTAGGTTCCTCGATCTGATACTATGGTCTTGGGGTCCCATGCAGACTAACAATCCTAGCAATATACAGTTCTGCTAGCTTCGAACTCTGGTAGGTAGTCTTGACAGGTATAAAGTGAGCTATCTTGGACAATCTATCAACTATGACCCAGATTGAGTCATTTCCCCTACTAGAAGCAGGCAAACCGGTGATAAACTCCATTCCAACGGAATCCCATTTCCATTCCGGAATCTGCAATGGTTGCAACAGTCCTGCGGGTCTCTGATGCTCTGCTTTGACTCTTTGACAGATGTCACACTTGGCGATGTAGCTTCTGATTTCTCTCTTCATCTTGTGCCACCAAAATTGCTCTTTCAAATCTTGATGCATCTTCGTTCCTCCGGGGTGGATAGAATAAAGAGTATCATGAGCTTCCTGCATAATAACTTGCTTCAGTTCCGAATCTGCTGGCACACAGATACGTCCCTTGTACCACAGAACTCCTTCTTCGTCTTCAGTAAATCCAGGTACCTTTCATGTACCAATACGACGTTTGATTCCGTCGATACTTTCATTTCCCTTCTGGGCTTCCTTGATTTGCCTGATCAAAGTGGGTTGAAGTTCAATACTATCTAAGAATCCTTCGCTAACCAGCTCAGTTCTGAACTGCTCCAACTCCTCATACAAATTTGGTTGCTTCTCCTTGATCATGGTGTTTAGCATACACGTCAATCTGCTAAGAGCATCCGCTACCACATTGGCTTTGCCGGGGTGATAGTGAATGTCAAGGTCATAATCCTTGATTAACTCTATCCATCTCCTTTTCCTCATATTCAGCTCCTTCTAAGTGAAAATATACTTCAAACTCTTGTGATATGAGTAGATCTCACAGTGATTACCCATCAGATAATGACGCCATGTTTTCAATGCCAAAACTACGGCTACTAGTTCAAGATCATGGGTCAGATAGTTTTTCTCTTGCTGCTTCAGCTGTCGAGACAGATAAGCGATAACCTTGCCTTCTTATATCAATACACATCCGAGACCAATCTTGAATGCATCACAATATACATCAAACGGCTTCTTGATGTCTGGCATGATCAATATTGGGGCTGATATCAATCTCTTCTTCAGTTCTTGGAAACTGGCTTCACATTTGTCAGTCCATTCAAACTTCTTGTCCTTCTTTAGCAATTGGGTCATGGGTCTGGCGATCCTCAAGAATCCTTCGACGAACTCGCGGTAATATCCCGCTAATCCAAGAAATGCACGGACTTGGGTTTGAGTGGTTGGGGCTTCCCATTCTTCGACATCTTTGATCTTGGCGGGATCAACAGAGACTCCCCCGGTAGACACGATATGTCCTAGCAATCCTACTTCTTTCAGCCAAAACTCACACTTGCTGAACTTGGCATATAACCTCTCAGGGTTTCTAGGATGATTCTCAGATGTTGCTCGTGCTCTTCTTCTGACTTGGTGTAGATAAGGATATCGTCGATGAACACAACTACAAACTTATCTAGGAAATTCATAAAGATCTTATTCATGAGATTCATGAAATAAGCAGGGGCATTGGTTAATCCAAAATACATAACCGTATACTCGTATAAACCATAGCGAGTTGTAAAGGCGGTCTTCGGAATATCCGTTGCACGAATATTAAGTTGGTGATAACCAGTCCTAAGATCAATCTTTGAGAATACCTGGGCTCTAGTTGACTGATCAAATAGATCCTCTATCTTTGGCAAGGGGTACTTGTTCTTGATGGTGACATCATTCAAATTTCTATAATATGTGCACAGACGGTTGCCTCCATCTTTCTTGTCAACGAATAACACTGGTGATCTCCATGGCGATGCGCTTGGTTGAATCAAGCATGTGGCTAACATGGCATCCAACTGCTTCTTCAATTCCACTAACTCTGAGGGGTTCATGCTATAGGGTCTCTGGGCTATGGCTCCGGTTCCGGGATTAGTTCGATAATGAACTCAATATCCCTATCCAGGGGCATACCTGGAAATTCATCTAGGAATACGTCGGGGTATTCACAGTCTACTCTTACTTGGTCTATGGTGGGTAGGGCTACACTCTTGTTGCACTTGAATTGATAAGGTAAGGTTTCAGATATATGCTCTACTGTGACTCTAGAGCTACTGGTCATGGTGATGGCTTTCTTAGCACAGTCTATTAGTCCTTTATGCCTTGACATGCAGTCCATACCTAGTACTACTTCCAATCCTTTGGTTCCGAGTACAATTAGGTTGGCATAAAAATCTATCCCATGTATTCTGATAGGCACAGCTTTGCAAATTTTTCTAGCTTTTGTAGTTGATCCGGGGATTTGAACTATCATGACATGCTTCAAGTTGGTGGGGTGAATCTTACTAGTGCATGCAAATTCTTCGGTGACAAATGAATGCGATGCTTCCGAATCAAACAATACCCTTTCTAAAACTGAGTTGACAGAAAACATACCCAGCACTACATCTGGCGCTTCTTGGGCTTCCTTGGCGTTCATGTGGAAGAGACGGCCGTTGCGGTTGTGAGGGTTCCCTGGGGCAAATCTTCTCCCTGGTTGAACACGATGTTGTTGTTGAACTAAGGCATTCACATTGGCAGTGGCGGCAGTCTTCTTGGGACACTCAATGGACTAGTGACCCTTCACTCCACACTCGAAACAAGTGAAATGGGACTTGTCCTTTGCTGCGGCAGGCACAACACTGCTGCCAGTTCTACGTGCAGTGTTGTTGTTGTTGTTGCTCTTGGGAGGGGCATGGTTGAAATTGTTGGCGTTGCGGGAGTTGTGATTGTTCCCTCCGGACTTCACCTTGCCTCCGCTACGGTTGGGGTAGCTTGGGCGAGACATTGGGGGTCAATTATTACTTGGTGCATATCCTGGTGAGGGGTTGGGATGGTACTTCTGGTGACTGCTGGATCCAGATTTATGCATCATACGATGTTTACAGTTGTCGTTTGCTTGGTTACTTTTCCCTTCCATCTGAATGACAGAGTCGACTAGCACTTCGAGATCCTCGAAGCTGATGTTGACGAGGATAGTCTGCATCTCATCATGCAGTCCGTTCAGGAATCTCTCTTTCTTCCTGACCTTTGTGTTGATCTCATCAGGGGTGTACCTTGCAAGCGACAGGAATCTGTCACGGTACTCCACGACAGTCATTCTGCCTTGCTTCAAGTTGCGAAACTCATCCCTTAGTCTAGTGACTAGACCTTGCGGCACGTGGGTGTGGTTGAACTTGGTTTTGAAGGCTTCCCATGTCATCACTTGACCATGGTTCATATTAAGGATGCTACTCCACCAAGCTCTTGCATCTCCCGCCAGATAGTGGGTGGCAAAGAGAACTTTCTAGTTGTCATCAACTCCTGCTACTTCTAAGTTGTTTTCCATTGTCTGTAACCAGTCGTCAGCATCTAGTGGGTTTTCAGCCTGGTTAAAGATTGGGGGATTGGTATTCTGAAAGTTTTTGGGTTTGCATCCATGATGATCCTGATTTCCATGCCCTTGGTTGTTTTGGGCCATCTGAGCTATCTGCTGCAATGTTGTTAAGTTGGCCTAGCGCTCTGCCCTGCTTGCTTCACGGTCTGCAACTAACATCTGCAGAATCTGCAGCATTGGGTCTTGCGACGAGTTGCTCCCTCCTTGGTTTCCACGAGTCATCTCAAGATTGAGGCAGATAAAGGGGTAAGAGGGAAAGTTCTAAGGTTCAGGGTTTTGGTTTCAAAGCTAAAACTTTGAGTTTGACTCAGGTTTTGGAACTAACTCCATTTCATTCACTCAAACAAGCACACGATACAAACACACACCATAACAACAAAGGAAAACAGATGGTTTGAAGAACCATTCTGCAAACTACGATAGAGTGGGACCGATACATCTCATGCTACGACAGTGCTCTAGTGCATCTAGTCATCGTCGATGAAGTCGGAGTCATCATGACATGCTTTGCAAATTTTGATAGGCACAGCTTTGCAAATCTTGTTGCACTTGAATTGACGGGGTAAGGTTTCAGATATATGCTCTACTGTGACTCCAGAGCTACTGGTCATGGTGATGGCTTTCTTAGCACAGTCTATTAGTCCTTTATGCCTTTACATCCAGTCCATACCTAGTACTACTTCCAATCCTTTAGTTCCAAGTACTATTAGGTTGGCAAAAAAATCTATCCCATGTATTCTAATAGGCACAGCTTTGCAAATTTTTCTAGCTTTTGTAGTTGATCCGGGGATTTGAACTATCATGACATGCTTCAAGTTGGTTGGGTGAATCTTACTAGTGCATGCAAATTCTTCGGTGACAAATGAATATGATGCTCCCGAATCAAACAATACCCTTGCTAAAACTGAGTTGATAGAAAACATACCCAGCACTACATCTAGCGCTTCTTGGGCTTCCTCGGCGTTCATGTGGAAGAGACGGCCGTTGCGGTTGTGAGGGTTCCCTGGGGCAAATCTTCTCCCTGGTTGAACATGATGTTGCTGTTGAGCTGAGGCATTCACATTGGCAGTGGCGGCAGTCTTCTTGGGACACTCATTGGAATAGTGACCCTTCACTCCACACTCGAAACAAGTTATCTGGGACTTGTCCTTTGCTGCGACAGGCACAACATTGATGCCAGTTCTGCGTGCAGTGTTGTTGTTGTTGTTGTTGTTGCTCTTGGGAGGGGCATGGTTGAAATTTTTGGTGTTGCTAGAGTTGTGATTATTCCCTCTGGACTTCACCTTGCCTCCGCTACGGTTGGGGTAGCTTGGGCAAGACATTGACGGGTAAGGCTACTGACGGGGTAAGGTTAGACTCTTGTTGCACTTGAATTGACGGGGTAAGCTTTCAGATATATGCTCTACTGTGACTCCAGAGCTACTGGTCATGGTGATGGCTTTCTTAGCACAGTCTATTAGTCCTTTATGCCTTTACATCCAGTCCATACCTTGTACTACTTCCAATCCTTCAGTTCCAAGTATTATTAGGTTGGCATAAAAATCTATCGCATGTATTCTGATAGGCACAGCTTTGCAAATTTTTCTAGCTTTTGTAGTTGATCCGGGGATTTGAACTATCATGACATGCTTCAAGTTGGTTGGGTGAATCTTACTAGTGCATGCAAATTCTTCGGTGAAAAATGAATGTGATGCTCCCGAATCAAACAATACCCTTGCTAAAACTAAGTTGACAGAAAACATACCCAGCACTACATCTAGCGCTTCTTGGGCTTCCTCGGCGTTCATGTGGAAGAAACGGCGTTGCGGTTGTGAGGGTTCCCTGGGGAAAATCTTCTCCCTAGTTGAACACGACGTTGTTGTTGAGCTGAGCCATTCACATTTGTAGTGGCGGCAGTCTTCTTGGGACACTCATTGGAATAGTGACACTTCACTCCACACTCGAAACAAGTGATCTGGGACTTGTCCTTTGCTACGCCAGGCACAGCATTGCTGCCAGTTCTGCGTTGAGTGTTGTTGTTGTTGTTTTTGCTCTTGGGAGGGGCATGGTTGAAATTGTTGGCGTTGCCGGAGTTGTGATTGTTCCCTCCGGACTTCACCTTGCCTCCGCTACGGTTGGGGTAGCTTGGGCGAGACATTGGGGGTCGATTGTTACTTGGTGCATATCCTGGTGAGGGGTTGGGATGGTACTTCTGGTGACTGCTGGATCCAGATTTCTGCATCATACGATGTTTACGGTTGTCGTTTGCTTGGTTAATTTTCCCTTCCATCTGAATGACAGAGTCGACTAGCTCTTCGAGATCCTCGAAGCGGATGTTGACGAGGACAGTCTGCATCTCATCATGTAGTATGTTTAGGAATCTCTCTTTCTTCGTGACCTTTGTGTTGATCTCATCAGGGGCGTACCTTGCAAGCGACAGGAATCTGTCACGGTACTCCACCACAGTCATTCTGCCTTGCTTCAAGTTGCGAAACTCATCCCTTAGTCTGGTGACTAGTCCTTGTGGCACGTGGGTGCGGCTGAACTTGGTTTTGAAGGCTTCCCATGTCATCACTTGACCATGGTTCATATTACGGATGCTAGTCCACCAAGCTCTTGCATCTCCCACCAGATAGTGGGTGGCAAAGAGAACTTTCTAGTTGTCATCAACTCCTGCTACTTCTAAGTTGTTTTCCATTGTCTATAACCAGGCGTCAGCATCTAGTGGGTTTTCAGCCTGGTTAAAGATTGGGGGATTGGTATTCTGAAAGTTTTTGAGTTTGGATCCATGGTGATCCTGATTTCCATGCCCTTGGTTGTTTTGGGCCATCTGAGCTATCTGTTGCAATGTTGCTAAGTTGGCCTGGCGCTCTGCCCTGCTTGCTTCACGGTCTACAACTAACATCTGCAGAATCTGCAGCATTGGGTCTTGCGACGAGCTGCTCCCTCCTTTGTTTCCACGAGTCATCTCAAGATTGAGGCAGATAAAGGGGTAAGAGGGAAAGTTCTAAGGTTCAGAGTTTTGGTTTCAAAGCTAAAACTTTGAGTTTGACTCAGGTTTTGCAACTAACTCCATTTCATTCACTCAAACAAGCACACGATACAAACACACACCATAACAAGAAAGAAAACAGATGGTTTGAAGAACCATTCTGCAAACTACGATAGAGTGGTACCGATACATCTCATGCTATGACAGTGTTCTAGTGCATCTACTCATCGTTGATGAAGTCGGATTCATCATCGTCAGTGTAGAAGTCCACAACATCCTCCTCTAGAAAGTCATCATCATTGCTGAGGTAAGAATCCATGTCTCCCTGGATGTCTTCACCCTCCTCTTCTTCCTCCTTTGCTACAAGCTGAGCTTCTTGCTCCTTGGCGATCTTCTCAACGTCGGCCACCTTCTTGCAAAGACGGGCGATGGTGCGATCCTTCTTTTCACGCTAGAGGCGAAGAGACTGACGGTCCTTGACGAGTAGTGAGAAAGTCTGGGCCTTCTGGGCAGCAATGGCACGGTTGTGGTTGGCAAACTCCCTAGCATTGTCCAACTCCTTCTTGTGGTCGTACAACAGGAAGTCAAGATTCTCCACTTGACGCTTCAACTCTGGGTGACTTGGCATCTCCATCGGCATACCAATGAAATCACGTCTTGCATAGTGAGCAAAACGGGTTCCTTGGATTTGGTTGACGCTAAGGGCACATAGACGTGTGAGAGCTTCATGCATTGCCCTGGCTAATCCATCTAGCCAGTTGTTCTTTCTCACGGAGAACTGGATTCTCCCGGACGTTGGTGCTTTGATGCTTCCTCGAAGATCAGCGGTGACTAACCACTGCAAATCTCCTCCTGGGGGTCATGGAAGTTGAGCTCCAAGAAACTCCGGATGTGGGCGTCACAGTAACTCCGACAGTGAATCTAGATCCCTCTCGAAGATCAGCTGACCTCAGTTGCCCAACTGGCAGAACTTGCTGAACTGAGTCTCCATCTACAAGAATTAAGGATGAGGAAGTTAGTGAAGTGATCAAGTGTGTCAAATTTTAAGTAGTAAAGTAAGAATTGGAGGAACATGAATTTTTTTGAGAGAAAGAATTCCCAAGGGTAAGAGAGGAAATAGTTTTCATAAATACTCACTTTGGTTTTGAAACTAAGTTTTTGTTCGGACGTCCATTCTAACTAGGGTCTCCTATGGTCAGGATGGCTCTGATATCAACTTGTCAACACCCGGATTTTTAATCCCAGATGCCTGTTATGTCATTCATCGCAATCCCAGGATTACCATTTTTGCGAGACATAACGGATTGGATATCACAGTACATCATCCATTACAAACCATACATCAGGTCTTACACAAATAAGGATCTCATGATCCAGTCTTAATACAACAAGCAGCGGAATAAAAGATAAGCGTAGCGGTGGGGTCCATCTTCAGGGGCACAGGCAATGCTGACGAAGGCAGATAGTCCTAGTTATCATAGCCGTCCTACTGGCCATCATCTTGGTAGTCTCCTTCATAGTCTGGCCATGAGAATAGCCAGGGACAAAAGCCATGAGTACTCGCAAACTACCACTAACAAGTAGTATAGTTCTAGTGTAAAGTGCAAACTCTAAGTTTAATTATAAAGTTAAGTTTGAAACCTAAGCTGAGTTCAGAAACAAAGAAAGATAAAATAAAGTTCTAGAATCACTTAAGTTGGGAAGCTAGTGTCATAATCACAACCCTGTTGTGGTCAAGTCAAAGTTCAATCATTCATTTCATAAGTTTTTTTGAAAACATCTGACAACAAAAAAGTATGGCCATTCCAACTGGCCATAACCGCGGACGTGGCTATTCAAATAGGTTTACACTATGCAGAGGTGGTACACTTTCACCAAAGTATTCGATACATCTGTCAGGGATAACCTGAATCATCATACTTAGTATGCAGATAATCAAACATAACCTTTCCTTTACACACCCTAGTATAAGCACCTCTCCTATGAGCATGGCCTCCCAACCATGACCATCTGTCATCTTGGGCACTGCATAGGTGGACAACATTGAGAGGTAGCCTCAGTTCAAACTTCTCCCGTGAGGGAACTAATACTAATGCATATAAACTTCCGGCTAAGCCTTACCCAATTCAGGTATTGTGGTTGTACGATAAATTTGGAATGGTATCGCATCCGAATCCAACCATCAGTTTTTTAAAAGGGTTAAGGGTCATGCCTCAATATCTTCATCATCATAAACCATTTGTGTTTCTCAACACATGTCAAAACATCTCAATAGAATGACTCATCATTCCAAGGTTTTCTTAATTCATTTTCACCAAGTGCTCCCATCTAAAGTGACTCAAGTTTTTATCTAACTCTAAACTACTAAGTTAAGAGTGTTCAGTAAGGTGGAAGATGGGATCAATCTCATGCCATAGAATGACATCGAAAGTTATCTAGATAGGTCAAGTTTTATACTCTTTATGCTACCTTCAAAACAAGTAAAGGACTTTGGTAAAGTAAATGAAGTAAAGCGTGAAAATAATACTTCGGGTAAGTAATAGTCAAAGTGGTATAACCAAAGCATGCCTAGAGCATCTTTGCTCAAATCATCTAGCTTAATTCTAGCTTGCTAAGCATTATACTTGCAAGTGTTAGCTTGCATTGTTAGTGATGGCTTGCCTTGTGCAGTGCAGTGGTTGAAGTTTTCTTCCTCCTCTTGATAGTACTCCTCCTCCTCAAAAGCTTGGTTGATACTATCGTCTATAAATACATACGGAGTACACAATCACCAAACAATGATTAACTAGTCTACTTAGCATTCTAAGGCACACATTTGATGATCTATTATCATCACAAGCATCACAAGATTTTTATTAACTAGTTTCCTTCTTTTTATTTAAGAAAAGTAATTTCTACTCATTGAAAATAACTAAGATTTAATATTCACCACTTAAAATATGGGATCATGTGGACACAGGTCATCACCACATATTCTAACATGTGGGAATGTGATTTAAAGGTTGGATCACATTTACTCAAGTTTAAGTTTATTATTTAATGATCTAACGTGACTGGAAATTCCTATATAGCATTATTTTGGTACTAGTCCAAAGTCACTGCATGTAAACCTTAATATTATTACATATTCAGATAGGTATGGTTAAATGTGATTTTTGAGAGTTGGAATCAACTCAAAAGCTATTTTGGTTGATTTTATAAAAATGTTTGAATGTGCAAAAGCTTCTGTCTTGTTATTTTTACTAGGAGAGATCTCTAACTCTAAATGAATTAAATCCAACAGGCTTGGATAGATCTTTTCAGATGATTTCCAACACAATTGGAATCACTCCATTTGGATTTGTAAATCTCTCTGAAATGATTTTCAAACTAGGGGACAGAACTAAGTTCAAACTAAATTAGAAAAATCTAAGTTTGAATTGCTGGGCTAGCGCGGGAAGTAAAACGGGCCGGGCTAGTGGCGTTCCGCGGCACAGAGAACAGCTGGCAGGGGGGTCCACATGTCATTGGCTCTTTACACGCGAAGCGGTACGTGGCGATGTGGGTCGTTAGATTAAAAGTGAGATCTACGGCAGTGGCTTGTCGTCGACGATGGACAGGTCGCTGGCGAGGTGGAACCCTAGCGGCTCGCTGGGGGTCTGGGCGGCTTACCGGGGCTCCGGGGAAGGTCGGCGAGGCAGGCAAACGAACAAGTCGAGGACGGCGGTTGTCTTGGTACCGGCAGCGTCCCGAGAGGTGGCCTTGATCAACGGCCCCCTTCTTCTCCCTCCACGGCAGACTCCGGCGAAATTCCATCGCTGCAGACGGCAGCTTGCTCCGGTGGTGCTCTAGGAGTGTTGTGAGAGGGTGGGGATGAGAGTGGTGTGAGGAATTGGTGCTGGGTGGCCTCCTTCTACAGGCGCGGCAAAGCGATAGAGGAGTATGGGCGGTGCTCGCCGGTGACGACGGCACAAAGGGCTAGAGCTATGGGCAGTGGGCTAGGACGGTGGGAGGTGCCCTGGCGAGTGTCACGGTGGTGAGTGTGCACTGGTTTGTGGTCAGGGTGGTGAGTGGCGCGGTGCACTAAGTCTCTGCCGACGGCGAGTTTCACGGTGGCCGGCGACTATGGGGCATGGTCGGGGGAATGGGCGTGTCCACTAGCTTCCAAGGCCGGTGGGGATCATGTAGGCGGGCGGCTGGAGCGAGGCGGGGTCTGGCTGAGTGGGGACCGTGCGTGCTCTGCGGGTGGCATCGGCATGGACAACAGTCTCCAGGCGCGGCGGTTCCTAGCTGCTCAGGTCGCTGTCCTCAGGCTAGGGCTGGTTGGGCGCTGGAGGTGGACCACAGGCGACCTCCTAGACATGGTGGACGACGCTAGCGGCGGCTATGGCATGCTATCGCCGGTGGGGGTGCCCAAATGGTGCTCGGCCTTAATGGCCATGACCATTTGGTCGTGGCACAGTGGGTGGCCGTGCTAGAGAGGGGTAGGGGAGTGCACTGGGTGGCTGTGGTTGCAAAATGGGAGACTAATTTGGTCAAAACAATGCTCCAAATAGTGTTTTTGGTTTTGTTTGAATACTGCCCACAAGGCGTTTGTAAAAATGGCCGCAAGAACTCAAGTTTTGAATTTTTGGATGATTTTTGGTGGAGTTGCTAGACACATGCTTAAGCCTCTGTGGTTGCTTGGGATTTGAAAATGGAGCTCATTTGAGTGGTTTTTGAATAAGTGGGATCTTCTTATATGAACTACATTCAATTTTCAAATGCCATTTAATATTAGTGTTTGAAAGTTTTTGGGAGATCACAAAGTGGGCCTTGGTACATCATTACATGTACTAGCAAGGTGTGCAAAGATCCACATTTCTTTCTTTTAAGAATTGAGTCCTAGGAATAACCAAAGTATGCATGTTGATTAAAATGGCACAAATGACCATTTCTTTCTTTTATTCAATTTGATTTGTTTTTCTTTGGGATTTGTTTGGAAATGATCTAGATGATGTTTATTTCACCTAAGAATCATTTTACAAGCAATTGATCACTTAATCAAGGCAATTCAAAACAACTCCTATTTAAATGCACACACATATGAATGCTTTAATAATTTTAATGGGAAAAGTTTTGTTAACCCTAATTTTGAGGATTTGGATCTTAATAACCTTGGATTAAAGTTTTGGGATGTTACACTTTTAGCCCCAAATTATGGTCCAGGTGTTCCTCCCCAGGTTGTTGCCGTGCTCACCACTTCCCTGGTTGGTCTCTCTAGAGATCTGTTCCACGCACTGATGGCCCTGTAGCTTTTCGAGGCTTTGCCCGCAGCACCGGCGGACATCTACATGGAGGTAGATGTTATCGCGTAGCATCTTTCCCAGCACGACGAGCTAGACCTCTTCATCAGCCTCCTTGAGCAGTGTGTATTCCAGGGTACGTCGGGCGTGAACAACGCCAGCATGGCCACCATCCTCCATCACAGGGATATCCTCGACAACTTTGCAAAAAAAACATGTCAATCTGGCAGGTACCATTACTCCTCGTGGCGCGGGCAACTGAGGTTGATGACGAAGGGCATCTCAAGGATTTCGATGTAATTTTAGTTTTTTTAGGTGCTTTGTAATGTTCGATGTTTCTTTTAATGCCAGGATCATTTTCACAAAAAAAGGATAAGGGAAGATGTATGATGATTCTCCATGGTTACTGTCACTGTGTCATTTATATGGACATATCACATGTCGGTTTAACAAACATTATGTTTTATTAACCAACAGTCTTCGTAGAGAAATAAGGCATACATTAAGTCTATTAATAATAACTATATACACATATTGAGAATATAGCCTACGTTTCTATGGAATGTTTTTGGGGAGGCGTGTGAAATGATGGTTCTAAGCATGGTGGAATTCGCTCTGGCTACTATTCAACACCAACACATGGAGCAGGACATTGTGAAATATACGATGTCCTCTTCCTGTCTATATACCATTATATAGTACACGAGTTTTCATATTTGGATTTGCCACTCGGCCTCAGGGTCTTTTCCCGCTGATGCACCTTTGGTGTAATCCAAAACATTGATTTAAACGTTGGAGCTGCTATGTGCTACACGTCAAGCTAGAACTCAACAGATCTGACGGCTATGAGGGCTTAGATTTGTCACCTTGCTTTCCCACGCACTACTCACGCTGATGAAGTTGCCGGACTCTTCGAGATTACTCCTCGGTGGAAGCTAAAAGGTACCCCTTTTGTCATTGTGTAGTCAGAGTTGAGGGCCCCATGTGGCATACAACCACTTAAATCAAAACCGTATTGTGGCTTCATTCATTGTCTGGAAGCAAACAAAAAGACTACTACCATTAAATGTGAGCATTTTACCAGCTCGACAATCTCTATGCACTAATCATCCATCCATCTAACCACTCACTGTATAATTTAAAGTGTTCAATTCTTCCTATCTGACAAATGATTCTTCAAACTGACAACCTAGAAAACTCCTCTAGAAAGAGAGAAACAGAAATTACTTATAATCTTAATTGGGTGTGTAGTATTACCTCTGTATGTAAATACAAATTAGCGGAAGTACTTAATCACATGTGTAACTAATTTCGTGTGTTATTTTATAGTAAAAATACTTTAGTACAAAAATGTAAAATTGTGGCGGAAGAAAAGAAGTGGTTTCATTTATGGAGTGTAGGAAATATCATTATTTATCATGAAAACATTACAAATTCATAATATTGCCGTACTCCCTCAATAAGAAACTTAGATTTGTCTAGATTCATGAGTATATAGACGTGTTTTAGTGATACATGCGAATCTAGGTAAATTCCAAGTCACTTATTTCCGAACTAATTGTTTTATCACAAGTCTCCTCAGACAAGAGGTCAATTGTCTTTGTGAGTGTTCACAAGAATGTAGTACATTTATTGAATTAAAAATTTGCACCTAGCCACGACAAATGAATCTAGCATGCTCCCTCATTGACACTTCTAATTACAAATTAGGCGGTCACTAAGGTTTATACACATCTGATGAAGACATTATTTTGTCATGTAATGGAAACATTTCCCCTGATGGTAAAAAAATTGTTTCGTTTTATGGAATGCTCTTTAAAATGGTAAAAATTAATTATTAACAATGAAAATATTTTTAGATACTAAAAAAGGTCACAAGTTTTTTTGGTTGTTTCAGGCATCATTGGAAATGATGATAGTTTAATGTAACATTTAGAAAGTAGGGAAAAAACAACGAAACTTACACGTAACATTGAATGTACACTCAAATCGTTGTTCATAGAGAGGTATATGTACATTTTCTTCCTGGACGTCAAATGTGAACAATGCAAAACCAAAATTGTGCATGTTGATAGTCATGCAAAACTATCCATAGTACTGCATCCATTAAAAAATACACGATATCTTGGTAAGCTAGAAACATGTTTGGGAGTACTTCTAAAATACCCGAGAAATGTTTAGTTCTAAGTCGACCAAGTATTGCACCAAAGTTCTAAATTATGCAGGATATTACTATGCGCTAATAAGGTAAGTTATTGGAGTGCACGCAATAAAATAGTCGTATGAAGCACATACAGTTTACTAGTATACACCAAGGCAGCTGAACAACACACTAGAGACTCTTGTCAAGAAAAAAAGGAAAAAACAGGCCACACACACAGCGCAGCCGTACCAAGGCACATGTGTGCGGTTCCACAAAGTGGGACGAGAGAGAGATCAGCCGGTCGGTGTGCGAGGGTGCTGCACAGGAGGGGGAGAGAGAATGGATGGTGAGAGACAGTGAAGGAGAGAGAAAACATACTAGTACTACTAGTACTGTGCTACTAGTAGTAGGTACCTGTACCTCGTGTCAGAAACCCGTCAAACTAGCTTTACTCTAACATTGTACCGCCTTCAACTTCTTTGCTGCTCTCGCGCTGCCTCCCATTAATAATCTCTTCTTGCTCTTCGTTTTTTCTTCCTTTTTTCTTTGGCATCTTTGGGGTTCATTTTCTGGTGCCCCTGGTTTAGTATAAGTACAGACTACTCAAGTTTTACACAATAGTCCTTTTTTCTAAAATTTGGGTCTGAGGCATTCAGATCCAAAATGTTTATGTACAAAATAATTCCGGTCACTGGGAACTTTTTATTTATTTTTTCTAACAAGGAATCTGCCCCGAAGTACCAAGAACGTGGCATTAAAATCCAATGGTGGGCATAAAAATTACATAGTGGTCCAAAGAGAAAACCAAAATACATCTGGGACCTATACTTTTACAACATGGACCCTAAAGATACAACTCGGAAATTTGAACATATTTTTCCTAATACTAGTTCAAAACTACCACCCCAGCATTATTATATACCATGGAAAGACACACCCATCTACCAAATATGAGAACATTATCATGAACTATGATGTAGATATGGCCATGACCTAATCGGTCATTCGGCTCGAGAAACCCTTGAGTGTTCAAGGCATATCTAATGTGACTACGGCTTTGTTGAATGTTTCCAATCTCATGTTTACCATTTTTCATGGCTGATACTGCAAACAAGAGGATGTCATGCGGACCCTTTTCATTTATTCATTTTCCTTTATATTCTTTGTTTTTTGAACTATGTACGAAATCTCAGCGATTTTCAAGACATTGGGTCGTTTAGAAATCTCAGCGATTTTCAAGATATTGACCCGTAGTGTACACCTTCAAAATAGTTTCATAGTATAACTTCAAGAGCAATCTTTGTGAGTCTCTTTGTGTGTGTATGTGTGTGTGTGTGCTTCTTCTTCTCGGGGTGTGACATGGAGCAACAAGAGTAGTATATCTTACCACTATGTCATCTTTCCATTATATTACCACTTTTTTATATAGTGTATGAATAACTTTGAATATTGGCCGTTGGATGAAGACTCGCGAATCCCAACATTTCCAGTTGTTGGATCTTCTTTTCCATTCAAGGCCATCATGTTTGATTCAAAGGTTTTACATGGGAAATTTATAGGATTAAATCCCATAAGAATGTTTTCTATAATGGTTGTTTGATTTGTATGATTATTGATTCCTATAGGAAATTTTCCTAGGGAATCCTTTGCACTAGATTGCATAGAAAATCTAACATCGATCCACGCCCAAACCTCTTTCTTAGAATCCTTTTTTCCTTCGATAGAATCAAACAAACTTTCTTGCATATATATGGGTTCCTATAGGATTAAAGTGGGCATGACATTGTAATCCTATGTTTTTCCTGTTCCTATGCTTTTCCTATCCTACGAATCAAACAAGCCCCTAGCATCTCGAAGATTCTACTGATAGTCTTCAGCATAATGAGTGCTATGCACAAACCACAAAACACACTTCTCCATCATGCTATAATGGAAAAGAGGATCCAACGGCTGGAAATGTTGGGATTCGCGAGTCTTGATCGAACGATCAATATTCAAAGTTATTCGTACACTATATAGTGGTAAGATGGTAAGATAAGATAATATAATATATACTAATCGTAATGTTTTTTTGTGTGTGTGCTAACGGGTGGGCGAGTATGTCATACATACAACACAATAGCACATACTCTAGATATATACGGATGTATCTAGCACTAAAACTTGACTAGATACATCTGTATCTAGATGAATCTAAACCAACAAATATGGGTCAGAGGGATTATATGTTTGTAGCATAGCTCTCTCTCATACATATACTCATACTAAAACATGTCATGTATATGGAAATGTATATGTACATGCCTGCAGATACTTGACGACTCACACGTCACACAGACGCGCAAATAGCTACACATATACATGTACATGGCCGCACACCACACACGCGTACGTAGACACATACAAATACATGTACACATGGCCACACATGTACACATGGCAAGACACATGTACAAAAATATAAGCCTTAACTGATAAGCTCTAGGTTGGAGGTAGTACAAATTAATTTTACGACATTTAGGCCTTAATATTGTATTGTTTGGAAGAAGTAAAGTTAGAGTCCAACGACTTCTCTAGCTTTTCTTCTACAGTATAAGTTAGAGGATCTGTATAACTTGTTTCTTGCCAAAGATCTTGGTAAATATAGTTTTAGTCCCACTTCTCGCACCCGGGGTATAAATTATTCCCATATCTTGCAGATTGGACAAAATCAATCCCAAAGCATGCATCCCTGGTGCAAATCAGTCCATTTCAAACAAATTTGAGCGTATTTTACAAAATGCGTACATGTTTAGCTGTCCTGAACATGCCTTTATGTGATTGAGACAGTAAAATAGTACCAGCCTGCAAGTGGTTTCCTTCCATGACTTCTACTACTTTTGAAAGTTCAGGTAGAATTTTTGTATAGATTGATGTCATTTTAGCTTGGCTGAACACTGTCCTTTGCAAATGCTCAAGTTAACTAAAACTGCACATGTGTGCATTTCACTCAATATTTCATTGTTAGTTTCAAGTTAGCTGAAATCTAACAAATTTTGATTATTTTCTTATACACTTCACAATCCATATGCATCAATTGTTTTATATGTGATGATTCAACTTGAGCATCACGAAGTATGTTGGATGAGCACTTGGACATATGTTGTTCGCATATCATGTCAAATTCGCAAGATTTTAGCTTTAGCACATGGGTTTTTCTGTAAACAACGATGCCTTGCGTGGGCCCATAAATTACCCTTGGCTTGCTTTTCTTATCTTATCTTACACCTTACAACTATATGGTGTATGAAGAACTTGGAACACTGGTCGTTGAATCAAGATTGTCAAACCCCAACATTGCTAGCGGTTGTATCTTCTTTTCCATTATAGGTCTAGAAGATTCTATTGATAGTGTTTAGCACAGTGAAATTTATGCACAAACCTCAAATACTTGTTACGGAAGTAGCTAATAAAGGTTGAAATCAACATTATATAAAGCACAGGAACCAGATATACACCCAATACTTTATGTATCTAGCTTAGAAGTATAATTATTTTTTCAAGCTTTACCTACTCCCTCCGGTCCATATTAATGTTCTCAACTTTGTCTAGATTCAGATGAATCTAGTCAAAATTATTAACTAGGTACATCCGAATCTAGATAAAGTTGAGAACAATAATATGGGTCGTAGGGAGTATTATAATTTTATGGTGATGATATGTCATACTTCTATTATCTAAGTCTGACGTGCAAGGAAGGTTAAAATTACTAGTATGGACTTACCCGCAAAACTTCTAGGTAAGGACAACTCAACACGGTCAAATTCGCTCAGTTCATTCAAATTCCATTCAATCTGTTTGAAATAGACTAAACTACGTCTGTGGTGCAAGGTGTGGGGCTAGTTTTTCCCATTTACAATATGTGAGACTAATTTGCACCCTGGATGTAAGAAGCAGGACTAAAAGTGTAGCTCCTTGCCAAACTAGCTTTCCATGGGCATAGAATTGACAAACCGAATACATAGCTCGTTCTTACAGGGACTGGACCGCGTTTCGACGAATCCTTGCATGGTGCTTGTTGTAATTTTGTGGGACCTGGTTGTGTCTCTTTGTTTCATTCTGGTCCTTTCTATAAAATGTACCTACAGCTTCATTACCACAATGTATGAAAAAAAACACCATAAGCCAAAAAGTACACCTTAAGAGCTATCCATATGCATAGTGGAGCTTGTCCACAAGCCAAAAAGCTTAAGGTTGACCCATAAGCTTAGGGCATCACCTCACCTATGTATAAGGTGAACTTTTTCCATAAGGTGGATCCCACACAGCTTGTGGAAGTAGCTACAGTGTATAAAGTCAACTTATCTATAAGATGGGACCCATATGTCTGCAAAAGGTACACACATGCAAGAGAGAGAGAGAGAGAGAGGAGAGAGTAAATAATTTTATATTGCTTACACCCACAAAGTGTAGCCAAAAGTGATTCCCTATTTGCTTTTTGGCTTTTTGACCTAGTTCACTACACTGTGGAGGTGGTTCCAAATGAGAGAAAACTTGGAACCAGAACAAGTATAGTTGCTCTGATGCCAAATTTGCTTTTTGGCTTTTGTAACTAGTTCCCTACATTGTGAGGGTAGTTCCATATTTTCTTCATGTGTTGTTTTAGCTAGATGGTGGGACCCATGTTATAAATATTTGGAACTAGTACATTGTGGAGCTCTTGCTATATTTTATATCAAATCCAAATTTACCTTTACATCAGATTTGGCAATGGCAACATTGTGGGTGCCCTTGGACAAGACACAAGCTTATGGGTCACCCTTAAGAAAATTTCCTTAAGGTGAAGCTCTACTATGTATGTGGTCATCCATAAGGACTACTTTTTGCTTGTGGACATCTTTATGGACAACGTAGTGGATGCCCTAAGGTGAAATTTTGCCATAAGGTGGATCCCACACAGCTTGTGGAAGTAGCTATAATAAAGTCAACTTATCTATAAGCTAGGACCCATATGTCTGCAAAAAGTATACACGTGCAAGAGAGAGAGGAGAGAGTAAATAATTTTATATTACTTATGGACAAGCCACAAGCTTAGGTGAAGCTCTACAATGTATGTGGTCATCCATAAGGACTACTTTTTGCTTATGGACAACATAGTGGATGCCCTAATACAAATCTCATTCCGTGAAAAAACAAAAACAGAGATCGTCCATGCAAGTAAAATAAAAATACAGAGCTCAGATTTCTGAATTAGTGCTCTAGTACAACCAGTACCCTAGGTGTAACATCCCAAAACTTAAATCTAAGCTTATCAAGATCTAAATCATCAAATTTAGGGTTAACAAAAACTTTTCTAAAATTAAAATGGAAGCATTCATGTGTATGTGCATTTAAATTAGGAATTGATTTGAATTGCCATGGTTCTGTGATTCTTTGGTTGTAAAATGTTTCTTAGGTGATTTAAACATCATCTACATCTTTCCCAAACTTTTCCTAAAGAAAATCAAATCAAAAAGAATTAAAACGAGGAATGGTCATTTTGGCCATTTTAATCCACTACACTACTTTGAGTGTTCCTAGCACTCATTTCTTAACAGAAACAATTCATGATCTTTGCACCCCTTGGTAGTACACACAATGAGGTAGCAAGGCCCACCTTTTGATCTGTTAAAAACATTCTCTTACTTATTTTAAATGGCATTTGAAAATTGAATCCAATGCATATGCATAGATCACCCCTATTTCAAAAACCATCTATTTGAGCTCCACTTCCAAAACCCTTGCAACCAGAGACTACCTAGCACCAGTGGAGATCACTCAAAAATTTTGAACTCAAAATTCAAAAGTTTTCTTCTTGCGGCCATTTCATCAAACAGCTTGTGTGCACAAATCTGTCCAAAATCCAAACACTATTTGGAGCAGTAATTTTGGTCACCATTTGTGCCTAAACTTGTCATCTTGTTCCCCCAGTACCAACCCTACCATTTGCTAGCCCGGCCAAGCCCTGTGCACACGACCAAATGGGCATGGCCATTAAGGCCGAGCACTTGGAGCACCCCCACGGGCGACATCGCGCTACAGCAGCCGTCAGCCCCTCTCACCTTGTCCAGCATGTCGCCAGTGGTCCACCGCCACCGTCCAACCAGCCCCAGGCCAGAGCCAGAGACAGGAACGGCCAGAAACCGCCGCGCCCGGAGCTGGTCAACCATGCCGACGCTGCCCGCAGAGCAGGCTCTGTCCCCGCATGCACAGACCGCCCCTTGGCCGTAGCCCGCGCACACCGCTCCGCCACGACCTAGGGAACACCCCAGACACCCCCGATGGCCGCCCAAAGCCACACAGCCACCGCTCACCGTGGACACCGCCGCCTCTGCTGCTCAGAGCGCCACCTCGCCCAGACCGCATACCACCGCCCCTACGTCCGCATTCACTTCCTAGAGCACCGCCTGTCGATCGCCACCCTCCGCCATGCCGCTAGCCGCCCGTAGCCATGTCGCCACCGTCGCCGGCCCATCCCTCTCGGTCTCGCCGTCGAGCCTATAAAAGGAGGGCACCCCCAGCTGTTGGAAGCACACCACTCCACTCCCCTCATCTCCCTGACCGTCCCACACCATTAGCCAGAGCAAGGGGAGCAGCAGCCCGCCGGAATTGGAGTCGGAGCCACCGCCTCGGGAGGAGAAGGGCGACGCTGATTGTGACCACCCCTAGAGCTACCTTGACCGTCCCTGAGCTCGCCGCCGTCTCCCAGTTTGTTTGCCCGCCTCGCCGTCGTTGCTGGAGCCCTGGTACGTTGCTGATAGACCCCCACCCAGCCGCTAGGGTTCGAGCTCGCCGGCGACCTGTTCGTCGTCGACGACGACCCTCAGCCGTAGATCCCCCTTATAATCCTACGGCCACAACGCGCGTACCATTTCACGTGTTAAGTGCCGCTGACAAGCGGGACCCCCTGTCAGTTGAGCCCCGCGCCGCGGAGCACCACTGGGCTGGCCCAAGTTCTTTCCCGCGCTAGCCCAGCCATTCAAAATTTGATTTTTCTTTTTAAGTTGAATCTAGTTTCTGTCCACCCGTTTAAAATTCAATTCTGGGAGTTTTACAAATCCATTTTGCATGAAACAAATTTTTCCTGAAAGGTACTCAAATGATCTATCCAAGCCCGTTGGATTGAATCCAATTAGAGTTATAGATCTCTCCTAGTAAAAATAACAAAACAAAAGCTTTTGCAACTTGCAACATTTTTATAAAATCAACCAAGTTAGATTTTGAGTTGATTCCAACTCTCAAAAATCAAATTTCATCATATATATCTAAATATGTAATAATATTAATGTTTACATGAAGTGACTTTGGACTAGTACCAAAATAATGCTATATAGGCATTTCTAGTCACTTTAAATCATTAAATAAACTTGAACCAAAGTAATATTGATCCAGCCTTTAAATCTCATTCCCCCATGTTATAATATGTGGTGATGACATGTGTCAACATGATCCCATATTTTAGGTGGTGAATATTAAATTTTAGTTAATTTTTCAATGAGTAGAAATTACTTTTCTAAAATAAAAAGGATGAAACCATTGAATTAAACTTGTGATGCTTGTGATGGTAATAGATCAGCAAATATGTGTCTTAGAATGCTACTTAGCCTAGTTAAGTATTGTTTGGTGATTTGTGTACTCCATATGTATTTATAGACGATAGTATCGACCAAGATTTCGAGGAGGAGGAGTTCTACCAATAAGAAGAAGAAGAAGAAGAAGAAGAAGAAGAAGAAGAAAACTTCAACCACTGCACCAACCAAGGCAAGCTACTATTAGCAAGCTAGCACTATCCAAGTGCAAGCCACCCTTAACAATGCAGGCTAACACTTGCAAGTTTAGTGCTTAGCAAGCTAGGACCAAACTAGATGGTTTAGCAAAGATGCCTTAGGCATGCTTTGATCACACCCCTTTGACTATTAGTACCCCAAGTTTTATTTACAAGTTTTACTTCCCTTAGTTTACACAAAGCTCTTTACTTGTTTTGAAGGTAGCATAAAAAGTATAAAACGTGACCTATTTAGAACCCCTTTAGATGTCATTCTATGGCATGATATTGAACCCATCTTTTCCACCTTAGTGAACACTCTTAACTTAGTAATTTAGAGTGTATCAAAAACTTGGGTCACTTTAGATGGGAACACTTGATGAAAATGAGTTATGAAAACCTTGGAATGATGAGTCATTCTATTGAGATGTTTTGACATGTGTTGAGAAACACAAATGGTTGATGATGATGAAAATGTTGAGGCATGAGCCTTGACCCCTTTTATAAAACTGATGGTTGGATTCGGATGCGATACCATTCCAAATTTACCGTACAACCACACTACCTGAATTGGGTAAGGCTTAGCTGGAAATTTATATGCATTAGTATTAGTTCCCTCATGGGAGAGGTTTGAGCTGAGGCTACCTCTCAATGTTGTCCACCTATGCAGTGCCCAAGATGACTGATGGTCATGATTGGGAGGCCATGCTCATAGGAGAGGTGCTTATACTAGGGTGTGTAAAGGGAAGGTTATGTTTGATTATCTCCATACTAAGTATGATGATTCAGGGTTATCCCTGACAGATGTATCGAATCTTGTGGTGAAAGTGTACCACCTCTACAGAGTGTCAAACTATTCGAATAGCCACGTCCGCGGTTATGGACAGTTGGAATGATCATACTGTTTCGTTGTCAGATGTTTTCTAAGTACTTTAAAATGAATGATGAATCTTGACTTAACCACAACAGGGTTGTGTTTATGACCTTAGCTTCCCACTTAAGTGCTTCTAGAATTTTACTTTATCTTTCTTTGCTTCTGAACTCAGCTTAGGTTTCAAACTTAACTTTATAGTTAAACTTAGAGTTAGCACTTTACTTTAGAACTATCCTACTTGTTAGTGGTAGTTTGCGAGTACTTAAAGAGTACTCATGGCTTTTATCCCTGGCTATTATCATGGACAGACTATGAAGGAGACTATCAAGATGATGGCCAGTAGGACGGCTATGATAACTAGGACTATCTGCCTTCGTCAGCATTGCATGTGCCCTTGAAGATGGACCCCACCGCTACGCTTATCTTTTATTTCCGCTGCTTGTTGTATTAAGACTGGATCATGAGATCCTTATTTGTGTAAGACCTGATGTATGGTTTGTAATGGATGATGTACTGTGATATCCAATCCGTTATGTCTCGCAAAAATGGTAATCTTGGGATTGCGAGGTATGGCATAGCGGGCATCTGGGATTAAAAATCCGGGTGTTGACAAGTTGGTATCAGAGCCATCCTGGCCATAGGAGACCCTAGTTTGAATGGACGTCCAAACAAAAACTTAGTTTCAAAACCAAAGTGAGTATTTATGAAAAACTATCTCCTCTCTTATCCTTGTGAATTCATTCTTTCTCAAAAATTCATGTTCCTCACAATTGTTACACTACTACTTAAAATTTGACACACTTGATCACTTCACTAACCTCCGCATCCTTAACTCTTGTAGATGGAGACTCAGTTCGGCAAGTTCTACCAGTTGGGAAACGGAGGTCAGCTGATCTTCGAGAGGGATCTGGATTCACTGTCGGAGTTACTGGGACGCCCACATCCTGAGTTCCTTGGAGCTCAACTTCCAGGGCCCCCAGGAGGAGACCGATAGTGGCTAGTCACCGCTGATCTTAGAGGAAGCATCGAAGCACCAACTTCTGGGAGAATTCAGTTCTCCGTGAGAGAGAACAACTGGCTAGATGGATTAGCCAGGGCAATGCATGAAGCTCTCGCACGTCTATGTGCCCTCAGCGTCAACAAGATCCAAGGAACGTGTTTTGCCCACTATGCAAGACGTGACTTCATGGGAATGCCAATGGAGATGCCAGGTCACCCCGAGTTGAGGCGTCAAGTGGAGAACCTTGACTTCTTGCTGCATGACAGACAGGAGGAACTGGACAATGCCAGGGAGTTAGCCAACTAGAACCGTGACATTGCCGACCAGAAGGCCCAAACTTTCGCACTGCTTGTCCAAGACCGCTAGTCTCTTCGCCGCCAGCGTGCCAAGAAGGATCGCACCATCGCCTGTCTTCGCAAGAAGGTGGCCGACCTCGAGAAGACCGTCAAGGAGCAGGAAGCTCAGCTTGCAGCAAAGGAAGAAGAAGATGAGGGTAAAGACATCCAGGGAGACATGGATTCTTACCTCAGCAATGATGATGACTTTCTGGGGGAGGATGCCGTGGACTTCTACACTGACGATGATGACTCTGACTTCATCGACGATGAGTAGATGCACTAGAGCACTATTGTAGCTTGAGATCTATCGATCTCATTGTATTCTAGCTTGCTGAATGGTTCTTCAAACCATCTGTTTTCCCTTTGATTGTTGTGGTGTGTGTGGTATTGTGTGCTTCCTTGCATGAATGAAAATGAAGCTAGTTGAAAAACCTGAGTCTAACTCAAAGTTTTAGCTTTGGAACCCAAAACCATGAACCTTAGAATTTCCCTCTTACCTCTATATCCTTCTCAATCTTCAGATGACTCGTGGGAACCAAGGAGGGAGCAGCTCGTCACAAGACCCAATGCTGCAGATCTTGCAGAATCTCATAGCAGACCGTGAAGCAAGCAGGGAAGAACGTCAAGCACAGATCACCCAGATGGTCCTCAACAACCAAGGGCATGGAAATCAGGATCACCAGGGATCGAAACTCAAAAACTTTCAGAACACCAATCCCCCAATCTTCAACCAATCTGAAAACCCATTAGATGCTGATAACTGGTTACAGACCATGGAAAACAACTTAGAAGTTGCCAGAGTTGATGAAAATGAGAAAGTTCTCTTTGCCACCCACTATTTGGCAGGAGATGCAAGAGCTTGGTGGAATAGCATCCGCAATATGAACCATGGTCAAGTGATGACATGTGAAGCATTCAAAATCAAGTTCAGCCGCACCCACGTGCCACAAGGTCTAGTCAACAGAATGAGAGATGAGTTCCACGAATTAAAGCAAGGAAGGATGACTATGGTGGAGTACCCTGACAGATTCCTGTCACTTGCCAGATATGCACCTGATGAGATCAACACGGAGGCCAAGAAGAAGGAGAGATTCTTGAACGGACTGCATGATGAGATGCAGACTGTCCTCGTGAACATCCGTTTCCAAGATCTCGAGGAGCTAGTCGACTCTGCCATTCAGATGGGAGGGAAGATTAATCAGGCAAACGACAACCGCAAGCGTCGTATGATGCAGCAGTCTGGATCCAACAGTCACCAGAAGTATCGTCCCAACCCTTCACCAGGATATGCACCAAGGAACAACCGACCCTCAATGTCTCGCCCAAGATACCCCAACCATAGCGGAGGCAATGTGAAGTCCAGAGGAAACAATCACAACTCCGGTAATGCCAACAATTTCAACCGTGCACCTCCCAAGAACAACAGCAACAACAACACTGCACCTAGAACTGGCAGCAATGTTGTGCCTGTTGCAGTCAAGGACAAGTCCCAGATCACTTGTTTTGAGTGTGGAGTGAAGGGTCACTACTCCAATGAGTGTCCCAAGAAGACTACAGCCAATGCCAATGTGAATGCCCCATCTCAGTAGCAGCGTTGTGTTCAGCCGGGAAGGAGATTTGCCCCATTGAACCCTCACAACCGCAATGGCCGTCTCTTCCACATGAACGCGGAAGAAGCCCAGGAAGCGCCAGATGTAGTGCTGGGTATGTTTTCTGTCAACTCAGTTTTAGCAAGAGTACTGTTTGATTCGGGAGCATCACATTCATTTGTCACTGAAGAATTTGCATGCACTAGTAAGATTTATCCAACCAACCTGAAGCATGTCATGATAGTTCAACTCCCCGGTTCAACAACCAAAGCTAGAAAAATTTGGAAAGCTGTACCTATCAGAATACATGGGATAGATTTTTATGCCAACCTAATTGTACTTGGAACCAAAGGATTGGAAGTAGTACTAGGTATGGACTGGATGTCAAGGCATAAAGGATTAATAGACTGTGCTAAGAAAGCCATCACCATGACCAGTAGTTCTGGAGTCACAGTAGAGCATATCTCTGAAACCTTTCCCCGCCAATTCAAGTGCAACAAGAGTGTAGCCCTGCCCACCATTGACCAAGTCCGAGTAGTCTGTGAATACCCTGACGTATTCCCAGATGAAGTGCCAGGTATACCCCCGGATAGGGATATTGAGTTCATTATCGAACTAATCCCCGGAACCGAACCCATAGCCCAGAGACCCTATAGCATGAACCCCTCAGAGTTAGTGGAACTGAAGAAGCAGTTGGATGCCATGTTAGAGAAAGGCTTGATTCAACCAAGCGTATCGCCATGGAGATCCCCAGTGTTATTCGTCGACAAGAAAGATGGAGGCAACCGTCTATGCACAGATTACAGAAAGTTAAATGATGTCACCGTCAAGAACAAGTACCCTTTGCCAAAGATAGAGGATCTATTTGATCAGTTGACTGGAGCTTAGGTATTCTCAAAGATTGATCTTAGGACTGGTTATCACCAACTTAAGATTCGTGCAACGGATATTCTGAAGACCGCCTTTACTAGTCGCTATGGTTTATACGAGTATACGGTTATGTCTTTTGGATTAACCAATGCCCCTGCTTATTTCATGAATCTCATTAATAAGATCTTTATGAATTTCCTAGATAAGTTTGTAGTTGTGTTTATCAATGACATCCTTATCTACTCCAAGTCAGAAGAAGAGCATGAGCAACATCTGAGAGTTATCCTAGAAACCCCGAGAGAGCATCAGCTATATGCCAAGTTCAGCAAGTGTGAGTTTTGGATGAAGGAAGTAGGATTCCTAGGACATATCGTGTCTGCCGGAGGAGTCTCTGGTTATCCCGCCAAGATCAAATATGTCGAAGAATGGGAAGCCCCAACCACTCAAACCAAATCCATGCATTTGTCGTATTAGCGGGATATTACCGCAAGTTCGTAGAAGGATTCTCGAGCATCGCTAGACCCATGACCCAATTGTTGAAGAAGGACAAGAAGTTTGAATGGACAGACAAATGTGAAGCCAGTTTTCAGGAGCTGAAGAAGAGATTGATATCAGCCCCAATATTGGTCATGCCTGATATCAAGAAGCCATTTGATGTGTATTGTGACACATCCAAGATTGGTCTAGGATGTGTATTGATGCAAGAAGGCAAAGTCATCGCGTATCTGTCTCGACAACTGAAGCAGCATGAGCAGAACTATCCGACCATGATCTGGAGCTAGCAGCTGTGGTTCTAGCATTGAAGACATGGCGTCATTATCTAATGGGTAATCGCTGTGAGATTTACTCAGATCATAAGAGCTTGAAGTATATTTTCACTCAGAAGGAGCTGAATATGAGGCAAAGAAGATGGATAGAGTTAATCAAGGATTATGACCTTGACATTCACTATCACCCCGGCAAAGCCAATGTGGTAGCGGATGCTCTTAGCAGATTGCCATGTAGGCTAAACACCATGATCAAGGAGAAGCAACCAAGTTTGTATGAAGAGTTGGAGCAATTCAGGACCGAATTAGCAAAGGATTCTTAGCTAGCATTGAACTTCAACCCACTTTGATTAGCCAAATCAAGGAAGCCTAGAAGGGGAATGAAAGTATCGACGGAATCAAACGTCGTATTGGTACAGGAAAGGTACCTGGATTCACTGAAGACAAAAGAGTAATGTGGTACAAAGGACGTATCTGTGTGCCAACAGATTTGGAGCTGCAGGAAGTTATCATGAAGGAAGCTCATGATACTCTTTATTCTATCCACCCCGGAGGAACAAAGATGTATCAGGATTTGCAAGAGCAATTTTGGTGGCACAAGATGAAGAGAGAGATCGGAAGCTACATCGCCAAATGCGACATCTGTCAAAGAGTCAAAGCAGAACATCAGAGACCTGCAGGACTGTTACAACCATTGCAGATTCTGGAATGGAAATGGGATTCCGTCGGAATGGACTTTATCACCGGTTTACCTACTTCTAGTAGGGGAAATGACTAAATCTGGGTCATAGTTGATAGACTTCCAAGGTAGCCCACTTTATACCTGTCAAGACAACTTACTAGAGTGCAAAGTTAGCAGAGCTATACATTGCTAGGATTATTAGTCAGCATGGAACCCCCAAGACCATCTATCAGATCGAGGAACCCAGTTTACCTCAAGATTTTGGTAGAAAGTCCAAGAAGGATTAGGAACCAAGTTGAACTTCAGTACAGCGTATCACCCACAAATAGATGGACAGACTGAGAGAGTCAACCAGATCCTAGAGGATATGCTTAGAGCTTGTGTGTTGGAATATGGATCAAAATGGGAAGACTGCCTACCTTTCGCAGAATTCTCATATAACAACAGTTATCAAGCTAGTTTGCAGATGGCACCATTTGAATTCCTATACGGAAGAAAGTGTTGTACCCCTTTGAATTGGTCGCAAGTAGGAGAGAGTCAGATCTTTGGACCCGACATTCTCCGAGAAGCAGAAGAGAAAGTTCACAAAGTCCGTGAGCACCTCAAGACCGCCCAATCCAGAAAGAAGAGCTATGCTGACAAAAGAAGGAGAGACCTGAATTTCAATGTCGGCGATTTTGTATATCTTAAGGTATCACCATTGAAGGGAACTCAACGCTTTAGTCTAAAGGGAAAATTAGCACCCAGATATATCGGACCTTTCAAGATTCGGAACCATCAAGGAGAAGTATCATATCAATTGGAACTACCTGAAGAGATGTCAGCCATCCACAATGTGTTCCATATCTCGTTACTTCGCAAATGTTTGGAAGTGCCTGAGAAGACTAAAGTTTTCAAGAACATCGATCACAGAGCTGTAGAAATCAACAAGGACCTGACTTATAGAGAAGTACCCATCCGTATCTTAGAAGAAGCCTACCGAACCACCAGGACCAGGAGTATAAAGTTTCTCAAGATTCAGTGGAGCAACCATACCGAGGAGGAAGCCACTTGGGAGCGAGAAGATTACATCAGGACAGAGTTCCCAGATCTCTTTAGTTCCTAGTTTTCTTTGCAAATCTCGAGACGAGATTTTGTTTAAGGGGGGAAGGTTTGTAACATCCCAAAACTTCAATCCAATATTATCAAGATCTAAATCATCAAATTTAGGGTTAACAAAAACTTTTCTAAAATTAAAATGGAAGCATTCATGTGTATGTGCATTTAAATTAGGAATTGATTTGAATTTCCATGGTTCTGTGATTCTTTGGTTGTAAAATGTTTCTTATGTGATTTAAACATCATCTACATCTTTCCCAAACTTTTCCTAAACAAAATCAAATCAAAAAGAATTAAAAAGGAGGCATGGTCATTTTGCCATTTTAATCCACTACACTACTTTGAGTGTTCCTAGCACTCATTTCTTAACAGAAACAATTCATGATCTTTGCATCCCTTGCTAGTACACATAATGAGGTACCAAGGCCCACCTTTTGATCTGTTAAAACATTCTATTACTTATTTTAAATGGCATTTGAAAATTGAATCCAATGCATATGCATAGATCACCCCTATTTCAAAAACCATCTATTTGAGCTCCACTTCCAAAACCCTTGCAACCAGAGACTACCTAGCACCAGTGGAAATCACTCAAAAAATTTGAACTCAAAATTCAAAAGTTTTCTTCTTGCGGCCATTTCATCAAACAGCTTGTGTGCATAAATCTGTCCAAAATCCAAACACTATTTGGAGCAGTAATTTTGGTCACCATTTGTGCCTAACCTTGTCCTCTTGTTCCCCCAGTACCAACCCTACCATTTTTTAGCCCGGCCAAGCCCTGTGCACACGACCAAATGGTCATGGCCATTAAGGCCGAGCACTTGGAGCACCCCCACGGGCGACATCGCGCTACAGCAGCTGCCAGCCCCTCTCACCTTGTCCAGCACATCGCCAATGGTCCACCGCCACCGTCCAAACAGCCCCAGGCCAGAGCCAGAGACAGGAATGGCCAGAAACCGCCGTGCCCGGAGCTGGTCGACCATGCCAACACCGCCCGCAGAGCACGCTTTGTCCCCGCGTGCACAGACCGCCCCTTGGTCGCAGCCCGCGCCCACCGCTCCGCCATGACCTGGGGAACACCCCAGACACCCCCGCTGGCCGCCCAAAGCCTCACAGCCACCGCTCGCCGTGGACACCGCCGCCTATGCCGCTTAGAGCGCCACCTCGCCCAGACCCCATACCACCGCCCCTACGCCCGCATTCACTTCCTAGAGCACTGCCAGGAGACCGCCTGTCGATCGCCACCCTCCGCGATGCCGCTAGCCGCCTGTAGCCATGTCGCTACCGTCGCCGGTCCATCCCTCTTGGTCTCGTCGTTGAGCTTATAAAACGAGGGCACCCCCAGCCGTTTGAAGCACACCACTCCACTCCCCTCACCTCTCTGACCATCCCACACCATTAGCCGGAGCAAGGGGAGCAGCAGCTCGCCGGAATTGGAGCTGGAACCGCCGCCTCTAGAGGAGAAGGGCGCTGCTGATTGCAACCACCCCCAGAGCTACCTCGACCGTCCCTGAGCTCGCCGTCGTCTCCCAGTTCGTTTGCCCGCCTCGCCGTCGTCGCTGGAGCCCTGGTACATCGCCGATAGACCCCCACCCAGCCGCTAGGGTTCGAGCTCGCCGGCGACCTGTTCGTCGTCGACGACGACCCTCAGCCGTAGATCCCCCTTATAATCCTACGGCCCACAGCGCGCATACCGTTTCACGTGTTAAGTGCCGCTGACAAGCGGGACACCCCTGTCAGCTGAGCCCCGCGCCGCAGAGCACCACTTTGCTAGCCCAAGTTCTTTCCCGCGCTAGCCCAGCCATTCAAAATTTGATTTTTCTTTTTAAGTTGAATCTAGTTTCTGTCCACCAGTTTAAAATTCAATTCTGGGAGTTTTACAAATCCATTTTGCATGAAACCAATTTTGTCTGAAAGGTATTGAAATGATCTATCCAAGACCGTTTGATTTAATCCAATTAGAGTTATAGATCTCTCCTAGTAAAAATAACAAAACAGAAGCTTTTGCAACTTGCAACATTTTTATAAAATCAACCAAGTTAGCTTTTGAGTTGATTCCAACTCTCAAAAATCACATTTCATCATATCTATCTAAATATGTAATAATATTAATGTTTACATGCATTGACTTTGGACTAGTACCAAAATAATGCTATATAGGCATTTCTAGTCACTTTAAATCATTAAATAATAAACTTGAACCAAAGTAATATTGATCCAACCTTTAAATCTCATTCCTCCATGTTATAATATGTGGTGATGACATGTGTCAACATGATCCCATATTTTAGGTGGTGAATATTAAATTTTAGAGTAGAAATTACTTTTCTAAAATAAAAAGGATGAAACCATTGAATTAAACTTGTGATGCTTGTGATGGTAATAGATCATCAAATATGTGTCTTAGAATGCTACTTAGCCTAGTTAAGTATTGTTTGGTGATCTGTGTACTCCATATGTATTTATAGACGATAGTACCGACCAAGCTTTTGAGGAGGAGGAGTTCTACCAAGGAGAAGAAGAAGAAGAAGAAGAAGAAGAAAAAGAAGAAAACTTCAACCACTGCACCCACAAAGGCAAGCTACTATTAGCAAGCTAGCACTATCCAAGTGCAAGCCACCCTTAACAATGCAAGCTAACACTTGCAAGTTTAGTGCTTAGCAAGCTAGGACCAAACTAGATGGTTTAGCAAAGATGCCTTAGGCATGCTTTGATCACACCCCTTTGATTATTAGTACCCCAAGTTTTATTTACAAGTTTTACTTCCCTTAGTTTACACAAAGCTCTTTACTTGTTTTGAAGGTAGCATAAAAAGTATAAAAATTGACCTATTTAGAACCCCTTTAGATGTCATTCTATGGCATGAGATTGAACCCATCTTTTCCACCTTAGTGAACACACTTAACTTAGTAATTTAGAGTGGATCAAAAACTTGGGTCACTTTAGATGGGAACACTTGATGAAAATGAGTTATGAAAACCTTGGAATGATGAGTCATTCTATTGAGATGTTTTGACATGTGTTGAGAAACACAAATGGTAGATGATGATGAAAATGTTGAGGCATGATCCTTGACCCCTTTTATAAAACTGATGGTTGGATTCGAATGCGATACCATTCCAAATTTACCGTACAACTACACTACCTGAATTGGGTAAGGCTTAGCTGGAAATTTATATGCATTAGTATTAGTTCCCTCACGGGAGAGGTTTGAGCTGAGGCTACCTCTCAATGTTGTCCACCTATGTAGTGCCCAAGATGACTGATAGTCATGGTTGGGAGGCCATGCTCATAGGAGAGGTGCTTATACTAGGGTGTGTAAAGGGAAGGTTATGTTTGATTATCTGCATATTAAGTATGATGATTCAGGGTTATCCCTCACAGATGTATCGAATCTTGTGGTGAAAGTGTACCACCTCTGCAGAGTGTCAAACTATTCGAATAGCCACATCCGCGGTTATGGACAGTTGGAATGGTCATATTGTTTCATTGTCAGATGATTTCTAAGTACTTTAAAATGAATGATGAATATTGACTTGACCACAACAGGGTTGTGTTTATGACCTTAGCTTCCCACTTAAGTGCTTCTAGAATTGTACTTTATCTTTCTTTGCTTCTGAACTCAGTTTAGGTTTCAAACTTAACTTTATAGTTAAACTTAGAGTTAGCACTTTACTTTAGAACTATCCTACTTGTTAGTGGTAGTTTGCGAGTACTTAAAGAGTTCTCATGGCTTTTATCCCTGGCTATTATCATGGCCAGACTATGAAGGAGACTATCAAGATGATGGCCAGCAAGATGGCTATGATAACTAGGACTATCTGCCTTCGTCAGCATTGCCTGTGCCCCTGAAGATGGACCCCACCGCTACGCTTATCTTTTATTTCCGCTGCTTGTTGTATTAAGACTGGATCATGAGACCCTTAGTTGTGTAATACCTTATGTATGGTTTGTAATGGATGATGTACTGTGATATCCAATCCGTTATGTCTCGCAAAAAGGGTAATCCTAGGATTGCGAGGTATGGCATAACGGGCATCTGGGATTAAAAATCCGGGTGTTGACACTAGGCGTCTAGTAGAGTCAGGGCGGTCATAGTATCCTCCAAATTAACTACTCTGATCATCTAGACGTCTACTGGTACTAGGGAGTAGGGAGTCAGCGGGTCACTGTCTCCTCGAAATACAGCTGAGGAGCGCATGCTCGTGTTGATTAATCCAGATTTTCCCCCCTTGCCTATTCCCTTGCCCCCTCCAGGGCGTCTTCCCCTTCTCTTCTCAGCATCTTCCCTTTCGCACCACGTGTCGCTGCTGCCGCCATATGCCGCTTTCGGATTATCTTCCTCTTCTCGCTTAGGAAGTTGCCACCGTCGATTCCCTCTCTCTTCCGAAACCCCAATCAATGAAATACAGACGTTGCCTTGTGATGGCGTCAGCGAGCAAGAATAGTGAGCATGAATCTGAGCTTTTTCATGACGTGTTTACCCAAGGCCCCTTTTAATAATCATAACCCGATGCGACGTCATCACCGCCGCCAGCCTAATCGGCTCGTCCAAACTTTTTCTTGAATCTGCGAAAGCTAGTGCAACTCTAGATGTTTCAATGCCATTTGGCCTCCAATGTGTTCTTCATTCCCCCCTGACAAAGGGACTGCTAGATTTCTTGCATTCCTTCAAAATTTATAGCCTCCCGTGAAAGTTGTTGCTGCTGGACAGGTTCTCCTCCGATGCTATGGTACCAGGCTATACTTCTAGGCAGTGGGTAGGTGCCAATGGAGATTGGATTGCCATGGCTAGCTTTAGAGGCAAGTTGGAGCTTTGCAACGTGTACACTCATCGCAAGATTCCTCTCCCAGCATTGTCGTTCCAAGCAACCGACCAGCCAACCATATTCTTGTTGGATAATGATCTTCCAGCTGTAATGCAGAAGATTGCTATTTGCCAAGTTCCCACAGCTGCTGGAAGATATAAATATTTCTTGCTTGTTGTAGTCTTCAACGTCAGAATTGCCATCCTTCAGGGCGATGATGATGGATGGACAGTTCTTCCACTTCCTCTTAACCACACCCTAAGCCCTTACAGTTACAATGATGGAATTACCCACAACAGACTAGTGTTTTCCACAGCTCTGTATGGCAACATTCATGTTTGGGATCTTCTGCATCCTGGTAATTATTCCTTCATATGTAGTGTACTGGCTTACTTACTCATGTGCCCAAGCTATTGTACTGAATTGACATAGAGGGTATTTCATTTAAATAAAAATACGAGTAGTATTTTAGACTCTATGAATTGTACGAATCATAGTTTTTCCGTAGGATTTTTTTCTTACAGCAGTTGTTTGATTCTTCGGATTGAACTATGCATAGTAGATTTTCTGGATGTCTTTTAATTCATTTGATAGGAATTTAAGATATACTTGAAGCTTCGGAAAAGAATCCTTTCAATGGTTTTTCCGTGCAATGTAATCCAACACACCGCAATCCTGTAGGAGTATAAATGGACATGCAAATGTAAAATCCTGTGTCTTTCCTATCCTATGTTTTCTGCATTTGCACGGATTTTTGGCAAGTTCCCCTGCAAATGAACCAGTCAATTCTCTTTTCCTTTTTTAGACAAAACGAGCCAAAAAAATTCCCGTCTTGTTCAAAAAAAGATGGGTTCGTTCTCTAGGATATTTCCCTATTATGTAATGCTTTGTTTCCTTAGTACGATTCTAGGCCGTAGTTGTTTTTCCTATGTTCGAGCTACTTTGCATGCAATTCAATTGGAAGGAAATTTTTTAGTAGGATTCACTATATCATGCTGCCGGCATCATAAGTTAACGCATTTTGCTACCTTTTCAAGGTCCTGTACTGGTCTTGGTGCGACCAGCTGCCAGGATGAGTTGGTTTCATTTCTTAATGCTACTAGAGACGAGAACGACTACTTTTTTGGTTTTTGGTGGTTAGTGATACGTCCAAAACGTATCTACTTTCCTGAACACTTTCGCTATTGTTTCTACTCTAAACTTGTGTGATTTGGATGCAACTAAAACGGACTAACACTGTTTTCAGCAGAATTGCCTTGGTGTCTAATTTTGGTGCAGAAAATCAACTATCAGCAAAAATCCTGAAAATATGCCAAAAATCCTATTTCACCAGAAGACTCATGGAGCCATAATACGAGACGAAGTGGGGCTGGGCCCAGGCCACACCACCTGGGCGCGCGGGCTAGGCCTGGCCAAGCCAGGGGGTGGTCTGGCCGCCCCAGACACCCCCTCGGTCTCCCTCTTCGCCTATAAGTTGCCTTCTGACCTCAAAAGTCAGGGGGGTCAACGTTTTTCCAGAAAGAGTTCTGCTCCGCCGCCACCACCATATTTCGTGATTCGGAACCAGAAACTCCGTTCTAGCACCCTGCTGGGATGGGGAATTGGAGGAGATCATCACCATCACTTCTCCATCGACCATCCATGTTTCCCCCATCTATGAGTAAGTAATCCCCCGATGTAGGCCATGGGGATGGTATGGATTGGATGAGATCGTTCATGCAATGGCATCAGATTATTAGGGCATGGTGCCTAGTATCTATTGTTAGTGCTTTTTGACTTTGTTGTGACTTGTTATGCTTAATGCTTGTCACTAAGGCCCGAGTGCCATGATTTCAGATCTGAACATGTTATTGATTCATTATGATAGTATTGTTTATGGTCTTACCTACAAGTTGTATACACACATTGTTGTCCGGAACCAATGGCCCCGAAGTGACAGAAATCGCGATAACTGGAGGGAATGGCTTTGATGTGAGGATCACATGTGTTCACGGAGTGTTAATGCTTTGCTTCGGTGCTCTATGAAAAGGAGCACCTTAATTGCCAGTAGTTCCCTTGAGGCCCCGCTGCAAACGGGCTAGCAGGACAAACGATGTTGTGCAAGTTCTCATTGCGAGCACGTATGACTATATATGGAACACATGCCTAGGATTATTTAGTACTTGGATGCTTTATCTTATTTATCTGCAATTGCCCTATGTTCCGATTGCCGTGTGAATTGTCTTGTCCATGCAACGCCCGTCCATCCATCCCTATGCCTACCGCGCTCAAATCCTACTGTTTGCTACAATTGTTACTACTGTTTTTACTTTTACTACTGCTATTACTTTGCTATTCCTACTACAAAACTATTGCTACTGATAAAATGTTGTGAGCAAGATTGTTTCCAGGTGCAGCTGAATTGATAACTCAGTTGTTAAGGCTTATAAATATTCTTTGGCTCCCCTTGTGTCGAATTAATAAATTGGGTTTCACTTCCCCCTATACTTGTGGGTCATCAAGACTATTTTCTGGCGCCGTTGCCAGGGATCATAACTTTATTTATCAAGTCCACTTGGAATCATTATTGTTCGCTACCATCCATCCATCATGGGTAAGTCTCATGATGGCAAGGTTCCTATTTTACCATCCACTACAAGAAGAGGTATGGTTCTGAACACCTATGTTGCTCTTAATTCACCATCTGTTATGAGTAAGTTCCTTACACCACCACACATGCTACACACACTGCTACTACTGCTGAATCTGAAACTTCTGATACTTATGATGCTGCTTCTACTGTGCTTGATAAGAGTGGTTCATTAGGTCCTTTCCTAGATGCTACGATTGCTAGAACTATAGCTGGAAATACTGAAACTCCTAATAAAGACACTACTACACCTATTAGTTCATCTGAGTCTAGAGAGAGCTATGATATTGAAGACGGTTATGTTGAGATGACCGATGAATTTATTAAAGAATGTCAAAACACCCATGATAGGAGTGCTGCTAAGAGTCTCCTTGAGAGGCGTACTATTAGACCCAATTTCTCCTAATGCTAAGTTTGTTGCGTCCCCCATAAACATTAAAGATAAAGATTATGATTTCTCTCTTGATTTATCCTATATAGCTATTGTTGAGAAAGAACCTTTTTGTGGGACTAAGAATGAAAGTGTGGTAGCATATATGACTGAGCTTTCTACCATGAGTGGCCTGTTTTCTAATGATATAAGGATGTGTACCTACTTTGTTGCTAAGATTTTCCCCTTTTCATTGAAAGGAGAAGCTAAAACTTGGTTTAATAATTTACCTCATGGATCTATTGATAGCCCTGATTGCTTGATTAGTACTTTCCTACAGAATATTTTCCTCCTAGTGCTAGACATGCTATTTTGCAGAAACTTTTTGATTTTAAACAGGGAGAAAAGAGATATTGCTTGAATCATGGGAAAGTTTTGTCCTTTGATTCATGCACAGGCTGGATGTCCATTGCCTAAGAATGAGCTTCTTGATATATTTTATAATGGACTAACTGAAGAATCTAGGACATACCTGGATAGTTGTGTTGATTGTGTTTTCAGGAATAGGACTCCCAAGGAAGATGAGGAATTAATGGCTAAAATAAGCAAGAATTATGAAGATTGGACTCCTCCTAAACCAGCTATACCTGAAATAATTATACTTGAACCAGCTATACCGGTTCCTATACCATCATGTAAGAAGAGGGGAGTTATTGAATTGAATGATGAAGTGATGAAGGAAGCTAAGAAATGTCTTAAGTAGAAGGGAATTAAAGTTGCAGATGTCAAGAATTTACCTCCTATAGAAGAATTATGTAAGCCAATTCCCCATTCATCCACTATTGAGGTACACTCTCTCCAACACTTTGATGAAGGTGAAATCCCTTACTCTAAACCTCCTGATCAATGCTTAGAAGAATTCGATGTTTTTATTGTTAAGAAAGATAATTTTAATAAAAGGGTGTAAAATCATCTAATGGAAAACTCTAGAGCTATTGTTGAGTTGAAGGATATTGTGGAAAGAACCTCCAATGATGTTAAAATGCTTGTTAAACATTTTCAAATGGTTCAAACTCAAATAGATCAACTTATTAAAGTACAAAAAGACTTGCTAGTTAATGTTGCTAAAGAAAAACATGCTTATGAAATTAGAACTAGAAGTGGTGCTGCTACCTAGGATCCTCTAAATCCTGAGGGGCATCCCAAAAGAATTGAGCATGATTCTCAACAAGCTGAAAATAGTGGTACTACTCGTAAGAAAAGAAAAAAGAAACATAAAACTATTGTAGAACCCTCTGAACCTGCTAAAGATCCTAATAGTATATTTGTCTCTGATGCTGAAACTGAAAGTGGTCATGAAGAAAATGATGTTCCTGCTAAATAAAAAGTTGAAGAAGAACCTGAAAAGCACACTAAGAATACCAAATACACTAAAGAAGACTTTGTTGCTAAGAAACATGGTAGTGAAAGAGAGCCTTGGGTCAAAAAACCTATGCCTTTCCCAGATAAGAAACACAAGTCAAAGGAAGATGAACACTATAATAAGTTTTGTGAGTGGATGAAACCTTTATTCTTGCAAATTCCTTTGACTGATGCTATTAAATTGCCTCCTTATTCGAAGTATATGAACGATATTGTCTCGAATAAAAGTAAGATCCCTAATGAAGAAATTTCTACTTTGCTTGCTAATTATTCCTTTAATGGTAAGGTTCCAAAGAAACTTGGAGACCTAGGGATTCCAACTATTCCTTGCTCTATTAAAAATAGTTATGTTAGAACTGCTTTGTGTGATTTGGGAGCAGGAGTTAGTGTCATGCCTTTTTCTCTCTATAAGAGACTTCAACTTGAGAAACTGATACCAACTGATATATCTTTGCAAATGGCTGATAAATCTACCACTATTCCTTTTGGTATATGTGAGGATGTACATGTTCAAGTGGCTCATAATTTCTTGAAATTAACTGATTTTGTTGTGCTTGAAATGCCTGAAGATGATAATATGTCTATTATTCTTAGGAGACCTTTTCTTAATACTGCAGGAGCCGTTATTAATTGTAATCAAGGAAAGGTGCCCTTCAATGTTAATGACAAGGAACATACTGTCTATTTCCCCAAGAATATTGATAGGACTTATGGGTTGAATTCAATTGAACATGTTGAGGGCATTCAAGTTGGAGAAATATATTGTCCCATACCACGAGAAAAATTTGAAACTATTATGATTGGGACCATTGTTATCAAGGTTGAGGTAAAATAATCATTAGTGGAATATAAAGTTTTGTTTCATATAAAATTGTTTTGGTAACAAGACCTGATCAACCTTGTTAAGATAAGGATTTCATTGAACAAAACAATATTTTCACCATGATTATCTCCGCTTACTTCTAATCTTTCCATTTCAGTTTTTACTTTCGTTTAGTTTACTCTTATGTTGTTAGTTGCTTGCATGTTAGAGTGTCTTAGAACTTTCTATTAGAAAATCATTCATCTATACCTAAAAATTGCTCAAAAATAAAGTGTCTCGAAAAATTCCAGAAAATTCATATTAAAATTTTACGTGAAAAAAGGGGCAAAGGAGTGCCTAGAAGGTACCAGGGGGGTTCACCAGGCAGGCACACCACCTGGTGGCGTGGCCAGCCCAGGGGCGCGCCTGCCTATGGTGTGGGCCACCCCTGGCCCTCCACTCACCCTCTCACTTGCCACTTTCTTCTCTCTCCCGAGTAAACACCAGTTCATTGCTCGAAATCGCATTCTTGTTGTTCTTGCCCTCGTTTTTTTGATCTCCTTGCTCAGCCCATCTTTGCTGCTGAAATTTGGAGCAATTGTTCTCCGGTATGTGACTCCTCCACTTGTCCAAGTAGATTTGTGTTTAGTGGTTTATATCTAAGTATTTTGCTGTTGTAGGTGACAGGTTATGAGAGCTTGTAAGCTTGTTCAATGCTTAGAGATATAGTTTTGATGCATGTTTAGGCCTCTACAAGTCCCTTTGAGTAGTGCCCTTCATTATATATTTACTTTGCAATCACTTGTTTAATAGATGTTTAAATTTCAGAATATCAAACATGAACAACCATACCTTTGGAGAAATATTTGAGAGGGACACACCTAGGAGGTCAAGGCCCTCAAGATCAGCCTCTCAGTTTAGGCCATCATACAACTAAGATCTCATTGCACCTCGCATTAGTAATGAAGGAGATGATGGGGATGCTCACCCATCTACTTTTCCTTGTTTTACTTTCTTACAAGCTGCACAGATTCTTGATGATTTCTTGGTACTGATTCAGAGGGTTGGTTTGACCTCGTACATGCAAGATGAGAGTGAGCAATACGCTATGCTCACCAAAACTTTTGTTGAGAGTTTTGTTTTTACTAACACGCGCTATTAGTCAACTGTTTCTTTTAGAATTTATAATCTACCCTTTACCATGCCATTGGAAAGATTTTGCAGTATTATAGATGTGGGCACGATAGGGACCGTGAAGAAGATTCAGGGGCGACCCGCTGATTTGCTGGAGCTCTATCGGGGTGTGATCAATGACGACGACCGCGTAGCTTAGCGCGAAAAGATAAGAAACATCCAACTCCGTGCTCTTAGATACTTCGCCTATTATCTTTCTACTAGCGTTCTTGGTAGGGAGAATACGAGTAATATCTCCAATTATCATCTATCCTTCCTCGCTGCTGCGCTTAACAATGATACTCGGTACAATCTTGGCTCTCTTATTGCTCGCCGCCTAGCTGTTAGGGGGCCTATTTATGGGGGCATCATCGCTTCACGTATGGTTAATGCATTAGAGATTTCGGTGGATCCCAATGATACTATATTGGCACCACAAAGGCTTGACCTTGCTGCCATGAAAACACATCACTTTGTCACTACTGATTCTGATATGGACAGTTTAGTATATAGGATGTTGTTTACTAACGTGGATGAAAGGAAGATTCATTTGCCGCAATCTACTTTGTTTAGTGTTCACAGGAGGTTGTGGTCGCGCTCCAAGGAGGAGGTGGACGAGCAGCTCCGCTTGCTGGGCTTCCACAGGCAGCACCAGGAGGATGTGCCCTCCTACGATTACTCTGTGCATTACGATGGGGCGTCCTCGAGCTCGCACCAGGACGAGGGTACCTCCTCACCATACTACGGAGGCGCTCCATCCTGGCCAGCTTGGGATTGATACCCACTTAGGCCAAAAACCTTGGGGGAGGTACACTGACATCGCACTCATCTCCATATCATTTTGCGTCGGTACTTTGTATATTCATGTTTCGTTCTCTTTTTAGTTTTCATTCTTTCTTTACTTTTGCTTTCTAAAACACAAAAAGACCAAAAATATTTCTTTTGTTTGCTTCTTCTTTTTGCTTTGGTTTGCTTTTCCCTTTTTGCTTTGTTTGAACTAGTCGAAAAACCCAAAAAGATTTAGCTTTGCTCGTTCTTCCTTTTTGGTTCTTGTTTTAAAAATCGAAAACACCAAAAATATTTGTTGTTCTTCTTTGGTTTTGTGAGTTTTGTTGCAGGGTTCAGCAGTCCTCTGTGGAATTTGGTTTCATATTATTATTCAAGCCACACAAGTGAAGGGCAATAATGAGGATTAATGACAACTTGAAGTGTGGTAAGAGGCTGGTAACGAACTCTATTTGTTTCCATTTTTGTACATATACTCATCATTGTGGGCATTCTTAGTCTGTTCATGTAAGGTGTATGTTATTTATGGATGCTTAGTGGTTCTTGCTTTTATATGATTAGTTCCAGCTTGCTAATAGTTTGTAGCATGTCATATGAATGTTTGCTTGCATTACTCTATTCATAACTTGGTATGACACCGTGGTATCCTCCATTAAATGTTTCACTTGAATTGACATGGCACATGCTCACGCATGCATAAGACTGAAATAATCAGTTAAGCCTCGATGAATTATTTTTCCTTGAGGGTCTTGAATCACTTGCATGCCATGATTAGTCATGTTTTGTTGCAAGCATGATTATGACAGTTATTGCTCTCTCGTTTGTCGCTCCCTTACCATTGCTAGCCTCCACTTGCACTGAGTATGATCTCTACTCGTGTTTCCAATTCCCCAAAACCAGTATTGCCAGAAGTGTCCACCATACCTACCTATTAGCATCATTTGTTGTCCCGTGCATATTAAATATGCCTTGTTTTCTTCAAAATAAAATGTTTGCTTGTTATGAGAAAGTTAGTTAGTAAAGCTCTCACGAACTTGATGGCACACTTTATTTCCTGCACTTAATAAACCTGAACCATTGTGATTGTCCATGAAAGTTATATGCTTGCAAATTATAGGCTGGGGATTAGCAGAACCATGCTGTCACGGGGAACGCTTTCAACACCTGTAAATATATACCCAGTTGATATCATGCTCTTTTGTTTGCGTATGTCGTCGGTGTGAAATAAAAGGGGAGATTGTAAGTCCATGGAGTTATGTATGTGTGTTTAACCATAATGATGGTGGAACGCCTGGGCCACCGGTCTAATCCATGCCTAATCATGGTGGAAACCAGCAGCTTAACCATAATGAGTATCTATGAAGCATTGTTCTTATATAAAACAGATAGCTATTGAGAAAAAGAAAAAAATAGATATGAGAAAAGAGGAAAGAGAGAAAAAAGCACCATTTTCCCATGGTGAATAAGAATATTGTTGAGATACTCATTGTCTGCTTGCCTTTTCATTTTGATATGGAGATTCTTCCGTATCATCGGGCAAGGGGTACCCCATTGGCGGTTCTCTATGATACGCACGTATTTATGATAACAAGAACTTACCGGTAACTAAAGTTGAGTAGCATGAGGAGTGGCCCTCGTGCTCAAGGGACATGAGATTTCCAGTTTATAGTCTATCAAGCATATAACTCAGATTAGACCTCACTTTCACCTTAACCATATTAAAGATGCTCATGATAGGGGCAATGAGAGCTCAAAGATAATGAGTACCATACTTTCAGCATTTGGAAGCCATTCAAACTATTCAAAACCTTTTTCATTTCATTGTTGAGTCACCACCTATTCTATGAGCACTTTCTTGAGAGCATAGTTGTCATTCTTAGTATAATATGCTTGTCTCATTACTAGATTAATTGTGTTATGACTTTGATGCTTGTATCTTTGATATCTTTACTTCTAGTCTTCACCTGAACTTCAGAGGTGCCTTGGCATTCACAATCAAAGGCAAGCGAGATACCACTCTATCATACCTAGTTATGGACATTGTAATGTTGCTTATGTTTATGTTTCATGCTACATATTATTTTTTAGTTGGAATCTCTTCATAGCTTGTAATACCTATTAAGTAAACTTAGTTGAATACTCCTTATTATGAATTGTCTAAGTAGTTGATCACATGCTGAGAATATATACATCATATGAAGCAAATGTGTTCGTGAAAGTTTCTTTTATCGTACTCAGTTTTCAACTGAATTGCTTGAGGACAAGCAATAAGCTAAGCTTGGGGGGAGTTGATACGTCCAAAACGTATCTACTTTCTCGAACACTTTTGCTATTGTTTCTCCTCTAAACTTGTGTGATTTGGATGCAACTAACACAGATTGGCGCTATTTTCAGCATAATTGCCTTGGTGTCTAGTTTTTGTGCAGAAAATCAACTATCAGGAAAAATCCCGGAAAATATGCCAAAAATCCTATTTCACCAGAAACTCACGGAGCCCGAATACGAGACGGAGTGGGGTTGGGCCCAGGCTACACCACCTGGTCGTGCGGGCTAGGCATGGCTGCGCCAGGGGGTGGTCTGGCCACCCTAGGCACCCCCTCGGTCTCCCTCTTCGCCTATAAGTTGCATTCTGACCTAAAAACTCAGGGGGGGGGGTTCGACGTTTTTCCAGAAAGAGTTCCGCTCCGCCGCCACCACCAGATTTCATGATTCGGAACCAGAAACTCCGTTCTGGCACCCTGCCGGGACAGGAATTGGAGGAGATCATCACCATCATCATCACCATCGCTTCTCTATCGACCATCCATGTTTCCCCCATCTATGAGTGAGTAATCCCCCGGTATAGGCCATGGGGATGGTAGGGATTGGATGAGATCGTTCATGTAATGGCATCAGATTGTTAGGGCATGGTGCCTAGTATCTATTATTAGTGATTTTTGACTTTGTTGCGACTTGTTATGCTTAATGCTTTTCACTAGGGCCCGAGTGCCATGATTTCTGATCTGAACATGTTATTGATTCATTATGATAGTATTGTTTATGGTCTTACCTGCAAGTTGTATACACACGTTGTTATCCGGAACCAATGGCCCTGAAGTGATAAAAATCGGGATAATCGGAGGGAATGGCTTTGATGTGAGGATCACATGTGTTCATAGAGTGTTAATGCTTTGCTCTGGTGCTCTATTAAAAGGAGCACCTTAATTGCCAATAGTTCCCTTGAGGCCCCGCTGCAAACGGGCTGGCAGGACAAAAGATGTTGTGCAAGTTCTCATTGCGAGCACGTATGACTATATATGGAACACATGCCTAGGATTATTTAGTACTTGGATGCTTTATCTTATTTATCTGCAATTGCCCTATGTTCTGATTGCCATGTGAATTGTCTTGTCCATGCAACATCCGTCCATCCATCCCTATGCACACCGCGCTTGAATCCTACTATTTGCTGCAATTGTTACTAATGTCTTTACTTTTACTACTGCTATTACTTTAATATTCCTACTACCAAACTGTTGCTACTGATAAACTGTTGTGAGCAATATTGTTTCCAGGTGTAGCTGAATTGACAACTCAGTTGTTAAGGCTTATAAATATTCTTTCGCTCCCCTTGTGTCGAATCAATAAATTGGGTTTCACTTCTCTCGAAAATATTACGATACACCCCCTATATTTGTGGGTCATCAGTTAGCAAGATCTGCAGATGGTTCTAGACTTATTCATATATATACGCTTGGCGCTTCTTATGATCCCAGCTGTCTTACTTGTCATTGCCGCCATCGTACTGGTGCTGCTCATCCTCATGTTGTACACTGCGGTCGCACTATCTGCACTTATACTTCTGGGTTTGGCTGCTTGGTGTTCTCAATGAACACTGGTCAGGTTGATCAAGCTAATCCATTGGAAAGGATTTATGACCTTGGATCATATTATCTTTTCCTTGGAGTGAACTATCTGGTTATCATGCGTGTAGGCGGTGCAGATCTTACCTCAGGTTATCTGACGAGAAGCAACTGTGTCTACATCTTACCAACTATAGCATATCTTTCCAAAGAGGCGCAGCCTGAATTATTCCACTTCAGTCTTAGTGGTAAAGACTGTGGTGTTACTTCTGAAATCAATGTCCTTGAGGGAATTAGTAACCCTCGCTTCTGGATAGGAACGGTGAAACATCTGCTTTGGTTCGTACCAACCTTCACGAACGCCGTCGATTGGAACCGGCCTCATGCTTAACTAAGAAACAAGACATGTTGCGATAGTACGTACTGATGCAATCCATATGTAATAGTTTGTACTACAATTAGAGAAATAGTTCTGGACCATCTTGAACTGTTTATTTTGTTTGGTTGTCTGAAGTCATCGGCTTTCAACTTGTTAGTCTCCTCTCTTTTGAAACATGTCCTTGTACCGGTACTATGTTTGTTGGAGTATTTGAACTGCTAGAAAGACTTACAACCTGTTCTTAGTAGTTGTTCTTAAGAGTATTTTTATGGAGTTCAACTACTCCTAATGTATTTTGTAGTAATACCAACTGTATGTACTGGTACTTATCATTTTGGGAGACGTGTTTCCTAGCTTAAGGTAGTCCTGAGTATTTTCTATAGAGTTCTTCTCTGCTAGTCCATTTTGCAATAATAACTATGTACTGGTGCTTGTTCAGATCGACCGATGAAGTGCAGAATATGGTATCGCTTTACTTTGGAATCAAGCCTAGCTACATCTATTGAATTTCAATGTGTGCATTGCTGAATCTATCAATTATTGTCAGTGTACTGCTAATTCGGTCAGTTTCAAATGTTGTTGAATCTGTCAAGTGCTGCTGAATATGAACTGGGAATCTGTCAAGTGCCGTTGAATACGAACTGGGAATTTTTCGATATTTTTTAGTCTTATTATTTACTGCTGAATCTTTTAAATGCTACTGAATTTATCAAATGTTATGTTGTTACTATTAGTATGTACAATACAATATTTTGTAGAACTAACTTTGATGTACTTGTACGTGGTTAGATCAAGTGCAGCAGATTGTCTTGTTTTCTTTTAGAACTTGGCATTTTATAGAACTAATATTGATGTATTGCTACTTGTTTAGACCAAGTGCAGTACATGGTCTTGCTTTTCTTTTGGAACTTGGCATTTTATAGAACTAATACTGATGTACTGCTACTTGCTTAGATCAAGTGTAGTAGATGGTATTGCTTTTCATTTGTAACTTGGCCTTGTCATAAACTCATAATCTTGACGAGGCTTTGCATTGATATGAGAAGGAGGCATGCACAGAAAAGCAGACTTGATCACCATTTTTTCTTGCCACAATGATCGAGTGTATGGAGAAAAGGACAAACTGAATCAGTCACTTTGAAATGCTGCTGAATATATCCAAGTGACGCTGAATGTGAACTGTGAATCTGTCGATATTTTTCTTTCTTATTATGTACAGCTACATCTTTCAAGTGTTACTGAACCTATCAAAAGTTTTGTTTGGTACTTGTTTGATCGACTGGTCGAGTGGAGAATATGGTCTCGCTTTCCTTTTGAATTAGTCATTGCTACATCTATTGAATTTCAATGTCCGCATTGCTGAATCTGTCAATTCTTTTGATCACTGTCTGTGTACTGCCACAACCGGTCACTTTGAAATGTTGTGTTGACTCTGTCAAGTGCTGGTGAATATGAACCGGGAATCTATCTAATATTTTTACCGTCTATTCTATACTGCTAAATCTTCCAAATGCTACTGAATCTGTCAAATATTCTGTCATTACTATTAGTACAATATTTTATAGAATGAATTGTGATGTACTAGTACTTGGTTAGATGAAGTGTATCAGATTGTCGTTCTTTTCTTTTGAAACTTAGCATTGTTACAATTATCTAGATGAGTCTTGGGCATTTTGGGTTGCTATAGGCGGTCACACAAGCATTAACGTAAGGAGGAGGTACTCACACAGAAGCAGACTTGATAGTCAGTTTTGCTTGCTCCAATGATTGAGTCTATTTGGAGAACAGGCCAAACTGATCGTGGTCCAAGGTTTTTTTAGCTGGAACAAGAACTGATTCTCTCTGTACTACTATTGAATTTCAAGCAGGAAACCTACTGAATCTCTCAAATGTTCTATCGTTGATATTACTAAAGCATTTTTGCAACTACTACTGATGTATTAGTATTGTATTTCATTGTCCGGATTGCTGCATTGGTCACTTTTGAAATGTTGTTGAATTGGTCAAGTGCTCCCGAATATTAACTTCAAATCTGCTGATAATTTTTCTACCTTATTCTGTACAGCTAAATTTTGACATGAATATCTGCCAAAAAGAATTATCGCTTTCCCCCGCCCTCGCTGAGGTCTTTGTTTCGAATCCGGCAGAGCACATCACAATGCAATTTTTATTAACTAGGAGAAGAAATCTAGAGATGTTACAAGTGTTGTTGTTCTGGATCATTGATTATAAGGTTTACGTTCTCAAAACAATGCCTTAGCCCTTTGTTGCATACCATATTCATACACGTCATGTGATAAATGGAACTACATTTTTTAAACGGAGCTCAACATTTTCTTTCACGTCTGAATGGATTGATGAACTAATGGAGTACGACCCGCAAAAAAAGACCTTATACAATTTTTTTCTATTTTATTACTTGTACTAGTAACATTCAAAACAGTACTCGAGTGGCAAATCCTCCCGCCACCCCCCATAACATTTTTGAATCCGAGATCATGGTATCCAATTTTCTACCCCTCCATCCAGAAAAAGGCTACTTTGAGCAAGGTCCTGGATGATCAGCTGATGTAACCAGGCTTTGGATTCGTGAATAGAGGGAAGTATGGTCTACTAGTAGTTATTACTTGGACTATCACCAAATTCAAATTCTAAATCGAGAGGCAAAAGCTCCCGCCTACACTGAAATATTTGGGCCCCATGGTTAATCTTTCGAATACTATGAAATTATGTTTGACCTATCATACTGATGACCAAAGGCGATTGTGAAATTGTTCAGTTGGGTGGTGGGGTTTGCTCATAATTTTTGTTACTAAGACTATGGCCAAATTCAAAATCTTAATCGAGGGTAAAAACCTACAGCCCAAACAATTTCGTAGATGGACTCAACATTATTTTTTCTATGCGAATGTGGTTGTTATTGATGATCAGTTGATGTGACCACTTTGTTTATTCCTAAACAGAGGGAGTACCTTTTTCCAATTATTACTTGTACGCTAGCCACATTCAAAATCCCAGTTGAGCGGCAAAATTTACCAATGTTCTTTGCAATTATTTTTCTATGCGAATATGGTTGTTATTGATGATCAGTTGATGTGACTCTCGGCCTTCAATTCTTGAACAGTTAGCGTACTAGTCTACAACTATATTTTTATATTATTACTTCACCGCTAGCCAAATTAAAAATCGTTAAATCGAGAGGCAAAATCCCAACCGACTCATATGCATCTCGCACCCCTCTGTTTCAAACATTTTCAGGAAAAGTCTCCCACCGATGGAGTACCATTTTTCTAGTATTAGTTGGACACTTGCCAAATTAAAAATCACAATCGAGCGGCAAAATCACACACCAACCTTGAAACATTTCCTGCCCCATCGTTTCAAAAACTTTGAAGCAAAATCTCCCAGCGGGGAGTACCATTTTTCTATTATTATTATTTGTCCTATAGCCAAATTCAAAATCTCAATCGAGTGGCAAAATTACACATCGACCTTGAAGCATTTCCCGCCCCACCATTTCAAAAACTTTGAGGCAAAATCTCCCACCCTTGGGTACCATTTATCTATTATTATTATTATTTGTCCGATAGCCAAATCCAAAATCTCAATCGAGCGGAAAAATCCAACACCGACCTTGAAGCATTTCCTGCCCCACCGTTTCAAAAAACTTTGAGGCAAAATCTCCCACCGTGGAGTACCATTTTTCTATTATTATTATTTGTCTGGTAGCCAAATTCAAAATCTCTGTCGAGTGGCAAAATCACACAACGACCTTGAAACATTTTCTAGCCCCACCGTTTCAAAAACTTTGAGGTAATATCTCCCACCGTTGAGTACCATTTTATATTATTATTATTTTTCCGGTAGCCAAATTCAAATATCAATTGACCAACAAAATCACACACTGACCTTGAAGCATTTCCGCCCCACTTTTTCAAAAACTTTGAGGCAAAATCTCCCACCGGGGGATTACCATTTTCTATTATTAGCCAAATTCAAAATCTCAATCGAGCGGTAAAATCAGACACCGACTTTGAAACATTTCGCGCCCCTCCGCTTCAAAAACTTTTGACTTGAAAATTCCTTTTCTACCCATTGTTTAGATGCCATATGGGCAATTATTTTTCTGTTCACCTCCATAATCTCGATTCGTGCAGTTTTTTCCACTGGCCCTCCCAAAATCCCAGGCTTCTCTCCCATGCCCTCACCTCCACGACCACCACGCGCACCGCCCGGCGGCATTTCTACGGTGGTCGGAGCCGCTTGAGCTACGGTCTAGTGCACCGCCCTAGAGCCGCTTCATCGACACCCACCCCATCAGATCTAGTTCACCAGGTCTCTCTACCACTCCATCGGAGCTATGGTCTCGCTGACCGTGTCTATGGCATCGTCGACCACCCACGCTTTTCTTCCCTGCCGCTGAAAGCTACCCAACTGTACCGAAGCAGCTTCACCGTTGTCCAGCAGACGGGATCTACTTTAATAAGTTCCATGTCCACCGCTCTAGACTAGCTACACGGGTGTCGCTGTTGACCGCACCGGCATCGACCGCCCAAGCTCTGCTTCCCTCATGCTAACATCCACCACAATCGCAGCACCGTTGTTGACTTGGATGTCACCCGCACGGTACCGACGATCCTTAGATGTCTCTCCGACCAAGGTAACCAAATCACGAACCGGTTTTTGTTTTTTCAGCAGTATAGAAGGTTCAGGCATGTTGCAGCGAACTGCATTTTTGTAATTGTTCTAGTACATACAAGTCACTGGGCATTCCTATTCTTCATGCTAGTACATAAAAGGTCATCAGACATGTTGGTTTGCATTCGCTGCTCTACAAATTTCAAGTCATGCACATGTTCTTAGATCCTCCGTACAAAAGTAATTGCCTACTATTGTGTAGTTCTTACAAAATGTAATGTCAGTTGAAAATGTTAATAGGGATTCCCTGCTCCACAGTTAATGAATCTATCTGGTTATTCTTGAGCTAAGTTCCTGCTATTATTTCCTTCCTGGCATCGTTCTGCTATCCTGCAGTACCTGTTCAAACTCTTCATACTAGGTCGATTATAATTTTTTTGTTGCCATCTCGTTCTTCAAAAGATGCAACACTGACTATTTTCTTTTTCTTTGCTTCGAGCTCAAAAAGGGAAGTTGGTTTGCACATCCTACAGTTCACTACCAATGTCATTATATATGCCGTTTCTGGTGTGGTTCGTCATAATCAATGGCATAATTATTTTTTACTATATAATTCATTCATGTTTTTCGTTCCTGCTCGACAAGTTCTAGTATGATGTGATTATAATTTCTATGTGGTTCATTCTTAGATACAACAGTAACTACATGCTATTGTGTAGCCCACCGCAAATTCCGAGTCACCCAACGTCTCTTGCATTCCAAGAGATACCACTACTTCCATAAATATTTGCTGAAATGACCTGGCTAGTTTATATTTGTTGAAATTCTAATGCTTGTTTCTCCTATTCTACAAGTTCACAAGCCACACCATTATATCTCGTATCTGGTTCTGTTTCTTCCTAAGCAACAATATAACTAATCTCTACTATATAGTTCATTCGTGGTTTGCATTCCTGCTTTAGAAGTTTGTATTATGCAGTTATAATTTCTATCTGGTTCATTCTTAGCTATGAGTAGTTTTTCTTATTTGCTGTATTAACTTGTTATTACCTAGTTTCAGTCTGCAATTATTGCTATCGCCACCAAAGAGGGGACTGTAAGATCATGTCTCAAGGTGATTTTCCAATGTAGCTGTCACACTCAAAGGGAGATGCAGTCGATGGATTGAGAAACCAAATTGAGGACTATGCTATTAACTTGATTGTCAGCGGAAATGCTGAATTTTCTTTCCCTTGTGTTTATATTATGTAATATTTTTAAGAATTTTGCAGCTGATGTAATATCTAGGTAACTCGCATAGGCCATGTAGGAATTTAGTTTACGCCATCCATGCATGGCGGTAGGCAGTACGATAAATGTGGCAGTTAGGTCGATTATCAACAGTATAGGGTTTTGTTATTTTCCCATCTTGTATTGGCCCTACCATGAATAGTAAAATATGCTCGATAGTTATACTCCTTTTCTGATATTTGCATGGGCTTCAGAAAGGCTGAAACTGTAGATGACCGTGAATATAATGGGCCTTCCCTCAAGCGGCAAGTAGTTATAGTAACATGCTAGAACAGTATCAGGCCATAACAGTAACAGTCTAGAACACCATCAGGCCAAAACTGCGACAGGCCAGCATAATAACATGCCAAAGTAGTAACAGGCCAGAACATTAACAAACTAGAAACGTGATAGGCCATAACAGTAGCAGGCCAAAATAATAAAAGACCACAATAGTAATGGACCTGAACAGTAAAATGCCAGAACAGTAACGAGCTAGAATAGTAGCAGGCCGAAAAATTTTACTAGACAAAAATAGTAATTGGCTGACAATATTGCTAGGCCAGAATAGTACCAGATCAGAATAGTTACAGGTCGCATGTGGGCCTAAACAGTTGACGGATGGTACAGTAAAAGGCCAGAACAGTATCAGGTTTTCTCAAAGATGGGTCGTAAGTAGGCGGCCTAGGACGAGCTGCGAGAATAGTGAGAGGCCAACTGTAGGCCTTAACAGTATCGGGCCGACTTGATGCAGGATGTTAACGGGCCGCACAATATTTGAACAATGTGGTCCTTCTGTAGGCCTAAATAGTGCGGGGCATGAAAGTTCACGGGCCGCTACTGGCTGCATTTTTGGGCCAATTTCAAATAGTGCATGACGAAACAGTAATGGGTTGTCTTCTTATTGGGCTCTCCTCATGGGCCGACCCACTTAATATTTAGCATGCCTTGGCTGGGCCTAGCTTCTGCCACAGTTTCTGTCACCGTTAATGGTGGTAACCGGTCGGTAACAGTGGTTGCCATGTGGCGGTTTGCATGACGTCAGCAATCAACATAGCTGGTGAATAGATCTTCGATGGAACAAGTTTTCATGGCTGAAGGGTTCGATCCGCCACGGTCGAAAAAAATATGTGGTAGCTTCTTTTGTGACGAGGCTTTTACCACAAAGGCTATCCATCGTAGAAGAATTTTTAACCACGAAAAAGGGGCCTTCAACAACAAAAATCGTCCATTGTAAAATCCAACTTTTCTTGTAGTGTAATCTCGTAAGACCCCATCGCCTTTGATTCACTTCATGCCAATGTATATCATGTTGGAACTTGTTTGTATTTATAGTTGGCCTTACCTTTATGCAGGGGAGCAACAATGGAATACATAGTCCACCCCTCCACAGGAGCCACCATAGAACACTTGTAACACCTACCGTAAGACCCTCCGCCCGAAGTTTGGCATCCAAAGTTTGCTCCTTGCCACATTTTTTTCTTAAATTTACCATTTGTCTGTCTTGTTTTCATTTTTTGCCAAAAATTGGCGTCAAACATTTTTGCCCCACTATGGTCTGCTTTTGTTCCATGTGCTTAGTTCAATTTCCTAGATATGTAGAGGTCGGGTGTATTGCATCTGAGTTGGCTAATAATATGCAGAAGCCACACTAGCGATTAGATCCTATATAATACACATATATCATAAGGAACTTTGTGCACTTCATCTCACTCTTGTATCTACTGTGTATCATAGTTACATGAACTATCTATTTTAATACGAGGCAAATGATGGTTAAGTTTCATGTTCTCAGACTGCCGAACCATTGAAATTATCTGGTTGTTCATGAATAACCCAATGTATGATTGCTTGTTTCATTGTTTGTCTAAAATGATCTGGCTAGTATATTCGAGGCACACAATTGATGTGTTTTTGTTGACTAAGGTACTCTTTCTTGTTTATGATTAAATTAGTGGTAGATTTTGTTGTTTAGTGCCTGGCTAGTTTATATATGAGAAACATAATGGCTTAGTTTTCATATTTGTTTTATGCATGTTCTTCACATTCTAGTTTGATCAGTCTGCATCATGTACTTTGGTTGATTGATTGTATTGTTATTCGAAATGAACTTGTAGTTTGTTTCCCAAATCTGTTGTTTAAGTAACTTGTTTTGTCTTGGTCTCAGCCATATTCAAGTAGAGCAGTCATTTCACAGAGCAAAACATGCTCGCATCACTCCATGGCACCAACTGGTCCAGTTATTCAAGAATAAATAGATGTATGAGCCACCACTGTTAATTGCTTCCTTCCTTATATATAACCGTATTGACACATTTAAAATTCATGGTGGTGTGATTGCATGGTAATGTTGTTATAACTTGTTTTGTGTTTGTTTCAGGCTGCAATAACCCTTCGAATTCTGAACAAAGACCCGCTTCTCTAAGTTTACATTTTGTTTCACACAACAGTAGTGACAATACCTATTTCTCATGGCACATCGCTTTGACTGGTCCTCTTATTCCAGCTAAAATATTATTCGAGGATGCCCTCCAAGATGCCCTTGATATTGTTGAGAAAGAAGTCAACAAATAGATTTAGTAATCACCATAGCATGCAAAGACTTATATGAATTGAAAAACCGGCAAGCTTTGACACAGAACATACTTAATAATTTCAATTGTATCTCTCATCGGAAGACAGTTGTTACATGTCTCGTGATGCAAGATCTATAGATACATTTTCTGTAACACTAGTTATGGTGTTTTTTCAGTTGTCTGGACTCTGATGCAACTTTTATGCTTCATTTTATTACTGTCAAGTTTACTAAGGATTGTAATAATCTACTGTAATTCGCAATTGTAAGTTGTTTGAGGATTTTTTACAACCCGACCATCCATCAGAATTACTATAGGTACATGAAAAAACAGTACAACTATAAGAGGTACAACACACGTTCTTCTGAAAACATGGAGAACATCCATTGTATTACATGGGCACCATAGAACTTTCATAATTCATAGACATTCACTCAACAAAGTGAACACACAAAGAGCTCACCTTAAGAGAATACATTAGGAGCAGACCCACATGATCCATCAATCTGACAAATAGTCGTCTTAGTAATCGTAGTGGGTGGTACCATCCACGCCATAAGGCGGAACCATCTGCAGCTCAGAATGCTCAACGATTCTGTAATACTCTGCCAGCAATTGATCGAGTTTGAAAGGACGGTCATTAATCCATAATCCTCCTACTCCATACCCATATACAACCCTTGGCTCCTCTTCCCATGCAAGATTCTCAAAGTTGTAAGATCTAATCTCGGATAGGTCCACATAGTATATTCTACCGTCCTGCACCGTGGGTACCCTAGCATTATCGATGCAGATGCACCGATTGTTAGCAATGAAGAGAGCACGACTTCCGATGCCTCTGGCCGGCTGAAGGACATAGGTCTGGGCATTAACCCAGTAAAAACCGTTTGGCCGCTGTAGACCGATCCACTCACAATGAACAGCAACTCCTCGTTGGTCTCGACAAGGTAAAAATGATTCTCTCAGAACTAGCAGCTCGAAACAGGGTTTGCAACGGTGGGATGCATATTCTGCGTTCGTGCAGACCACTGCAGCTGGACATCTCCATGAGCAGCACCACACATAGTCGAGAGGACTAACCCGTATATGTCTATGATGAAAACATCACCGCTGTAAGAAGTCATGCTCCAGAATTCCACGAAGTCATATGACGAGTACCACCCTTCACCAAAGACCGGGTGACTCCCTTCCTCTGTGCCCTCATCCGCCCACTGAATGGTGTTGTTCTGATGGTTTTATGTAAACAGCATCAATGACGGGAACATCATCACAGTGACAGAAGCCACCTGCTCGGTCGGTATCTCTGCCCTCAGGCACTTGATAGTGCCAGAGAAGGGTTTGTTCAACTTGGTCTTGTAGGGTTGCACCCTCTGTCCAAGCAAAAGAAGCCCGCCGGTTGTGCTACTAACATAAAATTACCTTCCACGGAGAGAGGAGAAATAGAGATTCAGTCAAGGTCAACATACTGAGATTCAATCAAGGTAAACCATGGAGCAAAACCCTGGCCCACAAGTAGACGAAGAAACAGAACTTAAAAAATAGATAGTATAGGAAGTGAATGCAAAAAAAGGATCGCATAAATGCAGATGAATATCCAGAAAGAACCTGTGAATAACCTAGTTAATCTTCTTCTCAAGGCGGCAGTGTCTACCGGATACTCCTCCGACAACTGGTGCTCTAGAATAATCTATTTGGATGCCATAAAGAGCTCCTCTGTGAAGTCGCGTCAGACGCTCCAGACTACCCAGAAGGCATTGTAGTAGTCTAAGTTGTCCGTTGAAAGGAATATGTCACCTATATTCTGGACGAGTCCCTCAGGCAGACCAGCACACGGCGAGTCCTACTACTTCTTGCCGGCCATGGATGATGGAGTTTGTGTGGTCTCAGTCCCGCCGACTTGCAGAGGAAGCGGTTCCAGAGACACACATTTAAACAAAGGCCTAGAAAATCCAAGTGAATAATGTGGAAACGAGAAGATGGCATGCACACAGCAACCGCAACCGCGTTTCATCAAACTGGAATGGGCATGTGCACGCGCACTGATTACGGGACAACGAATGTGCACACTAGCGTACGACTCTTGGGAGCACGCGAATGTGTAGGATGATACTAGTAGTAGTAGTAGTATCATAACCTCATTGTATTTAATTATCCCAAAATATAAGGAGAAAACGTGCGCTCCCTGTTCGCTCAGAGCATACGCAAACCTAAGTTTCTAGGGCATTTTTCATTTTTTGCATGGCATTTTTCAATTTTTTCGTTTTTTTAATTTGGTTGTGTCGTTGGATGCTCACCGTGTGAACGGATGGGATGTATGCTCCATGGAGCTAAAAATCTCACGTTCGCTCAATAGCATGGTTCTTAATTATTTGTATAGTCTCAATTTCTAGGCCGGAGGACCAAATCGGCAGTACCATGACGTCCTACTAATGCTCCTAGTTTTGCTAAATTACTCCTCTTGTTGACCCAAAATTATGAACCACCACATCCTATTAGTGCTCTTGGCCGCTCATGTTGTTAAACAGGAGTGCATACATTGACTTACATGTTTTCAATTAGATGAGGTGACTACATGTATTGGCTGGATTTCAGGATTACTACTACATGCAATAACTAGCGATAAAGTAAATTGGTGAAGTTAATTCTCCGGACTAATTATTTAGGGGAAACTACGTATTTGGTTTTTCTCTCTGGCCTAGAAATCCCGAACAAAGAGAGTAATCAAGTGTGATTATGGATGATCAGTTGATGTGACTCTCGGCCATGAATTCCTGACCAGATAGTCATACGTTCTACCACATTTTTTTACTACTACTAGTAATACATGGACGCTAGCCAAATTCAAAATCTCAATCGAGCGGAAAAATCACACACCCCGACTTTGAAGCATTTCCCGCCTAACCGTTTCAAATACTTTGAGGCAAAATCTCCCATCGGGGGAGTGCCATTTTTGTATTACTAGTAGATGGGCGCTAGCCAAATTCAAAATCTTAATCAAGCAGCAAAATCACACAACAACTTTAAAGCATTTCCAGCCCCTCTATTTCAAAAACTTTGAGGCAAAATCTCCCACCGGAAGAGTACCATTTTTGCATTATTATTAGATGGACGCTAGACAAATTCAAAATCTCAATCGAGCGGCAAAACCACATGCCGACTTTGAAGAATTTACTGCCCCTCCATTTCAAAAACTTTGAGGCAAAATCCCCCATCGGGGGAGTACCATTTTTGTATTATTATTAGATGGACGGTCACCAAATTTAAAATCTCAATCAAGCGGCAAAATCACACACCAACCTTGAAGCATTTCACGCCCCTTCGTTTTAAAAACTTTTGACTTCAAAATTCCCATTCTACCCATTGTTCAAACGCTCTATGGGCAAGCTAAAGTCGGTAGCTTGGGGGCATGGTCATAATTATTTTTCTTTTCACCTCCTTAGTCCTGATTCGCGTAGTTTTTCTCGATGGCCCTGCCAAAAATCCCAGGCTCCTCTCCCCTACCCTCACCTCCATGAAAACCATGTGCACCGGCTGGCAGCAATTCCACGGCGGCCGGAGCCGCTTGAGCTGCAGTTTCGTGCACCGCCGTGGAGCCGCTTCACCGATGCTCACCCACCGGATCTAGTTCACCGGGTCTCTCTACCACTTCACCGGAGCTCTGATGTCGTTCACCACAATGATGGCATCATCAACCACCCAAGCTCTGCTTCCCGACCACCAAAATCTACCCAACTGTACCAGATCTGATTCACCGGTGTCCACTAGACGTGATCTAGTTCAAGGAGTTCCATGTCCACCGCTCTAGACCAGCTGCACGGTCGTCGCCGTTCACTACACCGGATCTGCCTCAGTGATGCTCTTGTCCAGCCAACAACGACTGTCCAAGATCTTCTTCCCCAATGCCAACAGCCACCGCAACCGCAGCACCGTCGGTGACCTGGATGTCACCCACACGGTACCGACGCTGCTTATATGCCTATCCGACCAAGGTTAACCAAATCTCCAACCCATGTTTGTTTTGTTAGTAGTAAAGAAGGTTCAAGCATGTCGTAGTGAAATGCATTTTTGCTATTGTGCTAGTACATACAAGTTACTGGGCATGCTTGTTCGTCGTGCTAGAACATACAAGGTCATTAGACATGTTGGTTTGCATTCGCTGCTCTACAAATTTCAATTCATGCACACGTTTGTTATTTGTTATGCACATGTTCTTAGCTACTCCATATAATAGTAATTTCTTGCTATTGTGTAGTTCTTGCAAAATGTAAAACCAGTGGAAAATATTAGTGTGGATTCCCTACTCCACAGTTTCTGAATCTATCTTGTTCATCTTGAGCTAAGTTCCAGCTATTATTTCGTCCTTTACATCATTCTGCTATCCTATAATACCCATTTAAACTCTTCATACCAATTCGATTATAATTTTGTTGTTGCCATCTCGTTCTTCAAAAGATGCAACACTAACTATTTTATTTTTCTTGCATAGAGCTTAAAATGGAACAATGAACATTTTGGTTTGCATAGCCTATTCTACAGGTTCGCAAGCGATACCATTTTTTCCTTACCTAGTGTTGGTTCATCCTAAGAAATGGTATAACTGTCCTCTACTATGTAGTTCACTCGTGGTTTACATTCCTGCTCTAGAAGTTCTCTTATGATGCTATTATAATTTCTGTCTGATTACTTCTTAGCTATGACAGTAAATGCATGCCATTGTGTAGCTCACCGCAAATTCTAAGTCACCCAATGTCTCTTGCATTCCAAGAGATACGACTGCTTCCATATATATTTTTTGAAATTACCTAGCTAGTTCATATTTGCTCAAATTCTAAGAAACACTTTGTTTGATTGCTCATTTCCATGTAGGCACACTTGTCTAATGATTGTTTATCCTATTCTACAGGTTCACGAGCAGCGCCATTATAACTTGCATCTGGTTCTGGTTTGTCCTAAGCAACAACATAACTATCCTCTACTATATATAGTTCATTCGTGGTTTGCATTCCTGCTCTACAAGTTCTTGTATGATGCGATAATAATTTCTATATGGTTCATTCTTAGGTATGATAGTAACTACATGCCATTGTGTAGCTTAGTGCAAATTTTGAGTCACCCAACGTCTCTTGCATTCTACGGTATACAACTACTTCCATATATATTTTTTAAAATGGGCTAGCTAGTTTATATTTGCTGTAATTCTAAGCCACACACACATTTTTTGATTGCTCGTTTCACGGTAGGCACACTTTTTTAATGTGTGCTTGCTTGTCCTGTTTTTTTGACGTGTTGGTCAATATTTGAACCATTGACCAGTTGTAAACTCCAGTTCACAGCTCTTGTCATATTAGTCAAATGAGTAGTTTGTCTTGTTTGATGTATTAAATTGTTATTATTTATTCTCATACTACAATTATTGCTATCGCCATCAAAGAGGGGGCTGCAAGATCATGTCTCCTCCAATGTAGAAGTCGGACTCAAAAGGAGATGTAGGTGATAGATTAAGAAAGCAAATTGAGGACTCTGCTATCAACTCGATTGTCAACTATAACGCCAAATTTTCTTTCCCTTGAGTTGATAATAGGTAATAATTTTAAGAAGTTTATAGTGGATGTAATATCTAGATAACTCGCATAGGCCATGTAGGCATTTACTTGCGGCCGTCCACACATGGCGGTAGGCGGTACCATAACTGCGCCAGGGAGGTCGATTAGGGAATAGTATCTGGCTTTGTTATTGGCCCGTCTTGTATTGGGCCGACCATGAACAGTAAAAGATGCTCTCTAATTATAGACCTTTTATGCTATTACCATGGGCTTCAGAAAGGCCGAAACTATAGAAGTCCATAAACATAATGGGCCTACCCATAGGTGGCAAGTAGTAATAGTAACAGGCTAGAACACTAGCAGGCCAGAATAGCAGCAAGCCAGCACAGTAACAGACCAGAACAGTAACAGGCCAAAGTAGTAACAGGACAGAACAGTAATAGACCACAATAGTGATAGGACACAACAGTAACAAACTAGAACAGTAGCAGGCATAAACAGTAAAGGACCGCAACAGTAATAGACTAGAACAGTAACGAGCTAGAACAGTAACAGGCCAAAAAAATTTACCAAACAAGAACAGTAATAGATAAAATAAATACCAAACTAGAACAGTAATAGGCCACCTGTGGGCCTAAGTAGTTAATGGCCAGAATAGTAAAAGGCCAGAGCAATAACGTACCTTCTCAAAGAAGGGTCGTTAGTAGGCGGCGCATGATGACCTGTGAGAACAGTGATGGGCCGACCATAGGCCTTAACAATATCAGGCTGACTTGACGCGGGATGCTAATGGGTTGCACAGTATTCTACCAATGTGGGCCTTCTGTAGGCCGACACAGTATCGGGCCCGAAAGTTCGCAGGTCGCGGGTCGCTACATTAATTGGCCCATTTTAAACAGTACAGGACGAAACTATAAAGGACCATAATCTTATTGGGCTGTCCTCATGGGCCGGTCCATTTAATAATTAGCAGGACTTGGCTGGGACCAGCTTCTACCATGGTTTATGTGACTGTTAACAGCGGAAATAGGGCATTAACGGTATTTTCCATGTGGCAGTTTGCATGACATCAGCAGTCAACGTGGCTAGCAAACAGATTTACGACAGAACAAGTTTTTAGGGCTGAAGAGTGCGATCTGCCACAGTCAAAAAACTGTGATAGATTTTTTGTGATGGGGCTTTTACCATGAAGGCCATCCATCGTAGAAGACTTTATAACCACGAAAAATGGGCCTTCAACCACGAAAATCGTCTGTTGTAGTGATAGAGAGCAAGCTTACCTTCTTTTGCCCTACCATAAAGGAGTTTTCTCCCCTTCCATGGTGAGGGAGGGCAGAGGAAGTGACTGGGACCTCGTGGGGAGCTGGTCTGGTGGCCATTGAGTGAAGTGAGGGAGCAAGAGCAGGGTGGAAGGCCTCTGGCCTATTTATCAAGGAAGGTATGGTGTATGGTGCACCAAGCTCATCTACGGCTAGGGCTTGGTCCAAGGCTCTCCTACTGGGTAGTGTGGGTGGTGGAGAGAGAGATGGTGGGGCTCTAGGTTGAGTAGAGGGGCAGAGGGGTAGTGGGGTGCTACTACAAGAGTTTTCAATGGGAAAGATTTGAAGAGATCTTGTGTCTCTCATATCCAAACAAATTGGACAAGAAGGAAAGGGTGCTATAGTGGTAGGGCTACAGTCCATGACCAGAGAGGGGTGTCGTTGCTCTAGAGCAGTGCTAGACAATATTTGATAAGTTAGGATGAGGTTTGGCTCGTGGTTTTGAATTATTTCAATTGTTTGGCCATATTTATGATCATGAAGAACTTCTTGATTTTTTATCTTGTAAATATGGGGAAAATGATACTGGTAGATAGATATGGTCATGGTACATCTAGAGGATTTATTTGGGATTTATCAGATAATTTTAGATCCTTTTTATATCCATTATGCAAATAGTGTTGAATCTGCTTTATGGAATTTATTTGAAATTTTTGAATTGGACAGGGGGTTTTTGGGTGGAAGATGGTCCTAAGTACCATTTCACACATTGGAGAATTTTCTCAAGGTTTATTGAAGAATAAGACTATTTAAAACATTTACTTTCTCCTTTATGCCATTTAAGAAAAAGGAAAAAATAATAAAAAAATCTTCAAAAATATTTATTTTTGAAGTGGGCAGATAGGGTATAATATATAGGCCTCAAATGTGCCTAAAGTTGCAGAGGTTTTGTAATATCCTAGGATTAGCACCTAGAAATAGAGAGGATGCATGTGTGTGCATTGCATTCATGCATAAGAAAATCAGGGGAATTTTTGCGCAAAACTAAAAGAGTTATAGAGGGATCAATATCTCTCTTCTTCTGATGGAAACATCGGGATAAGTGCAATAGATTTTGACATGACATTTAAGTATTCTTTGTGTTTTTGAAGGGTAGAATTCAAACTGGAGTTTAAATTTCAAATTTGAATTTAGAAAATTCAATAGTAATGAAAGTATAACTTTGAGTATAAGCAGATGTTATAATCGGAAATTATTGGATAGTATCATATGATATTATAACAAATAAGCTAAAATAGAAAAGTGAAATGATATTTTAGAATTCAATATTATAGAACAAGTAAATTGAATTAATTAGATAAAACAAATGCTTACAATAATGATATAAAAGAATTTGTATTAATATATACACATGTAGTATTACATTGTTCTTTTACAATAAAAGAATAAAAGTAAATTACCATGAAATAAATAAACAGAAAAGGAAAACGGAAAAATAATTACAACAATGAAATAAATAAAAGAATTCTTTATTACAAGAATATATATTACATTGTGTTACAGATAAATAAATGAATTACAAAAGAATAAAAATTACAAAAACAAAAACCTAAAATAAGTTCTCTATATGCATGATCTTCTCTATTCCGCCTTGGTACCTGCAAGCATAGACAGAAAGGAACAAAAGAAAAAAGGATTAGGGGTTAATATTAGTGCTCTCAGTATTTGTAGTGAAATGCACTGCCAATGTTCATCATTAAGCTTATTTAGAAAGAGGGGAAAATTTCACCAAATAACTGGTATCTGTTCTTATCAACTTTCTCTCAGTCCAACCTCATTGGCAATAAACTGGGGCAAGTTTCCCCTAAGACCAGTAAAAATGGCATAGTCAAAACAAAGAAATAGCTCCACTTTCACTTGATCTCATCCACACCAGCAGGTCCCACTTGCAAGCAGCTTGCACATCGACATGCAGTTATCTGTTGTCAACACAGGAGCACCCTAGGGGAAGATAAGAAGGAACCATCCGTAGCATTTCTCTGCTGCTAGCTACTCTTTCCACCTCAGTTCATCTATTAGCACAAGAACTCCAAGATCGACACGTACACAACCACAACCCACCATCAGATCATCACTGATATATCCAGATCCACATCACTTTCACGCACATCATATTTAGTTCTTAATAAGACAGCCACACAAGGCCACAAACAAGTATCATACCAAGGCTAGCTAATTCAAGATCAGGAGCAAGCCAACAGCTGGATCAAAGGGGAGAAGGCCAGTAGCAAGGATAGCAGGCCACCAATAACATCAGGAGGGCAGGGTAATAAGAAGAGGAGCCAACCGTAGAACCACAAGACAGCTCCAATATAAATATGACACTCTAGTTGGAGGTTGATCACTCACTCTTTTCATATTTGTCCTCATCATTGATTAGGCAAAGGGGAGTGTTATGAGGACAAATTACTCTTAGTCTTGCATACGAGTGGTATGCAAGACTCATCATTGAGTATTTAGAGACTGATAGCAACAGGTCATGTTACTTAGGCACCACAACAACAGATCTTGTAGCAGCAGAAGCAACTAAGCAGTACTTAATCACAAAACTAGTACCAATTTTGTTTTATTTAGATAAGGGCATCAGTCTTTGCATCATTGGCGGGGGCATAAGCAGCAAATCATACCATCGTGGTATAACCACTGTGCACACTCTAGTGAGGCACCACAGTAGCTAATCTAGCTAGCAGAAGCTACATTCCTAAACCTCACTTGCTCTTAAACTTGAATGATGGATAAGAGTAGAGTAAACATCCAATAATACATATCATTTCCTAGTTTCAGCTGCTAGGAATTAATTTCAGGATACTCTGTCATGATGACAGTTATGTTTACCATTTCTTTCCACTCACAAGCAATGCCAATAAGTTTTTCATCGTATTCCTAGATTAGGCCAGGAATCATTTTACAGAGATGAATTTAATCATTTTCCTGGAATGCATCCACTAGGAATCATTCCAAGATTTTGCTGTCATAATCACTATAATTTCCAAAGCCATTATGGGGCTAATCTTCCATAAATTTTCTATCATTTTCCTGGTAGAAGGCTAGGAATCATAGTCATATATTAGTTCACTGTTAACAAGGACAAGAATTTAAATCTTTCCCAAAGATCCAATTAAATCACTTAACCACTGTCACATTTTCCTGTAATGGTTCAAGTTGATTCTTCATAAGAATAGGTACACCATCTCAGGATTCAAAAAATAGGAGACACTATAATTGAAATGGCTAGTACACAAGCATAGGAGTAGGACATAGAGTTGGGCACAAGCCACTTTATTATAGGAGGGATTTATACTAGAGGATGATTCAATCTAGAGAATTATCAAGATTCCCAAGTTAGTGATTGCCACAACAACAAATAATCTCACTATCATATTAATGATATCCAAAGCCTAAAAAACATATAACTGCTAAGCCATCTTATTCAATTAAATTACTCCTCTAGTTTTGAAGTATAGGGGTCTAGTTCATCTGGATTCATTGCCAAGGTTCACCCAGCAAATAAGCTCAACCTACTGTATAATTTAACTTCTACATTAACCAAAGTTGATAGTAATAAGCATATAGAAGAAATACTGAAGCACAATTGGGTAAGAATTTTAACTATGGGTATTGACCTAAATAAGCATACTAGGACAAAGAAAATCGAGCATTAATAATGTTAGGAATCAATCGAATTCTAGTGTATTTTACACTAAGTCTTCATTTCAGCAGAGAACATATGAACAAACTTAGATAGAATTTTGGGCACCAGTAGTAAAGAAAGAAGAGCTAGAAGAAGGAAAGGGAGAGGTGGAAGTGGCACCTAGCTAGGGCAAGTTCGTGGCTTGCCGAATAAGAAGCAGGAGGTGAAACTAGGGCAAACAGTGGAGGCCGAAGAAGGCGACTGCAACGCGGCGGCATGGGGAGCACCAACGGTGCTCAACCCGCCGAGCTATAGCAGCAAGAACCATCAAAGTAACAAGCGGCGACAGATGATCACCACCTCATCACAACACTAGCACCACATCACCCGAACAACCAAACACCACTGCAACGTCACCGGAGCACGACAAGGTTAAACCACTGAAACCATAGCGCCATAGGGTTGGTGATTGCGAGCGAGATAGTGCAGGAGGATCACATCAAATTGGGTAGGCAGGTGGAGCTGGACGAGGTGCGTCGATTGGGACCAACGGCGCTGGCCGGAGTTCACCGGAATCTGGGTGCAAATGGCAGTGCCACGGAGTCGCCCGAGTGAGGTCGAGAGACAAGAGAAGGCTTCGAGTACGTCAAGTGAGGGTGAGGACTGGGGGTGGGCTCGGGTCAGCCCAACCCAGTTGAGCCTTAACGGGATGGGGAAATTGTGGACTGGTGATGAGTGCATATTTGCACCATATTTTACATTATTATTTTGCATTGTAGGTGTAGGATTTTGGTATTTTACGGCGCTCGCACGCATATTTTATGTCTGTTTTCACCAAGATTGGCACAGATGATGGATCCAATGGATACAATTATTGAAGCAGTTGTACTAAGGAGAAAAGGACTCAAAAACAACGTAAATTGCTTATTTGGGAAATATGAATAATACCAGAAGAAAACCTGAAGTGAATGGAGGAGACAAAGAGCATAACGACCAACTATAGGGGCAGAAGAAATATTTCTGCCATATATCTCTGGCCGTATAGCTGGCGCCGCCTCCATCTCGTCAAATAGTTTCACCCCGTGCAATTGGTTTGAGGATACGACATACAGAAGACCTAGAAATCGCAGAAAACTCACCTATAGAAGGCATCTGGAGGGGGAACTCATCCGCCAGGGATCGATCTTCACCCTGCACAGATTCGGGAGGCTAAGGCATCGATCTTCATCAACCACCGTTGCATCACCACCATCTCCATCCATCCCATCTACATCTTTGTCTAGATCTTGTTGTAATTCATATACTCGTTGTGGATTTATACAAGTACTATTCATCTATGATTGTTTCCATTGTCATTGCCATGATGTTGATTTCATCCCTGTCTGAGTAGTTCATTAGTTCTTCGGGAGATGGAGAAACCCTAGTATGAGATTGAAATAAGATAAATTCTATTATGATATTCATCGTTGTGACTATGTGTTAGATTCTCTACATCTTGATGTTGAGAGAAGTCGACCTCTCAATATTTGCCTCTCGTGCGGACTTGATGGAGGGAACTACTTGTTGGTAGACGGAGGCGTGCTAGCACTTACAGTGACTATAAAACTATTAGCAATCCTTACGTATCAACTTGGGAAGTTGAGGAAACTCACGGAACACTATCCATGCCAATGCTATGGGATACGTCCCACGGGATTATGTCCCTTAATAGCATAGTAATTCGATTGATGTCGATTGTTGTCTGCTGTGGTTATGAGGATGAGGTGCGCAGCGGTTGCTGGCAAATCATCCATATATGGAGTTCCTCCACACATACATAGTTGAGAATGTTCATGATGATAATCTTTATCTTAGATCTTTAAAATACTAGTGGTGTATTTGCTGCTCCCTGAGAACGCTTTTTCCGTACTGCAGTTCCAATCTTTCTTTACATACGCGATACTTACTTTCTGTATTAAGTTACTTTGCTTTACTTTATTATTGCTCTTATACCCAAAACCCAAAAACACCTTTTACACATTACTCGCATTTTATCTTGTCACTTAGAACTTTATCTAGCATTTCTATTGCAATATTTATTTTAAGAATTATTAGACTTAAGACTCCTCCTCCCTGTGGGATCGATATCTTTATTTCAAAACTAGCAACAATTGATTTGTGCTCATCAAGCTATTTTCTAGCGCCGTTGCCGGGAAGCTAAGCATTGTAGGTCTTTTAGTTTTTGCTTATTTATTTTTGTCTTGCTAAATTTTGTTTTGAGACATAGGTTTCCACCAACACGATGGAGTTTGAGCATATGACTAGTGCTAACTCACTCAACTACTTTGGGAAGCCCTATGATATTTATAAAAGAGACAACTCCAATAAGAAGACAAGGGGGTTTGAAATAAATCCTCTACTACTTAGTATTCTACATAAGAAGTAATTCACTGGAGATGAAGAAGATCCTGATCCATATGAGCATATTGCATGTTTTAAGAATATATGTGGCACTTTTGTATTCACGGTATATACTGCTAATGAGGTAAGGGTTAAACTTTTTAGTCAAACTTTGACAAGTACAGCTCTCTCATGGTATAGATCTATACCACCTAAAGCCACTACTACTTGGAATAATTTAGCTTGTGAATTTCTATTAAAATATTATCCATTATCAAAATCTTTTGGAATCAGGCGTCTTATAATGACTTGGAAGAATGGTTCTAATGAAGGACTAGTAAGAGCTTATATTAGATTTAAAGATTTACTATGACTATGTCCTCATCACGATTTACCTGAATGGTATTTACTACATATCTTTTATGGCGGTTTAATTGAACCTAATAAAATTGAACTAGACTCTTTCGTGGAAGGAGCCTTTATGAATCTTCCTATACCTAAAGCTTGGGCTTTATTTAATAGAATTCGTGACCATAGAGTTTCATGGAATTTTGGTCTAGGAAGTGAAGCAGGCGTAGAAATAGAGCATGATTGTATTCATGATTATAACAAAAAAGGCCATGTGAAAGAATTGTCTAAAGGATGTTACCTGGATTCAGATCTTGTGTTGCAAGTTGTTAAAGCTTTTGCAGAACATATTAAAGCTCCAAAGGAGGGTCCAGTCAAGTATGATCCACCACCTGAACCAGAGAAGAAAAGAGAAGATAAATCAACACTTGCCTCCATGGAACCAATATATGAAGTGCCTTTCCCTAACACTGCACAAAAGCATATTTCTGAATATGAACAGGTCAAAGCAGTACAGGAATAGAGGGAAGAGGAAAGCGTGCCAGAAGTCAAGGAACATCTAAAGGAAAACAAAGATGAAGAGGTAACCAAGGAAGAAATTATGGCTATGTACTCACACTGTAACATAATTGAACTTGATGGAGAGACTTCCATATTGGTTGAAGGTAAAACAAAGGTAAAAGATGTGGGTAAGCCTATTCTTCCCTACATATTTAAAGAAACCTCTCATTACGGTTTATGTGATCTTGGCACCAAAGTTAATGTTATATCTTATGATTTCTACCTAGAAATAAAAGAAGAAATAGAACCGGCTACAATTTAAAATACTGATATAACAATTATGTTAGCCAATAAAAATCTTAGAATTCCTATGGGAGTAGTTGACAATGCAACTATCACAATTGGCAACAAAAAAATTCCTATCGATTTTGTAGTTGTTGATATGCCAGCTGACACTTTTAGCCCTATTATATTTGGAAGAACATTTTTGGGTGATATAGGTGCCTATGTTAACTTTAAGAAAGAGATTGTGACTCTTAAGCTTGGGGGAACGGAAAATAAATTCCATTTTTCCAAATTTAAAGACAAGTCTCCACAAGTACAAGAAGAAGAGGAAGAGAGAACTATTGAGGAAATGGCAGCTCTTTTCTTTGGTAATGAAAGAGAAGAAATAAATGAAGATCTAAATTATGAAGAAATAATTATGGAGGACAAGTCCTTAGAAGAACTAGAAGATGAATTTGATTCACTTCCTATTTTGGGACCTCCAACTGATGAGGCTTTTGAAGAGACAGAAAAGAGAGGGGATGAGGAACTACCACCCCCGGAGTTGAAGACTCTACCAGAAAATCTCAAGTACAGGTTTTTAGATTTACCAATAAATTTCCTATTATTATTAGTGTTAAACTTTCAGGAGAAGAAGAAGAAGAACTCATGAGGATACTTAAGGAGCATCGCCAAGCCTTTGGGTACTCAATGGATGACTTGAAGGGCATTAGTCCCATGATAGCTGTCCATCGGATATTCATGGAAGAAGGTGCTAAACCAGTTGCGAAATTTAATAGAAGATTGAAGCCTCAAATGAAATAAGTGGTAAGAAAAGAAATTGTACGCCTAGTGGACGCATGTATAATTTATCTTGTTAAAGAGAGTGAATGGGTAAGCCCTATTCATTGTGTTCCTAAGAAGGGCGGTTTTACTGTCATTCCTAATGAAAACAATGAATTAATACCTACTAGAACTATTGTTGGGCACAGGATATGCATAGATTTCAGGAAATTGAACAAAGAAACTAGGAAAGATCACTATTTGTTACTGTTCATAGATCAAACTTTAGAAAGTTAGCAAACCATACACATTTTTGTTACTTGGACGAATATTCTGGTTTCTCTCAAATAGCTGTTCATTCGGATGACCAACTTAAAACGACTTTCATAAGTCCTTACGGTTTACATGCTTACCGACGTATGCCTTTTGGTCTATGTAATGCCCGGGCTACTTTTCAACGATGTATAACTGCTATTTTTGCTGATTTCATAGAACTTATTTATGGATGACTTTTCTGTCTATGGTACTTCATTTACTAGTTGCTTGGATAATCTCAAGAAAGTTTTGCAGCATTGTGAAGAATCTAATCTTGTTCTAAATTGGGAGAAGTGCCACTTTATGGTCAAAGAAGGTATAGTCCTTGGACACAAAGTATCAGGTAAAGGAATTGAAGTGGATAGAGCTAAGGTTGAAGCAATAGAAAGAATGCCACCACCTAGGGATATTGAAGGTATAAGAAGTTTTCTTGGTCATGTGGGTTTTTACAAAAGGTTCATTAGAAATTTTTCAAGGATATCTAAACCTTTGACTAACCTCTTGCAAAAGGGAATGAGATTCAATTTTGATCATAATTGTCTCGAAGCTTTTGATAAACTTAAAAATGCTTTAACTTGTGCTCCCACCATAAAACCACCTATCTGGGATGCAACCTTTGACTTAATATGTGAAGCTAGCGATGATGTTGTAGGAGTAACTCTTGGACAACACATTGGTCGAAGATTTAATATTATACATCATGCTAGTAGAACTCTCAATGGTGCTCAAAAGAATTACCCTAAGGAAGAAAAGGAATTGTTTGCTGTATTTTTCTCTTGTGATAAATTTCGTTCTTACATAGTTGATGCAAAGGTGAGAGTTCATACGGATCGTGATGGCTTAAAAGAACTCCTTGAGAGGAAAGAACATAAGCCAATAATGATCCGTTGGATTCTTTCACTTCAAGAATTTGAGTTGCAGATTATGTAGAAGCAAGAAATAAAGATGTTAGATGCAGTATCTATTCTTTCCTAGGAGGACACTAATCTTATTGAGAGGAACTTTAGTCCTAGTGATTTTCATTTACGAGAACTATTTGATGAACTAAAGTCAATTCCTCAAAGAAAGAAGGAGTCCTTGCTGTGGGAGGAACTTTTCATCGCCGATTAAGCAAACGGTAAGTACAAGGTAAGTATTCTTACCCAAATAAGTGATTTAATTTCACAATTTTTACTCTTGAAAATTCTGTTTTTGAATTCCTTGTGTTTTTCTGAAGATTTTAGAGGTGTTTTATCAACTATACGGGCGGATCTATACAACCGGAGTAGGAGCTCCCGCCGTATAGTTGGTCGTTAAACTCTTTGTATCATCTTCGTAAAATTATTTTCGATATCCAAACCTATACGGTCGCAACTATACGACTAGAGCAAAAATTCCAACCATATAGTTGGTCGTTAAACTCTCAGATGGTTTTGCTTTTTGGTGCCAATATCTATACGGTCGCAACTATATGACCGGAGCAAAAAATTTGGCTGTATAGTTTGTCATTAAACTCCCGGGCACTTTCGAATTTTGGTGTTTGAAACTATACGGTCACAACTATACGACCAGAGTAAAAATTCCGGCTGTATAGTTGGTCGTTAAACTCTCAGACACTTTCCGTTCAATCTTTCTTTTTATTCATCTAAAAAAACGTTATTGTCGGTTCCGAGTCATGATATAATCGACCTGGACTCGAGATATTTGGAAATATCTGCGAGGAACGAACTATGCGGCCGGAGCTATACGAGTCATGCCCGTATAGTTGGTCGTTACGTGGCAGGGAACTTCCAAATCCGTGATTTCTTTTTCTGTTCCGTTTGGATTCTTTTCTTGGACGAAAATTTGATGTTTCTCGCGAGTTTTACCGACCTCTGACCCCTCTTATATACTTCCATTGTCTATCTCTCTAATCGCAATCTACAGAAACCATTCTAGCGATGCGCTGTCCCGCCCTAGGCCATGGTAAACCCATGGGGCTCATTGCTTCTTCTAGGGACCATTCTAGCAGCCCGTTCGTGGAGGACGATGACGAGGAGGTGGAGAGGTTTTAGCCTGAAGTACAAGGAGTACATCGAGCCAAGCTACTTCAACAATGATTTTGATGGCGATGATGACGTAGTTGACGTTTACATCCTCCATGACATCTATGATCCACTGGAGATCAATTGGGTGGCAATGAAGAAATCTCAACAAGAGAGAGAAGATTGCAAGCCGCATGGAAAAGGGCATGTGGAGACAGTCAAGTTCATCACCATAGATTCAACGCCGCACAAGCGTAAGAAATTATCTGATGTTGGTGCAGGTTCTAGCAAGGGAGGATAAATTACACTCCCGAGGCTAACCATTAGCGCTCGTATGAAGGTTAAACCTCAAGAGGAGTGGAGGTACGGTTTCCACTTCGCCGATCCATCAATTATGGATGAGGAAGAAGAAGCTGTCCCCAGTACCAAGGATCGCGTGCAGGCACTGGAGATATATCAGAAGCAGAAGCTACTCCATCGCGTTGAAGTCCATCACCGTCTCAATGAGATGGAGAAGAAGGAAGACCTTCTTCCATTGGTGACCAAGCTCGCTGATAGAGTGGATACTCTACAATCTGATCTACGCAGGTGCTACAGCCGCATAACTGCTCTGGAGGAGACCAACAAGAAGCTACGCACCACGGTGCTACATGCCATGGCACCTCAGTGATCTACAACAATCACGGATTATTTGATCCCGCCTGGCTTGATTCCAAGATTGGGGAGATCTTTAAGACCTTGTAATCTATCTTATAAGTTTTATTATTATTGCATTAGTTCGAACTAGAAATAAAGTTTGCATCATTAGAATTCTCTTCATAAATAGTCGATCCCTTTTATGAAATTCTGAGTTTATTATTATATATGGAGCAATATTGAGTTTGTGTTTGCTTTATGGATATATGGATGGCTTGAGTACGATTTTACTTGCACTTGATGATAGCAATAGAAGTCTTCCACGCCATTGGTATTAATGGAACACATAAAGATAATTTGGTCAATATGCTATAAGATTACTGTTTGATTCAAAAAAAATCTATACGATTAAGTTGGAAAAGAAAAACCTTGAACAAAGGAAAAATAAGTGCTATCTAATTAGAGTGAGAACTAGTCGTGGTAGAATCTCAAGTTATAAAGAATGCTTCATATATAGTTCGAATTTGATAATTGAGATCGTTGAACTTTGAATTCTTACATGAAGTGGAATTAATGGCCAGCTCCTTTGCACAGCACTTAAAACAAAAGTGTGAGCATATATGCAAAAGAAAATAAAAAGAAAAGAAGAAAAAGAGCAAATGTGCAAAGAGCAAATAGGCATATGCTATTGTATTGTAGTATGACAAAGAGACACTTTTCAGATTTTGAATCCCAAGTGATTATGTTGACCCTGAAACACTTGGGACTACTTCGTTAACTCATTCGGTTGAACCAGATTCTTTTACATTATGTTGAGATTCATCTTTTATGAACTATTGATAACTGAGGTGTGGAAGCCTTCCAATACTATTCAGATGGTTCGAATAAGTACTATTCATGAACTTATTCCTATGTATCATATATGATAAACACATGCTACAATAGCCTCATTTATTTTACTAACTCAGCTTCATGAATATGAGGATCACATCCATTAAGATAAAATCTTGCTCGGGACGAGCAAGAGTCTAAGCTTGGGGAATTGATGAGTGCATATTTGCACCATGTTTTACATTATTATTTAGCATTGTAGATGTAGGATTTTGGTATTTTACGGCGCTCGCCCGCATATTTTATGTCTGTTTTCACCAGGATCAGGACAGATGATGGATCCAACGGATACAATTATTCAAGAAGTTGTACTGAGGAGAAAAGGAGTCAAAAACAACGTAAATCGCTTATTTGGGAAATATTAATAATACCAGAAGAAAATTCGAAGCGAACGGAGGAGACAGAGAGCATAACGACCAACTATACGGGCGGAAGAAATATTCCCGCCGTATAGCTCGGGCCGTATAGCTGACGTCGCCTCTGCTTCGTCAAATAGTTTCACCCCGTGCAATTGGTTCGAGGAGACAACATACAGAACACCCAGAATCCCAGAAACCTCACCTCTAGAAGGCATCTGGAGGGGGAACTCATCCGCCAGGGATCCATCTTCACCCTGCGCAGATACGGGAGGCTAAGGCATCGATCTTCATCAACTACCGTTGCATCACCACCATCTCCATCCATCCCATCTACATCTTTGTCTAGATCTTGTTGTAATTCCTATACTCATTGTGGATTTATACAAGTACTATTCATCTGTGATTGTTTCCATTATCATTGACATGATGTTGATTGCCTCCATGTCTGAGTAGATCATTAGTTCTTGGGGAGATGGAGAAACCCTAGTATGAGACTGAAATAAGATAAAGTCTATTATGATATTGATCGTTGTGACCATGTGTTAGATTCTCTACATCTTGATGTTGAGAGAAGTCGACCTCTCAATATTTGCCTCTCGTGGAGACTTGATGGAGGGAACTACTTGTTGGTAGACGGAGGCGTGATAGCACTTACAGTGACTATAAAGCTATTAGCAATCCTTACGTATCAACTTGGGAAGCCGAGGAAAGTCACGGAACAATATCCATGCCATGGAATACGTCCTACGGGATTATGTCCCTTAATAGCGCAGTAATTCGATTAATGTCAATTGTTGTCTATTGTGGTTATGAGGATGAGATGCGCAGCGGTTGGTGGCAAATCATCCATATACGGAGTTCCTCCCACACATACATAGTTGAGAATGTTCATGATGATAATCTTTGTCTTCAAGCGGTGATTGATCATAACCACCTCATCACCGCACTAGAACCACATCACTCGAACAACCAGACACCAACACAATGTCACTAGAGCACGGCAAGGTCAAACCACCGAAACCCTAGCGCTATAGGGTTGGTGATGGCGAGCAAGTAGCGCAGGAGGATCACATCGAATTGGGAAGGCAGGTGGAGCTCCACGAGGCACATCAATTTGGGACCAACGGTGCTGGCCGAAAAGGTCAGAGGTCACCGGAATCTGGGGTGAGAACGGCGACGTCATGGCCTCGCCCGATTGAGTTCGAGAAATGAGAGAAGGGTTCGAGTACGTCGAGTGAGGGGTTAGGGCTGGGGGTGGGCTCGGGTTATCCGAGCCCAGTTGAGCCTTAACGGGCTATGGAAATTGTGGACTGGGTTGGCTCATAGGCCAGGAAAAGTTAAAAGGGGAGAAATAGAAAGGAAATTATTAAGAATAAAATCAAATTACCACAATGCCCTTGTGAACACTTACATCACTACAAAAAATTCTAAAAATATATGTAATATATCAAAATGATCACAAAAATAATCCCTACATAGGAAAAACATAACATTAGTTATTTAAACTACATAAAATACAACTAAATAATAAAGACACCAAGACCCTAAATGAAATTTAACAAAATAAGGAATAGTCCTAAAAATGAATAAAAATCCTTTTTGAATATGAATATAAATCTACAATTTTATATAAAAATACTAATTTAATTTTTTACAAGTAAAACTTTAGGCAAATATTTAAGAACATGTAATTCTTTGAGGAATTTTATAAAAATAAAGATAATACCTAAAAATAAATAAAAAACATTTTTTTAAGATCTTAAAGGAGTATATTTTACTTCAAAAAATACTACGGATGTTATTCCAAAAGATTAAAATTCCAAACTAATAAAACTTTATTGATCTATTAAAATGATATCCCTACTTTGTAAATCCTTCAAAGTTATTTCCTAAGTAAGAAATACTCATATGTCCCTATACAATATTAAAATTAGGAAAATAACTCCGTGTCATGGGTGGTAGCTACACACATTTGCACATCCCATCGATTCAAGCCAAATAAACATGTTTTAGCCTATTCTTTTGTAGAACATACATTTCTAGTGTAGAAAAGTGGTTCCAATTTCTGGTTTGAATATTGTTCGTCTTTTTTCCAAAATTCAACTTGACAAACCAAAAGTCAACATATGAGTTGACTTTGACAAAAATAAATTCAAATGAAAATTCGAAAACCACTTTTGTACACCAAAATTATGTGTGCTACTAGGAAAACAAGATAAAATGGGAATACATGGCTTGAATCGACAAAATCTAAGGGTGTGTAGCTACCGCCATGCATATAAAATCGCCTCTCATTACAATTATAGAAAGGGTCCCTTAAATCTAAATAATAAGTCTAAATCCATAATTATGATTCATAATAAAACTTAAGTATAACTATTAACTTTATAATACTCCTTTAGAACCTTAAATTCAAATTGAAACCAACAACCCTTATGCTAACATTATGCATCATTCACCTATATAGAGGGTGAATGATCTTTATCTCTTAACCATACTCAACATGACATCGAACACTAACAAATTAATAAGATCATCTAATTATGCTTCCATTAATAAGTTGCATATTATTTTTATAATAGCGAAAAAAATTAAACAAATCATTTATTTAAATATAAAATGAATGATCTCACACCCTTAATCATACCTACCATAACCCTAAAACTTGGTAATAATAACATATTACACCTTAAGTCTATTTAGGTTTTTAAACTTAACTTTAATATCAAAGCTTATAACATCATGTTTAAAGATATTTATAGTTAAGTTTGGTCTGTAACAATTAAAACATGGGGAATCTCAAGTCCAAACTATTCGAGCAAACGCAAAAAACATCGATCACATTCTATTAACCATAAATTTGGTTTATACCTTATCATAGAAACAGTTTCTTAAAAAGTTATCCTCTTTTCCATTTCAAACAAGAACTCTATAATAAATCCTTCAACTCTTAACTACCTAACACATTAACTTCCATCATAATTACCAGATAGTAATTCACCTCAATCTTAGAGTGTCATTATACTCCACTAGTATACCTTGCATGTTTTACTCTTAAATGCTTTGTAGATACACTTACTTGAGAAGTAAACTTGAAAAATAACTAAATCTTTAAAGGATCACCTAAATTAACTCATTCATGTTCTTGGGGAGTTATCTCAGGATTTTACAAAATGCATTGCATTACTTATCCATTAGCATATTGCTTCTTTAAACATTAGTCCTTACCAGACCAATGATGTTGTTTTCAGATATTGGATCTTCTATTGTCTCGAAGACCGTGAGTGCATAATCTTGCAATCACACAAGGCAAGTTCACACTTTCTCATGTCCTTTGATTATTTTCTATCAAGTATTTTCAAATCCAATGTTGTCATCACTTGCATTTCAAAAAGGTCAGAAACCGCTATTTTCATAATTATATGATTATGGGTTATTTACCGAATGGTAATAACCTATTATTACAGTTCCGGTAGTAAAGGAACATAATATCTAGGACTTTAACAACCAATGTCACTAGTGATTCTTGCGTTGTATAATACACGTTAACCATGAGATCTATATGGGCTCTGGGGAAGTCATCTGGATCTTCTTCCTCTCGCATGTCAATGGATGACCAAGTCGTGGCTGTAACTCCTCTACGAGGTTTGGCGGCATATGGGTGGGATCCCTCAACGTCCCATGGCTTCTGGTATCTATGAGGGTTGTATGCCTTAGGCTGCCATTGGAAGCAAGTTTTATCCTAGGCCTGATGTGCAATTTGTTGGGCATGTAGGGTCACGGAGAAGAACAGTGAATGGCTTGGGTTCTTATACTAGGCCCCACACCTAAGGAATTGTGGAAGGGAAAGCCACCCGGTTGTTCAACAAGTATAAGTATCGCTCATGGGTAAAGCAACGCACCTCTGCAGAGTATATAAAAGTATGACATCTTACTCCCTATTCTAGGAAGGAGCTACGAACGCTCAGGAAAGGAACTCCATGAAGTTCTAATCAACCTATGAAGGCTAACGGACATAGTTTTTCAGAATAAACGCAACATTTTAAGAATTTTTTTACAAAAAACTGCATAGCCTACAACATATGGTCTGCGGTTGTAGATAGTGCATCATACACTCTTTTTTAGTGAACTTGTTGAGTACACCCATACTCAACCATACCTTCTTAACCCTTGCTAGGTTCTAAAGCCGATGAAGACGACGTCAACACCAACTTATACTCAAATGAATCAACATCAAAAGCTCAAGTTCTTCAATGAAGTCAATGGAGTCAAGAGATACATCAACTGAAGTAAAGACAAAGTTCCTGATTAGATAGGAGTATAATGGCTAGCCATGGAACCTATTTCTATAGAGCATTGCAATAGAAGAAATTGCAAACCAGATAGTTTAGATACTATTCTTATTATTATGTTAGTTCTGAGTTGTTATTTCTGGTTATTATTTGTAAGAAGTTTCTTTCTTTCTCTTTAACCTAGAATGTTATCTAGATCTTTTGTAAAGAGTCGAGTTGTAACCTATAGTCATGTCTTGGACCTACTATGTTTCTGTTGTACCACTCTGAGGGATGTAATGCTAGTGGAGCAGTGTTTCATTGGTGTTATGTCAATGACTATAGTGTACTACATCATGAAGTTGTATGCTGTGTCACCATAGGTGTTTTGTAGAAAAACAAACTTTTTTATAGAGGGAGTTTTGAAGTTTCTCTAAAAGAAAATAAATAACTAGTTTTTGGACCAAAATAATTATGGAAAGCATTTGATAAATTTTTATATCCAAGGTAGATGATGTACACATAGTGTATCTATTATTTACAACCTTGGGTTTTGAAAAAAACTTGAAATAAAGGATCTTGGGCACTAGTATTTTTATACCTTCAAACCCATGTTGGATTTAGGAGCTCAGAGCCCCCCTTGGGTCATGGGCTATATGGATAGATAGACAAAGTGATGTATATGATCATGGTGCAGAGGGTTTGGGTTGATCATGAGTGAGTGCTACAAGAATTGATGCCAAACTTTGCTAAAAATAAGGGTGTCAAAGCAGATTATTATTTAGCCTCAAAAGCCATGTGGGTTTAGGGATCACAAAGTTCCAATGGAAACAACAAAGATAAGGATGGATAGAAATTCATGAGTAGCACACAACCATGCAAAGAGCTGGTAAAAATAACAGAGCATGGAGATGGGAGCTTCTGCCAAAGTAGGCATGTTGATAAGATTGGCAGAGACAAATTATTTTCTTGCCTGTAAAACCATCAAGAACAAGTGGTTGAAAGGATGATATATCCAATGGAAAGAGTGGGATTTGGAATTCGTTAGGATGGTTTACAAGATGGTTAAAGTGCATTTCCCAAAATTCACAAGGTTTGAAAAAGGGAGAGATTCAAAGATGTGGTGTTGATAATAGTTTTAGACTTGGTCATATTTTGACAGATTTGGGGTTTTGGTCTAGGATACAAGAGGAGATGATTTTGAGAGGATGAAAGGTTCCAAATTCATCATCAAGTGGATGAGGCTGAATTCTAGATTGAGTAGAAGTGATCCATGCTTATAGTTGGTCTTTATTGACTTAGAAGTAACTAGAAGGGAATAACTCTAACTGATTTGGTTAAGGGATTAGATGGTCACTTTAGTGGCTAGAGATTAGAACAAGCTTTGGAAACTTGCTTAGGGTTTGTATTCTTAATTTAGCTTGGTACTAGACGATGAGCTCCTAGAGTAGGTCATACTAGTTCCTAAGCAAACAAATTAAGCAGTAGATAAGGGTAATTCATCTTACCAGCAAATCAAACTACTAGTAGGGTTACCATCAAGCCTAGCTTGAGGTAAGGATGGGTATTTTGAAAGGTTGGTGACGAGGGTTTAACTCATCAATGCCCATTGTTATGGACTTGGGTTTTGGAGAAGGAGGGAGCGCTGGAGACATCTATCGGCTAGCAAGCAAGCACACAGGGGACTCGAAGATTTACCCAGGTTCCGGCCTCGTAGAGGTCCCTAGTCTTGCTTGTATGCTCGTGGAATTATCAAAGGAATCAAAGATTACAATGGTGCGCAGATGAAATCTGGCGAGGATGGTGGAAACTAGGGTTGTGTGTGTCCTTCTCGCCGCCCCCTTCTAGCCTTTATATAGATAGGCTAGGTCTCGGGTAGCAGGTCGAGTGATACATTGCAAATGTATCTATAATTTTTGATGTTCCATGCTTAGTTTTATCCACTTTCTTGTGTTTTGTTCCAACTTTGGAGTAATTTTCATATGATTTCTTGGACTAACCTATTAACAAGAGCCACAGTGCCAGCTGCCTGTTTTCTACTGGTTTTGGTTCCAGGAAAGTCAGAAAATGAATATTCTCAGAATTGGACGGGACAAAAGCCAAAGTGCCTATTTTTCCGAAAGTCATCAAGTGCCAGAATACGAGACGGAGAGGGGCCAGAGGGCGGCACACCACCTGGCCATGCGGCCAGGCCTGGCCCGCTCCAGGGGTTGTGTGGCCAGCCCAGACACCCCCTCAGCCTCCCCTTTCGACTATAAGATGCCCTCGAGATGTAAACCTAAGTACCCGATCAAAACTCCACAAAAGAGTATGTAGCCACCGTCATCTCCATCCCTAGATCCAGAGGGATCTGAAGCTCTTCCCGGCACCCTGCCGGAGAGGGGAATTCACCCTGGAGGCCTTCTTCATCACCATGCAAGCCTCCAGTGTGATGCATGAGTAGTTCATCCTTGGACTACGGATCCATGTAGTAGCTAGATGGCTGGTTCTCCTCCTTTGTGCTTTCATGTTTAGATCTTGTGAGCTCCGTTCATGATCAAGATCATCTATTTCTAATTCTGCATGTTGTGTTTGCGGGGATCCGATGGATATTGAGATGCTATTTCAGAACTGAGTATTGATTCTATCATGTCTTTGTTATTTGTGATCTTGCATGCTTTCCGTTGTTAGTAGCTATCTTGGCCAAGTAGATGCTAGCAACTCCAAGAGTTAGTATTTATGCTCGATAGTGGGTTCATGCCTCTGGTAATCTGGGGAAGTGACAAAAATCTCTAAGGTACTAGATGTGTTGTTGCTACTAGGGACAAAACACGTTCATAGAACAATCATATTGTTTACTTTACACGCAGTTCGTAAAGCAATAATCTGTTGCTTGCAACTTAATACTGGAGGGGGTTCAGATGATAACCTGAAGGTGGATTATTAGTCATAGATGCAGTTGGATGGCGGTCTATGTATTATGTTGTAATGCCCAATCAAGTCTCAAAGGAGTCAAGATGATTAGTATATGCATGTATTGCTTTCTCGATGTTTGTCAATTTCCCCGCTGTAATTTGTTCACCCAGCATGTTATCTATCTTAAGGAGAGCCACCTCTAGTGAACTATGGATCCCGGTCCATGTCTTTTACATTCAATCGACAAAGTGTTTACTTCTTTGTGTTTACTTTTTGCAAACTTTTACTTCTTTCCATTCAATATGTATCCTTTGTTTTCCGCAAAACACGGTGATATTGACAACTTCATCGCAAGTTGGGGACAAAGTACTGTGGTTGTGTTGTGCAGGACTCCATGTTGCTACTAGCACCGGTAGTGCGCCCTGCCAAAGCTCAGCTAGTAACACCTTTGGGGTGTTTCCTTGCTCCTATTGGTTTGATTAAACCTTGGTTTCATAACTGAGGGAAACTTGTTGATGTTCTCATCATACCTTCCTCTTGGGGTTCCCAACGAGCTCTACATAATCATTGCTCCAGCATTTTTCTGGCGTCGTTGCTGGGGAGTCAAGGACATCTTCACAAGGGGAGTCCCTCATAACCAATCTCTTTACTTTGTTATTTTTGTTTTTCTTAGTTTCTTTTTGCTTTGTTTGGTTGTTTTCTTTATTCAAAAACATAAAAAAATTAGTTTTACTAGTTTGCTTTCTTTTCAAAAACACAAAAAAATTAGTTTTCCTAGTTTGCTTTCTTATTTCAAAAACACAAAAAAAATTAGTTCATTTCTTAAGTTGCCATTATGTCTAGCCTTGCTCCAGTCACTATGTCATCTGAGGAAATGATTTTCACTTTTAAACAAGGAATTGAGGAAATTTTTAAAGAAGCTTGGCCTAGAATCTCTGATCTACATGAAAAAAACTGAGCCTAAAATGACCCAAAGTTTGTTCCTTAGCAGTTTTTACCTTGGGATTGCTCGTTGCTATAGATATGCTTTAGATGCTGTTGTGGGAGGAGATTTCCTCCAATGTAATGAGGATGATGCTATTAATGCTATAAAGAAATTGATCCTCACTTACAACATGCCTAGCCAAACTGATATTTCTTTCGCAAAAATATTTGCTAGGTTGAACACTCTTGAGGCTAGCACTACTAGCTTAGAAAGTTGCTATAATACTCTTAGGGAGCATCACAATTATGTTCCAATAAACTCTGAACCATCAAAGTGGTTCCCTACAGTAAAGATAGAGATGAACACTGAAACTTTTCAAGCTCGCTGTGATATCATGTCTGAATTCTGCCTCATGCCCAAAGATATTTATAAATCTCTGAATACTTGGGGGCTTACTGAAGGAGGAAAAGAAATATCTCTTGCTAATAATACTACCATATTACCTCTTGGATTAGCTGAAGGAGTATTTACAAAGATCCTTGGGAAAACGATTTCTATTGATTATCTTGTTATTGAATGTGCAGGAAAAGGACAAATTACACTTGGAAGGTCCCTATTAGAACTCCTTGGAGCAATAATAGATGTGGGAAAGGGGAACATGCACCTTTCTTCTCCACCAACCAATCATATTTTCCCCAAGGTTAAGAATAAACATAAGAGAGGTAAGGGCAAGAAATTTGGTTTAAATGCTTCTTTGTTTGAGAACACTTGATTCTTTCTTTGCTTCTTATGCCTAACTTAAAGGCGTTAAAGAAAAGTACTTATTGGGAGATAACCCAACAGTTTTAGATGATTCTTGGAAGTTATTACCCCTGTAATAACCTCTCCTTATCCTTTTTATTTGATTTTTGTGCCAAGAGTAACCTCTAATGAGAGAGAAGTAATGATTGGGAAAGTTGATGTCCTGAAACAGATTTCTGTGATGCACCGTAAAAATTCGTGTAAAATCTCTGAACGTCTTTTGAGGCGTTAATTTTTATTCTTCTGCCCTAGGTTGTTATATAACTTTCATTAGTTCAACACTTTTTGATTTGAGTAACATAAGGTCTTTGAAAAAAATCGTCTTTACCTGCTGGTCTATTTTGACAGATTTCTGCCATTTTCTGCATTTGCTTCTTGTTGGTTCCTTCTTGAGTTCTTTTGGGGAATTGAGCTTTTTGAGGGAAGTGCTACAGTAGCTAGTGTTCTAATGGAAGTTTATTTGGTGTTAGAACTAAGCATTAAGACTTATTTATCTTGAGTGCACTAATGTTGCTAATAAAGATTGTGTGAAGTTTTGTATGAAGGAAAAATTTTAGGTGTATGGAAGGAATGAGTTATGAGATGAAGGATGGACTAAAGCTCAAGATTGGGAATGCCACGCGTGTCACCCCAAGAAATATCCAAGAAGTACAAGCGTCAAAGATTGGGGATGCCCAACATCCACTTCTTCATCAATAAAAATCCCAGGTTTCTTCTAAACGATTCATTTTTATTGTTTGATGCACAGTTGTGTTTTTCTTGGAGCGTCTTCTTTTACATTTTCATTTTGGTTTTTCGTTTGATTCGGTTTGCTTAGTTTTCTGAATAAATTGGTTGGACCCCCTCTTTCATACATTGGTTTGCAAATAGTTTGGTTTGGTTTGGAAAAGAGTAGGAAAGTTCATGCTTATGTGGTAAAAAGAGCTCATTTTTGACTATGGCCTATGCTTTGTCATGCCATGCTTGATATTGTTTTGGGCTTTATGCTTAGTATTCTTTGCTGTAGAATGACTTGTTATAAACAATTGAGATTGCTTAATGTGCCTTGGATGAATCATGCGTTGTTTTAGCATATTAAAGCATAGTATAGTGGTAATCTCCTTTGATGCTTTATTTGGGTTGACTTGGCGCATGCTCACACCATGTTATGACTATCTTAAGTCACCATAGCCTTTATGATCCTTTAGTTTTCAACTTGTAGTATCACTTTATGCTTTGATCAATGATGTTTTGTTGCTCTGCATGATTATGGCCATTATTGCTCTCTTAGTTTGTCGCTCCCAGTCTTTTGCTAGCCTCCACAACAAAGTATGAGTTCCACTCATGCATCCAACTCCCTAAACCAAGTTATTCCAAAGAGTCCACCATACCTACCTACTAGCTTATGCTATTCCAAGTATATTCATGCTTTTGTTTACCTTCCAAATTAAACTTGTTGTGAGAAAACTAGTGATTCCAGCTCTCACGAACTTGATGGCACACTTTACTTTTCGTGCCCTTAATAAACTTGAACCATTGTGTCTTCTATGTTGTATATGCTTGCACTTATTTGTTGGGAATTAGCAGAACCATGCTTTAATGGGGATTGCTTTCAACATTGCACTTGGTACTTGTACCTAGTTGATATCATGCTCTTTTGTATATGGATGTCGTCGGTGTGAAATGAAAGGGGAGCTTGTAAGTCCATGGAGTTATGTATATGTGTTAGAGAAACGCCTGGGCCGCTGGTCTAATCCATGCTGACATGGTGGAAACCTGCAGCGTAACCATAATGAGCTGTCTATGTGTTGGAGATATGCCCAAGAGGCAATAATAAAGTGGTTATTATCATATCTTTATGTTTATGATAAATGTTTACATGCCATGCTATAATTGTATTAACCGAAAACATTAATACTTGTGTGTTTTGTAAACATAAAAGAGTACCTAGTAAGCCTCTTGTTAAACTAGCTTGTTGATTAATGGATGATCATGGTTTCCTGATCATGGACATTGGATGTCGTTAATAACAAGATCATATCATTATGAGAATGATGTGATGGACACACACCCATAGTAAGCGTAGCATAAGATCAAGTCATTAAGTTCGTATTGCTATAAGCTTTTAAATGCATAGTAACCTAATCCTTCGACCATGAGGTTGTGTTAATCACCATCACCGGATGGGTACTTTGATGACATCAAACACCGCTTCGTAACTGGGTGGTTATAAAGGTGTCATTGGGTATTCTGAAAGTATGTGTTGAAGCGCATGGACCAAGATTGGGATTTTTCCATCCATATGACGGATAGATATGCTCTGGGCCCTCTCGGTGGAATGTCATCTAGTTAGCTTGCAAGCATGTGACTGGGTCACAAGGGATGACATAACATGGAACGAGTAAAGAGTACTTATCAGTAATGAGGTAGAACTAGGTATAGAGATACCGACGATCAAACCTCGGATAAGTATAGTATCGCGTGACAAAGGGAATTGGTTTCGTATGTTAATGGTTCTATCGATCATGAAGTCATCATTGAGTATGTGGGAGCCGTTATGGATCTCCAGATCCCGCTGATGGTTATTGATCGGAGAGGTGTCTTCATCATGTATGGATATTCACGAACCGTAGGGTGACACACTTAAGGTTCGAAGTTGTTTTAAGTAGATATGGAATGTGCGTTGGAGACCGAATGTTGTTCGGAGTCTCGGATTGGATCCGGGACATCACGAGGAGATCCGGAATTGTCCGGAGAATAAGATTCATATATTGGGGATCATTTTCTGAGTTAGGAAATGTTCCGGAGTATTTGTATGAGGATTCTAGAAGGTTTCGGAATGTTCCGGAAGGTTTTGGAAGATTTCTTGGAGTTTGCTTGAAAACCAAGAAAGGATCAAGGAGTCCTTGTGGGGCAAGACAAGGAGTCGTGGGGGAGGAGGACTCCTCCCCCCTTCCCAATCCGCCGGCCAAGGGAGAGGGGAGTCCTACAAGGACTCCACCTCCCCATGGCGCCTCCCTCCTTTAAATAGAGGGGTGGAGGCGCCACCCCCTCCACTACTCCAATCCCTAGCCGCCTCTCTCCTCCTCCTTTCTTCTGCTCAGGCTTAGGCGAAGCCCTGCAGAATTCTCTACTCCACCACCACCACCACGCCGTCGTGCTGCTGGGATTCCGTGGAGAAGATTTACTACCTCCGCTGCTCGCTGGAACGGGGAGAGGAAGGTCTGCTTCGACTCCGCACGTGTGACCGACTGCGGAAGCGCTGCCGGAACGCGGCGCCGGAAGGATCGTCCACTCGATCTTGAGATCGGCAAGTGATCGACTACATCAACCACGAGATCCAATCTCGTAACGCTTTCGGATCTACAAGGGTTAGTACAGATCTATCTCGTTGCACATGTCTAATAGATTAGATCTTGGCTTTTATCTAGATTAGATCTGGGTTTTGTTTGTTCTTGCGGTAGAAATTTTTTGTTTTCCATGCTACGAACCCATCAGTGGTATCAGAGCCGTATCTATGCGTAGATCTGTTGCACGAGTAGAACACAATGGTTTTGTGGGCGTTGGTGCTCGTGCCGTCTTTTGCTTTGTGTACTTTGCATCTTGCGGTATGGTGGGATGAAGCGGCTCGGGCTAACCTTACATGTCATCGCACATGAGACTTGCTCCACGCATGACGTGTAACTTGCTTTGCACAAGTGGCTTTGCGGGTGTCTGTCTCTCCCACCATAGTATAGATCTAATTTACACTTTGCACTTGATAACACTTGTATCAACGTTGTGGTTCAGTTTCGTAGGTAAGATCCGTTCTTATTTGAAAGCCCCAAACCACGTAAAACATGCAAAGAAAATTAGAGGCGTCTAACTTGTTTTTGCAGGGGTTTTGTGATGTGATATGGCCATCATGTGATTGTGATTATATTTGATGTATGCAATGGTCCTTGTTGTAATATGGCAACCGGCAGGAGCCTAATGGTTGTCTTTAATTCTATTAAGACATGCGTGTCTATTCATCTTGTAATAGCTTTATTCCAAGTAGTTGTAATAGTTTCTAGTGATGATGGACAACCATGAAGCGGCGCCACTGACCTTGATGCAATGCTAGTGATGATGGAGATCATGTTCGTGCTTTGGAGATGGAGATCAAAGGCATAAGAAGAAAGGGCCATATCATATCACACTAATTATGAATTGCCTGTGATGTTAATCCTTTATGCATCTTGTATTTCTTAGATCGCGACGGTAGCATTATAAGATGACCCCTCTCACTAAATATCAAGTAATAAAGTGTTCGTCCTTAGTTGGCACCGTTGCTAAGACTCGTCGTTTCGAAGCATCTCGTGATGATCGGGTGTGATAGACTCTACGTGTGCATACAACGTGTGCAAGCTAGATTTGCACATGCGGAAACTAAGGTTAACCTTGACGAGCCTAGCATGTACAGACATGGTCTCGGAACACGGAATACCGAAAGGTAAAGCATGAGTCATATGGATGATATGATGAACATGTTGATTGTTCGCCTTTAAAGCTACATCATCTCACGTGATGATCAGACTTGGTGTAGTGGATTTGGTTCATGTAATCACTAAAACAACTCGAGGGATGTTGTTTTGACTGGAAGTTCATTTGTAATTTGGATTAGTCGAACTCAATTTATCATAAACACAATCAAAGTGAATTTGCATAGTTTGTTGTAGTCATTGGCATCCGTTCACCACCTTACGCTTAGTTATAGTTGAGATAGTGTAACTATAGAAATTCTAGATACTTACTTTACGAACTGGTATCGTATTGTTTTGAATGTCAATTTAAAGTTTATAAGTCCTATTGCAAACTTTCAGCAAACTCTATTTACTCCATGAAGTTTAATAAATAGTATTAAATCAAGAGTAACAATTCCAGTGTTAGTATCTAATGTATCATGTTTGCCTCCATGATTCTTGATACTCAAAAGATTGTTTTTAATATCAAGTTTATCTAGAGCTGAAAGCAATATTTCAGAAACCATCATATGTGAAAGGTATTGTGATATCTAAAACAATGTGTTGGTTACAACATGATAGAGTATACGTCCTCATATTTGATGAGAATTTGTGAAGGTTGGAGACGCTAGTCATCCTAATCCTCCAAAAGTTTTTGAAAAAGAAACATTATACTCGCAATTCACCTTTATAAGCTATAGCAGCTTGATCATGAAAGTTGTCATGATAAGGATGAATAGAAGATGTAAGTAAAATGTTTACTACACTAAAAGATTACTAAAGAATGGATTTTTGAAAGAACACCAAACATTTGATGATGGTGATCCACCTCAAAGTGCAAGACCAAAGGTATTAGTAGTTGACTATATACGCTTTGTACCATGTGTCATGTTGATGACACCACTATTGATGTTGATAGATTCTTTTAAAAGAAAAGGAATTGCTGAAAGAGAATCTATAAAATATTTAGCAGAAAATAAAAGGTTGGAGATGTCCAACTTAGGCATATAGAAGATATACATGTTATGGTTGTATTCCTTGCTTGTTAAACAATGTGGTTCTTTGGTATTGGATACCGAATTGGTTGGTATGAAGTGTCATACAGGACAACACAATTCATGAACTGCAATGGCCTAAGTAACTAGCAAGAGAAAATGTGATGATGTTCATCGAAAACAAACAAAGGGTTGTTGTGTTGCTCGTTAACATCAAAGCTTGCCTTCAAGATTTGTTTCAATAATTGTTATTTTGATCAGGTATTATGACGACATAAGGTTGTTCAAATAATTACCGTATTCCATAATAAATGGATAATATACAAGTCTGGTAGGAGAAATAACGACCATAAAACTAATGCTAAAATGTCGCAAGACAAATGATTGAAAGATCACTTGTGAAGTGACATCGCCGTTTAAATTATATTGAAAGGATATATGAAGAAACTCCATGTTGATGGATTTTTGGAGTCTTTGATTTAGATCAAATGACGCTTGTGATACTTTCCCGGAGATAATTAAAACTCCGTTCGTAGGCCAAAAGAGGAAAGGATGACTAACTGATTGGAATTTGTACATATTGATGTATATAGTCCATTATGTGTAGTCGTGGCCGATGGATTTCAACTTCATATGCTTTCTCCGAACATGTGAGTGAGTATATGTATATACTTACTCAATAAGGAAGAAGTATGAAACATTTGAAAAATGTTCAAAGACTTTCAAGATGAAGTGGAAAATCATTGTAACAAGAAAATAAAAGAGTTTATGATTGGATCATAAAGAAAGATGTTTGAGTTACAAGTTTAGCAAAACACCTAAGATTTGAGGAATCGTTCCATGGATTTGGATTTCCCAAAACACCATAGGAGTATGGAGTGTTAAAGATATGTAATGAAACCTTGTTTGACATGGTAAGATCAAAGGTGTCATTTATAAAACTGCCATTATATATTAAAGATTAAAGCTTTAGTGACTACCGCTTTTACACTGAAAAGAGCTCCATCGTGATCCGTTGAAATGACACCATATAAGTTATGGTTTGGGATAAAACCCAGGTTGTCCTTTCTTAAATTTTTGGTATGCTAGGCATAAGTAAAATGTTTACAACCAAAGTCGGATAAGCACGTCTTTGTAGGTTATTCCAAAGAATTTGTTGGGAATTTATCCATAACGCCGAGGACAAAAGAGTTTGTCGCTTGGAACGTCAAGTTTCTTGAGAAAGAATTTTTCGTGAAAAGTTAAGTGGGAGGACAATAGAACTTTGATAAGGTTGTTGAACCTTAGCTATATGTGCTAAGTAGCGCAGCGCCGGAAAGTGTCCCGGTGGTGGCCACAATGCTCATGGCTCTCGTGATTACAAAAGGTGTGATCTCGGAGATTAGAGTTCCTATAGAACCGTGTGGGTCGGTAAGAATCAAATAGTAAGATTTGATAAGCAAGTCGTTATTGTTTTGACAATGATGAACCGACTACGGGCAAAGAAGCGATGATGGGCCCTGACTCCATAAAATGACTAGAAGTCAAGGAATCCGTGATAGTATCCATACACGAGAAATCAAGTTTTTGAACTTAGAAGACCCTCCGGAAAGGCGTGAAGCCTATCGGTCGTGTTTGGATCTATAAAGAAATAGACATGGATGTTTAAAATCTATGAAATAGTCGACATGTTGGAAAGAGTTTACGACAATGTTCAAAGAATTGACTATGATAAGATTTGATCTTTCATAGCGATATTTAGTCTGGACGGATTAATGTAGCAACCACTACATATATTTTGGTATATGGTAGTTGAACAAACAAAACAAGTTCTTCTAATAGAATGGTTACCTATGACGTGTACATGACACGATCCAAAGGGTTTTGTTAAATTAAAAGGATGCTAAAAGAGTATGCAAAACTTCAATGGTTGAAGTGAGCATCGCGGAGTTGGAATCTTCACCGTGATGAAACCGTTAAAAGGTTTAATTTCATCAAAGACGATGAAGATGTTTGCATTTTGCAAGAAATTAAGTGGGAGCGCTAAGACATATTTCTAATACATTATGTGAAACACATATTGTTGATTAGAAATGATGTATCTTTTATTGATACAGGTAAGAATTTCATTTCGATGAAAGACTTAGGCATAACTCAAGAATTAGGCATCAATGTCTATATGAATAGATTGAGGCGCTAATATGGTTTTGCCAAATGTACATAGATAAGATGTTGAATGAGTTCAATATGGAAACAACAAGAAAGGTTCTTGACGCACGGAAAGGACTAAATCAAGATTCAAGTGTGTTGACACGAGATTCAAGTGTTTTGACACTTGGTGAAATCACAAGAATATTTTGATCAATCATTCTTTGAGATGTACACATCCAGATATGTCCTATGCTCTAAATGTTATGAGCATATACCAGAATGATTCATAAGATGATCATTGGACAATAGTAAAGATATTCTTATGAGCTTTGGAAGAACTAAGAATATATCATGTATAAGTGACAAATAGTTAAAGGTAGTTCATTGTAAAGTGTTACATTGATACTAGTTTTGTCACAAGATACAAATTAAAATTATCTCAATTTAGACTATGGGTGGCACAAATATAATGGAAATGATGTTCCATGATGGATTTGGATGAGTTCCAAAGTTGAGATATTGTGACGGATACTACAACAAAAGGCTAAGTATATAACTGCTATAGTACCAGTAAAGGAGGGCATTTGTGTTAAGTAGTTTGTTATCAAACTAGGTGTGGTTCATAGCGGGATAATACTATGAAGATACATTGTATGACAATTGTATCAACATGATTTAATCCCAAGGAACTAAAGGTCTCACCAAAGGACCAAATTTATACAATGCCATCTCATTGGAGAATGAGTAATACGTAGAGATGCAAGGACATGCAAATACACACGGACCTGGAAGTGTCAGATCCGAAGATTATGTTTACGACTAGCAATAGTGTCTATACAACACCAGAAAGCCATAGATGTTGAATGCACAAGTTTTTAACTAGATTATTGACTCTAGTGCAAGTGGGAGACTGTTGGAGATATGCCCAAGAGGCAATAATAAAGTGGTTATTATTATATCTTTATGTTTATGATAAATGTTTACATCCCATGCTATAATTGTATTAACCGGAAACATTAATACTTGTGTGTTTTGTAAACATAAAAGAGTCCCTAGTAAGCCTCTTGTTAAACTAGCTTGTTGATTAATGGATGATCATGGTTTCCTGATCATGGACATTGGATGTCATTAATAACAAGATCATATCATTATGAGAATGATGTGATGGACGCACACCCATAGTAAGCGTAGCATAAGATCAAGTCATTAAGTTCGTATTGCTATAAGCTTTTAAATGCATAGTAACCTAATCCTTCGACCATGAGGTTGTGTTAATCACCATCACCGGATGGGTACTTTGATGACATCAAACACCGCTTCATAACTGGGTGGTTATAAAGGTGTCATTGGGTATTCTGAAAGTATGTGTTGAAGCGCATGGACCATGATTGGGATTTGTCCATCCATATGACGGATAGATATGCTCTGGGCCCTCTCGGTGGAATGTCATCTAGTTAGCTTGCAAGCATGTGACTGGGTCACAAGGGATGACATAACATGGAACGAGTAAAGAGTACTTATCAGTAACGAGGTAGAACTAGGTATAGAGATACCGACGATCAAACCTCGGATAAGTATAGTATCGCGTGACAAAGGGAATTGGTTTCGTATGTTAATGGTTCTATCGATCATGAAGTCATCGTTGAGTATGTGGGAGCCGTTATGGATCTCCAGATCCCGCTGATGGTTATTGATCGGAGAGGTGTCTTCATCATGTATGGATATTCACGAACCGTAGGGTGACACACTTAAGGTTCGAAGTTGTTTTAAGTAGATATGGAATGTGCGTTGGAGACCGAATGTTGTTCGGAGTCTCGGATTGGATCCGGGACATCACGAGGAGATCCGGAATTGTCCGGAGAATAAGATTCATATATTGGGGATCATTTTCTGAGTTAGGAAATGTTCCGGAGTATTTGTATGAGGATTCTAGAAGGTTTCGGAATGTTCCGGAAGGTTTTGGAAGATTTCTTGGAGTTTGCTTGAAAACCAAGAAAGGATCAAGGAGTCCTTGTGGGGCAAGACAAGGAGTCGTGGGGGAGGAGGACTCCTCCCCCCTTCCCAATCCGCCGCCCAAGGGAGAGGGGAGTCCTACAAGGACTCCACCTCCCCATGGCGCCTCCCTCCTTTAAATAGAGGGGTGGAGGCGCCACCCCTTGGCCCCCTCCACTACTCCAATCCCTAGCCGCCTCTCTCCTCCTCCTTTCTTCTGCTCAGGCTTAGGCGAAGCCCTGCAGAATTCTCTACTCCACCACCACCACGCCGTCGTGCTGCTGGGATTCCGTGGAGAAGGTCTACTACCTCCGCTTCTCGCTGGAACGGGGAGAGGAAGGTCTGCTTCGACTCCGCATGTGTGACCGACTGCGGAAGCGCTGCCGGAACGCGGCGCCGGAAGGATCGTCCACTCGATCTTGAGATCGGCAAGTGATCGACTACATCAACCACGAGATCCAATCTCGTATCGCTTTCGGATCTACAAGGGTTAGTACAGATCTATCTCGTTGCACATGTCTAATAGATTTGATCTTGGCTTTTATCTAGATTAGATCTGGGTTTTGTTCGTTCTTGCGGTAGAAAATTTTTGTTTTCCATGCTACGAACCCATCACTATGAAGCATTCTTCTTATAAAAAAAAGAGTCCTATATTGAGAAAAAAAAAGAGAAAAGAGAAAAAAAAAGAGATTATGAAAATAGGAAAGAGAGAAAAAAAGCACCATATTCCCATGGTAAATAAGAAGAATGCTGAGATGCTCGTTGTCTGCTTGCCTTGTCATTTTTATATGAGGATTCTTTCGTATCATCGGGCAAGGGGTACCCCGTTGGCGGTTCTCTATGATACACATGTACTTACAATGACAAGAACTTACGGGTGACTAAACTTGAGTAGCATGAGGAGCAGCCCTCGTATACAAGGGACATGAGATTTCTGACTTATACTTTGTCAAGCATATACACCATAGTTTGTTCACTTTAACCTTAATCACTTCAAGATGCTTATGATAGGGGCAATGAGATTTGAAAGCTATAAGTACCATAATTTTTGGAAGCTCTTTATGAGACTTGAATACCTACTTCCTTTTACAAAGGCCTTTCTTCCACCATTATATTGAGTCTCCACCTTCTAACTTTATGCACCTACTTTGAGAGCATAGTGGCCATTCTTAGTTCTATGTGCATTGTCCCAAGACTAGTTGATTGATGCATACTTTGATATTGCTTGTTTTAAACTATTGTATCTAGTCACTCTTATGAACTTTGAAGGTGTCCTATGCATTTATATTTGCTACTCTATTGAGGGACAAGCTGAATACTATTATGCTATGTTTTCTTTATGTGAAACAAACAAACGTCTTGCAAAGCATTGTTATTCATGAGTCTTTTGTTTGTGCCTTTTCATGTTGCATCATAGTTTCTTTGTCTTATTGCTAGAACTTTGTCTTTCATGTTATGATTGAAGTACTATGATCCCAGCTTTGAATGTTTTACAAATACTTTGATCAAGCCTTTGATGGTACATGCCACCTTAAAAATTGTTCTTTCTTTTTATCACTTACCTACTCGAGGACGAGCAGGAGTTAAGCTTGGGGATGTTGATACATTCAAATGTATGTATAATTTTTGATGTTCCATGCTTGGTTTTATCCACTTTCTTATGTTTTGTTCCAACTTTGGAGTACTTTTCATATGATTTCTTGGACTAACCTATTAACAAGAGCCACAGTGCCAGTAGCCTGTTTTCTGCTGTTTTTGGTTGTAGGAAAGTCAGAAAATGAATATTCTCGAAATTGGACAAGACAAAAGCCAAAGTGCCTATTTTTCACGAAGTCATCAAGTGCTAGAATACAAGACGGAGAGGGGCCAGAGGGCGGCCACACCACCTGGCCGCGCGGCCAGGCCTGGCCCACGCCAGGGGGTGGTGTGGCTAGCCCAGGCACCCCCTCAGCCTCCCCTTCCGACTATAAGATGCCCTCGGGACGTAAACCCTAAGTACCCGATCAAAAATCCACAAAAGAGTCTGTAGCCGCCGTCATCTCCATCCCTAGATCGGGAGGGATCTGAAGCTCTTCCCGGCACCCTGCCGGAGAGGGGAATTCACCCTGGAGGCCTTCTTCATCACCATGCAAGCCTCCGGTGTGATGCGTGAGTAGTTCATCCTTGGACTACGGATCCATGTAGTAGCTAGATGGCTGGTTCTCCTCCTTTGTGCTTTCATGTTTAGATCTTGTGAGCTCCGTTCATGATCAAGATCATCTATTTGTAATTCTACATGTTGTGTTTGCGGGGATCCGATGGATATTGAGATGCTATTTCAGATTGATTATTGATTCTATCATGTCTTTGTTATTTGTGATCTTGCATGCTTTCCGTTGTTAGTAGCTATCTTGGCCAAGTAGATGCTAGCAACTCCAAGAGTTAGTATTTATGCTCGATAGTGGGTTCATGCCTCTGGTAATCTTGGGAAGTGACAGAAATCTCTAAGGTACTAGATGTGTTGTTGCTACTAGGGAGAAAACAACAATCCTTTGTTCATAGAATAATCGTATTGTTTACTTTACACACAGTTCGTAAAGCAATAATCTGTTGCTTGCAACTTAATACTAGAGGGGGTTCGGATGATAACATGAAGGTGGATTATTAGTCATAGATGCAGTTGGATGGCGGTCTATGTATTATGTTGTAATGCCCAATCAAGTCTCAAAGGAGTCAAGATGATTAGTATATGCATGTATTGATTTCTCGATGTTTGTCAATTGCCTTGCTGTAATTTGTGCACCCGGCATGTTATCTATCTTAAGGAGAGCCACCTCTAGTGAACTATGAATCCCGGTCCATGTCTTTTACATTCAATCTACAAACAGTTTACTTCTTTGTGTTTACTTTCTGCAAACTTTTACTACTTTCCATTCGATACGTTTAATCCTTTGTTTTCCGCAAAACACGGTGATATTGACAGCCTCATCGCAAGTTGGGGACAAACTTTTGTGGTTGTGTTGTGCAGGACTCCACGTTGCTACTAGCACCGGTAGTGCGCCCTGCCAAAGCTCAGCTAGTAACACCTTTGGGGTGTTTCCTTGCTCCTACTGGTTCGATTAAACCTTGGTTCCAGAACTGAGGGAAACTTTTTGATGTGCTCATCATACCTTCCTCTTGGGGTTCCCAACGAGCTCTACATCATCATTGCTCCAGCATTTTTCTGGGCGCCATACTCAGAGCCATCATCGAGCCGGTTACAGGTTAGGGTTTTCCCCTTTGAACTTTCTATATTTAGCTTCTTCTTGTTCTTCAAGCAATCGAGAGTCCGTAGGTTACTTGAGTTCTTCATTTGGGCCTTGGTGACACCGTGGGCCTCCACGTATTCAGGTCGTATATACCAAGCTCGAGTACCTGTAGGGTATACCCATGTCAGTAGCCCCCGAGTGTCCAGTGGAATCGCAGATTCGACTGTGGACTTTATGAAGCCTTTCGAGTGCATGAATGAGTATATTTTTGACTACTTTGTTTGTGTCATAGGGATTGTTGATGTGCATGCCTGATTTAACTGATGTATCAGTACCAGTTAACTACCTTAGGGTAAAACAACGCAATCTACTCGAACTCGTGTCCCCGGACTAGAATCCGGAAAAGTGCTGGTGTAATTCGACTCAAGCCGCGGAGGTCTTACAGGAGTCGAATTCCAGTTATATGGGTGTGAGCACTTGACGCGTCCGTCAAGGCATGTTCACCGTACCTGTAGGCACGGATATATTTCTGGTAGTGCACAGCTAATGCGTTTCCAAGCCTTATTCAGGTCTTATCTTCACGTTGTAAGCGCGGCATCCGAATTTTATCATCGCGGAGACGATTCGGGTGACCCAGGAGACGCAGTCTCTTTGTAGGGAAAAATTATGAGGCGGTGTCGCCATAAAATTCGAGTGTGGATGTTATCAACACACGGTACTTTGTACAAATAATCATAGGGTGCGCGACCAGCGCTCCCTATGGGATTAGCCCCCGAGTGCCTGGTTGAGTCGAAGACTCGAGTAGGGACTAAAGAACTTTTGCGACTGCTGTAGTCTTTTGTTTGCTTGTTTTAGTCGAATTTGTTTCCGGTGCTCCAAATGGGAGTAACCCATGTCCATAGTCGAACCGTGTTTCGAGTGGTTGGGTTTACCTTGATTATCCATGTTCCTACAAAAGAAGAAGAAAATCACAGGGTGCGCGACCAGCGCTCCCTATGGGAGTAGCCCCCGAGTACTTGGTGGAGTCGAAGACTCGAGCAAGGACTAAAGTAGTCGAAGTCTTCTGCTGCATAGCTTTGATGACGTCAGTGCTGATGATTTCATGACCTTAGTTGCCCGCGCGAGCGAGTTTGACGGGACGTGACAAGTAGTGGGTCCCACTCCCTGACTTTGATTTGACCGGGCATGCGCAATCTCTATTTTAACTGTGCCTCCTCGTTTTCTGCGCGTAATGGGAGTAGTGGGGGGACGGTTCGCGTTTCCGCTCCTCCACGTGTCTAGCACGATGATTGCCACGCGTCCAGTAGGGTTTTTCTGAGCCGTTGGATTGCATCTTCCAAGGGTTAAGTACTGACGCTACGACGGTAAAATTCACATCTGCTTTCGTTCATCCTTTGCTTTCATCGCCATTGCCGCTGCTCCTCTGCTTTATCTGCGCTCTTGTCCTCCGCAGCGCTGGACCAGCTCCGCACATTTCCAAGCTACTTCCTCCGGTTGCATCGCCTCCGCGCAATGGGGAAGAAGAAAGGAGGTGATGCGGCTGATTCCGCGGCTACCGCTGCTGCGGTGAAGAAGAAGGGCGGCTCCACCACTGCTGGCAGGAAGAAGAAGGGCACGGGCACTCGCGTCACGAATGGCGCATGGCTTCCGTCCGTCATCAAGTCCTCCGATTTTCGTCTTCTTCGCCAAGACGGAGTGTTATCCGCTGCAGTCGCTGATGCGCGCGTCCCCGGTGGCGAGGTAATCCCCTCTCCTCCTACCGGTTTTCGAGTGATGTTCTTAGCGTTCATCATTCGCGGCCTCTCCCTGCCCCTGCATCCTTTCTTCTGGGGCCTTCTTTGTTTTTACGGGCTCCAGCTGCATCAGTTGTCCCCCAATTCCATCCTCCACGTAGCTTGCCACATCACCCTCTGCGAGTGCTGGCTCGGTATCGAGCCGCATTTCGGTCTCTTCAAGCGCCTCTTCAAATTGAAACGCCAATCGGCATCTGGTTCCGTAGTCTACGATGTAGGCGGCTGCGGAATCCATGTCGATCCATCCGCCACCTACTTCGACATCAAGCTGATGATGCCCGTCCAAGGGTGGAGGGACAAGTGGTTCTACGTTCACGACCAAAAGGCCAATGGATACCACTTCGGACTCGCGCCCTTCGACCCCTCGATGCCATGCAAGAGGAGGCGCTCCTGGAAGAATGTTGTTATGCCGGCGAGTCCGTGGAGACAGATGTGCTATACGAGCACGTCTGCGACCTCGAGCGTCGCATAGGCACAGAGGAAGGAGGTTGCGCCCTCATTCGCACGTGGCTGCGCCGTCGCGTCCAGCCCCTGCAGGCCAGAGTCCACCCCATGTTTCAGTGGGCTGGCGCTGACGATGTCAGTGGCGTATCTGCCGATGGCGTGTCCGCGAGTGAGGTAGATAAGAGGGTTCGACTGGTTACTAGGTACACGGTCAAGGACGTGCTCCCCAGTGAACCAGTTGTTCCTCCGTTCGATGTTGCTAACCTTCCTCCTGAGGTATGGTTGTGCTACGCAGTAGCTTAGTTTGTTGATTGCTTCTTTGCTTTTTCTTATCTGCATGCTAAATTGTTGTCTGTATGCAGGATTGGGCGGTGTCACCCTGTATGCCCCCTCTTCCTGAGGGGGTTATCCCTCGCGAAGCCTTGGAAGAGGACGAGTCGGAGTCGACCGTCCCATCTGATGTGGAGGAGGAAGCCCCCGAGTCCGATAGTCCGGATACTCGCAAGCGTTCACGCGGCGAGGATTCCGATGCGTCATCTCCTTCGACTCCGGAAGGTGCAGGCGTTGGTGCGGAGTCGCCAATCCCTGCCATTCCTGTGAGTCTCGTGGCGCCTTCTTCTCGCAAGAAGATGCGACTGCCGAAGGAGTCCTCGTTAGAGTCGGGGGAGCCAACCTTTGACTTTGATAATTTTGATTGGTAAGTGTTCGAATCTTCCTTTTTTTGGTTCTTCTTTGCAGTTGCCTTTTCTTGATGTTGATTTTATCTTGCAGTCAGCAGGCGTCGTCATCTTCTGGCGACGTCCAATTTTCGAAACAATCTGGAGTCACAACCTCCAGGGCCAAGAAAGAGATTAAGCATGCTCAATCTCCTCCATTGGCGGCCCACTCCGGGAACAATTCATCAAGCTCTCCACATGATGGGGAGCATCGGATGGTTGCTCGGATGACTGCACATCAGTCGACTTCGGAGTCACTGGAGGATCATGCGAGTCTATCCTCTCTTCTTCTCGTGCTGCGGTCGATTTTTCCTATGCCATCTGTTGACTTTGTTGTTTTGTTTTTTGCGATAGCTCCTTGTGAAAGAAGTCGCTCATCTGGCGGACCAGGTGCTTGCGATGGGTCGCCAGCATGCAATGCTGGATACGCGATATCGTGTGGTGGAGAGTAAGTTCCCTTTTCTTCTCATGCTTCTACATCGTTTGTCTTGTAGTCGACTGATAGTCAATCCCTTTTGTGTTGTTTTTTAGCTGAACATAACGCTCTTCTTCGCGACGCCGCCGCCATGGAAAAGACGCTCGTCGTGGCTGTGAGGACTCGCGATGAGGCAATCGCGGCGCGTGACGAGGCGCAAAAGCACGAAGAGGATCTGCGTGCTTCCACCATAGCGAGGGAGAAGTTGTTCGAGGAACAACTTTTCTCAATCGCCAAGGCTCTCTCAGGTATTCCCTTGTGTGAATTTGTGGTGCTTTCTTCTGCTTTTCGAATTTGTTATTGGTGCTGACTATTTGAACTTCTGCATGGTTGCAGATGCCAATGATTTGAGCTTTGACCCTCAGGCCCTCCACCGCGACGATGCTTTGGCGGGTGCTATTGCAGCAGTCGAGGATCGCAGCTCTGCCATGCGAGAGATGCTCTCCAAGGCCAAGGGCACACTCAGTCGCCTCTAGGAGGAGCTGGCGCCTAAGGCTAAACATATCGAAAATATGGACGAGCTGGTGGAGTCCTTTGCTGGTGGCATCCCTACAAACTTCAAGAATTCGCTCTGTGCGGCTGGCTCGTCGATGTCACTCGCCATGGTGCAGGCCCACGGAGTCGAGGTTGATCCTACAGCGGTGTCGAGGGTGATGCCCGTTAGCGCGGACGGCCAGCAGGTAGTCTTTGCTCCCTTCGCGATTGCCTATGGCAAATATGGGTCGCAGCTGATTAACATAGTTGCGAAGTATTCTGAGGAGCTGCAGCGAGCCAAGAAGATGGCAAAGGCTACGGCATCAGGGGCTGGCGGAAAGTCAGTGGCCTCTGATGCTGCCACGGACTCGATGAGGCCCCTGAAGCCGTCAGAGTCAAAGAAGCCAATCGCTCCTCAGTAGCTTTGTAATAGTTGATTAGTTTATGTCTTTTGTCAAGAACATGCATGTGGCTAGTGTATCTGCTGATCCTTTTGCCAATCTTGAATGCATCCTAGTCTTTTGTCTGTGTGTCGATTTGGTCTTCTTATTGCTTCTTGCTTGGTTTGTGGTAGGGTACATCAAGTGATCCTTTGAGGGAACCTCGGGATTTGCCGCCCCTTGATGATACTTTGGCACCACCGCGCTCCAGGGTGGATGAGCTGTTGCTGCTATCGCGACTACGTGATCGCGTGAAGCAGTTGGAACGGGAATTGCCCGTGCTCCGCGGTAACGCGGATGTATGGAAGTCAAAAGCGGAGAAGGACACCGCCCAAGCTAGGCGACCAATTTAAGTGTTAGTTTGCTTGCTCTTATCTTTTCCTTGTAGTCACTCGCAGTGATGTGCTATCCTTATGCTTCTGTCGTTGCTTTGTATAGTTGTCAGCGTGCGCCATCCGCAGGATGAGAAGGATAGGATTGCTATTCGCATGCATGATCTGACCCAAGAGCAACTTCAGGAGAGTGGATACTTCTGGGTGGATCATGATCGTGTGATTGCGCTGGCGACCCTACAGGATCGTGCATCGCGAGTGCTGCACTGTCTGAAGAAGTCGCAGTCGTGCTTGAAGAACATTTATCGAACGATGTTTCCGCTGGATGTTGCTCCATCAAGCCTGCTAGCCCTTCTTGCCAAGTTCCATGACCTGGCTGCGGTTCGCGAGTGTGTAAGACAATAGTTGGTGGCTGGTGCCAAGGCCGCTCTGTCGCTGGTGCGACTGCATAGGCCTGACGTAGACGTTGCGGCAATTGCGGCTGGGCCACCAGCAGGTTCTGTTTGGAATATGGTGCCGCACTATCAGGCAGTGGATCACCCAGCAGAGGAGATCGTCGATTTCTTCGAGGAGCAGACCAACGTTCTTTTGTTGCAGTAGTAGCTTAGTTTGTATCCTGCACATAAGTGTACCAATGTTGTAAAGTTCGTATATACGGTGTATAACTGACTATCGATTATGTATAAAGAGCTTGTTAGCGTGTGAGTGCGTTGCACTGTGTGATTCCTTTTCGTTAGCCTGGCCATGTGCTTTATCTTAGTCCCTTGTCAACCTGTCAGGTGCATTGCAACTTGGTTGATGTTGTATCAAGGGTTTCGATTGATGTGCCAGCTACTCAAGATATCGCGTTTTAGTTCGTAGAACAGATGTGTATAGGGTGGCGCAGCCCCCGAGTAGATAAATTGTGGAAAAATAAAGGAGAACACAGAGTTTTGGGGCACTTAGCTTTATTTATTCGTGGGATAGTATGAAGTACAATGTGTGGATAAGTAGCCTTGGCTGAGTGCCTTATTTGTAATGTAAAGGAAAAAACGACTAAGGGTAGAAGCGTCGCAGTTGTGCGATGTTCCAGGAGTTGGAGTATGCGACTCCTGTCTCGAAATCTTGAAGGCGATAGGCACCACTTGGGATTACTTCTGTAATCACGTATGGTCCTTCCCAGGGGGACTCGAGCTTGAGATGTCCCTACTGCTTCAGTCGCAGGACCAGGTCGCCTTCGACGAAGGATCTGGGGCGTAGCCTCCTACTGTGGTAGTTGCGCAGGTTCTGCTGGTAGATCGTTGATCTTTCCGCGGCGATTTCCCTTGCCTCGTCAAGGAGGTTGACGGAGTCTTCGAGTGCGAGGGATGACTCTTGTTCGCTGTAAGCGACCACGCGCGGTGCCTTGTACCGTACCTCGGCGGGTAGCACTGCTTCGGCCCCGTGCACCATAAAGAACAGGGTGTATCCCGTAGCACTGTTTGGAGTTGTGCGTAGGCTCTAGAGTACTGATTGTAGTTCGTCTGGCTAGCAACCCGTGGCTTGTTCGAGTGGCCGGAGGAGTCGCTTTTTGATGCCGCCGCAAACGAGCCCGTTTGCCTTTTCCACCTGACCATTGGTCTGTGGATGTGCTACCAAGGCGTAGCTGATGTTGATCCCCAGATTCTCCTGTAATTCTTGGAACTCCTTGGATGTGAAGTTCGTCCCATTGTCAGTGATGATGTTGTGCGGTACTCCGAAGCGGTAGACGATGGACTTGAGGAACTTGACTGCTTTGTGCCCTGATTGGTTGGTCACTGGCATGGCCTCAATCCACTTGGTGAATTTGTCGACTGCGACCAAGAGGTAGACGTAGCCTCCTCATGAGGACCTTGGGAGTTTGCCAACCATGTCGAGTCCCCATTGCACGAAGGGCCAGGCCCATGGAATTGGCCGGAGCTCTACGCCAGGTGCGTGCGGCTTGTCCGCGAATCGCTGGCAAGCGTTGCATTTTTGGACGATGTCCTTGGCATCGCGCATGGTCGTAGGCCAGTAGAATCCAGCTCGTAGAGCTTTGGCAACGAGGGCGCGACTGTCGGCGTGGTGTCCGCAGGTCCCCTCATGGATGTCGAGGAGAATAGCTCTTCCATCGGCCGTGGAGACGCATCGTTGGAGTACTCCTGTGATGCTGCGTTTATACAGTTCGCTATTGATAACAGTGAATGCCTTGGATCACCGTGCGATGTGTCGTGCATCAGTCGGATCGTCCGGCAGCCTCTTGCTGAGGAGGTACGTGATGTACGGTTGTGTCCAGGATTGTTCAATCATCATGACGCTCATTGGTCCTTCGAGTCCTGTGTCTAGCTCCAAGTCATCGGGTGCCATTGGCTCATTGGGCGGCGTAGCCCCCGAGTCTGTTGTTGCGCTTGTTTTCTTCTCTTCGGCCTTTGGCTTGATGGAGCGTTCGCAGATGCGCTCGAGAAATACCCCAGGTGGTATGGGGGCGCAGGTAGAGCCTATGTTGGCGAGTGCGTCTGCCTCTTCATTGCTTTCGCGACCTACATGTCGCAGCTCGCAACCGTCGAAGTCTGCTTCGAGTGTGTCATAGAGGTCGCGGTACACGATCATGTTGTCATTCAGTGCATCGCACTCATACATTGTTTGGTTGACGACCAACTTGGAGTCGCCGTATATAATGAGCCTCTTGGCGCCGCAGGCTTTTGCCATCCTCACCCCGTGCAGCAGGGCTTCGTATTCAGCTTCGTTGTTGGAGGCGGTGTTCGCAGGATGTACTTCAGCTTGTCCCCTTGAGGTGATGTCAGTATGACACCTGCACCTGCTCCGTCCTTCCGCTTGGATCCATCGAAGTGCATTGTCGAGAGGTAGGACATATATGGTTTGTCGGGGAGTTGGTTCTCCATCCAGTGTATGAGGAAGTCAGGAAGAACTTGCGATTTGATTGCGTCGCACTTTTCGTATGTGATGTCCCGTGGAGACAATTCTATTCCCCAAAGCGTGACTCGTCCCGTGGCGTCGGGGTTATTGAGGATATGCCCCAATGGGGCGTTGTTTACCACCACGATTGGGTGTTCCTGGAAGTAGTGGCGCAATCGACGGGTGGTCATGAAGACGTCGTATGCCAGCTTCTAGTAGTGCGGGTGCCGCTGTTTTGTTGGCGTGAGGACCTCGCTGAGGTAGTAGACTGGGCGCTGTACCCCGTGGACCTTGTTTTCTTCGGCTCGTTCGACCACAAGTATTGTGCTCACCACTTGGTTGGTGGCAGAGATATAAAGCAACAGCGGTTCCCTTTCTCGTGGGGTCACCAGTACTGGTGAAGTGGAAAGCAGGCGCTTGAGGTCTTTGAATGCTTCTTGCGCTTCATTGGTCCACTCGAACTTTTCAGCTTTGCGGAGGAGTTGGTAGAAGGGCAATGCCTTTTCTCCCATCCGTGATGAATCGACTGAGGGTCGCGATTTGCCCAGCCAGCTGCTGGACGCCCCTTATGTTTTTCAGCTTCTCCATGGCCAGTATGGCTTTTATTTTCTTCGGGTTTGCCTCAATTCCTCTCACGGAGATGAGATACCCGAGTAGTTGCCCAGATGGTACGCCAAAGGCGCATTTGTCTGGATTGAGCTTGATCCGGTAGCGGTCGAGGTTGGCAAAGGTTTTGCGCAAATCGTCGATTAGGGAGGCTTCCTCCTTGATCTTGATTACTATGTCGTCGACATAGACTTGAATGTTGCGACCAAGTTGCTCTTTGAGGCAAGCCTGCTTGCACCGCTGGTAGGTGGCTCCTGCGTTTTTTAGCCCGAAGGGCATTGTGTTGTAGCAGAACACACCGAAGGGCGTTGTAAACGCTGTTTTTTCTTGATCTTCCTCCTTCATTCGAATCTAATTATAGCCTGCGTAGGCGTCGAGGAAGCAGAGGCGCTCGCATCCTGCGGTGGAGTCGATGATCTGGTCGATTCGTGGTAGCGGGAAGTGATCCTTCGGATAGTCCTTATTTAAAGAGGTGAATTCCATGCACATCCGCAGGATATCCGTGTCCTTTTTTGGTACTAGCACCGTGTTGGCGAGCCAAGTGCTTTCCTTGATCTCGTGTGTGAATTTGGCGTCGAGGAGTCTGTTGATCTCCATTCCGACTGCCTTTGTTCTTGGCTCAGATAGTCGCCGGATTGTTTGCTCGACTAGCCTTGCGTCTGGGTTGACATTGAGTGCGTGCTCGGCGAATTCCCTGGGAACTCCTGGCATGTCTGCTGGACACCAGGCGAAAATTTCCCAGTGCTCACGGAGGAATTCGACGAGCGCGAGTTCCTATGCGGGACTCAAGTTGTTGGCGATGAGGGCCGTTTTGGCGGGATCCGATGGGTGGACCTACACTTTCTTTGTGTGCACCGATGAGTCAAAGGATAGATCGGGCGAACTTGGCCGGCTCAGGGGAGGCAGACTATTGTCTGTCGACTCCTTTAGTCTCGCGAGTTCTTCCTGCATGCCGAAGGACTGGGAAATTCTGTTGAATTCCGTGTCACAACTGTCGGATCTCTCGAAGCTCCCATTGATCGTGATGACGCCATTGGGACCTGGCATTTTCATCTGCAAGTAGGCGTAATGTGGCACTGTCATGAACCTAGCGAATGCGATGCGCCCGAGGATGCAGTGGTACTGTGAAGGCCAGTCGACGACCTCAAAGTCGATGCGCTCGCGCCGGAAATTTTTCGGCGTGCAGAAGATGACGTCGAGGTTGATTTTGCCTAGAGGATATACACCTTTTCCTGGGATGATGCCGTGGAATGTTGTGTCCGAGGCCTCTAGGCAAGTTAGGGGGATCCTCATGGCTCGCAAGGTACTCGCGAATATAAGGTTGATTCCGCTTCCGCCATCCAGGAAGACGCGGCTCATGTTGAAGCCTCCGATTTGCGCCTCGAGTACGAGGGGGCAATGACCTGGACGGGGTACTTCAGGCGGATGATCGCGTTTGTCAAAGGTGATGCGGGACTCGCTTCCCCTGAGGTACTCAGTGGTAGATGGTGGCGAGTGTGTGGCCAAGTTGACTTAGCAAGTGATGGCCTTCTGCACCCGATTCGACGGGCATCCCTTTTGGATCATCATGGTACCCATCGCCCATGGGTATGGTTTGCCTCCGTGGTGCTGGTCCGGCGCAGCTGCATTTGGAGGTTGTCTCGGTGGTGGTGGCGGAGCTCCACGTGCTACGGCGCCTGGAGCGGCTCCGTAGCCTCTTTCGACTGTGTTGCGATTCATTCGAACCAATCCCTCATGTAGTTTGTGGAACTCGCGGCAGTCCTTGAGGAGGTGGCTGGACTTCTTCTTTCCATCATGCTTGTCGATGTTGAAGTGCACCGTACATGGCCCGGACAGTTTGTCCTCAATGGATATCGTGGGTGCCTCATCACGATTGCGGCGTTGCCACACTTGCGTGGTTTTCCCGGAGTCGCGGTATCCACCGCTACGGTATCCGTTGTTGCGGTTATCGTCGCGTCTATCGGCGTAGCCAGCTGCGACCATGTTGACGTCGTCGCCGTCATCGTAGATGCGCATGCGGCGTTTGCCTCGGCGATCGCGTCTGCGCTCGAGTTCCGCCTCCTCGTCGGAGTGAACACGATTCTTCACTGAATCTTCTCCATCGGTCCATCGATTCGTGATTTCCATCAGGTGGTCGATGGTATTGGGCTTTGAGCGGCCCAGCTCCTCCCTGAGTTCTAGGCGGCGGACGCCGCCGTTGAATGCGTCAATCGCGCGATCCTCCAAGATGGTCTCTGCGGAGTTCTTGATGATGGACCACCTTTGGATGTAGGAGCGTAGCGATTCGCCCGATCTTTGCTGGCAGCATCTCAGCTCTTCGATTGATGCAGGTCGCTTGTACGTGCCCTTGAAGTTGCGCACGAAGCTGTAAACCAGCTCATCCCAACTGCGAATGGATCCGCGTGGGAGGTTGTTGAGCCACGCTCGGGCGGTGCCTTGCAGCTGTAGCTGTAAGCATTGCATGTCCGTCTTCGACGGCCGCCGTGGAGCCTGACGGAGGAGATGTGATCCTCCAGCCAGATCTTCGGGTCCTGTAGGCCGTCAAACTTCAGGTTCTCCGACGGGAGTTTAAACCCCATAGGCATTCACTTTTGCCTGATGGACCTGCTGAAGCATCTGGAGTCGCAGAGCTCCACATCTTCCTCTTTCGAGTCAGTCGACCGGGCACGTCGCGCCCTTGATTTGTCGATCTTGCGCTGCGTGAGGTCATCGCGCGCATCATAGTCATGGTCGTGTCGCCGTGAGCGACGGCGTCGAGAAAGGTCGTGACTGTCATCGCTGGATGAGGGCGAGGAGTAGCGCTTTGCCCTTTTTTGGCTCTAGTGTTGGTTCCTTGTCGAGGGCAGACTCGATTAATCCCAAGCCTGCGATCGTGGATCGGTGCATGGCGGCTCGGGGATCTCTAGCTGGCGGCTGGTTGTTGAGGAGGTACATGGTGGCTGCCGTCATCGCGGCTTGCGGCGTCTTGGGGACCACGTTGCACCGTGATCGACTGTCATAGAGCTGAAGTCGAGGACCTTTGCAGCTTCTATGCGTTCTTGCTCGGTGAGGTGGGCCATTCGAGATCGCCTCTTGTTTGCGAGGTACTCGTTGCCCTTCGAGGAGGATCCTCCGTGGGAGGAGAGCCCAGCGCGTCGAAGGCTCGACTCGTCTGCCGCCTTTTTGCGCACCTCGAGTTGCGCAATTGTTTGCACTTGGCGCTTGAATTCTTCCTTCAGGAGCCAATGGTAGCCCATTAGCAGTTCTTGTGGAGATCCGAAGGGTAGAGGGTTGTCTCGTAAGGCCTCGCGGCAGTGAGCCCACTCTTGTTCGTTGAGCCTGATCACGACGCATTCGCCGGTTTGCTCGTTTATTATGGTTGGAGGTTCGACTGCTCCTCCATTGTTGATGGGTGCGCCGTTGCCGCCGTTGGGCGGTGGTCCACCATTGGGTATGCCGCCGTTAGGCGGGTCGGTTTCGTTACCACGGTTGCCCGTGTTGCCACGATTGGCAGAGGTATCACCCGCGTTGATGACGGCGCACATGAAGTGGTTGGGGAAGCTGTTGCTCCCGCAACTTTCAGATCCGAAACAATAGGCTCCGTCTTCTGTTGCCAGATCGCTCAGATCGGAGTCGCGACTGCTGTCGCTGGCTGTGTTCTCGACTGTCGTCGAGGCATTGAGCTCACTGAGGGTGCCAATCGGTGGAGGGAACCACGATGTTGGGGCAATCGATGGCACCGTCAGCTGGTCGGGCATGCGAAGCGTGCCCATCTGACCAACTTGGAAGCGGAAGCTCCCGATCACCAGGCTGATTCCGTCGCCCACGGACTCGAAGGCCGGGCGAGTGGCTGGCGTGTGGACGGTGAAGTCGAACGCGCTCAAGAGATGGTGAATCTCCGCTGTTGCGGATTTTTAGATCGCGGTTGATGGGGCCAAAGAAGCCGCAACATCAGCACTCCCAATTCCCACAGACGGCGCCAATTGACGAGGGTTTAACTCATCAATGCCCATTGTTATGGACTTGGGTTTTGGAGAAGGAGGGAGCACTGGAGACATCTATCGGCTAGCAAATAGGCACACAGGGGACTCGAATATTTACCTAGGTTCAGGCCTCGTAGAGGTCCCTACTCCTGCTTGTCTGCTCGTGGAATTATCAAAGGAATTGAAGATTACAATGGTACGCAGATGCAAACTGGCGAGGATGGTGGAAACTATGGTTGTGTGTGTCCTTCTCGCCGCCCCTTCCTAACCTTTATATAGATAGGCTAGGTCTCGGGTAGCAGGTCGAGTCGGTTACAGGTTAGGGTGTTCCCCTTTGAACTTTCTATCTTTAGCTTCTTCTTGTTCTTCAAGCAATCGAGAGTCCGTAGGTTACTCGAGTTCTTCATTTGGGCCTTGGCGACACCGTGGGCCTCCACGTATTCAGGCCGTATATACCAAGCTCGAGTACCTGTAGGGTATACCCATGTCAGTTGGAGTTTTGAATTAGGTAAGAGTCCTTGGTATTTCTACCAAGAGTATAAATCAAAGGTTTTATAAAAGGTTTTGGAAAACCTAGAGGTAAGAGTAGTTGGAGGTTCTGTCTTGAAAGCATAAGGAGATTATATCAAATCTCCATATTTTTGTTAATAGAAACTAACAAAACACTTGCTGTGCCAAGGGCATCTTGGCTCAGGTTTTGAATTGCCAAAACATTTGGGAATATGTAAAATAATCCAAGACATCTCTTTTGTTAAATAGCTTTTGTCAACTTAGGATGAGGTGAGGAGTATATCATCTAATACACAGTCGGATGCATAAGCACAACAAACAAGCAAGAAAACACTGCATCATTTAATAAGAGAGAGTTTTTGTTCCCCCTAATTTTTGCATCCTAAATGACAAATCAGGGTTGTTGAAAGTGGGGTGTTGCAATCAGCGCGGTAGCAGCAAAGAGAAGAAGGACGACTGTCCCTTCTACGCCTTCCACAAGATTCACTCGCACAATACTAAAGACTGCTTCAAGCTAGAGAAGCTCCGCGTTAGCATGAATACCATAGAAACAAAGGAAACAAATGTGGCTACGTTCGTGGAGGACGCCGAGGCGGTGGGCGCTATAACAACCGTGGCAACTATGATAATGGTGGCGGTGACCAGTCACATCACCAAGAAAACACTGCCCAGCAGTGGCTCATCGAGGGAAATAAAGCCCTCCCTGAGGAAGAAGGTGGAGGATATCAAGATCCCAAGAGGATGGCATGCATCCTCGTCGGAGCACAAGATATGGTCTCAAACCTTCACTTCAAGAAGCTCACTCGTGAGGTTACCGACACCCTTCCCATGATGGATGACTCGAAGCTCAAGTGGACTCAATTTCCCATCATCTTTGACACTAGTGACCACCCCAAGTCAACCAAAACGGTGGGCACCATACCTTTTGTGTGCATACCAACCATCAACAACGGTGTCATCACCAAGACGCTGATTGACGGGGGCGCAGGCCTAAATGTGGTTGATGTGGTAGTTTTTAAGAAGCTCAAGTGCCTTACGAGCTTTGAGGAGCAGCTTTTGGCGGGCTTAAGATTGACAAGAAGGTGTGTTACTGCACATCAATTTGTATGTCACAAAGAAGTGAAAACATAAGACAATGTCATGCCATCTTACCATGAGGAGCAGCTTTAGCCTATCATCGTTATCAATCATGAAGACCGTGTTGTCCGGACACCATCTAACACCCTATTTCTCCCTTTGATTCCTATGAGGTTCCATTTGATCCTCCATTTACTCAAGTGGTTGTAAAGCTGAAGAGTGGTCACGATGAACCTAGTGAAGTCAAGAACATCAATGGAAATCTTCTGCATGTGCTTCTCTCTGAACCCGTTGGCATAGTTTACCCTGCTGTGAATGAGATCAACCATCCTATTCGGGACGAACTCTGATAAGCAGGTCCCCAAAACATTGCAAGTTTAGGGTCACACTTAACTTGTATTTTGGTATGCTACATCTAGCTCATGTCAAAAAAATTGCACTGAAGGAGCAGACAAGTCGCGGGAGTAGTGCGACTAATGTTCTATAGTCGGTTAAGCATGGTACATACAAGAACACTGGTAAGCACCTTTATGAAATCCTACTCCGCTAGGAAGAATAATGCTAATCATGATATAGTGGCTCTCGGTTGAAGATGACCAATGAACACACAATACAACTACAACATGAAGGGGTAGAGGTTTTTGTTACAGAGAAAGGAGTAGGCTTCAGCACAGAGGTCCAGGAAGTAGGGGAAGCTGGTAGGACCATCATCATCGTACTTGTAGAAAACTAACTATGGCTGCAGATCCATACATCTAGCCACATCCAGCAAATCCTTATAGATCTAAGCTAGATCGAGGATTCGAGATTCTTACAGCAAGCGGAACAACATCTAGCAGACAGGTCGGGGGGGATGGGGATTCCTTCGTCGCGCTCGAGATCCAAGCTCCTGCCATGGACATGGAAATCAGAGGAGGGAGGATCTTGAAAGGGGAAATGGAGGATTTGATTTCGGTTGTGGCACAACCACAGCAAAATAGGGCGATTTTGGGAGGGTGGCGAGCACAATTGTAGCGAGACAAATTCGATCATCATCCGTCGCAATTTCACTGCAGCGCGCGAGCTCCTTTGTCCTCCCGCCATCTCCGATCGTGGCATTCGCTGGCGCTTCCCGTTCACCTTTTTTGCCGCAACAAGGGTGCCTCCGTGAAAAATGGCAGATTATGCAATTCCTAGCGGGCCTAATTTGGGGTGCTTTACAGATCGTGTGGGCCACAACACAGAGTGCGGGTAGGAATTAAATCATCCCAGTTTCATCGCCCTGGCCTGACCGGACATGTCGCATGCTACCAAACATGCTACCAAACACGCCCTTATAATCAGGCTTTCATCCCGCTAATATAGCAACCAACACAATCTAGTACAACCACGAGACCACTGCTGGAGCAGATAGCACAACAAAGCCCAAAAGGAAAAACAAGAGAAAGAAAAAAGAAAGTAATGCCGATAGCGTCAGATCGACAGAAGCGTTGGTGTCTCGCAACAGCTATACCCTCATAGAATTCCCACCACACACCTATGCCTTCGAGCCACTGTGTACCAAGCAGCACCTTCAAGAAGGGATGCGACGACGACAACGCTGCTGCCTAGATTTGTCCTAGGATTTCTCCCGGTGCACGGGGAAGTAGAAGAGGGTACACCCGACGCCCTGCACTGGGAAGGTGGTGCCCGCAGGCATCACCTCGACGGTGCTGGCAATGTCGACAGGGATTTCTCCCAACCCCTATAACCCATGACCCCGACGGACCGAAGCGCTCCCCCAAGCATGCCGTCCACCAACATGCACCACCATGGTCTTGAGGAAACCATTGCCGTCTCCCCGAGGCAAACATTGCGAGCCCGGCTAGAGCGACAACACCGTAGCCCTGCGGGAGGAAACAACCTCTACCGCCATAGACGGTAGCCGGCCGGACGCAGCAGCAAGAGCAGACCTGGCCACTGGGAGCCGGAGGGCGGCAGCTGCAAAGCCATCTAGAGGGCATCCTCCACCACTGTAAGCGGGTGCCGACCGGACGCGGCAACAAGGGCACACCAGGCCGGAGGCCCGTCCGAACCCAAGAAGGGTCTGTAAAGCCCTTGCCACCACGCTGCAGCACGTAGACCTGCCGCCGCTACCCATGTTCAGCGTCCTAGGCCCGGCAGAGCGGGCCCGTGAATCTCTCGCTGCCTTGCTGCAGCAAACGCGACGCCAGCGCTGCCACCCTTGCCACGAACTCTACCTAGATCCAACCAGAGCTAGCACAGAAGAGCCCGATCCAGCCCGCCCAGGCCTAGATTGAGCCTAGAGGGCCCAGATCTGGGGGAGAAACCACCAGCAGACCCTGACCTCCGCCGCCTGCACCGCCAAGGGCGGCGCCCACCGCCGCGCAGCCACCCGACCCATGCTGGAGCGCCGCCTGCTGAACCTGGCGGAGCGCCGGGACCCGGCACTATCGTGGTCGCCAGGCCCCGAGCCACCCGCACATGTCCCACGCCGCGCCACGTCTCCGCCGTGCCCGAAGCCGGCCGCTGCCAAGACGCCGCACCGCGCGCCGCCGTGCTCCGCGAGAACACGTCGCCATCGCTCGTCTCGTCTGGCCCGCGCCAGGCACCGAGAGCGGGAGGAGAGGGAAGCCCCGCCGCCACCGACGCCGAGCGGCTTTGCCGCCGGCGCTTCCCGGTGGTGGCGAGGGGAGGGGCGCGGTCGAGGAGGGGGAAGAGGCGGCAGCGCTGAGCCCCTGGTCGCTCGCCGGAGCGACGTGGGGGGCTAGGTTCCTCAAAGATTTTAATTTAGAAGCTTGGCATTATCGCCAACGTTGTTGCGCTCCAGAAGCCAGAGCCTGTGTTCTTTTAGTACTCCTAGTCAAAATTGGTCTCGTCTTGTAACCCAGCCCTAGTAGTAATCGTTAGCTGAGTGACACATCTTACACGTCACCACCTGCTTCTTCTACGACAAAAATCCTTGGAAAAAAATGGAAGTTTCGATGGCGAAGAATATCGGCAGTTGGTTACTTTCCAGTCAAACGTTCGTAGTGTGTGTGCCTTCACGTTTGATTGAACCACTCTCCTCCAGTCCTCGCGTCGTTTCTTCCTCTCGCGATCAGCCAAGAAGAGTTCAAGTCAGTATGAACTGAACGTATTTTCTCCAGCTAAGGATCTCCTCCCTCTCCCCCTTCTACAGTACCCGAGACCGCCGCAGCCCGCTCCGGCCCGATCTGAAGCCGACCTCGCCGGCGTTGCCGGTAGAGGGAGGCGGGGGAGCGGCGCCAAAGGCCCCCCTTACATAGTAGCTGTAGATTTTGGCTTGTTGCAGGTCGCTGGCGTCATGCCGGGAGGCTCTCGATGTGCTCTTTGGGCCAGAGCCGTCGATGGCGAACCTTCCTCCTCCTCGCCGTCTGTCTGGCGGCGCTGTGGTGGTTGAGGGCTTGCTGCGCCTCCAATAAGGCCCTCCCGGGGCGGAGCTCTGCTGGGGGATGCTCCTCCTTTCTTCGGCCGGCCGAGGTGGCGGGGAGGAACGGAGGATTTATTCCGCCGGAGAGCTTGTGCTCCTGGTGTTCTTGTGACGCCGATGGCGTTGTCTCCCCTGGCCGGCCGTGGTGGCGAGGATGGGAGGCTCGACGTCGAGTGCGGAGGCGCTTCTGCTCCGGATCTTCTCCTGGCAGGCCGTGGTGGCGAGGGGGTGGTCTTGGAGCCAGGCTTTTGCGGCATCGGCAAGAACCTGGCGCTCGTACGTTCCGGTGCTCCGACGCGGTGCCGAGCGGTCCTCGTGCTCCGTCCGATGGATGGAGAGCGAGGCGGGCGGTCTTATCAAGCGTCGCTGGTCTCTGTCCTCTTCGACGGCATCCTGCTCCTCCCTCTTCTCTGGAACTACCGTGGTGGCAAGGATTGAGGAGGGGGAGGCTGTTCGGTGCGGATGTGAGGCGGAGGCCGTTTGAAGCTGTGTCCACCTGTTCTCCTTCGTAGTGGTCCAAAGGTAGCAGGGCTACCGGACTGCTGCCTGTTCTGGCCGAAAGGCGGCCATGTGATTCAACCTCCACTAGAGGCCCTGTTCTGAAGCGAGGTGCTGGAGCTCGACATCTCGTAGTTGGCAAGTGGTTTGTCCCCGCCGAATGCGAGATGGCCGGCGGCGTCGCTTCCTCTCCGGTTCGTGGGGCGTCACGGGCAAAAGACCCCCTTGACCTCGCCGTCGGCTGGAGGTCTCCGGAGTGTGGTGGTGGAGGTGCTCTAGGACTCGATTGCTTTTTATTTCTTATCCTAGGGTGCTTTTTGGCATTTTGGAGGCCTTTTTCTAGCCTGGCAAGGGTGCGTTATGTAAAAGGCCTCCTGAAAACTGGTACCCGCCACGTGTTTTTTAAGTAGCTCCAGGCCCTGCTTGTTTCATTATTTATTAGCCCGAAACGGCTGTTTTAGTGGGAGCCGGTTAAATTACAGCCCAACACTAGTATTGGCACTTGGTTAGCCTTTTTTTGTCCCCTCAGAATTATTTTCGGACTATTTACAGACGTAAATTTCACAAACATGTAGGGTTCTGTTTTATTTCCGGCCTATTTACTTGGTGAGTAACCCGGAGCAGGAAAGCGAACTAGGCTCCCAAGCGGGGCCTAGGGGTCTTCTAACCCATTTACCATTAAAAAAAATCAGTATGAACTTCCTTTGAGCTGCCAAATGGGCCCTAAAGCCCTCGTAGTAAAAAGGTAGACACATCACACCCACCCCGCCGAAGTGGCCTGCCTCGGAAGTCGCGAGCCGCCGCTGGCAACGGAGGCACATGGCGTCGCGGACGCTGGCCAGAGCTGCTCGTGGGCTTCCGCCGTTATCTCCTTTGGCTTTGAGAACCATCGGGATCACCGATGCGGGCAGATCCGGTCAAGCAGAAAGAGCCCTCAAACTGTTCGACGCAATGCCTAGCAAGAACCAGGTGGCATGGAACGCGGCTCTTGCCGCGCTCGTGGAAGCCGGCCGTACAGAGTGGGCGCTCTCTTTCTTCCAGAATATGCCCAAGAAGAACGCCACCTCGTACACTACCATGATCGGGGGTCTCTCCCGTGCCAGGGCGGCCACCAGGGCGCGCCATCTCTTTGACGAGTTGCCACTTGATGGGCACAATGTGTTTACTTGGACAGCCATGATGTCGTGTCATGTCCGCAATGGTGAGCCGGACAGAGCTCTTGAGCTGTTTGTGATCTTCTACGGTGAGCTCTTTGCACGCAAGGTTCTGCCCAACGCCCACTCCTTCAGCTCACTGCTCAAGGCCTGTGTTGTCCTCAGGTTCCTCTCTGTGGCGTCGCAGCTCCACCCGATCATGGTCAAGCTCTTGGACGAGGGGAGCGAAGATTGCATCTTTGCTTGGAATGCGTTGATTGATGTGCACGCAAAACTGGGTGCACTGTCTGACGCCGAGAAGGTGTTCCATGGGATGCGGTACAAGAACATCTCTTCATGGAACATCATGATGAATGGATACTCACGGCATAAGCTCGGTGACAGGGCTCTTGATCTCTCCAAATTGATGACGAGGAAGGATGGCTTCTCATGGAACATCCTACTATCCTGCCTCAGGGATAACCGCCGTGGAGAAGACGCACTCCGCCTCTTCATCCATCTGGTGAGATTGGAAGGCCACAGGGATGGCATCGATAATGGCAATGGCAAGCCGTGCGCGTCAACATACACAACCGTTCTGCACATCTGCTCAGTGCTGGCATTGCTTGTTTTTGGGAGGCAAGTCCATGCACGCACTGTGAAGAACAGCCTTTGTCGTACCAGTCCCTTCCTCTGCAATTCTCTGGTCAGCATGTACAGCAGTTGTGGCATGACACAAGATCTGCAGCAAGTGTTTGATGAAACAACAGTAAAAGAAACCGTATCATGGAACTCGGTGATACAGGGGCTTGGCCAGAACGGTCTAGGTAAGCAAGCCCTGGTGGTCGCAGAGCGTGCACTTGAACTGAAAATGTACAACGGCAACACCTTCATCGCCATACTGACATCCTGCAGCCACTCTGGACTAGTCGCGGAGGGGCTAGGTTACTTCGACTCCATGACTGAAAAGTATGGAGTAGAGCGGACACTTGACCACTACATCAACCTCATCGATCTGTTTGGTCGTGCAGGGAGGCTGCAAGAGGCACATGTCCTGCTTCAGAACATGCCGTTCGCACCAACTGTGTCGGCGTGGTCTACCCTTCTGCATTCTTGTTTGGCTCATAAAGACAGCTTGGTGGGGAGCATTGCGGCACGGGAACTGAAAGCTCTGCAACCCGATGGTGGCGAAAATTACGAGAGATTGGTGCTCAGTTGCAGGGGAGGTGGTACTGGAGCATCCTTTGATGTGGCAGGGGATGTGAAAAGTGTTGCTCACATTCCTGGATGCAGCTGGGTCACCTGAGGTCTGACCATAAGTTCGCCTCAGGGTGCAGGATTCAGCTCATGCCAAGAACAAATTTAGCTTCTGAAAATACAGGATCAACCCTCCAGATATCCTGAGTTTTCGTGCCAGGCTTGGCTTCATGATGCTGATCCGACAAGAGATAAAAGGTTTCAGCCTTTCAGGAAAAGAAGTCAGCACCATCTTCCGTGCTGAGGCAAATTCGGCACAACTTGGTGTTGATGGTTTTGGCAGGTAGACAATGACTCGAAAACTGTTACTCTCTCAGTCTAAAAATAACTGATTTGGATTTGTCGAGATTCGAATGTATCTATACATAAAATACATTTAGATAAGTTTAAATCTAGGCAAATCCAAGTCAGTTATTTCTGGATGAAGGGAGTACTATGTATGTACTTCCTCCGTTCAGAAATATAAGATTTTAGTTTTATAAAATGAATGTATCTAAACGCTTTTTAGTGTATAGGTTCACTCGTAACTTCTATGAACCTATATATATACTAAAATATGTCTAGATACATTCGATTTACAAAGCTAAATCGACATATATTTCTGAACGGAGGGCGTATATCATTCTTTTGATTTAGTTTGGAGGACATTCAGTATCTACGGTACCATGATAACGGAGAATTGCACAAACAAAAAGTTCGTGACCAGACTTTTTATTAGTATGTGTGCTTTTATTATCAGGCAAGTATTGATGGTTTTTTGTTAATCCCCACATGCCTAAAATTTTCATGTCTAACACCTGAAAGTAGCATGTTAGAATTTTTATTTTTTCACCATTGTGTTTGTCTCTTTTTAGGTGTTCAACCAAAAAAAATCCATCTTGAAATGGGAACGATTGTTTTGTACCCTTGTCTTTGTTTTTACCCTATGGTAAAAGTGTGAGTTTTATTGGGAATTTAGAATAAAAAAAGTAAACTAATAAATAGCCCCTTAAGAAAACAACTAAAGTAAAATCATTGCGGTGCGCAATGTATTATAGTTTTTTCTAGTATCTCTACTACTTATATACTACTCCCTCCATTTCAAAATATAAGATGTTTTAGCTTTGTGAAAGAAGTGATCTAGATCTTTTTTAGTATCTAGGTTCACTCCGAATAACCTAGACACTAGAAACGGTCTAGATACATTCTCTTCATAAAGCTAAAACATCTTATATTTTAAAACGGAGGAAGTAGTAGTTATAAAGAAACGTATCCCATAAAATATACATAGACCGACTCAAACAGCACGATCAGCCCCACTCAACACAATCTATCCCACCTAGCAAATAGCTCTGTCGGACTGTACTCATCCCAGAGAGAAACTCTGCCCGCGATTTGCAGTGCCTATAGTCACCCTCACGCTCGTGGTTCCTGTCGACAAAAAATGGTAATACAACCAGTATATGATTTCACTCCCATACAAATGAGAGGACGAGGCCGATCCAGAGATTTACGAAAGCATTCCGCGCGGAACAACTATCCTGTCTGTCCACGTCGGTTAAGATCCGAGTCAATGTGGTTCATGTATATCCCTCTAAAAAGGAATCTGGACCATCATTTATCACAGGACTGTATATATAAGGTGTTGATAATTTATAGATCTAGCACAGTTTACTATAGAACTGCATGTGTAAAGTGTTGGAACTTTACAAATCCGGTGCATATTTACCAAAGAACTTTATAGATCTAGATCATGATATAGTTCAAAATAAATTTACATATATTGAATATTAGACTCTATTTGAAGAGTTCATCGCGAAGAAGTCAAATATGCAAACAAAATTAAAATTGCATTTTTTGTATGAAAATTAGGCTTGATTCCAATTTACTAGTACATTTGAAGAAATAAATCTAATAAAGTGGGTGACAGGTTGATGGGTCCTTTAGATCCGGATCCTAATAACAACCAACGGATCGGATAGCTGTTCCACGCGGAACAACTTTGTATCGTGCATTTTTGGGACGAGGGGAGCAAGGCGTGTGTGGCGACCGAGAACACACTTCTTGCCTCCATCGATGCATCCCCGTAGAGGCTGAAGCAGACGCCGAGCTCGGGGACCAACTATGCCGTGCCGACAAACGACAACAGCCACCTGCCGGAATCCCTCCGCTCTTCCTCATCCTCGAAGGCGTAGCTGTTGAGGGCCTCTGCGGCTCTACCCTGGAGTCCCGGCTCTGCCATGGAGTCCCGGACAACACATAGATGGTGGCAGCTGAAATGGATCGTATGGGCACCTAGAGGGGGTGAATAGGTGCTACTCCAAATTTTAATTTTTTTTTAATTTTAGGCTTGACACAAATGTAAATTCTCTAGATATGCAATTATGAGAATTTCCCTATATGCCAACCTAACTACTAAGCGTGTAAAAAGGAGCGAGGAAACCGTAGTGGAGCATGCGGAGATACGGGGATTTGTTTGACCATAGTTCCTTCCTTGTTAAGGGAAGTACGTCTCTGTTGGAGGGGTGGGCGATTCTAAGACCACCACGCCACAATAGGCATCACCCTATTCTCCTATGGATCTCGCCACCAAAGGCCTGATCCACCTTTCCACTATTGTACCCTTCTTGGCGAGAACCGGTGTCTTTACAACACTAGCGGGGCACGCATCCACAACTGAATTGGAGTCTCCCGTGATGACAATAAGCTGCCACAAGAACAAGGATTATCAAATAATCAAAACTAGGATCTAGATATTTGCAAGAAATACTAGATAAAGAATCCCCCAAGTGAATGGAGGGGAAGTTGAGCGCTTGATTGGTGTTGATGAAGATTGAGGCCTCCTCCTTCAATTCTCCAAAGATCGAAGTCTTTTTAGATGGGTGAGGATGGAGATCTCGCTTGGAACTTGAAGAACAGGTCTGAGCTTTTTCGAATGAATCAAATGTTCTGGCAGGAGCGATTGATGGAGAATAAATACCCCCTGCCAAACTCGGCCATTGGAGACTTTGGGGGCTGGATAATCTGGCCCCTACCTAGGCCGGATTATCCGTCCGGGGAAAAACTCCGCCCCGAAGTTAGATTTTCCAGGGGGGAAATCCGCCCCCATACCGCGTGACGCGCCTGGTCAGCCTTTGCAAAACTTCTCGGGGGCAGATTATCCGGCCCCTTGGAGGGGCGGATTATCCAGCTAGGGCAAAAACTCCATCCCTGGCCGGACAATCCGAGGGATATTCCGCCCCCATACCGCATGACGCACCTTGCCTGCTCTTGAGATTGGGTTGGGCCGAATTATCCGTCCCTTGGCAGGGGCAGATAATCTGCCCCCCCCCCCACCCCCAACTTTCAGTTTTGTTGCATCTGAATGAACAATTATCTGCAGCACTACAACACACATGAGATGATCCTTGGTATTGTTATCTAACACCCAAAACACTAGATATCATGAAATTTTATTTCAATCTCCCCCTTTTTGATGTTAGATGACAATACTAGGATTTGCAATAGAGACCTACTAACAACATCATTTTAAGGATGAAAGAGACTCCCCCTAAATGTGTGCATAATTAATAATTTGCATTTGAATACAAATACACATGAGTAGGTACAAGGCTATTTCATTGGAATGGAATCTACACACAAATGACAAGTTAGACCAAAACACCATACCACCGTGACAGAGAAGTCCTCAGTATAATATAAGAATAGCCAATAAGATAACCATTATTGAGGTCTTCCACTGTGAGAAAGATAACCAATATAGCCAGTATGATAGATGGATCCATAAACACTAAGAGATAAATCCACAAACTAAACCATAGTGCCACACACAAACATAGTCTCATACAAATCAACTCACGAATAAAAGTTCAACGCTAAATGGGCACAAGCAATGATAGAGAGAAAACGATAAAAGGCAAATGCTTATGCCCGACCCATGCAAATCCGCGAAATCCTAAATAGAACTACTTATCCCCCTTTAGCATCAAAATGCCAAAAAGGAAGATTACAATAGATGGTACTACACACCCAAGATTGCAAGAGTCAAATGCAATGCCATTGGTTGATCCATATGTGGTTTGTGGATAGAACAGACATGCAATGACACTGGTTGATCCATGTGTGGTTTGTGGAAAGAACACACATGCAATGACTCTAGTGGGTCCATATGTGGTTCATGTCAGGAACACACATGCAATGACTCTAGTGGGTCCACATGTGGTTTGTGAAAAGAACACACATGCAATGACCACTGGTTTGATCCATATGTGGTTTGTGGAAAAGAACACACATGCAATGAACACTAGTGGATCCATAAGTGGTTTGTGGAAAACACACATGCAAAGACACTGGTTGATTCATGTGTGGTTTGTGGAAAGAACACACATGCAATGACACTGCTTGATCCATATCTGGTTTGTGCAAAGAACACACGTGGAATGACACCGGTTGATCCATGTGTGGTTTGTGGATAGAACACACATGCAATGACTCTAGTGGGTCCATATGTGGTTCATGTCAGGAACACACATGCAGTGAACACTGGTGGATCCATATGTGGTTTGTGGAAAGAACACACATGCAATGACTCTAGTGGGTCCATATGTGGTTTGTGAAAAGAACACACATGCAATGACCACTGTTTGATCCATATGTGGTTTGTGGAAAGAACACACATGCAATGACACTACTTGATCCATGTGTGGTTTGTGGAAAGAACACACATGCAATGACCACTGTTTGATCCATATGTGGTTTGTGGAAAGAACACACATGCAATGACACTACTTGATCCATGTATGGTTTGTGGAAAGAACACACATGCAATGACTCTAGTGCTAGTTTTAGTATAAGAACACACATGCAATGACTCTAATGGGTCCACATGTAGTTTGTGGAAAGAACACAGATGCAATGCCATTGGTTGATCCATATGTGGTTTGTGGATAGAACACACATGCAATGACTCTAGTGGGTCCATATGTGGTTTGTGAAAAGAACACACATGCAATGAACACTGGTAGATCCATAAGTGGTTTGTGGAAAGAACACACATGCAATGACACTGGTTGATCCATATGTGGTTTGTGGAAAGAATACACGTGCAATGATTCTAGTGCTGTGTTTAGTATAAGAACACACATGCAATGACTCTAGTGGGTCCACATGTGGTTTGTGAAAAGAACACACATGCAATGACCACTGGTTGATCCATAAGTGGTTTGTTGTAAAGAACACACATGCAATGAACACTGGTGGCTCCATAAGTGGTTTGTGGAAAGAACACACATGCAATGAACACTGGTGGATCCATATGTTGTTTGTGATAAGAACACACATGCAATGACTCTAATGGATCCATATGTGGTTTGTGGAAAAGAACACACACGCAATGACCACTGGTTGATCCATGTGTGGTTTGTGGAAAGAACACACATGCAATGACACTGGTGGATCCATGTGTGGTTTGTGAAAAGAACACTCATGCAATGAGTCTAGTGCTGGTTTTAGAATAAGAACACACATGCAATGACTCTAGTGGGTCCACCTGTGGTTTGTGAAAAGAACACACATGCAATGACCACTGGTTGATCCATAAGTGGTTAGTGGAAAAGAACTCACATACAATGAACATTGGTAGATCGATAAGTGGTTTGTGGAAAGAACACACATACAATGGCTCTAATGCTGGTTTTAGTATAAGAACACATATGGATCCATATGTGGTTTGTGGAAAAGAGCACACATGCAATGACCACTGGTTGATCCATGTGTGGTTTGTGGAAAGAACACACATGCCATGACTCTAATGCTGGTTTTACTATAAGAACACACATGCAATGACCACTGGTTGATCCATAAGTGGTTTATGGAAAAGAACACACATGCAATGAACACTGGTGGATCCATAAGTGGTTTGTGGAAAGAACACACATACAATGACACTGCTTGATCCATATGTGGTTTGTGGAAAGAACACACGTGGAATGACACCGGTTGATCCATGTGTGGTTTGTGGATAGAACACACATGCAATGACTCTAGTGGGTCCATATATGTGGTTCATGTCAGGAACACACATGCAGTGAACACTGGTGGATCCATATGTGGTTTGTGGAAAGAACACACATGAAATGACTCTAGTGGGTCCATATGTGGTTTGTGAAAAGAACACACATGCAATGACCACTGTTTGATCCATATGTGGTTTGTGGAAAGAACACACATGCAATGACACTACTTGATCCATGTGTGGTTTGTGGAAAGAACACACATGCAATGACTCTAGTGCTAGTTTTAGTATAAGAACACACATGCAATGACTCTAATGGGTCCACATGTAGTTTGTGGAAAGAACACAGATGCAATGCCATTGGTTGATCCATATGTGGTTTGTGGATAGAACACACATGCAATGACTCTAGTGGGTCCATATGTGCTTTGTGAAAAGAACACACATGCAATGAACACTGGTAGATCCATAAGTGGTTTGTGGAAAGAACACACATGCAATGACACTGGTTGATCCATATGTGGTTTGTGGAAAGAATACACGTGCAATGAGTCTAGTGATGTGTTTAGTATAAGAACACACATGCAATGACTCTAGTGGGTCCACATGTGGTTTGTGAAAAGAACACACATGCAATGACCACTGGTTGATCCATAAGTGGTTTGTTGTAAAGAACACACATGCAATGAACACTGGTGGCTCCATAAGTGGTTTGTGGAAAGAACACACATGCAATAAACACTGGTGGATCCATATGTTGTTTGTGATAAGAACACACATGCAATGACTCTAATGGATCCATATGTGGTTTGTGGAAAAGAACACACACGCAATGACCACTGGTTGATCCATGTGTGGTTTGTGGAAAGAACACACATACAATGACACTGGTGGATCCATGTGTGGTTTGTGAAAAGAACACTCATGCAATGAGTCTAGTGCTGGTTTTAGAATAAGAACACACATGCAATGACTCTAGTGGGTCCACCTGTGGTTTGTGAAAAGAACACGCATGCAATGACCACTGGTTTATCCATAAGTGGTTAGTGGAAAAGAACACACATACAATGAACATTGGTAGATCGATAAGTGGTTTGTGGAAAGAACACACATACAATGGTTCTAATGCTGGTTTTAGTATAAGAACACATATGGATCCATATGTGGTTTGTGGAAAAGAACACACATGCAATGACCACTGGTTGATCCATGTGTGGTTTGTGGAAAGAACACACATGCAATGACTCTTAATGCTGGTTTTAGTATAAGAACACACATGCAATGACCACTGGTTGATCCATAAGTGGTTTATGGAAAAGAACACACATGCAATGAACACTGGTGGATCCATAAGTGGTTTGTGGAAAGAACATACATACAATGACACTGCTTGATCCATATGTGGTTTGTGGAAAGAACACACGTGGAATGACACCGGTTGATCCATGTGTGGTTTGTGGATAGAACACACATGCAATGACTCTAGTGGATCTATCTTGGCATAATTTGATGTATGCCATGATGCATTTCATTGTAAAAGACACCCACTTTCAATTTTTATACTACTCAGCTTTGCCCTTGGTTTTTTGATACTACCTAGTTTTGCCCCCCTCTCTCTTTCGTAGAAGCCCAAACATGTGCCCACTCTGTCTGCTACTAAAGGGAATATGCCCGAGAGGCAATAATAAAGTGGTTATTATCTCATTCCATGTTTATGATAAATGTTTATTTTGCATTCTATAATCGTATTAATTGGAAACGTTAATACATGTGTGTTTAATAAACAAAATACAAAGTTCCTAGTACTGCCTCTCATATAAACTAGCTCGTTGATTAACAAGATGATCAAGGTTTCCTGATCATGGACATTGGATGTTGGTAATAACAAGGTCACAACATTGGTAGAATGATGTAATGAACATTCATCCGAAGTATAGCATTACGATCAAAGTTATTATGTTTATATTGCTATAACATCATACAAAGTAATCTTAGTCCTTAGACCATGAGATCATGTTAATTGCTAACACCAAAAGAGTATCTTGATAACACCAAACGTCACACCGTAACAGGGTGACTATAAAGGTGGGTTCAGTACTACGAAGGTGTTATGTTGAGGCTCATGGATCAAGAGTGGAATTTGTCAATCCCGATGACGGATAGATATACTCTGGGCCCTCTCGGTGATATCACATTAAGATAGCTTGCAAGCAAGTGATGTGATCACTAGAATGTTATATCACGGGAACGAGAAAAGAGTGCATGTCGGTAACGAGATCAAACTAGGTATTTGGATACCGATGATCGAATCTCGGACATGTATTATATCATGAGACAAAGGGATTTAGTTACTAGCGTTAAAGGTTCTCATGATCACATAAGTCATCGTTGAATGTGTAGGAGTCAGTGGATCTCTAGGTCCCGCTTCTGATTATTGATCTGAGAGGGGTCTCGATCATGTCTGCATTATTTGCGAACCGTAGGGTGACACACTTAAGGGATACCGACACCATTTGGATCAAATATGTTTAAGATAAAGATTTAAGAAAGCGCAGGAATTGTTTCGATAGAAACCGAAATTGTTTCGAGTGAAATTGCAGAAAGTGGTTCTGCATGTGATATTGAAATGTTGCAAGGGGTTTTATGTGAATGTTTGTTAATTAAAGGAATTAAAAAAATTCTGAATAAATTTAATAAAAGAGTTTTATTAAATGAGAGAGCATTAAACTTAGAGAATTTTAATGCATTTAAAGTGGAGACTTTAAAAGGGAATGTGAAGAGGCATTTTAATGTGGAGGGAGTTACCACCACATGAATGGAGGAGGTGAGGGGTCACCTCCATGAGGCACCGGCCATGGAGGGGGTTCCCCCTCCTCCTATAAAAGTCCCCCCTCTTCCTCCTTCTTCCACACACCTCCTCATGAAGGATCTCTCTCCCCCTCTAGTATTATTCCCCCATGGTCTCGGATTAGCAAGATACATGTTCCCGGTGGCTTTATATGGAAAGGAGTTGCTGCTTCCGCTGCTTTGCTGGACCGAGGGACGGAGGTTGTCGGGGTACCGGACGTGTGTGCGATCACGGATGCACCGCTGCTTTGCGGTGCTGGACTTGGTGGTGCTGGACATGCTGGAGCTGGATCTAATGGACGTGCTGGAACCAGACCTGCTGGACTTCATCACGATCTTGAGATCGACAAGTGTACGACTACATCATCCACGAGTTCCAACTTGTTAACAAAGCTTTGTTGTCTTTGAGGGTAAGTTCTCTATGGATGTATATCCACCCGTTGCTTATATCTAGTAGATAGATCTTGGCGTATAGTTCCCATCATAGGAATTTTTTTGCTTTCTATGCTGCGAACCCAACAGTGGTATCAGAGCCTGATCTATGCGTAGGTGCTTTGCAAGGGTAGTATACATATGTTTATATGTGGGCGATGATGATCATGTTATTGCTTCTTTCATGTATTTTGGATATTGGTGGCATAGTGGGATGAAGCGGCCCAGACCAACCTTACATGTCATCGTACATGAGACCGTTTCCACGACTGACATGCAACTAGTTTTGCATAAGTGGCTGGCGGGTGTCTGTCTCTCCTACTATAGTCAATATCTGATTTACAACGAGTTGCTAATAACTTGGTTATCCTCGTTGTTGTTCATGTTCGTAGGTAAGACCGGTTCTATCTTCAAAGGCCAAAATTGGGTGTGCTTTCCATAAGAACATAAGATATGAAAGAAAAACCAAAAAGATCCAAAAGAAACCAACTCTTCTCAAGGGAGAGGGCGGTGGCCAAAGCCACCATGTTGGAGTGAAAGGTATGACACCGCAAAGATATATCTTGGGTTCATGACAATTACTCATCAAAGAACTCACATATCACATAATGATATTAAGAGAACTGATTTTTCTTGCTTTCAGCATTATGGGTGAGGGTTAGCCCAATCAATTACGACCACACTCCCCCTATATCCATGCCCACACCTAAACCAAATGAAGGAAGAGATATAGGTGAGTATGCAAGGGTGATCAATACAAACTCCTCGAATCCACGATATTTAGCTCATTCCTCAAGTAACAGAACCTTTCTTCATCGAGTGGCTTCGTGAAAATATCAGCAAGTTGGTTCTTCGTGATCACAAAGGATAGGTCAATATCTCCACGAGCAACATGATCCCGAATAAAGTGATTACAATTCTCAATATGCTTTGTCCTTGTATGTTGCACCGGATTGTAGGCAATTTTGATTGCACTTTCAGTATCGCATAAAAGAGGCACTTTGTCACAATTGACACCGTATTCCTCTAAAGTTTGCCTCATCCATAATAATTGAGTACAAGCACTTACAGCAGCCACATATTCAGCTTCGGCGGTGGAGAGAGATATACAATTATGTTTCTTCGAAGACCAACATACCAAGGACCTGCCCAAAAACTGACAAGCACCAGAACTTGATTTCCTATCATCCTTGTCAGCAGCCCAATATGAATCCATATATCCGCATAGAGAGAAATCTGAACGTTTAGGATACCATAGACCGAAGTTTGGGGAATGAACCAAATATCGGAAGATTCTATTAACCGCCACTAAGTGGCTTTCTTTAGGAGCAGCTTGATACCTTGCACACACTCCTACACTCAACACAATATCAGGTCTAGATGCACAGAGGTAAAGGAGAGAGCCAATCATGGACCGATATACCTTTTGGTCCACATCTTTACCATTGGGATTGAGTTCAAGATGACATTTAGTTTGCATTGGTGTAGCAACGCCATTAAGATCTGTCATCTTAAACCTCTTGAGCATGTCTTGGATATATTTTGCTTGATTAATGAAGGTTCCTTCTCTTAGTTGCTTGATCTCGAATCCAAGAAATAACCTTAATTCTCCCATCAGAGACATCTCGAACCTGTCAGTCATAAGCTTTGAAAATTCATCATTAAAAGCTTGGTTAGTAGAGCCAAAGATAATGTCGTCTACATATAGTTGGCATACGAAGAGCTCCCACATAACCCTCTTAGTAAAAAGAGTGGGATCGATTAGTCCAACCTCAAAGCCATAGTCTAACAAAAGCTCTTTAAGATGCTCATAACATGCACATGGGGCTTGTTCAAGGCCATAGAGCGCCTTGTCGAATTTGTAGACATGGTTCAGGAAATTAGGTCCTCGAAACCCGTGGGTTGCTTTACATATACCAACTCATGTAGAGGACCATTAAGAAACGCACTCTTAACATCCATTTGTTGTAACTTAAAGTTATGATGAGATGCATAAGCAAGAAGGATACGGATAGACTCAAGGCGAGCCACGGGGGCATAAGTTTCACCAAAGTCGATGTGTTCCACTTGAGAGAAACCTTATGCAACCAATATTGCCTAGTTTCTTACAACAATTCCATTCTAGTGTTGCTTGTTCTTGAATATCCACTTGGTGCCGATAACATTGCGACAATCTTTTGGCTTCTCTACTAATTTCTAGACCTTGTTGCACTTGAAATTATTGAGTTCTTCATGCATAGCAACCACCCAATCTGGATCTTCAAAAACCTTCTTTGGTTCCACCATAGATATGTGAGCTTGATGATCACTGAAGCTTGCAAGCTCTCTTCTTGTGGACACCTTTCTTCTTAGATCGCCAACCACTTTATCTAATGTATGACCTCTTAATTCGAGGTTTCTTTTGGCACGAGCATTGCGACGAATTTCAATCAGCTTGTTGTTTCTTGGAGGAATTTCTTCATAATTTGAGTCTTCGTCAGGACCACTAGCTTGACCTTGATCAACAACTTGTTTAGTGAGAACAGGAGACGAAGATCCTTGCCCTTGATTTTGATCAACAGTCATAATAGGAGGCTGCTGCTATTCTATAACTTTAGGGCCGGATAATCCGGCCGAGGGAGGGTCCGGATAATCCGGCTTGGGAGTTCTTGCTCCTTCTTGACCATCTTGGATATTTCTGGCATGAGTTGGAGTAGGGCCGGATAATTCGGCGCCGACCGAAAAATCCGGCCTGGGTGTTTTTGCTTCTTCCTGGTCATTCTGTTCTATTTTGGCATTCGATGTGGTCGGATTGGATAATCATCCTCACCCGAAATATCTATCCTAGAGCTGCCATATGCTTCAGATGATGGATGATCTTCAGTAGGTTGAGGTGTTGTTGCAGTTGTTTTTCCAACATGTCGAGCTTGTTGACTTTGTGTAGATGAGGGCTCTACTTGAGTAGAGCATTGTCATTTCCGATCAGCCACAAGGGGTTCCTCAATGGGGCAGAAAAATCCCACGCCCATTTTTCTTATGGAATCTTGGGGTATATCAACATCTGCATCACAAACATAAACTTGCCCCACATGGGAGCCATCATTTTCCTCGAATACTGTCGCAGATCTGTCCCACGAAGGAACTAGGGTCCAACGATCCCTTGGTTCATGAGGGGGCTGAACACGCGAGTCCGAAGGAGTCTAGCGACAGCTACGGCAGTGGAGCAGATGCACGACAGAGAGTTGATACCGGGGTTTTTTACCCAAGTTTGGGACCCTCGTGAGGAGGTAAATCCCCTACTCCTGCTTAGTTGTATTGCTCGCTTGCCTCACGAGGTTACACTGGTGGATGAAAGTCTAGGGTTTTAGATCTCTGGGATCCATCCCCTTACAAGGTAGGAGAAGGGCTCCTTATATAGGGTGGCATTGGTCCTCTTCCCCGGGTTCATGGGCGGGAAGGGTACCCACAATGCCACCCCTCGTGATTCCGGTCTAGGAGACTACTTGCTGGAGGACTAGGTCTTGGGTGCTGGACGCTACTCCGTGGTAAAGCATCCTCCTTTGCGTGCTCCTTGTCCTTGTCAATCGGGGCGCGTGTCTCTCCTTGCACCAAAATGGCCAAAGGCAGTCCTGCCCACTCTGAAGCCGTCCGTCAGCCGGTCAGGGCCTTGTCGGCTCCACTTTTGAACAGGTCCCGGCCGCGAGGGCCGGAGCATCCAATGCGCCAGTCGCACTTGTCGTTTCCCTTGTGAGGGATCCGCGTAAACCTCGTGGCCTCCTCTAGAGGCCCCCAGAAGAGGCATCCTAGCCCACCTTTGCGAGGGGGAAAACCCTCCCTCGTGAAGCCCTCCCAGGGCCATTGAGGCAGCCAGACATAGACGGATCAAGGTACCCCTTGTACCAGCTATCCGACAGTAACCCAGTGGCGTGTCCAGGTTGTAGTGGGCCTGGACAGCCACCACAACATCTGGCGCCCCCTTAGGCGCGGGCCTTCCTAGGCCCTTTACGTGCCTTCCCGAGGGATGTGCCTCCGAGCGGATACCTCCCCAGCCCATAAAAAGGAGGGCACCTTGGTTGTGCGGAGATCTGTTCTTCTCTGCATGCTCTTCTCCGCTTGCTCCTTTTCCAGCAAATCGTTCCTGCACGACGCGCGAGATGTCTCGCTACGAATCTCTAGCTATGGTGAAGGGGAAGCCTCCTCTGCCTATCCCCCTCAAGAAGAAGAGGAGGAGGGGGAGGAGGAGTCGGGAGAGGTGCTCTGCCTTCCACCATCAAGACAGATTCTGGTCTTGACCGGTGCCACCCGCAGCTGGCCACCGACAGGAGCGAATGCGGGAGAACCCGGGTGTGGCCTAGGTCGGCGGATCCAGTGACTCTCATGGGACCGGTGCACCCCTTCTTCTACCACACTGTCATCGCGGGGTTGGTTCCGCCATTCTCCCCCTTCTTCATGGCGGTTCTGGAGCACTACCAGATATGTGCCCTCCACCTGCAGCCCGACTCAGTCACCACCTTGGCTATCTTCGCCTTCTGGCATGATATGTTCGTGGGGGTGAAGCCTTCCGTGGCGCTACTACGCCATATGTATGCTCTCTGCCTCACCTCCCCAAACGTGCCATCGGCTGCGCCTCCTTTGTGAAGGAGGGGTCGTTCGGCCTCCAGATGTGTTGGACGAAGCACATGGATGACTTCTGGAAGCGATGGATCCTGATGGATGTGGTGGAGGATAGTCCCCACCTTGCTCCCCCACCGTGTTGGCCGAGAAAGTCAACAGCCGATGTCGGTGGTAGCCTTGGAGGGGGACAAGAGGGATGCTCTTATCGCCCATGCCAAGAAGCTCAACTCCTCAGGTCTAACAGGACCTATTGTCGCCATGGAGTTCATTCACCTCAGGTTTGCTCCAATGCAGAAGCACAACAAGGACCTGTGGGATTTATCTGTGGGGGACTGTGTGGCCCTTGGGGACGGCGTCACCGATGATTCCGTCATTGTGGGCTTTATCCATGAGCTCCTGCACACCCCTGTGATGGCCCAAAATATATAGAGCTCGTTGGGGAACCCCAAGAGGAAGGTATGATGAGCACAGCAACAAGTTTTCCCTCAGTTATGAAACCAAGGTTATCAATCCAGTAGGAGCAAGGAAACACCTCCAAGGTGTTGCTAGCTGAACTTTGGCAGGGCGCACTACCGGTGCTAGCAGCAACGTGGAAACCTGCACAACACAACCACGGAACTTTGCCCCCAACTTGTGATGAGGTTATCAATCTCACCGGTTTTGCTGAAAACAAAGGATTAAACGTATCGAGTGGAAGAAAGTAAAAGCTTACAGAAAGTAAACAGAAAGCAGTAAACAATTGTAGATTGATGGTAAAAGAAACGACCGGGGTCCATAGTTCACTAGTGGTGTCTCTCCTTAAGATAGATGACATGTTGGGTGAACAAATTACAGCGGGGCAATTGACAAACATCGAGAAAGCAGACATGCATATACTACTTATCTTGACTCCTTTGAGATTTGATAGGGCATTACAACATTATACATAGACCGTAATCCAACTACATCTATGACTAATAATCCACCTTCAGGTTATGATCCGACCCCCTCCAGTATTAAGTTGCAAGCAACAGATAATTGCATTACGCATTGCGTGTAAAGTAAACAGTACGATTGTTCTATGAACAAAAGGATTGTTGTTTTCTCCCTAGTAGCAACAACACATCTAGTACCTTAGAGATTGCTGTCACTTCCCTAGATTACTAGAGGCATGAACCCACTATCGAGCATAAATACTAACTCTTGGAGTTGCTAGCATCTACTTGGCCAAGCTAGCTACTAACAACGGAAAGCATGCAAGATCACAAATAACAAAGACATGATAGAATCAATAATCAATCTAAAATAGCATCTCAATATCCATCGGATCCCCGCAAACACAACATGTATGCTTACAAATACATGATCTTGATCATGAACGGAGCTCACAAGATCTAAACATGATAGCACAAAGAGGAGAACCAGCCATCTAGCTACTACATGGACCCGTAGTCCAAGGATGAACTACTCACACATCACACCGGAGGCTTGCATGGTGATGAAGAAGGCCTCCAGGGTGAATTCCCCTCTCCTACAGGGTGCCGGGAAGAGCTTCAGATCCCTCCCGATCTAGGGATAGAGATGACAGCGGCCACAGACTCTTTCGTGGAATTTTGATCGGCTCCTTAGGGTTTCTGTATCGGAGGCATCTTATAGGCGAAAGCAGAGGTCGAGGGGTTGCCGGAGGCGGCCAGACCACCCCCTGGCGTGGGCCAGGCTAGGCCGCGCGGCTAGGTGGTATGGAGGCCCACTGGCCCCTCTCCATCTCGTATTCTAGCTCCTTGTGTCCCTCGGTGAAAAACTGACTTTGGCTTTTGTCCCATCCAATTCCGAGAATATTCATTTTCTAACTTCCTGGAACCAAAAACATCAGAAAACAGGAAGCTGGCATTGTGGCATCTTGTTAATAGGTTAGTCCAATAAAGTGTATAGAAAGTACTCCAAAGTGTGGACAAAACATAAGAAAGTAGATAAAATCAAGCATGGAACATCAAAAATTATGGATACGTTAGCAACATATCAACATCCCCAAGCTTAACTCCTCGTCCTCGAGTAGGTAAGCGATAAAAAAGAAAGTATAATTTTTTAGGTGACATGCACCATCATAAACTTGATCAAAGTATTTGTAAAACATTGATAGCTGGGATCATAGTACTTCAATCATAACATGGAAGATAAAGTTCCAACAATAAGACAAAGCAACTAAAAAAAGTTGCAACATGAAAAGGCACAAACAAAAGATTCATGAATAATAATGCTTTGCAAGACGTTTGTTTGTTTCACATAAATAAAACATAGCATAGTGGCATTCAGCTTGTCCCTCATAGAGTGGCAAACATAAATGCATAGGACACCTTCAAAGTTCATAAGAGTGACTAGATACAAATAGTTTAAAACAAGCAATATCAAAGTTATGCATCAATCAACAAGTCTTGGGACAATGCACATAGAACTAAGAATGGCCACTATGCTCTCAAAATATGTGCATAAAGATAGAAGGTGGAGACTCAATATAAAAGTAAAAGAAAGGCCTTCATAGAAGGAAGTAGGGATTCAAGTTTCATAAAGAGCTTCCAAAAATTATGCTACTTATTAGCTTTCAGCTCTCATTGCCCCTACCATAAGCATCTTCAAGTGATTAAGGTTAAAGTGAACAAACTATGGAGTATATGCTTGACGAAGTATAAGTTGGAAATCTAATGTCCCTTGAATACGACGGTCGCTCCTCATGCTACTCAAGTTTAGTTACCGGTAAGTTCTTGTCATAGTAAGTACATGTGTATCATAGAGAACCGCCAACAGGGTACCCCTTGCCCGATGATACGGAAGAATCCCCATATCAAAATGACAAGGCAAGCAGACAATGAGCATATCAGCAATCTTCTTATTTACCATGGGAAAATGGTGCTTTTTTCTCTCTTTCCTCTTTTCTCATATCTCCTTTTTTTTCTTTTTCTCTTTTTTCTCAATATCCGACTCTCTCTTTTTTATAAGAAGAATGCTTCATAGACAGCTCATTATGGTTACGCTGCAGGTTTCCACCATCACGGCATGGATTAGACCAGCGGCCCAGGCTTTTCTCTAACACACATACATAACTCCATGGACTTACAAGGTCCCCTTTCATTTCACACCGACGACATCCATAGACAAAAGAGCATGATATCAACTAGGTACAAAGTACAAGTGCAATGTTGAAAGCGTTCCTATTGACAGCATGGTTCTTCTAATCCCCAACATATAAGTGCAAGCATATACAACATAGACGACACAATGGTTCAAGTTTATTAAGGGCAAGAAAAGTAAAGTGTGCCATCAAGTTCATGAGAGCTTTAATCACTAGTTTTCTCATAACAAGTTTAATTAGGAAGGTAGATAAAAACATGAATATACTTGGAATAGCAAGTGCTAATAGGTAGGTATGGTGGACTCTTTGGAATAACTTGGTTTTAGGAGTTGGATGCATGAGTGGAACTCATACTTGGTTACAAAGGCTAGCAAAAGACTGGGAGCGGCCGACTAAGAGAGCAATAATGGCCATAATCATGCAGAGCGACAAAACATCATTAATCAAAGCATAAAGTGATATTACAAGTCGAAAACTAAAGGATCATAAAGGCTATGGTGACTTGGGATAGTCATAACATGGTGTGAGCATGTATCAAGTCAACCCAAATAAAGCATCAAAGGAGAATACCATAATACTATGCTTTAATATGCTAAAACAACGCATGATTCTTCCAAGGCACATTAAGCAATCTCAATTGTTTATAACATGTCATGCTACAGCAAAGAATACTAAGCATAAAGCCAAAACAATATCAAGCATGGCATGAAAAAGCATAGGCCACAGTAAAAAACAAGCTCCCTTTACCACTTAGCATGAGCTTTCCTACTCTTTTCCAATCAAAACCAAACTATTCGAAAACCAATGTATGAAAGAGGAGGTCCAACCAATTTATTCAGCAAACTAAGAAAACCAAGAAAACAAAAAACCAAAACGAAAAACGAAAAAGAAGACGCTCAAAAAACGCACAACTGTGCATGAAACAATAAAAACGAAGTGTTTGGAAGAAACCTGAGATTTTTATTGATGAAGAAGGGGATGCCTTGGGCGTTCCCAAGCTTTGACGCTTGTACCTCTTGAATATTTCTTGGGGTGACACGCATGGCATCCCCAAGCTTGAGCTTTAGTCCATTCTTCATCTCATTACTCACCTTCCATACACCTGAAATTTTTCTTCATACAAAACTTCACACAATCTTTATTAGCAACATTAGTGCACTCAAGATAATAAGTCTTTAGGTTCAGTTTCAATACCAATAAAACTTCCACTAAAACACAATCTACTGTAGCACTTCCCTAAAAAATCTCAATTCCCCAAAAGAACTCAAAAAGAAACCAACAAGAAGCAAATGCAAATAATGGCAGAAATCTGTCAAAACAGACCAGCAGGTAAAGACAAATTTTTTCAAAGACCTTCTGTTGCTCAAATCAAAAAGTTATGAACTAATGAAAGTTAGATAACAACCTGGGGCAGAAGCACAAAAACTCACGCCTCAAAACGACGTAAAGAGATTTTATACGAATTTTTACAGCGAAGCACCAAAATCTGTTTCGACAGCAACTTTCCCAAGCATTACTTCTCTCTCATTAGAGGTTACTCTTGGCACAAAAAGCAAATAAAAAGGATAAGGAGCGGTTATTATAGAGGTAATAACTTCCAAGACTCATCTAAAACTTTTGAGTTATCTCCCAATAAGTAATTTGCTTTAACACCTTTGAGCTAGGCATGATAATTTCGATGATGCTCGCATAAGAAATATGAATTGAAGTAAAAGAGAGCATCAAAAAGCAAATTCAAAACACATTTAAGTCTAACCCACTTCCTATGCATAGGAATCTTATACGCAAATAAATTCACAAAGAACAAAGTCACAGGCATAAGAAGAGAAAATGAGAGTAACTTCAAAACTTTCAACACATAGAGAGGTGTTTCAGTACCATGAAAACTTTTACAACCATATTTTACTCTCTAATAATAATTTTCAGTAGCCTCATGAATAAACTCAACAATATAACTATCACATAAAGCATGCTTTTCATGATCTACAAACACATAATTTTTATCAAGCTCAAAAATAGTGGGATTAAAACCTTCATACCCCCTTTTAACAATTTTATAACAAGATGACTGATCAATCTCATTTTCAATAGTAGTACAATTAATATTATCAACTAATAAAGGACCATCATCTAGAGCTTTATTATAAACATTTCCAAAAGAATCCACAGGAACATAATATTCATCCTCCTTTGGTAAGCATGGAGGACAATCAAATAATGTAAGGGGTAAAGAGTTACTCTCATTAGAAGGTAGGCATGAGTAGATCCATTCTTCCTCCTCTAGATCATCACTCTCCTCCTCTTTTTCATCCAATGAGCTTCCAGTTTCAGCAATTTCTTCTTCCATAGGCTCCTGCAAGGCATTAGTCTCTTCTGTTGGTGGAAAGCATCTATTAAGATATTGAAGAGTATATCCATTCTCTACCTTGTAATTATCAAAGAAAAATTTAAGTATATCATAAACCTCATATTTATAAGGTGCATCATCAGTATTTTCAAGCAAATAAGCAAGTTCGAATGCACCCTTCCGAGCAATAAATTCTTCAATTTGCTCCACATCATAAAAGTCATAATTTCCCTTAACATAAGAAGATATGGTAACATCATCATTATACTCACATTGAAAAGGGAGGTGTTTATACCTCTTACAGCAACAAGATTTATCAAAGCAATAAGTCACATTATAAGTAGAGCACATGTTTCTAGCAATGGTATCCAATTTATTAATTTGTTCCCATAAGTATTTCCCTTTTTGTGACAGGCGGTGTTCCTTATAATAATATTTTTGTTCTTCCGTGAACCCACCTTGCCAATTAGATTCAGTTTCAAAGAAACCAACCATTAATAGAAAGCATGATAAAGCAAGACAATAACAGACCAACGAAAATAACAACTATAGTAGGTACTATTTTTTTTATTTTGGATAAAAAGAACAAGCAAACAATGTTGGGGATATACTTTCTGGGTATCCTCACAGTTCCTCACTGACCAGGGTGGCCCACTTCGGGTTAGAGCTTTGCTTCACGGGCGGCCCAGTTAGGGAGAGAAGACGGAGTCCAATCTGACTACGGGAAGGCCCAGAAGACTTACCGACTTAGGCCCATAATGTTACTTGTAGTTCAAGATGTACTCTGTAACCAACTCTTAGTCGTAGCCGGATTGATCTCTCATGTAAACCCTAGGCCGGATATCTATATAAGCCGTCCTAGGGAGAGCCTTTAGGGCACCAGATAACCTCAATAGTCTACAATCTCACATCGCACAAGCGAAACCCTTGTAACCCATATTCCGGCTCTGCTGTATTACTGGATTGCTAGCAGGAGTAGGGGCCATCCAAAGCCGGCGGATTCGAACCTGGGTAAACTTGTGTGCTCACCATCCCAGAACATCGTACGTCTCACACCCCTCTCTCCCGCACGCCTCAAGGACCCCCTCATGGCGTACTTGTCCTCAATCCGACGACAGTTGGCGCCCACCATGGGGCAAGTGAGCTTTGGATCTGCGTTTCAAGCGGAATCTGCAAGAATCGGAATCGGCGAGACCATCGTCGTCGGTCGCATCCTCTACGCCAGCGACGTCCCTCTCATCGTTCTTGACGAGACTTGGATTCCGGCTAGGGAGGTCGTGACTGCCTATACTATCATGTCTTTTGGCGAGATCGATGTTTACATCTGTTTCGCTGAACCTTCCCAACCCACCCCAGCGGTGATGATAGAGGCAGAAGAATCTTCTGGGTCCCCTTTGTCCGCGGAGGCGGCAGAGTTCCGGATCTCAGAAAACCCTAACTCCACCCAACCCACACAAATTGCGGAGATAGTGGAGAAATACGAGCCTGAAGAAAACCGCACGGTCCAAGTCGAATCTGGAGTGGATCTCCCTGGAGAAGCCGGATCCCAGATCGACCCACCCGTGGAAGTCGAAATCCAGGAGGAGCACATCAACGACACTGATTCCAACTCTGACGATGTCGGGACAGACAAGCCTTTCCTCAGGTACACACTAAGAGGTATGATACTGCAAGGCGCTAGCGCAGATGCAATCTTCGAAACCGTTAAAAGTTTTGATATGGCTGATCGCGAAAGCCATAGGTACCTCAGGAAGCACGCATCGCACTTCGTCGGATATGTTGGATCCGGATCCGGCTCTGCGGATGTTGGAGAAAAGACTGAATCGATGCTGGAGGCAATTGGAACAAACGCCGACGTTCCCGCATCTTCGGATGAATCCATGACGTCGGCAGATTTCCAAAAGTTCTCCGCGGAATATGAAGAGGAGTACAACTCCAAAGCTGCAGAGGATGGAGAAGCCATGGATGAAGGATCCGGGGAACACTCTCCCGAACGCAGGATGACATGGACGTCGGAGACAATCCCGAAGTCCAAATATCTGAAAGTACCGATCAAAGCTTGACTCTGGGAAACGGACCCAAAGCCATCTTTGCTACTGGCGCTGCCAAGAAGGCAAAGAAGAAGAACAAGAAAAACAAGACCCCAACAAAAGACCCTCTGGCAGAGGAGGTGATTGCCGAGGAATACGAGGAAGACTTGGATGGAGCACTAATCCCAGACGAGCCGAAAAAAGAAGCATCGGTGGATGGACACGTGATCACTGAAGGTGCGCATAAACTCATCGATGCCGCATTAACCACACCTATCCCTACAGCTGCAGAACTTACTGCAGATGAGCTGGAAGAAAGGGCCCAGGCCCTAGAAGCACGCCGTCAACAACTCCTTGATGAAGCCAAAAACATCGAGGTGGAGAAGAAGCGCATGTCAAACAAGGAGTACATGTCCCATCTACATCAGAAGACACGGAAGCGTCACATAGATGACAACCAATTCCCACGTGTCCGTGCCGTCCTTTTTGGAGATGAGATGGGGAAGCCACTGACGGATAGCAACGGAGATTGGGTTTACCCAACACCAGTGCAAAATACCGTGGCAGCTCGCGAAATTCTATCGGCTAATCCAGGACCAGAGGAGATACGTTTGGGTATCAAGCTACTCAATAAGGGACTGGAGCAGCAAAAAGTCGCCCTGTCTGGAAGCCAAAAGCTGGTCTCAGATTCTGACCAACGTCGCACAGATCCGGCATGGGCTGACGTAAGATCCCACTACGATCGGGCGCAGCATCGTCACCCCAAACGCAGGGAAGACAATTATTCAAGAACCGGATCGTCGGGGCAACACCGCAGAACTACACATAACTGGAGCAACGTCACTCCAGCAGCCGAGAAAGACGCGATCGCTGCACTAATTCCGAGGAATCCTCCCCGAAAAGGAGAAGATAAAGAGAAACATCGGGAGGAGGATCGTCAGAAAATGCCACCTCCTAGACACGAAAACCATCCGGCTGAGCCTCACCATGGTAGGAACGACAGACGAAGGAACGACAGAAACCACGCTGGCACGAGCCGGCAGGGGGCTCGTCATAGTCAAGAACCTCCCCGAAACCAGAATAATGACGCTCCGGACGGAGGCCGGCGATCAGCCGGAAACAACCCAGCTGCACCACCCTCTCCACATCACAGTTATAACAACGGCCCCCAAGGAGGTCAAGGAGGACGACGTGGCGGAGGAGGTGGTGGCAGAAGCCGAAGTCCGGCTCCAAGGCACCGCGGCCATAGCCGATATTCGGGACGATCCCTATCCCCGAACGACGCAAGGCACAGGATCAACTCCAACATAGAGGCTCGGTGCTACGAAAACGATGATGTGTACGTGGGCCCGAAGTGCTTCGGACCATGCATCAGAGCTACTAAATTCCCGGAAGGATTTGCTATCTCAAGACACATCCAAGCCTACGACGGCATTGCTCGGCCAGACACCTGGTTACAGGATTTATTCCAAGCTTGCTGCATCGCCAAAGGCGGAAACAGCCTGGTCGCAACCCGATATCTCCCACTTATGTTGCGGAAGACGGCACGATCATGGCTCAATGAACTTCCGGCGAACACCATCCACAACTGGTATGACTTACAAAGTGCGTTCTTTCGGAATTTCGAAGGCACATATCGGAGGCCCTGTACGGTTGGAGACCTACCGCGTTGCACCCAAAAAGCCGGAGAAACTTGCCGGGATTATCTCGGACGATGGATTGACACCAAGAACTCCTACGAGGGAGTAAATGATCAAACTGCGATTGAAGCTTTCATTGCAGGTCTCCCAATTGGTTTACTGCGCCATCGCTTGAAGTGTGACAAGGTTACTGATCTGGGAGAGATGATAGAAACAACGAGCAAGTATGCAGATGCTGACGACGACGCAGAGGGATTACTCAATGCCCTAGTTGTGCCTCAGTCGGCAAAACAACCAAAGCAACAAGCTCAGAAATGCAAAAATACCTCGGAAGAAAAACCCAACACGGAGACAGCAGTAGTCACTACTGTTTCCGGGTCTGGAGGACGAGGAGGACGTGGCGGAGGCCGCGGGCGTGGCCGTGGGACATCAAGGGTCCAAGGTAGAGGAGAACAACCAGGCAAAACCTACACTTGGGCCGACATCGCCAATAACCCATGTGTGCATCACTTGGATGCCAATGGGGGCTCGTCCCACACCAACGCTGAATGTCGTTTTAACGACGACATCAAGAGAGATGATACCGCGGGCTACAAAGCGGAAGAAGGGAAAGAAAAATCCCGAAAAGGACAAAGAGACCAAGGAAGATTCCGACATGGAGGAAGCCGATGCTTCAAATCCCAAGTCGGAAGGGAAGAAAACTTTTCCCACCAAGAAGGACACTTACGTCACCTTCCTCGGATCTCAACCAACAAAGGTCAAGAAAGCAGTTCTCCACGAGCTCAACGCAACATTTCCGGCTGTCCCTCAGTATCTGGACTGGTCGGAAGTGGCAATAACGTTTGACCACGCTGATCACCCGCCTAAGCTACATAGGCGAGGAAAATACGCCTTAATCGTCAATCCACTTATTGACGGTTATGGTTTCTCCAAGACCCTCATGGACGGTGGTAGCAGCATCAATATTCTCTATGTCGAAACGCTACGCCGGATGAAGATCTCAGAAACACAGCTGAACCATAGCTCTGTGATCTTTCACGGAGTTGTCCCAGGAAGACAAGCTAATTCCCTAGGAGAGATCACTTTGGATGTTACTTTTGGAACACCAAAGAATTATCGGACGGAGGCACTTTCCTTCGAAGTGGTCCCGTTCAAGAGCGCATACCACGCTATATTCGGACATCCGGCTTACTGGGCTTTTATGGCTCGTCCGTGTTACATTTACAATATGATGAAAATTCCAGGTCCCAACGGCGTGATCACCATCAGGGGAGACCCGAAGAAGGCGCGAGAGTGCGAGGATGGAAATGCTGCCTTTGCCGAAGCTGTGCTGCACGCCCAGGAGTACCAGGAGATCAAGAAGAGCATAGATCCGTCCGAGATGCCCGCGACGAAGAAGGAGGTGACAAAGCCAAATCCGGAGTTCAAGGCAGCAGAAGAGACGAAGACGACACCGTTGAAGGATGATGACCCCTCCAAGGTGACCCAGATAGGCGTAGGCCTAAGTAGCGCATAGGAAAGCGCGCTCGTCAAGTTCCTCCAAGCAAATCAAGATATCTTCGCATGGCAGCCATCTGACATGACCGGAGTACCTAGGGAACTTGCCGAGCACTCTCTAAATGTAAACCCAAACGCTAAACCCGTCAAACAGTCCTTACGACGGTTTGGTGATGAAAAGTGTAAGGCAATAGCTAAGGAACTAGCGTGGCTCGAGTTAGCCGGATTCATAGAAGAGGTCATCCATACTGATTGGTCGGCCAACCCTGTAATGGTCCCTAAAAAGGACACCACTGATTTAAGGATGTGTGTTGATTATACTGCCTTGAATAAGGCTTGTCCAAAAGATCCGTTCGCTCTGCCTAGAATTGATCAAGTTATCGATTCTACGGCAGGCTCGGAACTCCTTTGTTTTCTTGACGCATATTCCGGTTATCACCAAATCCGGATGAAGGAATCTGACAAAATCAAAACGTCATTCATAACCCCCTTCAGAACCTTCTGTTATGTTACGATGCCCTTTGGGCTGAAGAACGCAGGAGCTACGTACCAGCGCACGATGCAGCGTTGCCTCCATGATCAACTCGGACGCAATGTACATGCATACGTGGATGATATCGTGGTCATGTCCAAAAAGAGGGGAACATTGATTTCTGACTTGGAGGAGACGTTCGCCAATTTATGAAAATACAACATCATGCTCAACCCGAAGAAATGCTTCTTTGGAATACCAGCCGGAAAATTGTTAGGTTTTATCGTGTCTCAAAGAGGTATAGAGGTGAACCGCGATAGGATCAAGGCTATTCTTAATATTTCTAGGCCAACTCACCTGAAGGACGTACAAAGGTTAACTGGTTGCATTGCTGCGGTCAGTCGATTTGTAAGCCAGCTTGGTGAAAGAGCCGCACCATTATACAAACTCCTGAAGAAGACCAAGGATTTTGTCTGGACTAACGAAGCTGAAGCTGCACTACAAGACCTGAAGAAAGTACTCTCATCTGCTCCTATCCTTGCTGCGTTGGAACCTCAGGAACCGATGTTGCTTTACATTGCTGCGACAAATAAGGTTGTCAGTATAGTTATGGTGGTAGAGAGACCAGAAGAAAATGAGGAGCACCTGGTGCAGCGTCCGACATACTTTGTCAGCGAGGTCCTGACAGAATCAAAACAGCGGTATCCGCACTATCAAAAGTTGGCTTACAGTGTTTTTCTAGCATCTCGTAAGTTACAGCACTATTTTTAGGAGCATCCAATTACCGTGGTGAGAAAAGCTCCCATGAGAGATATAATCAACAATAGCGATGCCACAGGACGCGTCGCCAAATGGGGTATAGAGCTTGCAGCTTTCGATATTGAGTACAAACCCCGGACAACAATCAAATCCCAGATCCTTGCTGACTTTGTCGCTGATTAGACAGAGACCAAGGAGAACATGGTCCTCCCTGAGTCGAAATATTGGACCCTCTTTTTCGACGGGTCTAAGGCTCGAGGGGGCTTGGGGCTGGCGTGGTGCTCAAATCACCCCAAGGAGATAAACTTTTATACGTGTTGCAGATCCACTTCATAGCGACAAACAACATTGCCGAGTATGAAGCACTGTTGCATGGAATCCTGATTGCTAAGGATATTGGCATCCGACGTTTGATGTGTTACGGAGATTCGGATCTTGTTGCTCAGCAAGTCTCGGATATTTGTAATGCAAATAAGCACATGGCAGCATATAAAGCTGTCGTGGATGATCTATCTAAATCGTTCGAAGGGTTTGAAGTTCAACACATCCCTCGAGCAGAAAACGAGGAAGCAGATGCACTATCTCGAATAGGCTCTGCGCGGAAAGAGGTTCCGGATGGCGCATTTTTAGAGCACCTCAAAGTTCCCTCGATAAAGGGAGTAGATGAGGAATATCTGACCAAATCTGACTCGCCTTTAATAGCAGTTCTGGCTGTAATTCCCACCTGAACTCAACCCTACCTCGATTACCTAGTAGATGGAAAATTACCCGAAGACGAGGTGCTGAGTCGGTAGATTATCCGACGAGCAAAAGCCTATACTATTGTTAGAGGTGAGCTCCATAAACGGAGTGTTTCTGGGGTTTTTCAGCGTTGTGTATCTCCGGAAGAAGGAGTGGAAATCTTAAGAGAAATCCACGAAGGCGAGTGTGGTCACCACGCTGCAGCCAAATCTTTAGTGGGAAAATCTTTTCGACATGGATTTTTCTGGCTTACAGCTCAGGCAGATGCCGAACGATTAGTCAAGACATGTAAAGGCTGCCAAAAGTACGCCAAGCAAGCTCATGTTCCGGCTGATCAGCTGCGAACAATACCTATAACATGGCCTTTTGCGGTCTGGGGGCTTGATATGGTAGGACCTTTTAAACGAGATCCAAGTGGATTTACTCACCTCTTAGTGATGGTGGATAAATTCACAAAATGGATCGAGGCTAAACCTGTCACTAGTTGTGATGGAGCAACAGCCAAAAGATTTTTCGAGGATGTTATAATCCGGTATGGTTATCCACATAGCATTATCACGGACAAAGGGAGTAATTTTTCCATGGGAGAGTTGGCTGAATTCTGCGACGAGCAAAATATCTGGCTTGACATTGCGTCAGTCGCACATCCACAGGCTAACGGACAAGTCGAAAGAGCAAATGGTTTAATTCTACAAGGCTTGAAACCAATACTCGAATCACCACTGAAACGTGCTGCGGGGGCTTGGGCAGAGGAACTACCCTCTGTAATTTGGAGTTTACGAACAACTCCGAACAGGTCAACAGGATATACACCTTTCTTCTTGGTATATGGCGCAGAAGCAGTTCTTCCTAGTGATTTAATTCATACTTCTCCTAGAGTGGCCGCGTATATCGAGGAGGATGCCGAGATTTCTCGACTTAGTCGAAGAATTTCGCGTCGTTGCTGAAATGAGATCTACAGCCTATCAGCGGAAGTTACGCAAGTATCATAGCCAGAGAGTCCGAACTTGATCTTTCAATAAAGGTGATTTGGTTCTCCGGCTTGTGCAACAAAGAAAGCACAAACTTCCCCCAGTATGGGAAGGGCCCTTTTTAGTTAGTCGAGTATTGCACAATGGGTCGTACTACTTAACTGACATGAGGCCAGTCAAAGAAAGACCTGCAACTAAGAAGAGAAAGAGAGCTGGAGGCAGTACAAATCCGGATGAGTTAGACAGACCGTGGAATATTGCTCAGCTACGTCCCTTTTATTCTTAGTTTATACTTCTTTGTAATCATACATATGTGCATGTTCTGTGAGAAATAAAAGTTTTGGTTACCTCAAAGTTTTCCTAGGAAGTTTTTTACCATCTTATTTCCTAATGATCATGTCATAGTCAAAAATCCCAGAATGCTTGAAAGTACTTTATGCTCATGTTCGTTCTGGTTTAGATTTCCGATTCTAAAACTGCTACCTTTGGGTATAACTCTAAAAAAAATTCTAGTCTTTACTTGGGTTATTTGTCTGATTGCTGGATGCGGGTATCTTTCGAGTAGTGAATTGTTGGTACTGGAAGCCAGCTTTGTTTCCGAGTTTAAACTGGTTTAGCAATTGAGCTCCGTTGCTCGGCAAAGTTTCTGGCTGAAGGTTTAGCCGGCTCACGAAAGGGATGAGTTGGAAAGCCAGATAAACGATAAGTAGAGGCGGAAAATTCTAAGTGCTTATGAAAACATTTCAGGCACGCAAATAATCTAAGACAAAAGTGCTGAATAGATAAAAAACTTAGCACTAGCAAAAGTCATAGTACTTAATATTTACAAGCGCATCATGTTCTTTCACCGAATAATACATAAGTTTGTGGTCTATGATGCATGAGGAGATGAAGGAGCTGCCGGCTAGTTGGTTACTCCGTCTTGATATCGTTCCGAGATGTCCGGATCCGAGGTGGTCCGTTCATCGTCAGAAGCTTCTTCGGTTTCTTCTGGAGGAGGTGGCGGGGTATCTACGCGGGTGAAGAAGGGGATCTCGTAGCTGGTCAGATCAGCTACGTGGCTTGAAGGTCTTGCTCCTGGCCGTCTTCATCTACCTTGCAGTACCCTCTGGTCACTTGCCATATCTCCATGTTTCCATGGTGGCTCATGACCATGGTGAGAGCGTTCTGCGCAGCAGTCCGCGCGTAGGACATGTTCCAGTCCCGCACGAGCTGCAGCATGTCCTTGGCCTTCTCCCACACCTGGAAGTCCGACATGCTTGGCATGTCCGGAATCCTGAGAGACTCGCCAATGTCCTCAAGGGACTGGCGGTAGTCATGAAGAAGATCACCGACTTGGGTAAGCCGGTGAGTGCGGGGCTCGGACGAGGAGGAGTCCGTCAAGTTCAGAGGACCTAAACACAAAACAAGTCAATGAAAATCCGACATTGATGAAAGTCGAAGAAATGATAAATCAGACAGATGGAACATACCAAGAATGACGTCGTCAATCTTGGTCTTCTCCTCCAAGAGACTCTAGAGTTCAGCCCGGAGCGCTTCGGAGAGATCTTTCTCTCTGCCAAGCTCATTTTTGAGGTCCGAGAAAACTTTATCTTGAGCGGAAATCTTGAGATCGCGCTCTTAAGTGGCCATGGAGGAGGATTCAAGGACTTGAGCTATGCTCCTTTCATGATCTGCCTTGAGCTTATCCAGCTCTTGGCGAAGTCCCTTGTTCTCCACCACTAGGGTCTTGAGGTTCTCGGCCTCTTCAATCATAGCGATGGATTGTTTCACCAACGCTGAAAGTCAAAAAGAACAACAGTTCAGAAAAATTCAACATTGAAAAAGCAAAAGACAAGGTTTGAATCTCGAAATGTTTACCTTCGGCTTCATCCTTGGCTACCTTGAGCTCAACATTTTTAAGCCGGAGAGCTTTGATCTCTCTCCGCTTATCACAGACATTGGTTAATAATTCCTGGTTATAGGAACATACTTTCTGTAAGTCAGAATACCCAAAGTCAGAAAGCTACTTAAGAATCGAGCCAATATTTTTTGCTAAATATCAGCACGAGCCTTGGGGCTACACTAGTTCGTTCTTTGGCATCCTAATGAAAGCATAAACCCGGATTTCTATATCCTACTTCATGCTTGGGGGCTAGAGGATATGATATAACATAAGGTAAAAAACAAGAGTTGGAATTCCGACTTACATATTGCTCGCGGGTGAGTTTGTCTAACCCCGCATTCACTTCAGCTGCCACCTTCTCGGCGAGGGTAAGAGGAATTACTGGGGTTGTTGGAAGCTCGCCAGTCCTGATCCTCTCGTCGCGAAGGTAGACTTGAGCGAGAAGGTCAGAGAACTTAATGTCCTCTGCTTCTTGCGCTTCCTCTTCGGGGTATAGATGGATTTTGTCTAGGACTTGCCTGGCCAGCCGTTGGATCTCCTCTGCAGATTTCCGGGATAAGCCAAACTTGGCAAGTACGGGGTTGCTGAGGAGGTTGTCGGCGAAGACTTCAGCCGATGGATCATTACCCGAAGAGGGTTCACCCTTATCTTGAGCTGACGCACCCACGGTGACGTCAGTGTGTGACCCAAGGATCACAGGCGCCGTTGGAGGAGTCAGATCTTCTACAACAACCGGAGAAGGAGTAATCGCCGGTGTTGTAGAAGGTTGAGTGGCAGGAGTTGGAGGAGCCGTGGCAGGGGAAGCTATGGTAATCTTCGTCTGTCATAGGGGCTTCGCAGGAATCCCTTTCCCCTTACCCTTGATGAGAGGCTTTGCTCTGAGAATGTAGTAAAGTCAGAAACATTGCATCTCAGAAAGAAATTCGAGAAAGGTACAAAGGAGGAAATTGTGAATGAAAGTCACCTCTTGACAACGGGCACTTCCTTTGTGCCAACAGCCACTGTCGGAGCTCTGCGCTTCTTGAGCGCAAGTTCCGGCAATGGGACCACTTCAGTCTCCTGAGAAAACTCAGGAGGATATCCTTCGAGTGGAGCAAGCTCCGACTCGGGGAGGTCAGCAAGCTGAAAACAGGAAAGCATATCAGCATTGCGGTATATAATTTGAAGATTGAAACACGTAAAAGGTGTACTGATGGAAGCTTACCGCTACCACGGGATTTTCCGCCGTGTGCATATCCAGAGAAACCTCCGGAATTTTCCTCTTGATCCGCTCCTTGATCAGCCATTTGATCTGGCTTATGTAACCCTGGGCGGTGTAGGCTTTTGGGCTGATGCGGAGAGAGTCTTTTTTGGAAGACGTGATGGAGTGCATCAGTCTATCCCTGTGGTACTGAAGTGGCTGGATCCGACGTGAGACCCAGCATTGGACCAAGTCAGATCGCTTCAGACCCTTGTGCTTGATCAAATACTCGATCCGCCTCTTAGCGAGGATCAGATCGTCGGTGAGAGCCGGAGCAGCCTCGTCCCAAGAAGGCTGGGCTGTGGCGGCTCCGTCGACAAAAGCCGGCAAAGTAGTAGCTTTGCCGGAAGCCAGAATATCCCTATGGTAGAAAAAAGTGGCTGGCTATTGTTTGACCGAGTCACTGGCAGAAATTTTGGGATATGCCTGGTCTCGTCTAACAGAAAAACTAATGGTACCGGTGATATAAGGAACACCGGCAGTAATGGAATTTCTCCGGACATGGAAATAGTACCGGAATAGAAGCAAACTCGGCCTAATGCCAAGAAAGCCCTCGCAAAGCGCAGCATATGCGCTCATTTCTAGAAGAGAATTGGGAGGAAGATTGTGGAGTTGAACTCCATAGTGGTCAATCACCTCGGAGAAGAACTCCGAGGGAGGAAAGGACAAACCTCGGTCCAGATGGGTGCCGAAGTGGACGCGCTCGCCCTCGTGTGGATTGGGGACGGTTTCGCCGAGGCCGGTCCGCCAGTCACCGGTGGCGAGAAGCCCCTCCTTCTCCACGTTTTTGAGGTCGTCTTCGTCGAGGGCGCAGGGGATCCAGATTCCCCGGAAGCTCTCCTTCTCCGCAGCTGCTTCCGCTGATGCTGTCGCCGCTGCCAAAGTGGAAGAAGAGGATGAAGCCATTTTTTCTCCGGTGGAAAAGGTGACCTTAAAGTGGCAGCGCTAGGAGCTCTGTGGAAGGAGGACGAGGAGGCTCTGGGCGTGTGGGAAGATTGGGAAGGAAGGAACGGCAAAGGACTGGTGGGGATGAGAAGAAGAAATCTAAACCCCTTATATCCACCTACCTGCGCCAAGATTCGTGTAAACGCTACAGTGTAACCGCCACGCGTCGTGGAAAGAACTAGGAAGGGCCCGCGCGATGATTGCGTCGCCTCGATCTCCACGCACGCATTGAAACGGCGCCTCGGTTCCGTGAACCGCGGACCCACCAACGGTCGTGCTGACGGAACGTCTGTCAGATGATGTGACTTGACCATGCTTGTGTCAGGTAGCGTTAGAAAGCAAGTTCCGGCTTAGTTTAAAAGCGAGCTGGAAAATCCGAGTAACCAATTGCAAGTTCCGACTTACTTGTAAGACCCGGATCGTATTTTTTGTTGTGAAGTTTCAGGAACCCTTCAAGATTCTGCAAGCCGAAGATCAGGCTAGACGATGATAAAATCCGACTTTGGATCTTGGAGGCCTCCGGGGGCTACTGTTGGGGATATACTTTCCGGGTATCCTCACAGTTCCTCACTGACCAGGGTGGACCACTTTGGGTTAGAGCTTTGCTTCACGGGCGACCCAGTTAGAGAGAGAAGACGGAGTCCAATCCGACTACGAGAAGTCCCAGAAGACTTACCGACTTAGGCCCATAATGTTACTTGTAGTTCAAGATGTACTCTGTAACTAACTCTTAGTCGTAGCCGGATTGATCTCTCATGTAAACCCTAGGCCGGATATCTATATAAGCCATCCTAGGGAGAGCCTTTAGGGCACCAGATAACCTCAATAGTCTACAATCTCACATCGCACAGGAAAAACCCTTGTAACCCATATTCCGGATCTGCCGTATTACTGGATTGCTAGCAGGAGTAGGGTCCGTCCAAAGCCGGCGGATTCGAACCTGGGTAAACTTGTGTGCTCACCGTCCCGGAACACCGTATGTCTCACACCCCTCTCTCCCGCACGCCTCGAGGACCCCCTCATGGCGTACTTGTCCTCAATCCGACGACAAACAAAGCAAAAATAAACTAAGCAAAACAAAAATAACAAAGTAAAGAGATTGGTTATGAGGGACTCCCCTTGTGAAGATGTCCTTGACTCTCCGGCAACAGCGCCAGCAAAAGTTGCTTGATGGCCCAAAATATATCGAGCTCGTTGGGGAACCCCAAGAGGAAGGTATGATGAGCACAGCAGCAAGTTTTCTCTCAGTTATGAAACCAAGGTTATCAATCCAGTAGGAGCAAGGAAACATCTCCAAGGTGTTGCTAGCTGAACTTTGGCAGGGCGCAGTACCGGTGCCAGCAGCAACGTGGAAACCTACACAACACAACCACATAACTTTGCCCCCAACTTGCGATGAGGTTGTCAATGTCACTGGTTTTTCTGAAAACAAAGGACTAAACGTATCGAGTGGAAGAAAGTAAAAGCTTGCAGAAAGTAAACAGAAAGCAGTAAACAGTTGTAGATTGATGGTAAAAGAAAGGACCGGGGTCCATAGTTCACTAGTGGTGGCTCTCCTTAAGATAGATGACATGTTGGGTGAACAAATTACAACGGGGCAATTGACAAACATCGAGATAGCATACATGCATATACTACTCATCTTGACTCCTTTAAGATCTGATTGGGCATTACAACATTATACATAGACAGTAATCCAACTGCATCTATGACTAATAATCCACCTTCAGGTTATCATTCGTGTTGGGTTCATAGCATAGAAAACAAAAAATTCCCTACGATGGGAACTATACGCCAAGATCTATCTACTAGATACAAGAAACAGGTGGATATACATCCAAAGAGAGCTTACCCTCGAAGACATCAAAGCTTTGTTAACGAGTTGGAACTCGTGGATGATGTAATCGTACACTTGCCGATCTCAAGATCGTGATGAAGTCCAGCAGGTCCGGCTCCAACACGTCCATCAGATCCAGCTCCAGCAAGTATAGCACCACCAAGTCCAGCACCGCAAAGCAGCAGTGCATCCGTGATCGCACACACGTCCGATACCCCGACAACCTCCGTCCCTCACTCCAGCAGCAGCAGAAGCAACAACTCCTTTCTAGATAAAGCCACCGGGAACATGTATCTCGCTAATCCGAGACCATGGGGAATAACTAGAGGGGGAGAGAGATCCTTCACGAGGAGGTGTGTGTTGTGAGGAGGAGAGGGGGGCAGCCAAGGGCCATGGCGTGGCAGCCATGGTGGTGCCCCCACCTCTTCCACATTCATGTGGGTGGAGCTCCCACTCCCATAAAAAGCCTCCACTCAAAATTCCACTCACACATGCATTAATTTCCACCAAATTTAATGCAAGCTCTCATTAAATAAAACTATTTTATTTATTTTATTCAGAATTTTGTTAATTATATTAATAAACAAACATTCACATAAAACCCCCTGCAACATTTCAATATCACATGCAGAACCAGTTGCAGCAATTTCACCCGAAACAATTCCGGTTTCCATCAAAATAATTCCAGCGCTTTCTTAAATCTTTATCTGAAACATATTTGCTCCAAATGGTGTCGGTATCCCTTAAGTGTGTCACCCTACTGTTCTCGAATAATGCAGACATGATCGAGACCCCTCTCTGATCAATAATCAGCAACGGGCCCTGGAGATCCGTACTGACTCCCACATATTCAACGATGACTCTTGTGATCATGTGACCTTTAACGTCATAACTAAATCCCTTTGTCTCGCGATATATTACATGTCCAAGATTGGATCATTGGCATCCAAATACCTAGTTTGATCTCTTTACCGACATGCACTCTTTTCTCGTTCTCATGATATAACATTCTAGTGATCACATCACTTGCTTGCAAGCTATCTTAATGTGATATCACCGAGAGGGCCTAGAGTATATCTATCCGTCATCGGGATGGACAAACCCCACTCTTGATCCATGAGCCTCAACATAACACCTTCGTAGCACTGAACCCACCTTTATAGTCACCCTGTTACGGTGTGACGTTTGATGTTATCAAGATACTCTTCCGGTGTTAGTGATTAACATGATTTCATGGTCTAAGGACTAAGATTACTTCGTATGATGTTATGGCAATATAAACATAATGGCTTTGATCGTAATTCTATACTTCGGATGAATGTTCATCACATCATTCCACCAATGTTCTGACCTCGTTATTAACAACATCCAATGTCCATGATCAGGAAACCTTGATCATCTTGTTAATCAACGAGCTAGTTTATATGAGAGGCATTATTAGGAACTTTGTATTTTGTTTATTAAACACACATGTATTAACATTTCCAATTAATACAATTATAGCATGCAAAATAAACATTTATCATAAACATGGAATAAGATAATAACCACTTTATTATTGCCTCTCGGGCATATTCCCTTCAGTCTCCCACTTGCACTAGAGTCAATAATCTAGTTTGTAAACTTGTATATACAACACCTAGGTGTTGAATATACGCATTTTCTAGTGGTTAACATAATCTCCGGATCTGGCAGTTTCAGGCCCGTGTTTATTTGAATGTCTTTGCGTCTCTACGCATCACTCATTTTCAAATGAGATGGCATTTATAAATTTGGTCCTTTGGTGAGACCTTTAGTTAGTTTGGGTTAAAATATGTTGATATTATTGTCATACAATATATCTTCATAGTATTAGCCCACTTTGAACCACACCTAGTTTGATAACAAACTTCTTAACACAAATGCCCTCCTTTGCTGCTACTATAGCAATCATATACTTAGCCTTTGGAACTTATCCGTCACAATGTTTCAACTTTGGAACTTATCTAAATCCATCATGGAACATCCTTTCCATTACATTGTGTCACCCATAGTCTAAATTGAGATAAATTTGATTTATATCTTGTGACAAAACTAGTATCAATGTAACACTTTACAATGAACTACCTTTAACTATTTGTCACTTATACATGATATATTCTTAGTTCTTCCAAAGCACATAAGAATATCTTTACTATCGTCCAATGATCATCTTATGAATCATTCTGGTATGTGCTCATAACATTTACAGCATAGGACATATTTGGATATATACATATCACGGTATAATCGATCAAAATATTCATGTGATTTTACTCACCAAGTGTTGAAACACTTGAATCTTGATACAATCCTTTCCATGCAGCAAGAACCTTTCTTGTTGTTTCCATATTGAACTCTTTCAATATCTCATATATGTACGTCTAGCATAACAATATTTGCGCCTCAATCTTTCCATATAGACATTGATGCCAAATATTCCGTTTTTGCCCAAGTCTTTCATCGAAATCCTATTTTAATGAAATTCTTAACTTGTGTCAATAAAAGATACATCATTTCCAATCAACAATATGTACCCTGCATAATGTATTGGAAATTTTTCTCGGTGCTCCCACTTAATTTCTTGCAAATGCAAGCATCTTCATCATCTCCGATGAAATTAAACTCCTTTAACATTTTCATCATGGTGAAGATTCCAACTCCGATATGCTCACTTCAACTATTGAAGTTTGCATGCCCTTTTAGCACCCTTTAAATCAACAAAACCCTTCGGACCATGTCATGTACACGTCCTAGGTAACCATTCTATTAGAAGAACCTTGTTTTGTTTGTTCAACTACCATATACCAAATTATATGCAGTGGTTGCTACATTAATCCGTCAAGACTAAATATCGCTATGAAAGATCAAATATTGTCATAGTCAACTCCTTGAACATTGCCGTAAAATTCTTTCCGACATGTCGACTATCTCATAGATGTTAAACATCCATGTCTATTTCTTTATAGATCCAAACATGACCGATAGGCTTCACGCATTTCCGGAGGGTCTTCCAAGTTCAGAAACTTGATTTCTCGTGTATGGATACTATCACGGATTCTATGACTTCTAGTCATTTTATGGAGTCACGGCCCATCATCGCTTCTTTGCATGCAGTTGGTTCATCATTGTCAAAACAATAACGACTTCTGTTTGAAATCTTACTATTTGATTCTTAGCGAACCACATGGTTCAAATGGAACTCTAATCTCCAAGATCACACCCTTTGTAATCACGGGAGCCCTGAGCATTGTGGCTGCCACTGGGACACTTTCCAGCGCTGCGCTACTTATCACATATAGCTAAAGTTCAACAACCTTATCAAAGTTCTATTGTCCCCCCACTTAACTTTTCACGAAAAATTCCTTCTCAAGAAACTTCATGTTCCAAGCGACAAACTCTTTTGTCCTCGGTGTTATGGAAAAATTCCCAACAAATTCTTTGGGATAACCTACAAAGACGTGCTTATCCGACTTTGGTTGTAAACATTTTACTTATGCATAGCATACCAAAATTTAAGAAAAGACAATTCGGGTTTTATCCCAAACCATAACTCATATGGTGTCATTTCAATGGATCACGATGGTGCTCTTTTCAGTGTAAAAGCGGTAGTCTCTAAAGCTTTAATCCTTAAAACATAATGGTAGTTTTATAAATGACATTCTCAACACCCGAATTTTTAATCCCAGATGCCTGTTATGCCATACATCGCAATCCCAGGATTACCATTTTTGCGAGACATAACAGATTGGATATCACAGTACATCATCCATTAAAAACCATAATCAGGTCTTACACAAATAAAGGATCTCATGATCCAGTCTTAGTACAAACAAGTAGCGGAATAAATAGCATTGTGGTGGGGCCCATCTTCAGTGTCACAGGCAATGCTGATGATGGGAGATGATCCTAGTTGTCGTAGCCGTCATATTGTCCTCCTTCCGGGTAGTCCTCCTCATAGTCTAGCCACGGGAATAGCCAGGGACAAAGCCATGAGTACTCTTTAAGTACTCGCAAACTATCACTAACAAGTATGGTAGTTCTAGTAGGAATGCTAAACTCTAAGTATATTTGTAAGGTTAAGTTTGAAACCTAAGCTGAGTTCAGAAATAAAGAAAGATAAAATAAAGTTTGAAATCACCTAAGTGGGAACTTAGTTTTCATAGTCACAACTCTGTTGTGGTCAAGTCATGTCACAATTCATTTCATAAGTCATTTTGAAAACATCTGACAACGAAACAGTATGGCCACTCCAACTGTCCATAACCGCGGAAGCGGCTATTCGAATAGTTTGACACTCTACAGAGGTGGTACACTTTCACCACAAAATTCGATACATCTGTCAGGGATAACCCTGAATCATCATACTTAGTATGCAGATAATCAAACATAACCTTTCCTTTACACACCCTAGTATAAGCACCTCTCCTATGAGCTTGGCCTCCCAGCCATGGCCATCTACCATCCTGGGCACTGCATAGGTGGACAACATTGAGAGGTAGCCTCAGCTCAAACCTCTCCCATGAGGGAACTAATACTAATGCATGTAAACTTTCGGCTAAGCCTTACCCAATTTAGGTATTGTGGTTGTATGGTAAATTTGGAATGGTATCACATCCAAACCCAACCATCAGTTTTTATAAAAGGGCTAAGGCTCATGCCTCAACATTTTCATCATCATAAACCATTTGTGTTTCTCAACACATGTCAAAACATCTCAATAGAATTCCAAGGTTTTCACAAATCATTTTCACCAAGTACTCCCATCTAAAGTGATCCATTTTTGGCTTAGCTCTAAACTACTAAGTTAAGAGTGTTCACTAATGTGGGATGCTAATATCAATCTCATGTCATAGAATGACATCTAAGTCTAACTAGCTAAGTCAAGTTTTATACTCTTTATGCTATCTATAAACAAAGTAAAGAACTTTGGTAAAGTAAAAGGAAGTAAAGCTTGTAAGTAAAACTTGGGGTAGGTATAAGTCAACATGTATAACCAAGCATGCCTAATACATCTTGCTTAAGTCATCTTGTATAATTCTAGCTTGCCAATAATAGCTTGCCTTGGTTGGTGAAGTGGTTGAAATTCTCTTCCTCCTCTTCTTGGTAGAACTCCTCCTCCTCGAAGACTTGTTTGGCACTATCATCTATAAATACATACAGAATACACAATCACCAAACAATACTTAACTAGTCTATTTAGCAGACTAAGTCACACATTTGATGATCTAGTATCATCACAAACATCACAAGGTTTAATGACTAGTTTCATTTATTTTATTTGAGAAAAGTAATTTCTACTCATTTAAATTAACTAAGATTTAATATTCTCCAATTAAAATATGGGATCATGTGGACACATGTCATCACCACATATGCTACTATGTGGGAATGGGATTTAATGGTTTGATCACATTTGAATAAGTTTAAGTTTAATATTTAATGATTTAAAGTGACTAGAAATGCCTATATAGCATTATTTTGGTACTAGTCCAAAGTCACTGCATGCAAACCTTAATATTATTACGTATTCAGATAGGTATGGTTAAATGTGATTTTTGAGAGTTGGAATCAACTCAAAAGCTATTATGGTTGATTTTAGAAAAATGTTTGAATGTGAAAAAGCTTATGTCTTGTTATTTTTGCTAGGAGAGATCTCTAACTCTAATTGATTTAAATCCAACGGGCTTGGATAGAGATTTTCATTAAATTTCCAACAAAATTGGAATCACTCAAATTGGTTCAGTAGATCTTTCTGTGTTGATTTTCAAACTAGTGGATAGAAACTAGGTTTAGTTAAAAAGGAAAATCTAAATTCGAATTACAGGGCCAGCGCGGGAAATAAATGGGCTAGCCCAGTCTCACTCCGCGGCGCTGAGGACAGCTGACAGGTGGGTCCCACATGTTAGTGGCTCTTTAAACGCGAAGCGATACGGGGCAACGTGGACCATAGGATTAGAACTAGGATCTACGGCTCACGTTCATCGTCAACGACGGACACGTTGCCGGTGAGACGGAAACCTAGCGGCGCTGTGGGGGTGTAGTGGGGGCATACCAGGGCTCCAGCTAGTGCGATGGTGGGTGTGTTTGAACAAGGAGACGATGGCGGGCTCACTTTCCTTTCAGACTAAAATGTTGCGTTCCCTTCAATGGCGAAACTTTGAGATACACAAAATCTCCGATATTGAAAGTTAGGTCTCTCCTTCTCTTGTCAGCATAACTCTTTTTTCTGGATTGGGCGGTCTTGAGGTGCTCACGGACTTTGTGAACCTTCTCTTCGGCTTCTCGTAGGATGCCGGGTCCAAAAATCTGACTCGCTCCTACTTGCGACCAATTAAAAGGGGTACGGCACTTTCTTCCATATAGGAACTCAAATGGGCCATTTGTAGACTTGCTTGATAACTGTTGTTGTATGAGAATTCTACAAAAGGCAGACAATCTTCCCATTTTGATCCGTACTCTAACACACAAGCTCTTAACATATCCTCTAGGATCTGGTTGACTCTTTTAGTCTGTCCATCGGTCTGCGGGTGATAAGCTGTGTTGAAATTCAACTTGGTTCCTAATCCTTCTTGCACTTTCTGCCAAAATCTCAAGGTAAATTGGGTTCCTCGATCCGACACTATGGTCTTGGGGGTTCCATGCAGACTAACAATTCTGGCAATGTACAATTCTGCTAGCTTTGAACTCTGGTAGGTTGTCTTGACAGGTATAAAATGAGCTACCTTGGACAGTCTATCAACGATGACCCAGATAGAGTCATTTCCCCTACTAGAAGTAGGCAAACCGGTGATAAAGTCCATTCCGACGGAATCCCATTTCCATTCCGGAATCTACAATGGTTGCAATAGTCCTGTGGGTCTCTGATGTTCCACTTTGACTCTTTGACAGATATCACACTTGGCGATGTAGCTTCCGATTTCTCTCTTCATCTTGTGCCATAAAAATTGCTCCTTCAAATCTTGATAGATCTTCGTTCCTCCGGGGTGGATAGAATAAAGAGTATCATGAGCTTCTTGCATGGTAACTTGCTTCAGCTCTGAATCTGCTGGCACACAGATACTTGCTTTGTACCACAGAACTCCTTCTTCGTCTTCGGTGAATCCAGGTACCTTTCATGTACCAATACGATGCTTGATTCTGTCGATACTCTCATTTCCTTTCTGGGCTTCCTTGATTTTGCTAATCAAAGTGGGTTGAAGTTTGATGCTAGCTAAAAATCCTTTGCTAACTAGCTTAGTTCTAAACTGCTCCAACTCCTCATGCAAACTTGGTTGCTTCTCCTTGATCATGGTGTTTAACCTACACGGCAATCTGCTAAGAGCATCCGCTACCACATTGGCTTTGCTGGGGTGATAGTGAATGTCAAGGTCATAATCCTTGATTAACTCTATCCATATCCTTTGCCTCATATTCAGCTCCTTTTGAGTGAAAATATACTTCAAGCTCTTGTGATCGGAGTAAATCTCACAGCGATTACCCATAAGATAATGACGCCATGTCTTCAATGCCAAAACTACGACTGCTAACTCAAGATCATGGTAGGATAGTTCTGCTCATGCTGCTTCAGTTATCGAGACAGATACGCGATGACTTTGCCTTCTTGCATCAATACACATCCTAGACCAATCTTGGATGCATCACAATACACATCGAACGGCTTCTTGATATCTGGCATGATCAATATTGGGGCTGAAATCAATCTCTTCTTGAGGTCTTGGAAACTTCCTTCACATTTGTTGGTCCATTCAAACTTCTTGTCCTTCTTCAACAATTGGGTCATGGGTTTTGCGATGCTCGAAAATCCTTCTACGAACTTGCGGTATTATCCCGCTAATCCAAGAAATGCACGAACTTGGGTTTGAGTGGTTGGGGCTCCCATTCTTCAACATATTTGATCTTGGCAGGATCAATAGTGACTCCTCTGGCAGACACAATATGTCCTAGGAATCCTACTTCTTTCAGCCAAAACTCACATTTGCTGAACTTGGCATACAACTGCTGCTCTCTAAGGGTTTCAAGGATGATTCTCAGATGTTGCTCATGCTCTTCTTCTAACTTGGAGTAGATAAGGATATCATCGATAAACACAACGATAAACTTATCTAGAAAATTCATAAAGATCTTATTCATGAGATTCATGAAATAAGCAGGGGCATTGGTTAATCCAAAAGACATGACCGTATACTCGTATAATCCATATCTGGTAGTAAAGGCAGTCTTTGGAATATCCGTTGTAGGAATCTTAAGTTGGTGATAACCAGTCCTAAGATCGATCTTAGAGAACACTCTAGCACCAGTCAACTGATCAAACAGATCCTCTATCTTTGGCAATGGGTACGTGTTCTTGATGGTGACGTCATTCAACTTCTTGTAATCTGTGCACAAATGGTTGCCTCCATGTTTCTTGTCGACGAACAATATGGGCGATCTCCATGGCGATGCACTTGGTTGAATCAAGCATGTTGCCAACATAGCATCTAGTTGCTTCTTCAATTCCACTAACTCTGATGGGTTCATGCTATAGGTCTCTGAGCTATGGGTCCGGTTCCGGGGATTAGTTCAATAAGGAACTCAATATCCCTATACGGGGGCATACCGGGAAATTCATCTGGGAATACGTCGGGGTATTCACAGACTACTCTGACTTGGTCTATGGTGGATAGTGCTAGACTCCTGTTGCACTTGAATTGATGGGGCAAGGTTTCAGATATATGCTCTACTGATACTCCAGAGCTAGTAGTCATGGTTATGGCTTTCTTGGCATAGTTGATCAATCCTTTATGTTTTGACATCCAATCCATTCCTAGTACTACTTCCAAACCTTTGGTTCCAAGTACTATTAGATTGGCATAAAAAATCTATCCCATGTATTTTGATAGGTACAGCCTTGCGAATTTTTCTAGCTTTTGTAGTTGAACCAGGTATTTGAACTATCATGACATGCTTCAAGTTGGTTGGGTGAACCTTACTAGTGCATGCAAATTCTTTGGTGACAAATGAGTGCGATGCTCCAGAATCAAACAACACCCTTGCTAAAATTAAGTTGACAGAAAACATACCCAGCACTACATCTGGCGCTTCTTGGGCTTCTTCGGCGTTCATGTGGAAGAGACGGCCGTTGCGGTTGTGAGGGTTTCCTGGGGCGAATCTTCTTCCGGGCTGAACACGACGCTGTTGTTGAGCTAGGGCATTCACATTGGCAGTGGCGGCGATTTTCTTGGGACACTCATTGGAGTAGTGACCCTTCACTCCACACTCAATACAAGTAATCTGAGACTTGTCTTTTGCTGCCACGGGCACAGTATTGCTTCCAGTTCTGGGTGCAATGTTGTTGTTGTTGTTGTTGTTCTTAGGAGGTGCACGGTTGAAATTGCTGGAGTTGCCGGGGTGATTGTTGTTGTTTCCTCCGGCCTTCACATTTCCTCCGCTACGGTTAGGGTAGCTTGGACGAGACATTGGGGGTCGGTTGTTCCGCGGGACATATCCGGCAGACGGGTTGGGATGGTACTTCTGGTGACTGTTGGATCCAGCTTGGTGCATCAACCTATGTTTGTGGTTGTCGTTTGCTTGATTAATCTTCCCTTCCATCTGAATGGCAAAGTCGACTAGCTCTTCGAGATCCTCGAAACGGATGTTGACGAGAACTGTTTGCATCTCATCATGCGGTCCATTCAGGAATCTCTCCTTCTTCTTGGCCTCCGTGTTGATATCATCAGGTGCATACCTGGTGAGGGACAAGAATCTATCACGGTACTCCACTACAGTCATTTTGCCTTGCTTTAACTCTCTGAATTCATCTCTCATTCTAGTGACTAGACCCTACGGCACGTGGGTGCGGCTGAACTTTACTTTGAAGGCTTCCCATGTCATTACTTGACCATGGTTCATCGTGCGGGTGATGTTCCACCATGCTCTTGCATCTCCTGCCAGATAGTGGGTGGCAAACAGAACTTTCTTGTTGGCATCCACTCCGGCGACTTCTAAGTTGTTCTCCATGGTCTGCAACCAATCATCAGCATCCAGTGGGTTTTCAGACTAGCTAAATATTGGGGGATTGGTATTCTAGAAGTTTTTTAGTTTGGATCCATGATGATCCTGATTTCCATGGTTCTGATTGTTGTGAGCCATCCGGGCGATCTGCTGCAGGGTGGCTAGATTTGCTTGGCACTCTGGCCTACTAGCTTCGCGGTCTGCAATGAGCGTCTGCAGAATCTGCAACATTGGGTCTTGCGATGAGCTGCTCCCTCCTTGGTTTCCACGAGTCATCTGAAGATTGAGATAGATAATGGGGTAAGAGGGAAAGTTCTAAGGTTCATGGTTTTGGTTTCAAAGCTAAAACTTTGAGTTTGACTCATGTTTTGCAACTAACTTCTTTTCATTCATTCAAGCAAAGGACAGGATACAAACTCACACACACCACCATGAAAGGAAAATAGATGGTTTTAAGAACCATTCTGCAAGCTAAGATACAACGAGACCGATACTTCTCACTCCTACGATAGTGCTCTAGTGCATCTACTCATCGTCGATGAAGTCGAAGTCATCATCGTCGGTGTGGAAGTCCATGGCATCATCCTCCAGATAGTCATCATCATTGCTGAGGTACGAGTCAATATCCCCTTGGATGTCTTCACCCTCCTCTTCTTCTTCTTTTGCTGCAAGATGAGCTTCTTGCTCCTTGATGGTCTTCTCGAGGTTGGCCACCTTCTTGCAAAGACGGTCGATGGTGCGATCCTTCTTTGCGCGTTGACAGCGAAGTGACTGACGATCCTTGACGATCAGGGAGAAAGTCTGGGCCTTCTGGGCGGCAATGGCGAGGTTGTGGTTGGGGAACTCTCTAGCATTGTCAAATTCCTTATGTCTATCGTACAGCAGAAAGTCGACGTTCTCCACTTGATGCTTCAACTCCGGGTGACTGGGCATCTCCAGAGGCATCCCATAGAATCACGCCTTGCATAGTGAGCAAAGCGGGTTCCTAGGATCAAGTTGACATTCTGTGCGCAAAGACGAGCAAGAGCTTCATGCATTGCCCTGGCTAATCCATCTAGCCAGTTGTTCTCTCTCACAGTGAATTGAATCCTCTCGGACATTGGTGCTTCTAACTTGCCTCGAAGATCAGCAACTACTAGCCATTGTAAATCTCCTCCTAGGGGACCATTGAGTTGAGCTCCCACAAATTCCGGATGCGGACGCTCCAAGTACTCAGACAGTGCATATAGATCCCTCTCGAAGATTAGTTGGCCTCCGTTGCCCAACTGGTAGAACTTGTTGTACTGAACTTCCATCTATAAGAATTTAGGATGAGAAAGTTAGTGAAGTGATCAAGTGTGTCAAATTTTTATTTAGTAATGTAAGAGTTTTTGAGGAACATGTATTTTTTTGAGAGAAAGAATCCCAAGGATAAGAGAGGAAATAAGTTTTCATAAATACTCACTTTGGTTTTTGAAACTAAGTTTTTGTTCGGACACCCATTCTAACTAGGGTCTCCTATGGTCAGGATGGCTCTGATACCAACTTGTCAACACCCGGATTTTTAATCCCAGATACCTGTTATGCCATACATCGCAATCCCAGGATTACCATTTTTGTGAGAAATAACAGATTGGATATCATAGTACATCATCCATTACAAACCATAATCAGGTCTTACACAAATAAAGGATCTCATGATCCAGTCTTAGTACAAACAAGTAGCAGAACAAATAGCATAGCGGTGGGGTCCATCTTCAGTGTCACAGGCAATGCTGACGATGGGAGATGATCCTAGTTGTTGTAGCCATCTTGATGTCCTCCTTCCGAGTAGTCCTCCTTATAGTCTGTGAGTACTCTTAAAGTACTCGCAAACTATCACTAACAAGTAAGGTAGTTCTAATAGGAATGCTAAACTCTAAGTATTTTGTAAGGTTAAGTTTGAAACCTAAGCTAACTTCAGAAACAAAGAAAGATAAAATAAAGTTTGAAATCACCTAAGTGGGAACTTAGTTGACATAGTCACAACTCTGTTGTGGTCAAGTCATGTCACAATTCATTTCATAAGTCATTTTGAAAACATCTGACAACAGAACAGTATGGCCACTCCAACTGTCCATAACCGCGGACGTGGTTATTCGAATAGTTTGACACTCTATAGAGGTGGTACAATTTCACCACAAAATTCGATAAATATGTCAGGGATAACCCTGAATCATCATACGTAGTATGCAGATAATCAAACATAACCTTTCCTTTACACACCCTAGTATAAGCACCTCTCCTATGAGCTTGGCATCCCAGCCATGGCCATCTTCCATCCTGGGTACTGCATAGGTGGACAACATTGAGAGGTAGCCTCAGCTCAAACCTCTCCCGCGAGGGAACTAATACTAATGCATGTAAACTTCTGGCTAAGCCTTACCCAATTCAGGTATTGTGGTTGTACGGTAAATTTGGAATGGTATCGCATACGAACCCAACCATCAGTTTTTGTAAAAGGGCTAAGGCTCATGCCTCAACATTTTCATCATCAGAAACCATTTGTGTTTCTCAACACATGTCAAAACATCTCAATAGAATGACTCATCATTCCAAGGTTTTCACAAGTCATTTTCACCAAATACTCCCATCTAAAGTGATCCAGTTTTTGGTTTAGCTCTAAACTACTAAGTTAAGAGTGTTCACTAATGTGGGATGCTAATATCAATCTCATGTCATAGAATGACATATAAGTCTAACTAGATAGGTCAAGTTTTATACTCTCTATGCTATCTATAAACAACGTAAAGAACTTTGGTAAAGTAAAAGGAAGTAAAGCTTATAAGTAAAACTTGGGGTAGGTATAAGTCAACATGTATAACCAAGCATGCCTAATGCATCTTGCTTAAGTCATCTTGTATAATTCTATCTTGCCAATAATAGCTTTCCTTGGTTGGTGAAGTGGTTGAAATTCTCTTCCTCCTCTTCTTGGTAGAACTCCTCCTCCTCCTCGAAGAATTGTTCGCTACTATCGTCTATAAATACATACGGAATACACAATCACCAAACAATACTTAACTAGTCTATTTAGTACACTAAGGCACACATTTGATGATCTAGTATCATCACAAACATCACAAGGTTTAATGACTAGTTTCATTTATTTTATTTGAGAAAAGTAATTTCTACTCATTGAAATTAACTAAGATTTAATATTCTCCAATGAAAATATGGGATCATGTGGACACATGTCATCACCACATATTCTACTATGTGGGAATGTGATTTAAAGGTTTGATCACATTTTAATAAGTTTAAGTTTAATATTTAATGATTTAAAGTGACTAGAAATGCCTATATAGCATTATTTTGGTACTAGTCCAAAGTCACTGTATGCAAACCTTCATATTATTACATATTAAGATAGGTATGGTTAAATGTGATTTTTGAGAGTTGGAATCAACTCAAAAGCTATTATGGTTGATTTTAGAAAAATGTTTGAATGTGAAAAAGCTTATGTCTTGTTATTTTTGCTAGGAGAGATCTCTAACTCTAATTGATTTAAATCCAACGGGCTTGGATAGCGATTTTCATTAACTTTCCAACAAAATTGGAATAACTCAAATTGGTTTAGTAGATCTTTCTGAGATGATTTTCAAACTAGTGGACAGAAACTAGGTTTAGGTAAAAAGGAAAAATCTAAATTTGAATTACAGGGCCAGCGCGGGAAATAAATGGGCCGGCCCAGTCTCACTCCGCGGTGCTGAGGACAGCTGACAAGAGGGTCCCACATGTCAGTGGCTCTTTAAACGCGAAGTGGTACGGGGCAACATGGACCATAGGATTAGAACTAGGATCTACGGCTCACGTTCATCATCGACGATGGACACGTCGCCGGCGAGACGGATACCTAGCACCGCTGTGGGGGTGTAGTGGGGGCATACCGGGGCTCCAGCTAGTGCAGCAATGGGGGTGTTTGAACGAGGAGATGACGGCAGGCTCAGGCGAGGTTGCGGCAGCTCCGGGGGTGGACGAACGCGACGGGGGCGTCTCCTCCTCTGCTGCGGCTATCTGCGGCGAAATTCCGGCGGAGGGCTACTCGAGCGGCTACGGTGAGAGGTGGGGAAGGACCAGTGGTGAGATGGGAGCTGGGTGGTGTGAAGAAAAGGTGTTGGGGAGGCTCCCTTATATAGGCTCGGCGAGGCGGCAGAGAAGCATGGGCGGAGCTCGTCGTTGACGACAGCACAGGGCGCTAGAGGCGTGGGCAAGGTAGGCGGACGGTGGGCGGTTCCCTGGCGGTCAGCTAGGGCTTAATGGAGATGCTAGGGGCGGTGGATTGTGGTCGGGAGCATCTGGCGCTCCGCGCGGCAGAGGCGGTGCTCGACGCGGTCCATGGCGGCTGTGGGTCGCGCGGTGGGGAAATGGCGTGTCTGGCAGGGTGATGTTGTCAAGGCGGAGCAGCGCGCGCTGTGGTCGAGGGGCGGCTTGTGGAGCTTTGTCGGGGACGGCGCTCTGGCGTGTGCTGCGCATGGCGCATAGACAGTGGGCGCGAGCAATTGGAGGTGGTCCAGGGGTTGTCTGTGCTTGGGGAAGGGACCGTGGGAGGCGGTGCTACCACGCCTACCTCCCTAGAGTGGCGGAAGAGGGCGAGGCTGTCTGCTGCGAGCTGCCCGTGCTTGACCGGCGGGCATGGCGTCGGGGTGGCGCTGCACTATGGCTAGGGACTAGGGAGTGGCTGGTTTATGGCCTGGTTGGGACTAGGGGAGACAAGGGAGGTTAATGGTGATCATGGCTCGAGAAAATTTGATCAAAATAGTATTAGTTAGGCGGGTTTGATTCTGCTCACAAGGTGTTCGACCCAATGGCCGCATGAATTCAACTTTTGGATTTTTAAATGAATTTTAGTGGAGTTTTTAGTCACATTCTTAAGTATCTGTGGTTGCTAGGATTTGCCAAATTGAATTCATTTGCATGGTTTTTGAAAAAGTGGGATCTAGGTACATACACTTGATTCCATTTTCAATTCTCTTTTAAATTTAGAGTTTGAATGTTTTTGGAAGATCACAAAGTGGGACTTCGTACATCACTACTTGTACTAGCAAGGGGTGCAAAGATCCACAATTGTTTTTGTTTGAATTTGAGTTCTAGGAACACCCAAAGTGACCTAGTTGATTAAAATGGCAAAAGTGACCATTTCCATTAGTAATTCTTTTTGATTTCTTTCTCTTTGGATTTTGCTTGGGAATGATCTAGATGATGTGGCATTCATCTTAAAGTCATTTTACAACCATTAGAACAAACAATCATGGCAATTCAAAACAATGCCTATTTAATGCAACACACATATGCATGCTTATTTATTTAAATGAGAAAATGTTTTTGTTAACCATAAATTGGGTGATTTGGATCTTGATAACTTGGATTAAAGTTTTGGGATGTTACATACACCTTTGATCTTACCATGTTAAACAAGGTTTGATTTGATCTCTCGAACATACCATACTCCTGTGGTTTATCGGGAAATGCAAATTCATGGAACAATTCCTAAAATCTTAGGTGTTTTCCTAAACCTGTAACTCAAATATCTTCCTTTATGATCAAATCATAAACTCTTTTATTTTTCTTGTTACAATGATTTTTCACTTCATCTTGAAAGTCTTTGAACAATTTTCAAATGTTTCATACTTCTTCCTTATTAAGTAAATATATAGATATATTCACTTAAATTTCTGGAGAAAGCATATGAAGCAAAAAGATCCATCACATATGGCTACAGATAATGGAATATATACATCAACATGCATAATATCTAATAAGTTAGTCAACCGTTCCTCTTTGGCCTATGAACGGAGTTTCAATTATCTCGATGAAAGTTTCACAAGCGTCAATTGATCAAAATCAAAAGACTCCAAAAATCCATCAGCATGGAGTTTCTTCATGTTTACTTTCCAATATAATTCAAACAGCGATGTCACTTCATAAGTGATCTTCCAATCATTTTTCTTACGATATTTTAGCAATAATGTTTATGGATGTGATTTCTCCAACTAGACTTGTAAAAGTTCATCCATCCTTTATGGTTTGAACAACCATTGTTCTCATAATACCGGAACAAAATAACAATTATTAAAAAAATCTTGAAGGCTAGGTTTGACGACAACACAATAACACTTTATTTGTTTTCGATGAACATCATCACTTATTCTTTTGCCAGTTACTTAGGCCGTTGCAGTTCATGAATTGTGTTGTTCTGTATGACACTTCACACTAACGAATTCGGTATCCAATACATGTATCCAATACCTCAGAACCACATTGTTTAACAAGCAAGGAATACAACCATAACATGTATATCTTCTATATACCTATGTTGGACATCTCCAACCTTTTCTTTTCTGCCTAATATTTTATAGATTCTCTTTCAACAATTCCTTTTCTTTTAAAAGAATCTATCAACATCAATAGTGGTGTCATTCACATGACACATAGTACAAAGTGTATATATTCAAATACTAATACCTTTGGACTTGCACTTTGAAGTGGATCACCATCATCAAATGTTTGGTGCTCTTTCAAAAATCCATTCTTTAGTAATCTATTAGTGTAGTAAACATTTTACCTATATCTTCTATTCATCCTTATCATGACAACTTTCATGATCAAGCAACTATAGCCTATTAGGAAGAATCATGAGTATAATGTTAGTTCCCAAAACCTTTTTGGGAGATTCGGATGCCTAGCATCTCCATCCTTCACAAATTCTCATACAATATGAGAACATGTATTTTGCTAAATTATACTCTATCATAATGCAACCAAAAACATTGTTTCAGATATCACAATATCTTCCACACATGATGGTTTCTGAAACAATTTTTTAGCTCCTAGATAATATTGATATTTAAAAAAAATTTGAATATCAATAATCATGGAGGCAAACATGATACTTTAGATACTAACATTGGAATTCTTACTCTTGATTTAATACTACTTATTAAACTTCATGGAGTAAATAGAGTTTGCTGAAAGTTTGCAATAGGACTTCTAAACCTTAAATTGACATTCAAAACAATACGATACCAGTTCGTAAAGTAAATATCTAGAATTCTATAGTTCTATTATCTCAATTAAAACTAAGCATAAGGCAGTGAACAGACGCCAATGACTACAACAAATTATGCAAATTCACTTCGATTTAGTTTATGACAAATTGAGTTCGACTAATCTAAATTAGAAATGAACTCCCACTCAAAAACGACATCCCTCGTGCCTTTTTGATGATTACATGAACCAAATCCACTACACGAAGTCCGGTCATCACGTGAGTCGGTGTAGTTTCAAAGGCGAGCATCAATATGGGCATCACATCAACTATATGACTCGTGCTTAACCTTTCGGTCCGTGTTCCTAGGCCATGTCTGTACATGCTAGGCTCGCGAAGTAAGAACCTTAGTATTCGCGTGTGTAAAACTGTCTTACACCCGTTGTAAGAAAGCGTAGAGTCAAGTACACCCGATCATCACGTGATGTCTCGAAACACGATCCATAGAACGGTTCATACTTAAGGAAGAACACATTTTATCTTGATATTTAAATGAGAGATCATCTTACAATGCTACTAAAATGCCAAACTAGCAATATAAGATGCAAACATCTAATGTGTAAAGTGGGATGATATGGTCCATGCATTTGATGTCTATCATATGCATCGTGATATGATCTCTATCATTCCTTTGTGTGTAAGGCCAAGGTCTATGGAACTTACATGTTTAAGTGTGTTGTAAGAGTATCTATCATACATCTACTTACAACATTATCATATCATGACACTAGCCCAGCAACGATCTAAACTAGACGCCTCTAATTTATCCATTGCAAGTTTTACGTGGCTTAGGGCTTTCGGAGATAGAACCGGTCTTACCTACAAACATGGAACCACAACGAGGATAACCAATTTATTAGCAACTCATTGTAAATCAGATATTGACTATAGTAGGAGAGACAGACACCCGCTAGCCACTTATGAAAAACTAGTTGCATGTCAGTCGTGGAACCGGTCTCATGTGCGATGACATGTAAGGTTGATCTGGGCCGCTTCATCCCACTATGCCACCAATATCCAAAATACATGAAAGAAGCAATAACATGATCATCATCGTCCACATATAAACATATGTGTACTACCCGTGCAAAGCACCTACGCATACATCAGGCTCTGATACCACTGTTGGGTTCGCAGCATAGAAAACAAAAAATTCCTACGATGGGAACTATACGCCAAGATCTATCTACTAGATACAAGAAACGGGTGGATATACATCCATAGAGAACTTACCCTCGAAGCCAACAAAGCTTTGTTAACGAGTTGGAACTCGTGGATGATGTAGTCGTACACTTGCCGATCTCAAGATCGTGACGAAGTCCAGTAGGTCCGGCTCCAGCACGTCCATCAGATCCAGCTCCAGCAAGTCCAGCACCACCAAGTCCAGCACCGCAAAGCAGTGGTGCATTCGTGATCGCACACACATCCGGTACCCCGACAACCTCCGTCCCTCACTCGAGCAAAGCAGCCGAAGCAGCAACTCCTTTCTAGGTAAAGCCACCAGGAACATGTATCTCGCTAATCAGAGACCATGGGGAATAACTAGAGGGGGAGAGAGATCCTTCGCGAGGAGCTGTGTGTTGTGAGGAGGATATGGGGGCCTTTTATAGGGAAGTGGGGGCTAGCCAAGGGCCATGGCGTGGAAGCCATGGTGGTGCCCCCACCTCTTCCACATTCATGTGGGTGGAGCTCCCACTCCCATAAAAAGCCTCCACTCAAAATAATCTTTATCTGAAACATATTTGCTCCAAATGGTGTCGGTATCCCTTAACTGTGTCACCCTATGGTTCGCGAATAATGCAGACATAATCGAGACCCCTCTCCGATCAATAATCAGCAGCGGGACCTGGAGATCCGTACTGACTCCCACATATTCAACGATGACTCTTGTGATCGTGTGAACCTTTACGTCGTAACTAAATCCCTTTGTCTCGCGATATATTACATGTCCAAGATTTGATCATTGGCATCCAAATACCTATTTTGATCTCGTTACCGACATGCACTCTTTTCTCGTTCCCGTGATATAACATTCTAGTGATCACATCACTTGCTTGCAAACTATCTTAATGTGATATCACCGAGAGGGCCCAGAGTATATCTATCCGTCATCGGGATGGAAAACTCCCACTCTTGATCCATGAGCCTCAACATAACACCTTCGTAGCACTTAACCCACCTTTATAGTCACCCTATTACGGTGTGACGTTTGATGTTATCAAGATACTCTTCCGGTGTTAGTGATTAGCATGATCTCATGGTCTAAGGACTAAGATTACTTCGTATGATGTTATAGCAATATAAACATAATGACTTTGATCGTAATGCTATACTTCAGATGAATGTTCACCACATCATTCCACCAATGTTGTGACCTCGTTATTAACAACATCCAGTGTCCATGATCAGGAAACCTTGATCATCTTGTTAATCAATGAGCTAGTTTATATGAGAGGCATTACTAGGAACTTTGTATTTTGTTTATTAAACACACATGTATTAACGTTTCCAATTAATACAATTATAACATGCAAAATAAACATTTATCATAAACATGGAATAAGATAATAAGCACTTTATTATTGCCTCTCGGGCATATTCCCTTCAATCCGAACCCCCTCCAGTATTAAGTTGCAAGCAACAGATAATTGCATTACGCATTGCGTGTAAAGTAACCAATACGATTGTTCTATGAACAAAGGATTGTTGTTTTCTCCCTAGTAGCAACATCACATCTAGTAGCTTAGAGATTTCTGTCACTTCCCCATATTACTAGAGGCATGAACCCACTATCGAGCATAAATACTAACTCTTGGAGTTGCTAGCATCTACTTGGCCAAGATATCTACTAACAACGGAAAGCATGCAAGATCACAAATAACAAAGACATGATAGAATCAATAATCAATCTGAAATAGCATCTTAATATCCATCGGATCCCCGTAAACACAACATCTAGGGTTACAAATAGATGATCTTGATCATGAACGGAGCTCACAAGATCTAAACATGATATCACAAAGGAGGAGAACCATCCATCTAGCTACTGCATGGACCCGTAGTCCAGGGATGAACTACTCACACATCACACCGGAGGCTTGCATGGTGATGAAGAAGGCCTCCAGGGTGAATTCCCCACTCCAGCAGGGTGTCGGGAAGAGCTTCGGATCCCTCCTGATCTAGGGATGGAGATGATGGTGGCTACAGACTCTTTCGTGGAATTTTTATCGGGTACTTAGGGTTTCTGTATCGGAGGCATCTTATAGGAGAAAGCGGAGGCCGAGGGGGTGCCGGAGGCGGCCAGACCACCCCCTGGCACGGGCCAGGCTAGGCCATGCGGCCAGGTGGTGTGCTGGCCCCCTGGCCCCTCTCCGTCTCATATTCTGGCTCCTTGTGTCCCTCGGTGAAAAACTGACTTTGGCTTTTGTCCCGTCCAATTTCGAGAATATTCATTTTCTGACTTCCTGGAACCAAAAACAACAGAAAATAGGCAGCTGGCACTTTGGCATCTTGTTAATAGGTTATTCCAAGAAAGTGTATAGAAAGTACTCCAAAGTGTGGACAAAACATTAGATAGTAGATAACACCAAGCATGGAACATCAAAAATTATGGATACGTTAGCAACGTATCACCCTGCCGCCTCCGAGCTTCCCGAGGGGGTCACCCCTCTTTACCTCGATCCCCACGGGGCGGAGATTTGGGCCACCCTGCCCTGGTTCGACGAGTGGGGAATAGTCTCCCTAGGAAGCGCGGGTGAGCGTCTGAATCCTTTAGATGCGGCTTCCTCCGCCACCACCTCATCCGAGGGCTCCCCCAAGCCCATGGCGAGCAAGGCCACCGGAGCGGGGGTCCCTTCTTTTGGGGTCAACCCTCGGGGGGGTCTCGTCAGGTGGGTAACAACGTGGGGAGCCCTTCTCCGGAGGGGGCCGTGCCGGGAGGCGACGAGCTCCATCTCGTGGGAGGCTTTCTTCCCCTCGGCACAAAACGAGGCTGCTGGGGCATGCAGTCCTTGACCGGGGGTGGCAGCAGGTATCGATCGATAACCTGCTACTCCTTCTCGTGCCATTTGACCTTAGCTCACTCGTAGAATTCCTTGTAGTGACGACCACCCGCGGAAGAAGCCCAGAGTGAAGAGGACCACCTCTCGGAAGATCCGGCCAGTTATACGCATGTTGGTCCTGCCGAGTGAGGTGCCGGCCACGCTGACGGCTCCTGTGGAGGAGGCGGTCGTCTCCCCTTCGCAAGTAGTCCCCACCCTGGTCATCTCGGGGCCTTCAGCCTCGCCGGCAACCGAAGTGGGTGGTGGTCGCCTTCCAGGCTCTCCTCCAAAGGTCGTCTCTCCAGCCGTGGACTAGGCAACGGGCACCACGGGGCTAGCCGATGTGGGTGTGGGGCAAGGGCCGCTGGTGGGTGAGGCCGCTACCAGCAGGGCATCCTCTGGGCCAGCCCCCACGACCCCTCCATGCTTTCTAGTTGCTCTGGAGGAGGCTCCTCTTGGCGCCCCACCCAACGAGTCTTGGGCCCTGATCATGGCTGAGCCGTGGTATTCCTCTCGCACCGAGCTCCTGGGGAAGCTTGTTTCCAGCCTCCGTGCTGAGCTCGACCAGTTCCTAGTAAATGTAGTTCGCGAGGACCGTCGACTAACCGGGGAATGGGGGTAGCTCACAGAGGCTCGGAGAATGGTGAACTCTAAGAGGGAGTGTGCTTGCATGGACGTGGAGGGCGTACTATGGGATGCGTTGGCCCGGTCGGTGAAGATCCTCGCTGACCCTAAAAACCAGGCCTCTCGAATCAGAGATGCATTATCGGCCCGAGAGAAGGACGTCTCCACCCGGGCGGCGGCAGCAGCTCAGTACCAGAAGGAGCTCGACGCTCGGTCGCTGGAAAATGGCGCCAAGCTGTCGAAAGCCCATGGAGCCCTCGCCCGAGAGCAAGAGGAGGCCTCCAAGCTCCTAGACGCCCCTGACAAGGAGAAGGAACATCGGAGGGACTTGATGACCCACAAGTATAGGGGGTGTATCGTAGTATTTTCGATAAGTAAGAGTGTCGAACCCAACGAGGAGCAGAAGGTGTTGACGAGTGGCTTGGAGCATGAATTCTCTGTAAATACTTAGCAAACGGATTTTTAGGGGTTTTTGATAATGCAGGTAAATAAAGTACGGGTAAATAAAAGACAATAATAATGAATGCAGCGAGTGGCATCCTTTCTTAAGCAAAGGACAAGCCGGTTCTATTACTTAAGATGACCAAACGTTCTCGAGGACACAAAGGAATATCATCAAGTTCTTTCGCTTTATATAGTTGATTAATCTTCTTTAGCTTGCTAAGTGTTGTGTGGGTGAACCTGTGCTAATGTACCGACCTTCCTAGGACTAATACATACTTGTGATTATACCCCTTGAAAGCATCCGCAAGTACAAGAAAGTAATTAAGATATAAACCTAACCACAGCTTTAAACTCTAAGATCTTGACATCCCTTGTGCAAAGGTTTCCTAACGGGGGTTCAGGATTCTGTCACTCCGGCAACCCCTACGATTAGTAGCCAAATACACAATGCATTCCCCTAGGCCCTTATAGGTGAAGTGTCATGTAGTTGACATTCACATGACACCACTAGAAGAATAATACCACAACTTAAATAACAAACTATTGAATCTTTCTCAACACAATTCCACTACTAACAACATGACTTCTCCCATGTCCTCAAGAACTAAACGAACTACTCACAAGACATCATATGGATCAAGATCAGAGATGAAATAATGATAAGTAACAATCTGAACATAAATGATAATGCAATGGTTCCACTCAATAGCATCAACTACAACAAGTAATCGACACCGGGAAAGTTTCCCCTAAGAACTATGCAAGATTCAACCCAATTTTTATAGCAGTATGGAGTGGTGATGATGGTGCTGGTGGAGATGATGATGGAGATGATGATCCTGATGAAGTCCAGCTTGATGGTGGTGTTGATGGCGACGATCTCCCCTCTCCGGGAAGGAATTTCCTCGGCATAATTCTGTCTGTCAGAGAGATCTTTCTCTCTCTGTAGTTTTCCACCCCGCAGAGGTGTCGGAATCTTTCTGTGGTCTCTCCTAGAGGCTTAGGGTTTCGTGGGGATAATATACGCCAAAGAGGAGAGCCAGGAGTGGGCCAGGGTGGCCACACCACCTGGTGGCGCGGCCAGGGGTGGCCCACGCTAGGGGGTGGTGTGGGCCCCCTATGGCCCATCTCCGCTCCCCCTTATGGCATCCTTCGTCTTCTAGAAAAATAGGATTTTACATATATTTCTGGGATTTTCTGATCTTCGCGAATTTTGCCTCCAAACGGTGTCTTTTCCATCAGAATCCTGACTTCAGCGATCCATCCTCCAAAAGTCATCAACCATGCAAATATAGATGAAATAACATAAGTATCATCTCTTAATATGAAATATATCAATGAATAACAGTAAATTATGATATAGAATAGTGATGCAAAATGGACGTATCAACTCCCCCCAAGCTTAGACTTCGCTTGTCCCCAAGCGAAAACTAAGCTCAATAAACATGACCTCAGGTTTATGGAGTGAAGAGTCGATAAAAGAGTACGGACAAGAAGCATCACATTCATCAATACATAAATCATAATAGCAGACAACTCACCATTATATAACTTAACCTGCAATAGGTAAAGGAAACACAAATAAAGATACATAAAGTAAATCATAATTGGTAATGGCAAACTTTGCTCTTGGTCAAAGAATAGTTAACAATTTGCAGGAGTTCAAATATAATGGGTTTTCAATGATAGCTTTCAAAGTAATACTCACTAAGATAAGAGCAATGTGCAAAACAAGGAACATAAGAAACATAATTGAATAAATCATCATATGAATGAATGAAACACAACAGCTCAAAATACTTGCTGAGATAGAAGGGAATAGGTTTACTGACTCAACTAAAAAGTAAAAGATAGGCCCTTCGCATAGGGAAGTAGGGATTTCAAGTTTCATAAAGAGCTTCCAAAAATTATGGTACTTACTAGCTTTCAGCTCTCATTGCCCCTATCATAAGCATCTTTAGGTGATTAAGGTTAAAGTGATCAAATATGAGGCTATGCTTGACAAGTTATAAGTTGAGAATCTCATGCCCCGTGCTTACGAGTACCGGACCTCATGCTACTCAACTTTAGTCCCGAGTAAGCTCTTGTCATTATAAGTACATATGTATCATAGAGAACTACCAATGGGGTACCCCTTGCCCGATCATACGGAAGCATTCCCATATCAAAATGACAAGGCAAGAAGACAATGAGCATCTCAGCGATCTTTTTATTTGCTATTTGCATAGGTTTTTATTGAGGATGCTTCATAGAGTGCTCATTATGGTTATTCTGCAAGTTCCCACCATGATTAGGCATGGCTTAGGATAGCGGCCCAGGCGTTTCTCTAACACACATACAAACTCCATGATCTTACAAGTTCCCCTTTTATTTCACACCATCGGGATCCATAAGCAAAAGAATCATGATATAAACTAAATAAGTGCAATGTTGAAAGTGTTCCCCATGATAACATGGTTTTGCTAACTCTCAACTTATAAAGCGCAAGCATATACGCAACATAGATGGGCACAATGGTTCAAGTTTATTAAGTGCAAGAAAATAGAGTGTGCCATCAAGTTCATGAGAGCTTTAATCACTAATTTTCACATAACAAGTTTAATTTGGAAGGTAGATAAAACATGAAATTACTTGGAATAGCAATAATGCTAATAGGTAGGTATGGTGGACACAAATGGCATAGGTTTTGGTTTAAGGATTGCATGCACGAGAAGCATTCCCTCTCAGTACAGGCTTTTGGCTAGCAAGGCTGGGTAGCAAGCATAAGAGTTGGAGGAAACAAACAAACATACAGGTGATAAAAACAAACATGCAATCTTCCTTGGAAGCACAAAAGGTCTTAACTAGAGAATACTAAGCTTATGAGCAAATCAAGAAAGTAAGATGATGAAATTATATTTCTTAAGAGTACTTTTATCTTTTTCATTCAATTCTCAAAATAGTGTTGCTACTAACCGAGCCAGGTTTGCCAAAACCAACTAAATTTACTTCATGATCCCAAAGTGATACCAATACTAAAAACAAGATCAATCATATAACAGAAATTGAAAACAAATATAAGATATGCAAAAGAGTAAGTGATAGAACTTCTCATTAATATTCCATAATGGCAACTCACACCAAGGGATACATAGATATCTAACGAGAGGGGGGACACTTCCATAATGCAAACCATACTACATGATAACTTCTCTATTCATGATATGATTGTACTAAAAAGGTAAAAAGATAGAAGATAGTGATGTGATACCGCGACACTCCCTAAGCTTGGAACAAACCAAGGGGATGCCAGAACCTGATGACGAATTACTCCTTCAGTGGTGGTGGTGTTCTCTCGTCATCGTCCGACTTCCAAGGTAAGGGCTCCCCATCAATAAAATACATCCTGGTCTCCAACATCCTGAAACCAGTAGCAGCACTTATGCGTTTAAACCTAACCTCATACTCATAGTTTTGATTTTGCACGTCTTAGAGCTATGCTTGTAGTTGGTTGGTTGTTTGGTGGAGTGAGAGAATTTCATCTTTAAGCTCAGCAGTCTCCTTCTGGTGCTCGGCGATGAGTTCAGAACAAATCTTATGGATGATATCCACTTCGCGTTCCGCCATGTTCTTGTACCTAAAGACTTCTTGATCCAGTGCTTCCATCCTATCCTCCAGACTTCCTTCACCTTTAGGGCCTTGAACCTCTTTTATCTGTACCTTCCCATCTTCGAGCAACAACTCCTTGGATGAATCTTCAACTCACGCATGTTCAGGTTGATGATGTCCTCAGAGGAATCATCCTTGGCTGATCTAGAGGAAGACATCGTGGCTCCAAAACTGAGACTCTACCTGTCAGAAACATATCGAAATGAAAACACAACGAGAACACAATATACGAACCTCGAGGGATCCGGGGGATTATATATTACGAAGTTTTACAACAAAAGGAAGGTACTGGGCGAAAATGGGTCGGAGACGGACTCCGGGGTGGCCACACCACCTGGTGGAACGGCCAGGTGGGCCCGCGCCACGGGGTGGTGTGAGCCACCCTAGCTCCATTTCCGTCCCTCTTTCGCTTCGTTGCCTTCCTTATTAGATAAAAACTGCAAAAATATAACTTGACAGATTTTTCGTGGACCTTTTCTTACCAGAACTGTTACCTATTCGAAAATGGACTCTGCAGGTCTCTGAACTTGGTCTTTGATAAATTTTTCCAGAGTTACCATTTGAATACAATCAATATCCTCATTGTAAGAATCTCCAGAAATATAGTGCTTGAGTCACTGTCCATTCACCACTTGTGTAGTATTATCTTTCAAAGAAGAAATTTTTATTGCACCTGAATGATACACTTCTTCAATAACAAAATGTCCTTCCCATTTTGAGAGAAGTTTCCCTGCAAAAAATCTGAGACGAGACCTATACAGTAGAAATTTCTCACCAACATGGAACTCTCTCTTAAGAATTCTTCTATCATGCCATCTTTTAACTTTTTCTTTAAAGAGTCTAGCATTTTCATATGCTTCACTCCTCCATTCATCCAATGAACTTAAGTCAAATAATCTTTTCTCACCAGCAAGTTTGCAATCTCTATTAAGTTCTTTCACTGCCCAATAAGCTTTGTGTTCTAATTCTAAAGCTAGGTGGCAAGCTTTCCCATAAACCATTTTGTAAGGAGACATTCCCATAGGATTTTATAAGCAGTTCTATAAGCCCATAAAGCATCATTCAACTTTTTGGCCCAATTTTTTTAGATCTATTAACAGTCTTTTGCAAGATGGATTTAATTTCTCTATTTGATAGCTCTACTTGCCCACTAGTTTGGGGATGATAAGTTGAAGCAATTATGTGATTAACATCATATTTAGCAAGGGTCTTCCTAAAGCCACCATGAATGAAATGAGAACCTCCATCAGTCATAAGGTACCTAGGCACACCTAGGGAAGATAATATCCTTAAGCATTTTCAAAGAGTTCTCACCATCAACACTTTTTGTGGGTATGGCTTCTACCCACTTAGTAACATAGTCAACAGCAACAATAATATGAGTATAACCTTTTGAAGGGGGAAAAGGACCCATAAAGTCGAATCCCCAACAATAAAATGGTTCAATAACAAGAGAGTAATTCATAGGCATCTCATTGCATCTAGAAATATTACTAACTCGTTGTCACTCATCACATGATAAGACAAATTTTCTTGCATCTTTAAAAAAGGTAGGCCAGTAAAAACCTGATTGTAGCACCTTTTGTGCGGTTCTATCTCCTGCATGATGTCCTCCACAGGCGCTACCATGACATTTCCGCAATATCTCCTTTTGTTCATACTCTGGAACACATCTTCGCATAATACCATCTACTCCTTCTTTATATAAATGTGGGTCATCCGAAAAATAATGCCTCAAATCGTAAAAGAACTTCCTTCTTTGCTAGGCTATAAAAGTTGGAGGCAAATACTTGTAGACAATAAAGTCAGCATAATCAGCATGCCAAGGGCTCCCTCGCGAGCTTACCCCTACTGCAGCCAACTGTTCATTTGGGAAACTATCGTTAATAGGCATAGGATCAAAAGAGATGTTTTCCAATCGAGATAAATTATCAGCAACATGATTTTCAGCACCTTTCCTATCTACAATATGTAAGTCAAACTCTTGTAAAAGCAACACCCATCTAATAAGCCTAGGCTTAGCATCTTTCTTCGTCATAAGGTCTAAACTTATCACGAGCAAAGACAACAACTAAGAATTCTTTTTCAGTAGGAGCATAATTCTTTTGAGCAGCGTCAAGAGTCTTACTAGCATAATGGATAACATTTAACTTTTTATCTACTGCCCAAGGACAGCACCTACAGCAAAATCACTAGCATCACAAATGATTTCAAAGGGTAAGTTCCAATCAGGTGGTTGGACAATAGGAGCAGTAGTTAAAGCCTTCTTTAGATTTTCAAAAGCTTCCTTACAATCATCATAAAAAACAAAGGGTACATCTTTTTGAAGAAGATTAGTGAGTGGATTTGATATCTTAGAGAAATCTTTAATAAACCTTCTATAGAAACCAGCATGACCAAGGATACTACGAATACCTTTGACGTCTCTTGGACAGGGCATTTTGTCAATTGCTTCAACTTTAGCTCTATCAACTTTTATGCCTCTGTCGGAAATCTTATGTCTAAGGACAATCCCTTCATTGACCATGAAGTGGCATTTCTCCCAATTAAGAACAAGATTAGTTTCTTCACATCTCTGCAAAACTTTATCAAGGTTGTGCAGACAATTATCAAATGAAGTTCCATAGACAGAAAAATCATCCATGAATACTTCCACAATTTCCTCACAAAAACCATGAAAGATAGCAGACATGCATCTTTGAAAAGTAGCAGGAGCATTACACAAACCAAAAGGCATACGCCTATAAGCATAGGTTCCATAAGGGCATGTAAAGTAGTTTTTTCTTGATCTTGTTGTTTAACAGCAATTTGAGAAAACCGAGAGCATCCATCAAGAAAACAAAAATGGGTCTTTTTAGACAACCTTTCTAACATTTGATCTATAAAAGGAAGTGGGTAATGATCTTTCTTAGTAACTTTGTTAATCTTTCTGAAATCAATGCACATCCTATAACCTACTACTATTCTTTGGGGAATAAGGTCATCATTATCATTACGTACAACGGTAATTCCCCCTTTTTTAGGGACACAATGAACAGGACTAACCCATTCACTATCAGCAATAGGATAAATAATACCAGCATCAAGGAGTTTTAATACCTCGTTTCTTACCACTTCCTTCATCTTAGGATTTAAACAACGTTGATGTTCTACCGTTGGCTTTGCATCTGGTTCTATATTTGATAGCGTGCTGACATATAGTAGGAGAAATCCCCTTTAAATCATCCAGAGTATAACCCATAGCTCCTCGGTGTTTCTTCAATACCTCCAATAATCTTTCCTCTTCCTTCCCTCAAAGTTTAGAACTAATAATAACAGGATATATTTTATTATCATCAATGTAAGCATATTTAAGATCGTCAGGTAAAGGTTTTAGATCGAAAACCGGATCCTTTTTAGGTGGCAATGTAGTACCCAAATCTTCCACAGGGAAGTTATGCTTAAGCATCTTAGGTTGACGACGGAGAATCTCGTCAATCTCATTTCTTTCTTCCATGAATATTTCACTTTCGTGGTCTTCCGTAAATTGTTGCAAAGCATTGTTAGGAGCAAGAGAAATAGAAGCAAGTTGTTTAACTCTAAAATCCTCATTAGGGTTTCATTTTCACAAGGAACTTTAGTAAATTTCGAAAAATTAAACTCATAAGATTCCCCATCAAATTTAGTTAAAAATTTCTCCCTTTTGTAGTCTATAATGGCTCCACATGTGTTCAAGAAAGGTCTATCAAAAATGATAGGATAGGTTTTACTAGCGGCTGAACCAAGCACTAGAAAATCAGCAGGATATTTAATCTTACCACAAAGAACTTCCACATATCTTACAATACCAATTGGAGATATGGTCTCTCTATTAGCAAGGTGAATAACCACATCAATCTATTCTAGTTCGTGAGGACTAATTTCATGCATATTCCTTTGTAAAACTCATAAGGAATATCACTTGAACTTGCACCAATATCACATAAACCATAATAGCAATGATCACCAATTCTAACAGAAAGCATAGGGACACTAGCCTTTTTAGTTCTATTAGGATGTGAGACAATATTAGAAGCATCCTCACAGAAGACAATGTGTCCATCTTCTACACTTTCAGTGACAAGGTCTTTCACAATTGTTGCTGTAGGTTCAATGTTTATTAATTCATCAGGTTTTACAGTTCTCTTTGTACTTTTATTAATTACACTAGTTATCATAGCATGCTCCTTTACCTTATCCGGGAAGGGTATTTTCTCGATATAAAGTTCAGGTAAGATGTGATCAATAGTGCAAAATTCAGTACTTCTAGAAGGAACACAATCAACAATATATTTATATGGTGCATGATACTTGTTCCATTCCTTTTTCGGAATTTCAATATATGAGGCAAAAGCCTTAAAACAATTTGCAATAACTTGAGAGTCTAGACCATAAGCATTTCTAATATTTTGAAAGTCATCAGTTCCCATAAAAGATTCAATGCATTCATAATCATAATTTATACCTGACTTTCTTCCTTTATCATTCTCCCATGCTTCAGCATTGTCTTGAGTATGGTCTAGAAGATCCCATTTAGCTTCTTCTTCCATGCGTGTAAATGATCCAGCACAAGAGGCATCCAATATATCCTTATCATGAAGAGAAAGTCTTGCATAAAAGTTATTGATAATAATATTGTTGGGGAGCTCATGAATAGGACATTTGAGCATTAGTAACTTCAATCTCCCCCAAGCTTGAGTTGTACTCTCTCCATCAAGAGGCCAAAAGTTATATATTTGATTCCGATCTTTATGAATCTCACTAGGAGGATAAAATTTTGAATAAAAGAAAGGCACTATTTCCTCCCATTCAAGAGATTGACCATTCTTCAGCAGCTTATACCTATCCTCAGTTCTTCCTTTCAGCGATAATGAGAATAACTTCTTCTTGACTTGATCTGTTGTAATACCTGCACACTTAAACAACCCGCATAATTCGTGTATAAGGAGCAAATGATCACCGGGATGGATAGTTCCATCTCCAACATAATAGTTATCCATAACACGATCAATAATTCTTGTAGGTATTTTAAAAGTATCATTATCAGCAGGTGGTGGTTCATCTACTACCTTAGCAGTGGTAGTAGCATTACGAAATAAGAAACTAAGTGGATTATCCATATTGAAAATAAAGTAACTAACAAAAATAAACTATACTCATAGTAGAAGTTTCCTTTACCAGTTCCACTCTCCAATAGCGCTTCACTCCCCGGCAACTGCGCCAGAAAATAGTCTTGGTGACCCACAAATATAGGGGGTGTATCGCAGTATTTTCGATAAGTAACAGTGTCGAACCCAACAAGGAGAAGAAGGTGTTGAAGAGTGGCTAGGAGCAGGAATTCTATGTAAATACTTAGCAAACAGATTTTTAGGGGTTTTTGATAATGCAGGTAAATAAAGTATGAGTAAATAAAAGACAATAATAATGAATGCAGAGAGTGGCCCAATCCTTTCTTCGGCAAAGGACAAGCCAGTAGTATTACTTAAGATGACCAAATGTTCTCGAGGACACACGGGAATATTGTCAAGTGCTTTCACTTCGTATAGTTGATTAATCTTCTTTAGCTTGCTAAGTGTTGTATGGGTGAAGTGTCATGTAGTCGACGTTCACATGACACCACTAGAAGAATAACACCACAACTTAAATAATAAACTATTGAATCTTTCTCAACACAATTCCACTACTAACAACATGACTTCTCCCATGTCCTCAAGAACTAAAGGAACTACTCACAAGACATCATATGGATCAAGATCAGAGATGAAATAATGATAAGTAACAATCTGAACATAAACGATAATTCAATGGTTCCACTCAATAGCATCAACTACAACAAGTAATCGACACCGGGAAAGTTTCCCCTAAGAACTATGCAAGATTCAACCCAATTGTTACAGCGGTATGGAGTGGTGATGATGGTGCTGGTGGAGATGATGATGTAGATGATGATGATGATGACGATCCCAATGAAGTCCAGCTTGATGGTGGTGTTGATGGCGACTATCTCCCCTCTCCGGGAAGGAATTTCCTCGGTAGAATTATGTCTACCAGAGAGATCTTTCTCTCTCTGTAGTTTTCCACCCTGCAGAGGCGACGAAATCTTTCTGTGGTCGCTCCCCGAGGCTTAGGGATTCGTGGGGATAATATACGCCAAAGGGGAGAGCCAGGAGTGGGCCAGGGTGGCCACACCACCTGGTGGCGCGGCCAGGGGTGGCCCGTGCCAGGGGGTGGTGTGGGCCCCCGTGGCCCATCTCCACTCCCCCTTCTGGCATCCTTCGTCTTCTGGAAAAATAGTATTTTCCATATATTTTCTAGGATTTTCTGATCTTCACGAATTTCGCCTCCAAACAGTGCCTTTTCCATCAGAATCCTGACTTTAGCGGTCCATCCTCCAAAAGTCATCAACCATGCAAATATAGGTGAAATAACATAAGTACCATCTCTTAATATGAAATACATCAATGAATAACAGTAAATTATCATATAGAATAGTGATGGAAAATGGACGTATCAGGGCTCGCTTCACGAGGCCGAGGAGCTCTAGGGCGAGATCAGGGCCCTGAAAGAGTCCCTTACTGCTGCCGCACAGGCCGAAGAGGGGCACAAGAAGTCCGCTCGCGAGGCAACGGAGGCCCTTCGCCCGTCCTTACATGCCCTTTCTAGGCAGGGTGATGCAGTCCTCCCACTCTTGGGGGCCAAAGGCTTCACCACGCTAGAGCTCCAAGTTGGCCATGAGGTTGAGGCGCTTTTGGAGCTTGCGTGCAGGGTCGTGAGTTCCCTGAGCCTGGCGGTGCAGGCCCTAGACAGCTTTATCTCCTCGGAGTGCGAGGCAATGCTGACTATCATGGGGAAGTCCCACTTCACCAACCTCCTGCAGCTGTGGCCCGCCTCGACTACTCCCTGGCCGTGCGTCAATTGGCCGCAGTACCAGCTCTCGAGGCGAGGGTTGCCCCACTTGTCAGCCTACTGGTTAAGACGTTACCACACGTGGTGGATGATGAAGAGGAGGCCAAGGCTAGCGACTCAGGTGACTCCGTCATGCCAGAAGAGGAAGGAGATCCTCGCCAGGCGAGCACCGAGGGCGTTGTTGGGGAGGTTTAGTTCTTATTTATGTAATGCTCGGGGAGCGAGTCGGGACTTTGTCATTTCATTGCCAGGACTTCTAAGGGTACCCTTCCTGGGGTCTGGGTCCTTAACCGTCTATTGTTACCTTTCTAGCCCCCCAGGGCGTGGTGTGAGGTTCTTCTAGGAGGGCCCTCAAGAGGGTCATCCCACCCATCTCTTGTGCAGATGACCGTTGGTTCGTGCACTGCTTGAGGGGTAGTCTCAAGGGTCTCCCCGCTAGCCCCTCTCTTGAGGAGGTCGCGGGTCGTGTACCTGTCTCGTAGGTTCCTCGAGGAGGAGGCCATAGGCTCTGTACGTTCAATTCCGCCCCGTAAGTCCCTCGAGGAGGAGACCGTAGGGCATGTACTTTCCCTATATAGTCCCTCGAAGATGTAACCGTAGGTTCCGCATGCCGCTTGAGGGGTAGTCTCAAGGGTTGCCTCGCTAGCCCCCTTACGAGGAGGTCGCGGGGCTTGTACCTGTCTTGTAGGTCCCTCGAGGAGGAGGTTTTAGGCTCTATACGTTCAATTCTGCTCGGTAAGTCCCTCGAGGAGGCGACCGTAGGGCACGTACTTTCCCTGTATAGTCCCTCGAAGAGGTAACCTTAGGTTCCGCATGGTGTATACTTTCCTTTTGCGCCTCGTGTGAGGATTGTCAAGCAATGGGAATCGTGGTTGAGGTGACTTATTGCTGGAGCCAGTCCATAAGTTTAGAGCTCAGCACTCTATGCTTCCATGCTGACCGAGGGTGGCAACAGTGGTAGCCATCGTGACTAGCCCCCGCTCACGCAGCATGAAAAAAAGAGAAGCACCACAAAAGGGGAAACGAAGATGCAAACAGGGAAAACAGCAAGCAAAATAGAGTTGAAGATGAACTATTGCTCGGGAAGTCTTAACATCACCTAAGGGGCTGGCTGCTTGTCACCATTGTCACCGTGAGACCGGTCACGAGTAGAACTTGCGAAGGTGCTGGATATTCCAGGGGTGGGGATTGGGATGCCCACCTCCGTTTCCAGCCGTGCGGCACCTGGTCTTGCGACGTGGGCAACCCTGAAAGGGCCCTCCCACATTGGAGATAGCTTGTGAAGGCCTTCACGAGAGAAGATGTGGCGAAGAACTAGGTCCCCCACTTCCAGGGTACGAGCTCATATGTTGCGATAGTGGTATAGACTCAGCGCCTGCTGGTATCTTGCCGCTCGCACGTTGGCCTTGTGGCGAGCCTCCTCGAGAAGGTTGAGCCTTTCATGGTGTAGCTCCTCATGTGTTATTTCGTTGAAGGAGAGCACCCGCGGGAGCCATTCTTGATCTCTACAGGGATGACAGCTTCAGCACCATATACGAGGAAGAAGGGGGTCTCACCTATCAGTTTGGTTGTGGTGGTTTGGATGGACCATAGCACCCTCAGAAGGGCATCCAGCCATCCTTGTCCACACTCCTTGAGATTGCGACGGAAACTCTTGGTCTTGAGGCCCCTCAAGACCTCTGTGTTTGCTCGCTCTACTTGCTCATTGCTGCGGGAATGGGCGACTGATGCGTAGAAGATCTTGGTGCTGATGCCCTTGCAGTAAGCTTGGAATAGCCCGCTGGTGAACTGGTTGCCGTTGTCAGTGATGATGCGGTTAGGCACCCCTAAGTGGCACACCAGGCCTTGGATGAAATTTACCGCCGAGCACGTCGGGATGGTTCTGACTGGTTCCACCTCGGCCCATTTGGTGAATTTTCGATAGCGACGTAGAGGTACTGGTAGCCCCCGGCGCCCGCGGAAAACACCCCAAGATGTCCAGCCCCCACACCGCAAACAACCACGAGATTGGGATGGTCTGCAGTTGTTGTGTCAGCTGGTGTATTTGTTTCGCGTGGAACTTTTCATGCTTCGCATGACTTTACTAGCTCTATGGCATTAGAGAGCGCGGTGAGCAAGTAGAAGCCGTTGCGGAAGGCCTTCCTAGCTAGGGTGTGTGCCGAGGCGTGGTAGCCGCATTCTCCTGCATGGATGTCAGTCACCAGCTCGCGCCCTTTGTCGCTGGAGATGCACCGGAGGGCGACCCCGTTGGGGCGGTGGTAGTAGAGGTCCCCGTCCACCATGCAGTACTTCTTTGCCCAGCGCACAAGGCTTTCCGCAGCGTCCTCGCTGTCCGGGAGGGTTCCGTCCTAGAGGTAGCCTCTGAGTTTAGTGATCCAGCTCTACTCCTAGGCTGTGGCCGCCAGGACGAGCCTGCCTCCCGAAGGCAGGCCGTAGTCGGGAGCACCTATGGAGGGTGGGGGTGGGAGCTCCTCTGGTTAAGCGGTCTCCTTCCCGGGGAGTGGTTGAGGGTTTGAACAACCTTTCCTCGAAGACCCCCGGCTGTTGTGGCCCCCGCCTGGACGCGCGCTTAGCGATCTCGTCGGCCTCATAGTTGTCTCCATGAGGGATGTGAACCAGGTCCAAGCCTAGGTAGTACTTTTCTAGCCTTTGCACTTCCTCTAGGTACGCCGCCATGTGCTCATCCTTGGGGATGTAGCTTTTGTTGGAGAAGTTGACCAGGAGCAGGGAATCCCCTTGGATTGTGACGCGCTTGATGCCGAGGGCGATGGCTGCCTTGAGGCCAACAATTAAGCCCTCGTACTCGGCGATGTAGTTGGAGCGCTTGTATCCATCCTTGAAGCATAGCTTCACAGCATAGGTGAGCTTGTCACCCGTGGGGGACGTGAGAATGGCGGCGGCCCCGGCACCGTCCCCGTTGAATGCCCCATAGAAGTTCATAGTCCAACGCCCTGGGGCTAGCTTCCCGGGAAGCTGGGTTATTGCTTCCGGGGCCCGCTCTCCCCAAAGGTCGGTCCATTCCGCCGCGAACTCTGCCAAGGCCCTTGCACGGACGGTGGGCATGGTGTCAAACGTCAGTTCAAAGGGTTGTAGTTTGATGGCCTACTCAGCCACTCTTCCCATGGCGTTGGGGTTGCACAGGATTGCCTCTAGAGGGAACTTGGTGACCACCTTGATGGGGTGACCCTGGAAGTAGTGGTGCAGCTTGCGTGAAGCCACTAGGAGCGCGTAGAGGAATTTCTGTTGCATGGGGTACCTTTCCCTTGCGTCTATGAGCATCGTGCTGACGAAGTAGACCGGCTGTTGCCCGAGCTCCATGGTTTTGGCCACGGTTTGGTCGACGATGCCATCGGCTTCCTTCGGGGCACCGTCACCCTCGGAGGTAGCCCCGGGCCCTCTAGAGGGTTCACAGCTCGGGGCTTCCGCTTCCTTTCTACCACCTCTTCACGCTCGACGACTAGGACGGTGCTCACCGTTTGGGGCGTGGCAACTAGGTACATCAGCAGTGGCTCGTGCTCCCTGGGGGCACCATGATTGGTGGGCTCGTGAGATACCCTTGAGGGCCTCAAATGCCTCGTCAGCCTCGGGAGTCCATTGGAACTTGCCGGTACGCTTCATGATCTTGAAGAAAGGCAAGGCCTTCTTGCCGAGATTGGAGATGAATCTTCCCAAAGCCGCCACACATCCGGCCAAACGCTGCATCTCCTTGAGCCGTTTTGGCGGACGCATTTCCTCGATGACCCGGACCTTGTCGGGATTAGCCTCGATTCCACGGTGTGACACCAAGAAACAGAGGAGCTTGCCCGACAAGACTCCGAACACGCACTTGGCAGGGTTAAGCTTGATGTTCAGTCGGTGCAAGTTGGCGAAGGTTTCCGTCAGGTCCCCCACCAAGGTGTCCCTGTGGCAGGTATTGACGACGATGTCATCGACGTATGCCTCTGCGTTCCTTCCCATATGCCTGCCTAGCGTGATGCGCATGAGCCTTTGGAAGGTGGCGCCACATTCTTAAGGCCGAACGACATGCAGGTGTAACAGCACACGCCACACGGGGTGAGGAAGGCAGTCTTATCCTCGTCCTCCTTGGCCATCTTGATCAGATGGTACCCCGAGAAGGCATCCAGGAAGCACAAAAGTCACAACCCGTCATTGAGTCGATGATCAGGTCTATCCGCGGTAGAGGGAAAGGACCCTTAGGGCATTCCTTGTTGAGTTCGGTGAAGTCGACGCAGAGCCTCCCACCCCCAGTAGCCTTGGGGACCACCACAGCGTTCACATGCCAGTCAGCGTGCAAGACCTCTCTAACAAGGTGGGCCTTTATGAGCTTTTCCATCTCGGCGACGATGAACTGCTGCTTCTCAACCGACTACTTCCGAGGATTTTGCTTCACCGGGCGTGCCGTGGGACACACTGCCAGGTGGTGCTCGATCACCTCACGAGGGACTCCCGTCATGTATGATGGGGACCAGGCAAACATGTCTGCGTTGGCCCTAAGGAAAACGACGAGGGTCTCCTCCCTCTCGGGAGGGAGGCTGGCGCTTATGGTGATTGTAGCCCCGGGGACCACCAGGTCGAGGGGGGCCTTCTTGGTTTTGGCCCTCTCTTGAGAGAACATCGACTTCTTCCTACCAGCGATCCTGGCGATGCACACGGTTCCCTCGTCAGGAGGGGCCGCCGACTTGCGCCTTCTTTTCCCTGAGGAAGGGAGAGCTGAGGGCGGTCACCTGTGGGATCCTGCCACACCTGTGTGGCCTCCTTACTTGCTTGCCTGAGGGAGCGCATGGCTTTGACCTCGTCACAGCGCATCGTGATGGTGGCGTCGGCGCCGCCCGGCATCTTGACCAGGTTGTAGGCGTTGTGCGTGACCGCCATGAACTTGGCCAAGGCTGGGTAGCCCAGGTTAGAGTTGTAAGGCAGGGAGATCCGGGCGACCTCGGAGTCGATGAGCTTCGTGCGATAGTTACCGCTCGTCCCAAAGGTGACGTGAAGCTGGACCCGTCCGAGGGGCATGGTGGCGCCCGACGTGACTCCTACGAACGGTAGGATCAGTAGAAGGCACGCGTCGAGCACCTGTAGCTGCTCGAATGCTTCCTCGGAGAGCATGTTCAGGCCCGCCCGCCATCGATAAGGGTCTTGGAGACCGTGACCCCAGTGATGGTGGGGGTACAGACCATGGGCACCATGCCCACTATGCGAGTGGAGCTAGGATGGTCTGAGGCGCCGAAGGAGACCAGCTGCCGTGACCATCAGAGAGGAGCGGCGGTAGCGCTTGGACTTGCCGCCGCCAGCCCCCGAGTGAACTGCCCAAGGCGTGAATTGTGGGTAGAAGCATGTAGGCCACCCAAGATGCAGGCGACCATTCCGGTCGCCCCCCTAGGCGAGGAACCTCCCGGGGTGACCTCCGCGCCAGCACTCCTCGCCATAGCGTCGCTCCCCCGAAGGTCTTGGAAACACACCACAGCCCCCTACCTAGCGCGCCAAATGTCGGAGATCTGTCCCGCGAAGGAACTAGGGTCTAAAGATCCCTTGGTTTGTGAGGGGGCTGAACACGCAAGTCCGGAGGAGTCCGGCGACAGCTACGGCGGCGTGGCGGATGCACGACAGAGAGTTGACACCAGGGTTTTTTACCCAGGTTTGGGACCCTTGTGAGGAGGTAAAGCCCCTACTCCCGCTTGGTTGTATTGCTAGCTTGCCTCGTGAGGTTACAATGGTGCATGAAAGTCTAGGGTTTTAGATCTCTGGGATCCGTCCCTTTACAAGGTAGGAGAAGGGCTCCTTATATAGGGCGACGTGGTCCTCTTTCCCTAGTTCATGGGCGGGAAGGGTACCCACAGTGCCGCCCCTAGTGATCCTGGTCTAGGAGACTACTTTCTGGTGGACTAGGTCTTGGGCGCTGGACACTCCTCCGCCTGATGGTAAAGCGTCCTCCTTTGCGCGCTCCTTGTCCTCGTCCGTTGGGGCGTGCATCTCGCCTTGCACCAAAATGAACAAAGGCAGTCCTGCCCACTCTAAAGCTGCCCATTAGCCGGTCAGGGCCTTGTCGGCTCCACTTTTGACCAGGTCCCAGCCCTAGGGGCCGTGGGGGCCAAAGCATCCAATGCGTCGGTCACACTTGTTGTTTCCCTCGGGAGGGAGCCGCGTAAACCTTGTGGCCTCCTCCTCCAAAGGCCTCCAGAAGAGGCGTCCTAGCCCACCTTCGTGAGGGGGGGGGACTCTCCCTCGCGAAGCCCTCCCAAGGCCGCTGAGGCAGCTAGACGTAGAGGGATCAAGGTACCCCTGTACCAGCTATCCAACAAATACCACACTTCAAGATTCTACAACAGTTTAGGAGAGCTTATTGTATACTCTATAAGTGTGGGATTTGGCACCATAACCAACAAAAATATCTTCTAAAGCCTTAGACTCAAATTTAGACAAACGAACTCCTTTAATGAGAAAGAAACACTTACAACTGAACACCCAGAAATATGATATGTTGGGCTTGTTACCGGTAAGTATCTCATACGGTGTTTTGTCCAAGATCTTGCGAAGATAAAGCCGGTTTGATGAGTGACAAGCAATGGAGATAGCTTCAACCCAGTGTATGGTGACTTGAATTCAGCCAACATAGACCTTGCCATGTCCATTAAAATCCGGTTTTTCCTCTCGGCTACACCATTTTGTTGAGGGGTGTACGCAGCGGAATATTGGTGTCTTATCTCCTCTTCGCATAGGAATTTATTCAGAGTGTAGTTCTTGAACTCGGATCCATTGTCGCTTCTAATTGCCAATATTGGGACACTGTGTTAACGCTAAACCTCATTGGCAAAGTCGATGATAGTTTGTTGGGTCTCACTTTTTAGCTTGAAGAAGTAGACCCATGTGTATCTTGAGTAATCATCAACTATGACAAGGCAATACTTCTTCCCACCAAGGCTTGCATGAGATGGAGGGCCAAAGAGATCCACATGAAGGAGCTCCAAGATCCTCTTTCATGAAATAATAGTTTCCTCTTGTGGGGGGAGTCGTGCATCTTTCCTTCAACACATTCCCTGTAAACACCATCTTTGGCAAAAGAAACATTGTCTTTTAGTCCAAGGACGTGGCCACCCTTGTGAAGACTTTGCAAAGTTCTCATGTTTATGTTAGCTAGACGGCAATGCCATAACCAGCCCGCATCGGCCTTTCCAAATAAGCACATTGGACCCGCTGTGGTTTTCCCCGAAAAGTCCAGCACATACAGGTCATTTTCGACGTACCCAACGAAAGCAACCTTTAGAGACTTGCTCCATAAGAGTACCACTAAATCACCATCAATAAAAACTGCAAAGCCCATCTTACCAAGGGCACGAACAGAAAGTAAATTGTAACCGAGGGTCTCAAAAAGCATGACGTCCATGAGTGAAATATTGTGGGTAACCACAACCTTGCCAAGACCCAATACCTCAGATTTTGACTTATCATCATAGGAGACGGTTATTTGATCATGGTTTGGCCTCATCTCTGTGATGATCTCCTTGCTTCCAGTCATATGACTTGTGCACCCGCTATCGAGCACCCATTTAGAACCACCAGAAGCATAGCCTTGCAAGAGAATTACTTCTTGGTTTTAGGTACCCATTTTTCAATGGGTCCTATCATGTTAGTAACAAGGGTCTTTGGAACCCAAATAGACCAAGAAATATAATTATCAAAAGGAACAACATAAGTAGCATAGACATCACCATAGTAATCACAAAACAACTCATAATTAGGATTATTAGACCCTGCAAAACCAATATAGTCAGTTTTGTCCTTTGTGATGTTCTTTTCAACGATGCTTATATTTGCTTGAGAAATTTTTCCTTTCTTCTTGTTGTTCTTCTTTTTCTTAGACTTTGGGACCTAACCAAGTCCCTCTTTTCCATTATTTGTCCTTTGCTTGCTAAGAACTTCATCTAGAGCTTCATTGCCTTTGGAAGCGGATGCCTTGGCAAGCTCCTCTTTCAACTTAGCATTTTCTTCATGTGTACATGTTGAAGTAGAAGTGCTAGGAATATCATACTTGGTTAATCAAATTCGGAGCTGATCACAAGACTCATTAAGAATGGAGTATTCACTCTCCAAAGCCTTGTGGGCAATGTCAAGTGTCTCCAATTTCTCGGAGAGTCTAGCATGAGGAGCCCCAAACTCAACCTTATCCCTTTTTAGTTTCTTTACTTTGGCAATAGTATTATCACGTTCCTTGATGAGCTTGGCCATAATTTCATCATGTGTCTCCTCGATAGACTCAAGTCTCTCCTCTAGCGAGACTCGAGCCTCTTCTTATTCTAGAGCATTCTTTAAGGATGCAATCTCCATTGCATCCTCTCTTTCAATTCTGCCCTTTTCTTCAAGTAGCTCTTTGTTTTGAGCAAGTTGACCCATGAGTGCCTCAAAGTGCACTTTTTAATCACCTTGCAAGTTAGTGATTAAATAATCCAAAGCAATAATTTCCTCCTTAACCTTAAGACTAGTAGAATCATCCATATCAATATTCATTGTAGTCTTAGGGAAAGAAGTGGTGGAAGATGATACCTCGGAACCTCTTGCCATAAGGCAAGTGACGTTCTTGTTGTTCACATTTTCATTAGGTGAATTTAAGAGTGAAGTCGGTGTAGATGTGGTGGCTATGGCAGCCACCTCTTGTGAGCTATCATCATCTTCTTCATCTTCACTCCCCGACGAGTACTCCTCTTGAGATACCAAGACAATCTTTGGTTGCTTCTTGTAAGGACCATTTTTCTTCACAAATTGCTTCTTCTGAGGTGCCTTTGACTTTTCTTTGAGAATGAGCCTTCTTCCATTATCTTCTCTATTTTGATAAGGACATTCGGCCATGAAGTGCAGCTGGTCTCCACAATTAAAGCATGTTCTAAGTTTGGGACCATTTTCTCTTCTTCCATTAGAACCATTCTTGCGTTCAATTTTAGATTTGGCCTTGGTGTGGTCCTTCCAAAGGTTTGTAGCATAAAAGGACATGTACTCACCATGTGCCCTCTTGACATCCTCGGGATAGTCCATAGCTTCAAAGTCATCATCATCTTGTTCAACAATATTTGCCTTTAAAGCCACATTTACCCCCTTTTGCATTCCAATGGCTTGAGCACGAGCGTCTTCGGCATTCTTGGTGGCCACTTTGAAAGCTTCCATTTCTTGCATGAACTCATTGGAAGTCATTTGATGGTAATTATGTCTACCTTAAAGACTCTTCAAATTAGTAGGCTCAAAAGGCATAAGAGCACTAACATACTTTCTCTTGATCCATGCGTCATCAACATGGGTAGCACCATGATTTCTGAATGTAGTGACTATTGACTTGAGTCTTCTATACATATCCTCGTGATACTCACCATCCATCATATAAAAACCTTCAACTTGGTTACTCAGTGCATCATACATGTTCCTTCTTATGCTTTCATTCCCAATGTAGAGTTCGGTGAGGGCATCCCAAGCTTCCTTAGCGGTGCTGAGATGTTCTATGTGGGGCATGTCCTTGGGACCCACACCGAGTTGAATCATGTGTAAGGCCATTGCATTGAGTTGGATGTCCACAACTTCTCTTCTTGTTAGGTTGCTTGGATCTCTAACATGAAGACCATTCTATATGATTTTCCATAACTCAATGGACGAGCTGCACACATGAGATTTCATTAAGAATTGCCATTGATTAAAAGGAGATGCAGTAAGCTTGGGTGGATCACCCCTATTATTTATATGAGGGTGAGGGATAGGCGGATCGGAAGAATATAAGTGAGAGACCTCACTATAGTTCTCCTTACGACTTCCCTTTTTGGAGGAGGATCCATTGTTTTTATCACCCACAAACCTGTCTTCCTTAGAGTCGGCATTAGCTTTGTCCTTAGATAGTGGAGTGGTAGCCTCAGAGGTAGATGGAGGTGGGGCTGTAGATGGAGAGAGACGAGCAATCATTTGATGCATCTCTTCCATTTTGGTCTCTATGGATTTCAACAAGGTTGTTTCCAATGTCTTGAGATCATCCATAGTTACCTTGTCCACAGCCTCACTACCATCTCCCTTAGTGCCTATAATCTCTTAGGCGATAAAGCCCAAATAAAGAGTTGAGGCTCTCATACCAACTGAAATGGATCGTATGGGCACCTAGAAGGGGTGAATAGGTGCTACTCCAAATTTTAATTCTTTTTCAATTTTAGGCTTGACACAAATGTAAATTCTCTAGATATGCAATTACGAGAATTTCCCTATATGCCAACCTAACTACTAAGCATGTAAAAAGGAGCGAGGAAATCGTAGTGGAGCACGCGGAGACACACGGATTTGTTTGACCGCAGTTCCTTCCTTGTTAAGGGAAGTATGTTTGCGTTAGAGGGGTGGGTGGTTCTAAGACCACCACGCCACAATAGGCGTCACCCTATTCTCCAATGGATCTCGCCACCAAAGGCCTGATCCACCTTTCCACTATTGGTACCCTTCGAGGCGGGAACCGGTGCCTTTACAATGCTAGTGGGGCACACATCCACAACTGAATTGGAGGCTCCCGTGATGACAACAAGTTGCCACAAGAACAAGGATGATCAAATAATCAAAACTAGGATCTAGATATTTGCAAGAAATACTAGATCAAGAATCTCCCAAGTGAATGGAGGAGAAGTTGAGCACTTGATTGGTGTTGATGAAGATCGAGGCCTCCTCCTTCAATTCCCCAAAGATCGAAGTCTTTGGATGGGTGAGGATGGAGATCTCGCTTGGAACTTGAAGAACAGGTCTGAGCTTTTTCAAATGAATCAAGAGTTCTGGCAGGAGGGATTGATGGGGAATAAATACCCCCTGCCAAACTCGACCATTGGAGACTTTGGGGGGCGGATTATCTAGCCCAAGTAGAGACCGGATTATCTAGCCGGGGAAAAGCTCTGCCCCAAGTCATATTTTCTGGGGGGAAATCCGCCCCTCATACCGCGTGACGCGCCTGGCCGGCCTTTTCAAAACTTCTCGGGGGGCGGATTATCCGGCCCCTTGGAGGGGCGAATTATCCGGCCGGGGCAAAAACTCTAGCCCTGGCCGAACAATCCGAGGGATATTCCGCCCCTATACCGATAACGCGCCTTGCCTGCTCTTGAGATTGGGTTGGGCCAGATTATCCAGCCCTTGGCAGGGGTAGATAATCTGCCCCCCAACTTTCAGTTTTGCTACATCTGAATGAACAATTATATGCAGCACTACAACACACATGAGATGATCCTTGGTATTGTTATCTAACACCCAAAACACTAGAGATCATGAAATGTTCTTTTAGCACCACCTTCGATGGTCGCTCAGGCGGCCGACATCTTGGTCGCCCTCTGCTGGTAGTTTATATTCTAGATCCGCAATAAACGGCGGCATAGTCGTAATGGACTTGGTGTCCATGCTGTATAGTCTCTTTGTGATCCTAAGTGTCAACAGAAGTGTCGGCACTTCCGTTCTCTTCTCCTACCCATCTCCAAATAGAGGTAATGAAGTGAACATGTGCTAGGTGCTACAATCTTGCGAACGCCATGGCATGGACAATTCCAAGGGTAGGAGATTCATGAAATTTGATCTCTGGCCTAGGCGGACGGTTGTAGCAGGAAGTCTCTGGTGCTGTCGTTTCCGCCATGGCCAACCCCTCCTCTTGATGCCTGTTTCTTCCAAGTCTTCTTCGTGAGTTTGCAGTCGCTTTTGATGATAGCATTGATTCCGTTGCTTCCAGAGTTGTTGTAGCTGATGGGTAGAAGAAGTGCTTGGAGTTGCAAAGGTCAAGGCGTCACATGCAGAGGATGCGGTTGGCATAAGATTAGAAACATGGAAGAAGACTCTGTGAGTTTTTTGTACGAGTCAGTATATTGATTTTATTTCCGATTTTCTTCCGCCGGAAACCACGAGCTCGAGGGAGAAAAGTTAGGAATCGTGAGATGGATGCCATGTACCCTGGGCGCATGAAAGCCATGTCCCACAATCATATACCCACGTGATGGGCGCGAGGCACAGGAAAGCCATGTCCCACAATCATATATCCCTGCCCTCCTACGTCGCCACCGCACCTGACAGCCCCTGAAAGCACCGTCACCTCCCTAGACGGTGCACTTGCCGACCTCGACGCACATAGGAGCACCTTCGCCTTTCCGGACGGTGCCCTCATTGCTGTGAGGTAGCTTTTGTCTTCCTCGACGCCGAACTTGGTGCATTCCTGCATCGCACCATCACGTGGGAGGCCACTCCTTCGTCGCCTCCTCATTTCACATTGTCATCTCCCTTCACCGCCTCCGCCTTCGCCATCCTCGGGCACTTTGTCGACCGGATTCAACGAGAAGGGGTGGGGGAGAGCAGGGGAATGCGAGTCCTCGTGTCAAGAGGGACGAAAGGGAGGGGCGGCCTGACGAGGTGGGGAGGAGTTTGACTAGAGAGCAGGTGACGGGGTGGCTTGACCACGCGAATGGGGAAAGGTAGGTGACGGGGCACTTGACCAGATAGTAGGGACGGGACTGTTTCATAATTTTTCCTTTTTTTTAGGATGGTGCTGGCTCTTCGCACTCATGTTAACTGACACCGACAAAATTCAGCAAATCTTTAGGAAATACATATTTTTTGCGAAATGAGGAAATATACAGTTCATTGGCATACTACCTCTGTTTAGGATTATAAAGGTCGAGAGCTTTTTTATGTTGTTTGAGATTATAAGGTCTATCTCATTTATTAGTCTCTCTCGTCCAATGCATGTTCTCCTTTTTTTTCTCACTTCTCTCATGCATATAAACTATTGGTGCATACATAGATTAATGAGAGAGTTATGAAGTGTCTTGATCTTAGCAACTTGACTCTTATGCCTAATAATGCCAAACTGATGTAACAACAGAAGTAGTACATTTGAAGAACTGAACCTATTGTGAATGAAGCTGACGCTGAAAACTGAGAGTGAGCGGTGTGTCCAATCCATCTTTTTTTATCGGGCAATGTCTGATCCAGCCGTGTAGGGGCGATCTCTATAAAGACCAGTCATAAGGTTTTAAAAAGGAAATGTCCGGGGGTCACGATCATTCGATGATTTTGAAAGGATTTTTGGAGATTATTATAATATATTTAGGTGATAACAAATTTTATGTAATGACACGTGTGCGGACCGTGTGTTATATGCACGCTCGAGAAACACATTTAAGTGTCTCGGTAAAAAAAATTGCTAAAAGAGAAATAAGACTTGAAATAGATAAATTTTAAAATTTATATATAAAACATGCACTCCCTCTCTTTCAAAATATAAGATGTTTTAGCTTTATGAAGTGAATGTGTCTAGACCTCTTTTAGTATGTAGGTTTACTCCAAACCACTTCGAGTCTTACTATAAATATAGATACATTAGCTTTACAAATTAAAACATCTTATATTTAAAACGGAGGAAAGCAGTGGACAAAGTATAATAGCTGAGGTCCCCTTGGGCCTTGAGCCCTTAAAGGCACTGCCGGCTTCCAGGGAATTTCAGGCAGTGTACCGGTAGGCGGTAGCTGGTAGTAGTAGGTAACTGGTTAAATCACGGGACTTTGCGTTAATTAGAGATGTGGTTTCGTACATTTGCAGCAGCTGCGGAGGAACCAACGTGAAGCTGCATAAATATCATTTGTAAAGCGGTACTCCCTCAGGCTACAAATAAGTACTCCCTCCATTCATAATTACCTCGTATCCTAGGTTTAGTCAAAGTTAAATTTTGTTAAATTTGACTATATATTTAAAAAAAATATCAACACTAACAACATAAAAACTATTGTATTAAAATGTTATAAATTATATTTTCATATTATATGCATTGAAAATCATGGATGTTGATATTTTTTCATATATTGTTAGTCAAACTTTGCAAAGTTTGACTTTGACTAAACCCAGAACGCAAGGTAATTGTGAACGGAGGGAGTATACTTCTAGCATTGTCAAGTTAAAAAAAATTGTTGTCTAAAAGTTTATTGGACTTGGATCATGTACCCAAAGTTGATGATCCATTGGTAAAATACCCTTAAAAAGGATTAAACACTTGATTTACCCAAAAGGAGTTTTGTGTAAACTAGAAAAGTTTGTCCTTTTAATTGCACGAGAAAAAAAGTATCGTACTTACTTTATCCCTAGTCCATTTTAATCTCTGCGTGGAATTCATCTTTTGTCCCTAAGTTGCGTGGAGTTGATCACGTGTTTGTCCTTCCTGTGTTAACTGATCTTACATTACCTCTTCAATCTCTCTTCATCTATTTTCTCGAAAAAAGAAAGTCTTTCTTCATCTCTGATGAATATACTTTTTCACGATGAATACAAAAATAGTTACATCATAGAATGATTTTTTGGGACCACAATATTGCAACACAAAAGAATATCTGCAAACATTAGCGCTGCCATCGGAACAGAAGTTGATTAGCAAGACATTAGGTTGTCCCTGGCCCAAAGAATATTCATCAAATTGCAACTCGGTATGCTTTGATGACGATTCGGGACATGGCGCAACCATGGTGAGAGACGCACACATACGCCCAAGCTGACCCAACTATGGTTTACTGATCCAACTATGGTTTACTGATCTAGTGGATCAAATCTGACCCAGCCGGCGATTTGTGAACAGAGATCACTGTTTCATTAGTAGGGGGCAGTATTTGCCTTTACCTCTTTTTTGCATCAAATCCAATGTTTAACTTAGTATAAACCTAGAAGTACACCTATTGGCAGAGAGTAACATGTGCAACTGTACTCTGTCAATTGGACTAGAAAGAACGTGCTTCAAAATGATCCAGCACAAATCCACTGCATATATAATTGTCCTAAACTACTATAATCAACTCAACATATTTAAGAATTGCCTTAACACAGCAATTTGCATAAATTAAGAGGACCTTTCTTTCACTATAATTCTATTTGGTGACACCACTCGAACTAAGGGGAAAAGGCTAGCGTTTAATTACAAATAAAAACATGCTGAGAAAAAGGGAAGAAAATTGAATACTACTAGTACGTACTACTTTCCCGTTCGTTCCTGTTATTGCGTCATTTGATTGGCTAACACAACACAGCGCCAAATTACATGATATACTTATATTATCTAGCTGCTTGCTACGAGATGACATCATCTGAAATGGTGAGTCAGGATTCAGGACCAGCAGCAAGATGTTGAAATCCCCTTCCCTTCATCTATAAGGCTATACAAGAAACTCATGTATCGTCAAAGCCTTGGTGGCACAACGCAAGCATTCTCTTTGGACAAAGTTCTGCTGACTAAAGCCAAATGCACGGCAGGGATCAGCAAGCTCGAAGAATCTGCATTTACAGAGTGTAGTAAGTTATAGAATCTAAATTTGGTGGAGAATATTCTGACAAAGAGTACGCTCAATTTACCAGAGAGGCAGCATTTTTGTTTTGGACAGTCAACATGACAGCATCAAGAAAAGCCTTGGCAGCCTCAGCCTCAGCTTCTGCGGCTTCTGCAACCCTTGCTGCCTCTTCAGCCTCTGCATTGGCGACTTCTGCCTCAGCGACTGCCTTGGCAGCAAATGCTGCTGCTTCTTCCTTAGTCATGTGTGTCATCATATCCAGTTCAGCATCCACTTGAGGCTTAGTTAGTTGTTTAATACTGGCATTTTGTGAATGCACCTTGGTGCTCCTTCCACCTACTGATCCTGAACTCGGTGCAATTCTGTATTTTTGGTTCACCTAAAACCATGATTAAAATATAAGCAACTTAAAATGTGCATTTTTATAGTGTTTCAATACATGATAGACCAAATATTCATGCACCAGCACGCATAAAGTACCTTCATCAATTTTCCGGTAGCAACCAACGCCTTCAATTTTGTGGACAATAATCGTTGAAAATCAGTAGGTGGCCAGTATTGCTCCTACATGTACAGACAAGTCTCATTAGAGTCATCTGTGAAATCACTAAAGAAGATTGTGTTGGTGCAAAAAATTCAGTAGTCATGCCTCAGATTCCCATAAAGAACACGATAATCATTTCTGTAAAAGGCAATAACAAAGGAAAGGAAATAACTGAAATTGAGGACAAATTGGATGTACATCAAAACTCAAATCAACTATTTGTATCAATAAAGGAAAAAATAAAATATTCAAGTGATGATGATTACAAATACCTCAATGTATGTAGCAATGGTCGCTTTATTAGATCCAGAAGACTCCTTAAGCTTCTTTATAGCTTCTAATATGAGGTCATCAAGCCTATGACCAAACAATTAGGAATAGTGTAATGAATGCTCGGAGCTGCTACTCACAATAAAGTATGTAACGGCTAACAAGCAAAATGTTTTGATATTTTTCTCAACTTCAAGTATAACCTCAGTTCCATATTAATAAAAAAATAGCATTCAGGCACAATAATATGGAAAGAACTATATAACTTTTTTTTGAACCAGGGAGACGCCCCAAAGGGCGTAGAAGCTACATTAATTAAAACGGTGGGTGCAATTTACATCCAGACCCCTGTGATCATCCACTGCACAACAAGACCTAACATTCGAAAAAGGGGCCTGAAACTTTGCAAAAAGAACCTTATGGCTAAAAATAGAAAAGCAATCCAGTCCAAGGGCTTCTCCACCGAACGCCGGTGACCTCAAGGAACTATATAACTAGTACACTGATATTGACTGCTTCACAGAAAGTCAACTTAAACAATAGTAGTGGATTGCACAGCATACAATACTGTCTGTTTTGAATGAAGGGGATATAATGTTTTGTGCTGCATCCTTTGTCATGTGGTGTTAGATCTGCCACATGGTTATATCAACCATGCATCATACCAAGTTCCCCACTAGATTTTTTTTCAGGAAATGGTGAATTGGGTTTTAAACATAAGACTTCGAGCATATGGACAGTTACGACACACCAGACTAACATCTCCAGTGCAGCATAGAGAGGACAAAAATATTAAAAATACCCTGTAGCACTGATATGCATCCACCACAATAAACATACATGAAATAATACCCTAAATATAGCTTTCCTGAATATTGAACAACCATGCATGGCATGTATGTAGCCTGTATATGAATAGTACCTATCCAAAAGTATATATTACTTATTTAACCAATATTAAAATATGCTAATTTTCTTACAAAACCCACTGTCCAACTGGTAAACTGAGAAATAATTAATCTGACACCCATGCATGGTTCCATACCTGCATGGTCTCTAGTTTTTTTTTTTTTGAGGAAAGGAGATGGTTTCTGGTTGTTAGCATTATTTAAATTAAATTCTATTAAGCAAGGCCATTCTTATAATTGTGCTACTGTTGCCATCAATTTCCAAATAATGGAAACTTCCACTCGCCTGTCTCCTCAGCTGGCCTGCGTGATTCAGGGAGTGAAACCTAGCCGCCGTCAGATGAGCTCGCCTACTTCCCTCCAGCCGCTGGTAGCAGCCGCCAGCCGGCCGCAGGTGGCTATGAAACCTGGCCTCCTCCTTTCCTGGTGGGAGCATCTTGGCACAGACAGCACAGCAACATCGTCCGGTTAGTCACAGGGGCTACAAGAGGTTTGGCGACAAGAGATAGCGGCCTGAGGTGTTGGTATTGGTTGTCTCAGCCCTCGGGTTGCCGGTCTGGCCAACCGCAGGCTACTGCTAAAGTTAGTGTGATGCGTGTGTGGTGGTGTACTAGTGGCGGTGACAGGGTAAGATGTTGGCGCTCTGGCTTTGTCAGATTGATTGAGGCCAAGGTTGGCAGAACAGTGATCAGCGCTTCTTGTGGCATCACACTTGGTGTTGTTGTCCGAGCACTGCCCGAGCGCCTGGCTTTGATGCATGGCCGGCGTTTGCAAAAGTGGGGCTGCAGGAGTGTTGGCACGGGAGGGCATAGATCGAAGGTAGTGCCGTAGTGGCAGGTGAAAAGTCTACTCCAGTTCTTCACCTTATCAAACATTGGCCATGCCTGCAGGCACCTTTTTCCCAGCTCGGAAGCCTGTGCCAGGTGGTCTCTGCATGACGGTCGCCGGTGGCCACCGTGGGCTTTGTCGGTGAAAGGACTGAAACTTTCTATTTGCGACGCTCACTGCTGACGTAGGAATTGCCTCGTCCTCGATGATTTTGGGCTGACTGTTTGGTGGAAGGCGGGAACAGGCGTTTGGTGCTTCCTATTGTGGTGATAGTGGTTTTTCTTTGTGATAAAGTCTAAATCACCAGATCAGGAGCAATGGGTGATGCCAATGATGTATGCTGGACTGCCACGACACCTGGTCTCCTGCAACGTGTCTGTCAAATACGGAGTGCCCTGTTGGCGGTGGACGTGTGTGTGTGACGGTTTATTCTCGTATGCTTATTTAATAGAGTGAGGAAAGATAGGACATTATAACCTTCTCATAATTAACCAAGTCAAGATAAAATTCCCTATCATTAAGTTGAATTGTCACAGGAAATATATGATACAAATATCTATCTCAATTTTCTACATTTGTTCATATTCCCTAGACTAGTTATCTCAAATACAAGTGATAGGTGAGCAGTCCTAAAATGGTATGCACTAGAATTTCCATTCCAATCAACTTTCGGACCTAAATGCCTGCGTGTCAACCACCCAGAAATTTACATCAACAGATTTTTTTTTTGAAAAGCAGGAAATATGCAGATTAATTATAAAACTAATATGAAACAAGTTTAGAAACATATTTATACACTAACCTAGCAACTGATTTCTCTGGACTGCACTCAACCTTCTTGGGTTCAACAGCCATTGCCAATGGCTGTGCATTGATTACGGTAGTATGAGCATTGTCCAGATTATTTGTGTCGACCTCCATTGGTTCAGTGATAACCTTAGGCACACGCTTGCCTTGCTTCAATGCCATTCTCGCCTTCTCTCTTGAGCCATATCCTCCAGCAGTGACACTCAAGTTGCGCCATTTGTCCTGCACAACCCGACCACACCAACCATAATAAGATTCACTTATGATACGCATCGACATTCATAGGTGTTCCTGGAAGCTCGAGACTCTAGCAACAGAAAGCTAGATGAGAACTGCGATTGCTTACTGAAACTGGTAATTCAACTTAGTATCTTAGTCCATATATTTAATGAAAACAATAAAGTTTGACCCATTTTGTAGATTTGATTGTCGCCTGCATTATTTTCATCTAACGGAACAGAATCCAACAATGTAGTAACAACAGTAACACCAAAATAGGAGACAGCGTTAGAGCCAATGTGTTCCATCATCAAAACTATCCCAATTTTTAGTTGAACTAGATGAAGATATAATCTAATGAAAGAAACCTCCATAGTAATATCAGATCCTAACCACAAGGTGAACAAGGGGGAATTAATGGGCCAACTAGCACTAATGGTAACTTAGATCAACCAGACGATAGCGTCAAAATTGCACCCTACAAAGAAACCTTTTCCAATTGATACCCAAAATGAGCATCAACACCCATAAATCACGATCTAGAACAAAAGGGTACTCGTCCACCCGAATAGCTCTTCCCAACCGATGGCCACCACCCGCTGCCACAATTGACGCGTTAAAGAGCAGCCCTCCCGGCGCCGATCCGATCGGAAGAGGGGCAATAATCTCCGCGACCCACCTTGAGGTCAACATTGGATCGGAGGCGCAGGACGCCGCTGAAGTCCGGGTCGCGGAGGATGGTCCGCCACTTGCCCGGGCCGTGCTTGGCCACGCCGGCCTTGAGGGCGGCCTCCTCCTCCGACGTCCACCTCTGCTTGGGCGCACCCATCCCCAGAGCTCAGCGCAACTGCGGCGCGGCCAGAAACCGCGCCCTGCAACAACCGACCCCCAAGGGTCTCGTCTCGTCTTGCCACCTCTAGGGCGGGCGGCGTTCCTGATGGGGGCAATTCGAACGATTCAGAGAGGAATTCGGGGTGAGATCCGGCGTGACCCAGGTCAGGAGGTGATCGGGCCGCCGGGAGCCCGCGTAGGGTTGCACCGAAGATCGGGAAGCGGAGGGGTTCTAGGCGAGGGTGGCATGAGATGAGGAGGAGGAAGAGGGGTGGGAGACAACCATCGTCAAGGCTTTGGAGGAGGAGGTTATAAACGGAAGGGGATTAATTGCTGAGCCCTTTTTTTCCTCTTCGCTCAGAGAATGGGATTATTTTGGTTCGCGTTCTAGAGCTGGTTGCTGTCGACCAGGAGGGCCCAGTTAATCGGAGTCACAAGAAGATTAGCGAGAAGACTTATGGGCTGAAATACAGGTTTGCTCCACCTTTTATTTTCCCCGCTATTTTTTTACTCTGCTGCGAGCTTTATTATTAATAGTTATAATATATATATATATCTATATCTATACCTAATAATAAAGGACGGATTGTTTTTTCCGGTCCAACACTTTTATATACAGGTTTGCCCTTCCTTAAAAATACATATTACCGAACACCACCGCTAAGAAAAAGGGGTGTTTGATTTTCGATGTGGACGCACGGATCCTACTCCTTGAATCATTGGTCGAGGAGTCAGTAGGTATATGGAGATATCTTTTTTTTTAAATGTGGATGGAGATATCCTCATCCTCAACTAACATATACGCACCTGGGACTCTTCTCCTTAACAAAAAGAGTCTGTGACTCGATCAAGTTGGTATCCATACCGGACATGTACGGAAGAAAAGCAATATAAAAGCGACCACATATGTTACCTGAACATATGTTACCTGATTATCTCATGGTGCCTCATTATTAAAGGAGGAGCCGAAGGATCCATTGAGCAAAGAGTATAGCGTCGAGGACGAAGTGCATCCTTGCGTGCATGCACTCCGTGCAGTCTTCTAGACTTGGTTGGCATATGCATGACTCGCAAGATACATATCTAGCATTGGCACAGTGAGCTAGATGTGTATCTTCCACTTGGGCAACACATGCGTGGCGGGAACAAAAAAATCTTGTTCCTTATAAAAAAATAAGCAGATTATTATATGTTGATAAAAAAACTACTCAACAATTATAACTGTGATATTAGTCTTTTCCTTTAGCAATGTTCCTAGCAACTATTGCGCTTTATCAATCGCTTAGCTAATATTCTGCTACACACGGTAGCAGCAAGAACTCATTTTATTCCTCTCCGACTTAGATTTTCCCCTCCCGTAGCAACGCACGGGTCGTTTCCTAGTATAATAATAAAATAATAAAGGATGGATTGTTTCTTCTGGTCCAACTCTTTTTTAGACGATTTTGCGCTCCCACCAAACAAGAAATTAGGCACCAGTACCACCGGTAAGTAAAAGTATACGAAGTAAAAGTATACGAGCGTACGTATCTATCGTTCGTCTCATACGTCGAGAAAATAAAATTGCAACATTTGGCTAGCCGATGTGGTACTAAAAGAATCCCTCAGATTTCGTTCTCAATGTACACAAGGCAGCCACGCTTTCAGCTGGCCTTTTTTTTCGTTCACATGTACGTTGTGTGGCTTTCAGCTGGCCCAATACGTTCCAGTATCCTCCCTCCATATCACACTAGAGTGCTGCGACGATTCTATTATTGGGCCACGAGCTCACGAGTATATCCCCTCAAAAAGTTACACCTCAACTACTAGCTAAATCATGCGGCATTAAATAGTCCCACATCGCTCCTTGATAATGAGTCTAGCCAGTTTATATACGTCAAGATTTTGTCAGTATTCGCAAGCCACCCTAGAAAACATGAAGTAGCGGCACCGTTTCATGTGATGTTGGGTCTGACAAGAGAAAGTAAATTTGGCAAATTGAGGAGAGACAAACAAGCCTCGACGCATATAGCTGTGGCATGCTGTGAAGGGTCAGGGGAGAGATAGACACGCCTCGACGGATGGCTTGGTGGCAGCTTGGGCCAGAGCAGGACAGCAAGCATGTGTGTGGGAGGAGAGTCAGATAAGGCTCGACGCATATAGCTGCGGCAGGCTGTGATGGGTCAGGGGAAAGACAGTCACGCCTCGACGGATGGGCTCGGTGGCGGCCTAGACCAGAGCACGGTAGCAAGCATGTGTGTGGCCGTTGTTCAAGGGATGGAGGGCACAATGCCCTGAGCTTGTGTGTGTCCCGCCGCAAAAAGAGACTCCCGGTACAAGTCTAGCGACAATAGGTATAAGTCTAGCAACATCCGGCGCGTGGCATCAGCCTGATGATGGCCTGGTCCTTCGACCTTCTCCCGATGATGAAGTGCACCCACGAGTGGGCGAAGTACTCTGCCAGCAGCTTCTCATGTGGGCCACACCCGGGACCGCCGACGCTGCATCCGCTACCACCGCAGCCGGCTGGAAGGGGAGTGCATGCCGCACACGCCGGGAGTTTAACAGTTTGATGGAGCAGATCTTTGCATGGCACTATCTCTGTGTACGGCCACTTTGACATGGTGCACGATATGTTTATTCAATGTTGCAATGTAGTGGTATATATCGGTGTTTCTCTACTACATCTGTAAAAATCCGATGAAATGTTTGACCGTCGTTCGTCCGTCCGTTGGTCATTGTGGTACGAGATGGTATTGGCAGTGGCAAGAAGTTCGACCATAATGTTGGCTGTTACTACAGCCCGTAGCAACGCACGGGTATTATGCTAGTAATTAAATAATGGATACATCGTCAATTAACAGGAGAACTATGAAACATTTGGGAGTGAGTCCATCTCTCTCGATAAGCAATTAATATAGTAATTATCTTCCCTATTACAGAAATCAAAATCCAATCTCAAATAGTGCAGCTGATACAATTGATGGAAAAATTCTTGTTTGAAGGGCTTCTACAACTTTCCAGATAGTCCAATTGAACAATGATACGTGAGCACCCAATTAACACGTTACCCTCACTCAGTTTAGACCAGATGATTTGCTTCTTTACTGAGTTTTTCTTCAAGGCTCTAATGTTATTTGTTGTGACAAATTAGATAGGCATAGCTGCGATAGAATTGGTTGGATACTTATCACCGTGGTTGTGTTGGCGACGCATCCACGAGATGGGAATTGTTCGTTTGCGGCACTAAACTTTCCGGGCAAGCATATCCCGATACCTGAGTTGTCATCAATCGCGCGAAGGGGCCGTAGTAGAATCGCCAATTGTCCAGAAGGCCAAATGGGGGTGAATACAAATCTAACGGCCAAACGGTCGTTTGAACCAGACGAAAAACGGTTGAACTCAAATACCGCTGTTAGGTCAACTCTTCTTGGCCCGCCCTATCAGTATTCCCCGTTATCTTTTGCGGTTGTGGACGAGCTTATCCCTGCGTGGACCAGATCCCTAAGTGGACCAGATCTATTTCTTTGTTCTGCTCTAGTCTTCTCCCATGCTCCCCTCCCCATAACATTTGCTCAGCTTCGGCTGCTCGTCTCAGATCGGAGCTCGCACTTGCTCTAATTTGCGTCCACGCCATGTCCGGTCAACCTCACACGCCTCTAATCGAAGCTCGCAGCCATCGCCGTCGCATCATCCTCCGTATCGGAGCTTCGCGTTCCCGGACTAATATCCTCGCCTCTAACTAGTCCTTCTCGCACGGCGGAGCGTGTCTCATCGGGCGATCCACGCCAGCGACCGGCCTCGGGAAGTTGCGTGCTGCTCGCGAAATTCTATCGTCTTCCCCAACACCAGTGCAAAATACCATGGTAGCTCGCGGAATTCTATCGGCTAATCCAGGACCAGAGGGGATACGTTTGGGTATCAAGCTACTCAATAAGGGACTGGAGTAGCAAAAGGTCGCCCTATCTGGAAGTCAAAAGCTGGTCTCGGATTCCGACCAATGTCGCACAGATCCGGCATGGGCTGACGTAAGATCCCACTACGTTCGGGCGCAGTATCGTCACCCCGAACGCAGGGAAGACAATTATTCAAGAACCGGATCGACGGGGCAGCACCGCAGAGCTACACATAACTGGAGCAATGTTGTTCCAATAGCCGAGAAAGACGCGATCGCTGCACTGAATCCGAGGAATCCTCCCCGAAAGGGAGAAGATAAAGAGAAACGTCGGGAGGAGGATCGTTAGAGAATGCGACCTCCCAGACATGAAAACCGTCCGGCTGAGCCTCACCATGGTGGGAACGACGGACGAAGGAACGACGGAAACCACGCTGGAACAAGCCGGCACGGGGCTCGTCATAGTCAAGAACCTCCCCGGAGCCGGAATAATGACGCTCCGGACGGAGGCCGGCGATCAGACGGAAAAGATCCAGCTGCACCACCCTCTCCACCACACAGTTATCACAACGGCCCCCAAGGAGGTCAAGGAGGACGACATGGCGGAGGAGGTGGTGGCAGAAGCCGAAGTCCGGCTCCAAGGCACCGCAGCCACAACCGACATTCGAGACGATCCCTATCCCCGAACGACGCAAGGCACAAGATCAACTCCAATATAGAGGCTCGGCGCTACGAAAACGATGATGTATACGTGGTCCCAAAATGCTTCGGACCACGCATCAAAGCTACAAAGTTCCCGGAAGGATTTGCTATCTTAAGACATATCCAAGCCTACGACGGCATTGCTCGGCCAGACACCTGGTTATAGGATTTCTTCCAAGCTTGCTGCATCGCCAAAGGAGGAAACAGCCTGGTCGCAACCCAATATCTCCCACTTATGTTGCGGAAGACGGCACGATCATGGCTCAATGAACTTCCGGCGAACACCATCCATAACTGGTATGATTTACAAAGTGCATTCTTTCGGAATTTCGAAGGCACATATCGGAGGCCCTGTACGGTTGGAGACCTACAGCGTTGCACCCAGAAAGCCGGAGAAACATACCGGGATTACCTCGGACGATGGATTGACACCAAGAACTCCTGTGAAGGAGTAAATGATCAAACTGCGATTGAAGCTTTCATCGCAGGTCTCCCAATTGGTTTACTGCGCCATCGCTTGAAGTGTGACAAGGTTACTGATCTGGGAGAGATGATAGAAACAGCGAGCAAGTATGCAGATGCTGACGACGATGCAGAGGGATTACTCAATGTCCTGGCTGTGCCTCAGTCGGCAAAACAACCAAAGCAACATGCTCAGATTCGCAAAAATACCTCGGAAGAAAAACCCAATGCGGAGACAACAGTAGTCACTACTGTTTCCGGGTCTGGAGGACGAGGAGGACGTGGCGGAGGCCGCGGGCGTGGCCGTGGGACATCAAGGGTCCAAGATAGAGGAGAGCAACAACCAGGCAAAACCTACACTTGGGCCGACATCGCCAATAACCCATGTGTGCATCACTTGGACGCGGATGGGGGCTCGTCCCACACCAACGCTGAGTGTCGTTTTAACGACGACATCAAGAGAGATGATACCGCGGGCTACAAAGCTAAGCGGAAGAAGGAAAAGAAAAATCTCGAAAAGGACAAAGAGACCAAGGAAGATTCCGACATGGAGGAAGCCGATGCTTCAAATCCCAAGTCAGAAGGAAAAAAAACTTTTCCCACCAAGAAAGACACTTACGTCACCTTCCTCGGATCTCAACCAGCAAAGGTCAAGAAAGCAGTTCTCCACGAGCTCAACGCAACAGTTCCGGCTGTCCCTTAGTATCTGGACTGGTCGGAAGTGGCAATAACGTTTGACCACGCTGATCATCCACCTAAGCTACATAGGCGAGGAAAATACGCCTTAATCGTCAATCCACTTATTAACGGTTATGGTTTCTCCATGACCCTCATGGACGGTGGTAGCATCATCAATATTCTCTATGTCGAAACGCTACGCCGGATGAAGATCTCGGAAACACAGCTGAACCATAGCTCTGTGATCTTTCACGGAGTTGTCCCAGGAAGACAAGCTAATTCCCTGGGAGAGATCACTTTGGATGTTACTTTTGGAACTCCAAAGAACTATCGGACGGAGGCACTTTCCTTCAAAGTGGTCCCGTTCAAGAGCGCATACCACGCTATATTCGGACGTCCGGCTTACTGGGCTTTTATGGCTCGTCCGTGTTATATTTACAATATGATGAAAATTCCAGGTCCCAACGGCGTGATCACCATCAAGGGAGACCCGAAGAAGGCGTGAGAGTGCGAAGATGGAAATGCCGCCTTTGCCGAAGCCGTGCTGCACGCCCAGGAGTACCAGGAGATCAAGAAGAGCATAGATCCGTCCGAGATGCCCGCAACAAAGAAGGAGGTCACAAAGCCAAATCCGTAGTTCAAGGCATCAGAAGAGACGAAGACGACGCCGTTGAAGGATGATGACCCTCCAAGGTGACCCAGATAGGCGTAGGCCTAAGTAGCGCATAGGAAAGCGCGCTCGTCAAGTTCCTCCAAGCAAATCAAGATATCTTCGCATGGCAGCCATCTGACATGACCGGAGTACCTAGAGAACTTGCCGAGCACTCTCTAAATGTAAACCCGAACGCTAAACACGTCAAACAGTCCTTACGACGGTTTGGTGATGAAAAGCGTAAGGCAATAGCTAAGGAACTAGTGCGGCTCGAGTTAGCCGGATTCATAGAAGAGGTCATCCATACTGATTGGTCGGCAAACCCTGTAATGGTCCCTAAAAAGGACACCACTGATTTAAGGATGTGTGTTGATTATACTGCCTTGAACAAGGCTTGTCCAAAAGATCCGTTCGCTCTGCCTAGAATTGATCAAGTTATCGATTCTACGGCAGGCTCGAAACTCCTCTATTTTCTCGACGCATATTCTGGTTATCACCAAATCCGAATGAAGGAATCTAACAAAGTCAAAACTTCATTCATAACCCCCTTCGGAACCTTCTGTTTTATTACGATGCCCTTCGGGCTGAAGAACGCAGGAGCTACGTACCAGCGCACGATGCAGCGTTGCCTCCATGATCAACTCGGACGCAATGTACATGCATACGTGGATGATATCGCGGTCATGTCCAAAAAGAAGGAAACGTTGATTTCCGACTTGGAGGAAACGTTCGCCAATCTATGAAAATACAACATCATGCTTAACCCGAAGAAATGCTTCTTTGGAATGCCAGCCGAAAAATTGTTAGGTTTCATCGTGTATCAAAGAGGCATAGAGGTAAACCGTGACAAAATCAAGGCTATTCTCAACATTTCCAGGCTAACTCGCGTGAAGGACGTACAAAGATTAACTGGTTGCATTGCTGCGGTCAGTTGATTTGTAAGCCGGCTTGGTGAAAGAGCCGCACCATTATACAAACTCCTGAAGAAGACTAAGGATTTTGTCTGGACTGACGAAGCTAAAGCTGCACTACAAGACCTAAAGAAAGTACTCTCATCCGCTCCTATCCTTGCAGCGCCGGAACCTCAGGAACCGATGTTGCTCTACATTGCTGCGACAAATAAGGTTGTCTGTATCATTATGGTAGTGGAGAGACCAGAAGAAAATCAGGAACACCTGGTGCAGCGTCCGACGTACTTTGTCAGCGAGGTCCTGACAGAATCAAAACAGCGGTATCCGCACTATCAAAAGTTGGCTTACGATGTTTTTCTAGCATCTCGTAAGTTACGACATTATTTTCAGGAGCATCCAATTACCATGGTGAGCAAAGCTCCCATGAGAGACATAATCAACAATAGCGATGCCACAGGACGCGTCGCCAAATGGGGCATAGAGCTTGTAGCTTTCGATATTGAGTACAAACCCCGAACAGTAATCAAATCCCAGATCCTTGCCGACTTTGTCGCTAATTGGACAGAGACCAAGGAGAACATGGTCCTCCCTGAGTCAGAATATTGGACCCTCTTTTTCGATGGATCTAAGGCTCGAGGGGGCTCGGGGGCTGGCGTGGTGCTCAAATCACCCCAAGGAGATAAACTTTTATACGTGTTGCAGATCCACTTCACAACGACAAATAACATTGCCGAATATGAAGACCTGCTGCATGGAATCCGGATTGCTAAGGATATTGGCATCCGACGTTTAATGTGTTACGGAGATTCGGATCTTGTTGCTCAGCAAGTCTCGGATATTTGTAATGCAAATAAGCACATGGCAGCATATAAAGCTGCCGTGGATGATCTATCTAAATTGTTCAAAGGGTTTGAAGTTCAACACATCCCTCGAGCAGAAAATGAGGAAGCAGATGCATTATCTCGAATAGGCTCTACGCGGAAAGAGGTCCCGGATGGCGCATTTTTAGAGCACCTCAAAGTTCCCTCGATAAAGGGAGTAGATGAGGAATATCCGACCAAATCCGACTCACCTTTGATAGCAGTTCTGGCTGTAATTCCTAGCTGGACTCAACCCTACCTCGATTACTTGGTAGATGGAAAATTACCCGAAGACGAGGTGTTGATCCGACATATTATCCGACGAGCAAAAGCTTATACTATTGTTAAAGGTGAGCTCCATAAACAGACTGTTTTGGGGTTTTTCAGCGCTGTGTATCTCCGGAAGAAGGAGTGGAAATCTTAAGGGAAATCCATGAAGGAGAGTGTGGTCACCACACTACAGGCAAATCTTTAGTGGCAAATGCTTTTCGACATGGATTTTTCTGGCTTACAGCTCAGGCAGATGCCGAACGATTAGTCAAGACATGCAAAGGCTGCCAAAAATACGCCAAGCAAGCTCATGTTCCGGCTAATCAGCTGCGAACAATATCTATAACATGGCCCTTTGCGGTCTGGGGGCTTGATATGGTAGGACCTTTTAAACGAGCCCCAAGTGGATTCACTCACCTCTTAGTGATGGTGGACAAATTCACAAAGTGGATCGAGGCTAAACCTGTCAGTAGTTGTGATGGAGCAACGGCCAAAAGATTTGTCGAGGATGTTATAATCCGGTATGGTTATCTGCATAGTATTATCACGGACAATGGGAGTAACTTTTCCATGGGAGAACTGGCTGAATTCTACGATGGGCAAAATATCCGGCTTGACATTGCGTCAGTCGCACATCCACAGGCTAACGGACAAGTCGAAAGAGCAAATGGTTTAATTCTATAAGGCTTGAAATCAAGACTCGAAGCACCACTGAGACGTGCTGCGGGGGCTTGGGCAGAGGAACTACCCTCTGTAATTTGGAGTTTACGAACATCTCCGAACAGGTCAACATGATACACACCTTTCTTCTTGGTCTATGGTGCAGAAGCAGTTCTTCCTAGCGATTTAATTCATAATTCTCCCAGAGTGGCCGCGTATATCGAAGAGGATGCCGAGATTTCTCGACAAAATGATCTCGACTTAGTCAAAGAAGTTCGCGTCGTTGGTGAAATGAGATCTACAACCTATCAGCATAAGTTACGTAAGTATCATAGCCAGAGAGTCCGAGCTAGATCTTTCAATAAAGGTGTTTTGGTTCTCCGGCTTGTGCAACAAAGAAAGCACAAACTTTCCCCGGTATGGGAAGGGCCCTTTTTAGTTAGTCGAGTATTGCACAATGGATCGTACTACTTAATTGACATGAGGCCAGTCAAAGAAAGACCTGCTACTAAGAAGAGAAAAAGAGCTGGAGGCAGTACAAATCCGGATGAGTTAGACAGACCATGGAATATTTCTCAGCTACGTCCCTTTTATTCTTAGTTTATCCTTCTTTGTAATCATAAAAATGTACATGTTCTGTGAGAAATAAAGGTTTTTGGTTACCTCAAAGTTTTTCTGAAAAGTTGGTACCATCTTATTTCCTAATGATCATGTCATAGTCGAAAATCCCAGAATGCTTGAAAGTACTTTATGCTCATGTTCGTTCTGGTTTAGATTTCTGATTCTAAAACTGCTACCTTCGGGTATAACTCTTAAAATTCTAGTCTTTACTTTGGTTATTTGTCTGATTGCTGGATGCGGGTATCTTCCGAGTAGTGAATTGTTGGTACTGGAAGCTGGCTTTGTTTCCGAGTTTAAACTGGTTTAACAATTGAGCTCCGTTGCTCGGCAAAGTTTCCGGCTGAAGGTTTAGCCGGCTCACGAAAGGGACGAGGCGGAAAGCCAGATAAACGATAAGTAGAGACGGAAAAATTTCAAGTGCTTATGAAAACATTTCAGGCACGCAAAAAATCTAAGACAAAAGTGCTGAATAGATAAAAAACTTAGCACGAGCAAAAGTCATATTACTTAATATTTACAAGCGCATCATGTTCTTTCACAGAATAATACATAAGTTTGTGGTCTATGATGCAGGAGGAGATGAAGGAGCTGCCGGCTCGCTGGTTACTCCGCCTTGATATCGTTCCGAGATGTCCGGATCCGAGGTGGTCCGTTCATCGTCGGAAACTTCTTCGGTTTCTTCTGGAGGAGGTGGCGGGGTATCTACACGGGTGAAGAAGGGGATCTCGTAGCTGGTCAGATCAGCTACGTGGCACCCATATCTGGCGCAGGAGTGCATGATGGCTTGAAGGTCTTGCTCCTGGCCATCTTCGTCTACCTTGCAGTACCCTCTGGTCACTTGCCATATCTCCATGTTTCCATAGTGGCTCATGACCATGGTGAGAGCGTTCTGCGCAGCAGTCCGCGTATAGGACATGTTCCAGTCCCGAACGAGTTGCGGCATCTCCTTGGCCTTGTCCCGCACCTGAAAATCCGACATGCTTGGCATGTCCGGAATCCTCAGAGACTCGCCAATGTCTTCAATAGACTGGCGGAAGTCATGCAAAAGATCACCGACTTGGGTAAGCCGGTGGGTGCGGGGCTCGGAGGAGGAAGAATCCGACAAGTTTAGTGGACCTAAACACAGAACAAGTCAAGGAAAATCCGACATTGATGAAAGTCGAAGAAATGATAAATCAGACAGATGGAACATACCAAGAATGATGTCGTTGATCTTGGTCTTCTCCTCCCGGAGACTCTGGAGTTCAGCCCGGAGCGCTTCGGAGAGATCTTTCTCTCTGCCAAGCTCATTCTTGAGGTCCGAGATAACTTTATCTTGAGCAGCAATCTTGCGATCGCACTCTTCAGTGGCCATGGAGGAGGATTCAAGGACTTGAGCTATGCTCCTTTCATGATCCGCCTTGAGCTTATCCAGCTCTTGCCGAAGTCCTTTGTTCTCCACCGCTAGGGTCTTGAGGTTCTCGGCCTCTTCAATCATAGCGATGGATTGTTTCACCAACGCTGTATACCAAAAAGAACAACAGTTCAGAAAAATTCGACATTGAAAAAAGCAAAAGACAAGGTTTGAATCTCGGAAAGTTTACCTTCGGCTTCATCCTTGGCTACCTTGAGCTCAGCATTTTTAAGACGGGGAGCTTTTATCTCTCTCCGCTTATCACAGACATTGGTTAATAATTCCTGGTTATAGGAACATACTTTCTGTAAGTCAGAATACCCAAAGTCAGAAAGCTACTTAAGACTCGGGCTAATATTTTTTGCTAAATATCAGCACGAGCCTTGGGGGCTACACTAGTTCGTTCTTTGGCATCCTAATGAAAGCATAAACCCGGATTTCTATATCCTACTTCATGCTTGGGGGCTAGAGGATATGATATAACATAATATAAAAACAAGAGTTGGAATTCCGACTTACATATTGCTCGCGGGTGAGTTTGTCTAACCCTGCGTTCACTTCAGCTGCCACCTTCTCGGCAAGGGTAAGAGGAATTATTGGGGCTGTTGGAAGCTCGCCAGTCCTGGTTCTCTCGTCGTGAAGGCGGACTTGAGCGAGAAGGTCAGAGAACTTGACGTCCTCTGCTTCTTGCGCTTCCTCTTCGGGGGATAGATGGCTTTTGTCCAGGACTTGCCTGGCCAGCCGCTGGATCTCCTCTGCAGATTTCTGGGACAAGCCAAACTTGGCAAGTCCGGGATTGCTGAGGAGGTTGTCGGTGAAGACTTCAGCCGAGGGATCATTACCCAAAGAGGGTTCACCCTTATCTTGAGCTGACGCACCCACGATGACGTCAGTGTGTGACCCAAGGATCACATGCGCCATTGGAGGAGCCAGATCTTCTACAACAACCGGAGAAGGAGTAATCGCAGGTGTTGTAGAAGGTTGAGGGACAGGAGTCGGAGGAGCCGTGGCAGGGGAAGCTATGGTAAGCTTCGTTTGTCGCAAGGGCTTCGAAGGAATCCCTTTCCCCTTGCCCTTGATGATAGATTTTGCTCTGAGAAAGTAGTAAAGTCGGAAACATTACAACTCGGAAAGAAACTTGAGTAAAGTACAAAGGCGAAAATGTTGTGACAAAAGGTTACCTTTTCACAACTGGCACCTCCTTTGTGCCAACTGCCACGGTCGGAGCTTTACGCTTCTTGAGCGCAAGATCCGGCAATGGGACTACTTCGGTCTCTTGAGAAAACTCAGGAGGATATCCTTCGAGTGGAGCAAGCTCCGACTCGGGGAGGTCAGCAAGCTGAAACAGGAAAGCATATCAGCATTGCAGTATATAATTTAAAGATTGAAACACATAAAAGGTGTACTGATGGAAGCTTACCGACACTACGGGGTTTTCCGCTATGTGCATATCCAGAGAAACCTCCGGAATTTTCCTCTTGATCCGCTCCTTGATTAGCCATTTGATCTGGCTTATGTAACCCTGTGCGGTGTAGGCTTTGGGGCTGATGCGGAGGGAGTCTTTTTTGGAAGACGTGATGGAGTGCATCAGTCTATCCCCGTGGTACTGAAGTGGCTGGATCCGACATGAGACCCAGCAAGGACCAAGTCGGATCCCTTCAGACCCTTGTGCTTGATCAAATACTCGATCCGCCTCTTAGCGAGGATCAGATCGTCGGTGAGATCCGGAGCAGCCTCGTCCTAGGAAGGCTGGGCTGTGGCTGCTCTGTCGACAAAAGCCGGCAAAGCAGTAGCTTTGCCGGGACCCGGAATATCCCTATGGTAGAAGAAAGTGGCTGGCCATTGTTTGACTGAGTCATTGGCAGAAATTTTGGGATAGGCCCGGTCTCGTCTAACAGAAAAACTAATGGTACTAGTGATATAAGGAACACCAGCAGTGATGGAATTTCTCCGGACATGGAAATAGTACCGGAATAGAAGCAAACTCGGCCTAATGCCGAGAAAGCCCTCGCAAAGCGCAGCATATGCGCTCATTTCTAGAAGAGAATTGGGAGGAAGATTGTGGAGTTGAACTCCATAATGATCTATCACCTCGGAGAAGAACTCTGAGGGAGGAAAGGACAAACCTCGGTCCAGATGGGTGCCGAAGTGGACACGCTCACCCTCGCGCGGGTTGGGGCCGGTTTCGCCGAGGCCAGTCCGCTAGTCGCCGGCGGCGAGAAGCCCCTCCTTCTCCACGTTCTTGAGGCCTGCCTCGTCGAGGGCGCAGGGGATCTAGATTCCCGGAAACTCTCCTTCTCCGCAGCTGCTTCCGCCGCCGCCGCCGCCGCCGCCAAACCAGAGGAAGAAGAAGAGGACGCCATTTTTCTCCAGTGGAAAAGGTGACCTTAAAGTGGTGGCGCTAGGAGCTCTGTGGGAGGAGGGCGAGGAGGCTCTGGGCGCGTAGGAGGATTGGGAAGGAAGGAACAGCAAAGGACTGGTGGAGAGGAGAAGAAGAAATCTAAACCCCTTATATCCACCTACCTGCACCAAGATTCGTGCAAACGCTACAGTGTAACCGCCACGCGTCGTGGAAAGAACTGGGGAGGGCCCGCGCGATGATTGCGTCGTCTCGATCTCCATGCACGCATTGAAACGGCGCCTTGGTTCCGCGAACCGCGGACCCACCAGCGGTCGTGCTGACGGAACGTCTGTCAGATGATGTGACTTGACCATACTTGTGTCAGGTGGCGTTAGAGACCAAGTTCCGGCTTAGTTTAAAAAGCGAGCTGGAAAATCCGAGTAACCAATTGAAAGGTCCGACTTCTTGTAAGACCCAGATCGTATTTTTTGTTGTGAAGTTTCAGGAACCCTTCAAGATTCTGCAAGCCGAAGATCAAGCTAGACGATGATAAAATTCGACTTTGGATCTTGGAGGCCTCCGGGGGCTCTTGTTGGGGATATACTTTCCGGGTATCCTCACAGTTCCTCACTGACCAGGGTGGCCCACTTCGGGTTAGAGCTTTGCTTCACGGGCGGCCCAGTTAGAGAGAGAAGACGGAGTCCAATCCGGCTACGGGAAGGCCTAGAAGACTTACCGACTTAGGCCCATAATGTTACTTGTAGTTCAAGATGTACTCTATAACCAACTCTTAGTCGTAGCCGGATTGATCTCTCCTGTAAACCCTAGGACGGATATCTATATAAGCCGTCCTAGGGAGAGCCTTTAGGGCACCAGATAACACCCAATACTTTAGACCCTCAACTCGCATAGGCGATACCATTGTAACCCATATTCCGGCTTTGCCGTATTACTGGATTGCTAGCAGGAGTAGGGTCCGTCCAAAGCCGGTGGATTCGAACCTAGGTAAACTTGTGTGCTCACCGTCCCGGAACACCGTACGACTCACGCCCCTCTCTTCCGCACGCCTCGAGGACCCCCTCATGGCGTACTTGTCCTCAATCCGACGACAGCGCACCCCAGGCATGGTAGCCCTGGTACAGCAGTTCGACAACCACGCTCTCATGGCCGACGTGCTGGGCATCTGTTCCGCCATGTCGCCGACAAAGTTGATGTCGGCTTTTAGGTCTCGTTTTGGGATCAGATGAAATGAGGTCAAGATTGAGGTATGCGTGCCACCATTCTATTTTTTCGTCCGGTTCGAGAACAGCTCAGACACCGAGCGCGTTCTACATTCTTCCCTTTCTTTCAACTATTGCGGGGAGAAAATGAGCTTCATGCGTTGGCATCGCGCCTATGGGTGGGACGATCACTTGGGGCAACTTCGTTTCTTCTCCAAACTCGGCTTTGACGGCCTCCCATTGGATGCTTAGGAGCCAGAGGCCCTCAAGCAGGTCGTTAGTAGCCTTGGCGGCGAGCTGGTGGAAATCGTGCCACCGAGCGACAGATGGGTCATCGAGGTAAAGGCGTGGCTGAAAGATCCTGATGCCGTTCCTAAGATGTACGAAGTGCAGATTCCAAGCAGGGCAGGGCGACAGCTTTGCTGGAAGCACCCGGTCATCATCCACATGGAGGAGGTTCTGGAATCGGTACATGGCATTTAGGGCCCCGAAGAGGCTGCTAGAAAGCATCCTTGTCGCCTGCAGTGTTGGCCTGGAAGGATCGATGGCACATGACCACCACCGTTTCGCGACGGCGCACACAGTTTCGGTGGGGGAACTGGGCTTGGACGAGCTGGTGGTTCTAATTTCCCTCGAGTGAAGACAGAGCTCTAGTGAATTATCGTGGTATGTGTGGCTAATGAATTTGTAGTATGGAGAGCGTAACAGGAAGTTAGCATCGACTAAAAATGTGTAATAGTTTGAATCGATGTAGTACGTGTGGGTAATGAATTTGAAGTAGTATGTGTGTGTAATAGTTTGAATCGATGTAGTATGTGTGGGTAATGAATTTGATGTAGTGTGTGTGTAATAGTTTGAATCGATGTAGTTGAACACCATGCTTTATAATTTCTGTGAATAACCAAGGACAATCTCATGAAAAGAGGGTGGTCTGGCAATGAGCAATGTCAATTCTGTGGATGCCAGGAAAATGTAGTCCATCTCCTCTTCAAGTACAAGGTAGCTATATTTGTAACACGTTGAACTGCAGGCCCATTTTGTAGACAACAGAAGACAAAGGAAAAATGGTTTACAGCACAGACAACAGACGCAAAATCTGTAGTCTGGGATAAAAAAATACCAGTTCACTGGATTTAAGCACGACTAGTAATTGAAGGAAATAGATACTTGATAGTATTTACTTACAACAGTAGTACTTACATACAAAAGGGTCTTATACCTGCACAAAAGTGGGCTAAACTTCCTACTAGTTTATAGAACAATTCGTCAGCATTTCATCTACAAAAGCCATTCTTTAGTCTGAACTTAACTATTCTACACTGAAGAAACTACAGATCTCTACCAGAAAAGTTGGCTGGCCAATTGCCTTGAGAGGACATAAGATCTTTTATCATTTAACCCAAACTGATCTATTGCCTTCCCGCCAAACTATAAGAAATCTGCATCGTTCATGCACGAGCAATTTGCGTGCGCCAGTCCCGGTTTAGTTGGACGATCCGCGCTACCGCAACGATTTCTTCGAAACTGAATTTCAACATCTTCTTCTTGGGATCATTGGTCCGTGTGAACTCGAACCTGAATTCCGGCGTTGAGCTGATGCCTGTCGCCGGCTCCGGCTATCGAACAATCCAGCATGCTGAGTGTAGATGCTTGGTCGCCGCCACGGTACGGCCTCCGACAGTGTGTAGGATGGAGCGTCTTTGCCGCAAACGGCGTGTTCCTAGCCTCCCCCACTACGGCAAGGTAGCCCGCGCCGAAGCATGGACGCGAGAGTTCCTAGACCTTGGTGCTTCCCTGTTCGAGGGTGTGTACCCTCGGTGGCATGCTCTCGTGAACAATTTGATACGTACCTTGTTCCAACAGCCTAGAGCATGCCGTACTGCTATCGCACGATTTCTCCACATCGCTCTCTTGGCCATGCTTGCCGCATCCGGCGCCGACGACGCCGCCGTCACCGCCGCGGCCAATTCGGCACATTCAGGGAAATCATCCGCCTGGCAGGGCAATGAGAGACCGGCCTTGAAGTAAAGCTTCATGGTCTATCTTAGAGGGGCTAAATACCCCAGTTTTGGTGGCTATCGCGGCGGCGACTGCTTAGGCGGGGCCATGTTACCTTAGGTGGTGCGGCGCGGAGGAGCTGTGCAAGGTGAACTGTGGTTTGTCGAAGAAGGGGAGTGAAAGACTGACAGTAGGTTTGGACTACAGGCACGCATGAAAATAACCATCTCCCATTTCCTTAGAGGGTAATAATTCGACACTCGTTATATTAACCACTCAATCTTTATTTCTCTTCTCAGCATAAGAGTGCGAACGTATTAAAAAGATCGGGCGTGGCTATCCACCTCATCGGGAAATGTAACAGGACAGGTAGGAGACCGGGTTTCATTTTAGAAATGTTGATGACTGTGCCATTATGTTTATACGATATTATTTCTATGCCACCACGTACCGTCGATTGTAGCAACACCATCAGAAATAGGAGATGACGATGTGGCGTGTTTTCTTTTTTAAAGGGCATCAGAAATAGGGGATGACGACGTGACATGTTTTCTGACTGGCAGGCCCGCCTCCTCCACCTTCGACGGCGCGTATCCCAGGTTCGAGGGCTGGTGCCGCCCACCAATACATTATTGTGCAATTTTCCATGTAGAATCTGAATTCCGGCACTGAGCTGATGCCCGCCGCCGGATCTGGCTGTCGAACACAGAGAATTCTGAAAGAAGCTACTAAAAATAAATACTTTGAATTCTGAAAGTACTAAAATTAAATACATTACAATTTTGTCTGAAAGGTAATACGCATACTGCTGATCGAAATAATATAAATACAGTACAAATTTCTACTTCGAAAAATAGACCTGAATATGCTAGCAAATAACCTAGGATGAATATAGGATTCATTCTCCCTATATATTTCGTCGTCGGTGGCTCCCGCGTGCTGCAACACATGTTCAGAGAACTCTCTCCGTCTGCATTGTGCTGCCAGTATCACGTCCAGAGGGTAAGGCCTCGGTGTATGTTCCAGACTTAAGCCATACATTACCATTGTTGGTTCCTCTTCCTAGGCTTGAACCTCATGGTCGTATAGTCTGATATAATTCCTATAGTATATGCAACCGGGTTTGACTGTGGGGTGTAACCTGGTGTCAATGGAGATAGACAGATTGTAATCAATGAAGAGGGCACGACTTCCAATGTCACCGACGGCCTTGAGAGAGCGGTTCTCCATGTCCACCCGGTACAACATCGGTTGCCCTTTAGCGAAATCCCCGTTCAACACAAGAAGCAGATCACCATCTGACTCCACAAGGTAAACTTGTAGGTTCCGCGTACCTGTTCAAAGACTGGGGCTGAAATTATTTTGGCCATCGTGACAGTGCTCGTGCGCTGCTCTAACTGGATGTTGGTCGACAAGATATCTCCATTCTCAAGTAATGCATATACTTCCCCTCGGAATGTCGTCATGCAGTCCAGAAGCGTATCAGGAGGTGGCGAATACAATCTTTCTCCAAATGATTCATTGATTTGCCCCGTTGGGGTGCTCTCATCGGCCCATGCAATATGATCTGGATAATCAATACAAACGAACACCATTGTCGGGGACTTCGTCACGACGACGGATTGCAGAAGATCAGATGGTATATGTGCTTGAAACTCAGTGTTAGACTTATGAGTGATTGGGTTCAGAAGCCGGTACGGCTCCACCCTCTGAGCAAGCACGATGACGCCACGAGAAACACCGACGAAGTAGAATCTTTTGGAAGAAGAGGGCATCAGTTAGCACTAAGATGTTTATAATGGAAAATACCAATAAATGAATGTTATATATATATCGGATGTGAATGTGAACCTGCGATGGACGTCCATTAGATTCGTCCTGAAGCAACGACCTGTGGCAAGGTTGAGGAAGGTGAAGTCGCCAACGTCTGGAAGTGTGTGATCTATCATGATCCAGTTGTTGAGATTGAATTCGGGCACCTTTAAAGTGCGGCGTGAATCGGTGCAAACTTCCCGACAAGCAGCATAGGTGTCAACGTACTCCTCTTTCTCTAGTAAGTAGTCGGCGATATTGCGAAGTGGGTCGGCCAGGAGATCGGACCAGGTCCTCTTCATCTGGCTACTGGGCATGGCTTACGTGCAGAAATGTTTTGATCGAGGAATAAAGAAGAACTACCACTGCAAGGAGAAGAAGAAGAGGAGAACATACAAGGGAGACGAAGCGGAACTGCCACTGCGAGGAGACGAGGAGACGAGGGAGAATAAGCAGAACTGCCACTTCAAGTTTGGATCAATGGGCTTTTTTTTCAGAACTAGCGCGTGAACCAGCCATGCACTGCATGCAAGTTTTGATCAAATAGACTGACATGTGGGACCTGCTAAAAAATTCCGTGAAGTGCTACCGTGCATAGTGCGCTGACAGGTGGCATGTTTTCTGACTGGATGGCCCGCCTCCTCCACCTTTGATGGCGCACGCCCCAGGTTCGAGGGCTGGTGCCGCCCACCAACACATTATTGTGAAATTTTCCATGTTTTGTCGCAACCAGCTCCGCTCCTCTGCTCCTGCCGCCGCCACTCCGCTCAGTCGTGCACCGCTCTCGTCGTCCCCTTGGGTCGTCGTCCTCTCGCCCTCCCTTCCCTGCCATCCCCTCATGTCCCCTCCCCTCCCCTGCCTGCTCTGTCTCCTTGCTGCCGTCCACCGCCCAGGTGCGTCTGGAAACGAAAACCGAGAGTCGGCCCGTTGGGTTAGGCGCTTAACGACGCTGGTGATCCGGATCCCGCTCGAAGATGGATCCTGCGAGGCTTGAGAACACGGAGATGGGTCCTGCGCGGCTAGAGAGCACGGAATCTCCTTGAAGTCTGGAGAGCACAAAGGACAACGAAACAGGGGAAGAGGAAGCAGGGTGCAGAGCTTTGGAGTTATGGAGCCCGGAGAAGGTGTCGTGCGTCCACATTGAAGGGTAAGAACTGTGATTCCTTTTTTGCATACCCCAATTAGCGTTTCTAGTCCCGTGGTGATGGCAAGGATATGTGTTGGTAACTGCGGGACGTATGTACAGCTTGTCCTTGAGCATGATGCTTTGTCAAGTGAGCATGAAGGCACTGAAATGTGTGGCGGTGCGGATGATGATGAGAAAGCATATCCAGACGTGGCTGTTGATCCTGATAGGATGGAGAGTAGGGAAATATTTGGTTGATTCGAACTTTGAGCCTGACTATGGGACTGATGAGGAAGAGGAATGTGAATATGTGGAAATGGGATGTAGATACGACGACGAAGATGAGGACATGCCACTGCTACACTTTGATAGTGACAATCCTACAATTGATGAGGGGACTGTCTTTGAGAATGTGGAGGACTGCAGATATGCAGTTGCAACCTATGCAATCAGAGTTGGATTCGAATTTATCATTCAAAAGAGCGACCAAAAGAGATTTAGGGTGCACTGTAGGGAAAGTAATGTGTGTAAATGGAGATTACATGCATCTCCAATGCGGGATGGACACCCATTTCAGGTTGTAATAGCTACATCTAGTTTCCGTATTTCTCATATTTATTCTGCTGATAACTAGCTCTGAATTATTTGGATTCTTATCGAATGCAGATCAAAGTTAACACGAAGAAACACAACTTCCCTAATACTTCTTTAAGTGATAAATTAGACATGCGACTACCAAGTGGATTGCTGTTACTGTACTTGACTAGGTGAGGCAGGATCATAACATTGGACCTGCTGAACTTAGAGCAAGGATTAGCAAAAAGTTTAACGTTCTGATTCCTTACCACAAAGTCTTTGATGGGAAGGAGATGTCTCTAGACTTCATTCAAGGCAAGTGGAATGACAGTTTTCATATGTTGTATAGTTTCAAAGCTCAGGTAGAGAAAACATCACCTGGTAGTGTTGTGGACATCGATTACAAGGTTGTGAAAGGAAGAGAAAAGGTCTCGAGGGGGGTCAGGTATAAGCAGTCAGATAAGATATGCTTCAGGAGATGTTTTGTCTGCCTAAAGGCATGCTGGAAGGGGTTCCTAGACGGCTGCAGGCCATACTTGGCAATAGGTGCAACTTCTTTAACAGGGAAGTTCAAGGGACATGTTGCTTCTGCTTGTGCTTTGGACGCGCATAATTGGCTTCTACCCGTAGCTTATGCTGTTCTTGAGGATGAATCAAATGAAAGTTGGACATGGTTCATGCAGACACTACGGGCAGTAATTGGTCACCCTGAAGGCTTGGTGATACACACCGGTGCATGCGAGGGTCTTGAGAATGTTGTTGATGCTGTATTTCCTAGGGTTGAGCATAGGGAATGCATGCGGCACCTCGCTACTAACTTCACTTAGAAGTTCAAAGGAAAGATATTTGAAGAGGACTTGTGGCGATCAGCATACACATACACCCCAAGAGGTGAAAAAATACCTTGAAGAACATCACACCAAGCTATGGGCCAGAAGGAAGTTTGGTGAGTTAAGCAAGGTGGATTTTGTTTGCAATAATTTGGCAGAGAGTTTCAATGATAAGATTTCGGGCATTGATGGCTCGGTGTTAATGTGGAGCTCGTTGGGGAACCCCAAGAGGAAGGCATGATGAGCACAGCAGCAAGTTTCCCTTAGTTATGAAACCAAGGTTTAATCGAACCAGTAGGAGCAAGGAAACACCCCAAAGGTGTTGCTAGCTAAGCCTTGGCAGGGCGCACTACCGGTGCTAGTAGCAACGTGGAGACCTGCACAACACAACCACGGAACTTTGCCCCCAACTTGCGATGAGGTTGTAATCTCACCGGTTTTGCTGAAAACAAAGGATTAAACGTATCGAATGGAAGGAAATAATAGTTTGCAGAAAGTAAACACAAAGCAGTAAACAATTTGTAGATTGTATGTAAAAGAAAGGACCGGGATCCATAGTTCACTAGAGGTGGCTCTCCTTAAGATAGATAACATGCTGGGTGAATAAATTACAGCGGGGCAATTAACAAACATCGAGAAAGTATACAAGCATATACTAATCATCTTGACTCCTTTGGAACTTGATTGGGCATTACAACATTATACATAGACCGCCATCCAACTGCATCTATGACTAATAATCCACCTTCAGGTTATCATCCGAACCCCCTCCAGCATTAAGTTGCAAGCAACAGATTATTGCTTTACAAATTGCGTGTAATGTAAACAATATGATTGTTCTATGAACAAAGGATTGTTGTTTTCTCCCTAGTAGCAACATCACATCTAGTACCTTAGAGATTTCTGTCACTTCCCTAGATTACTAGAGGCATGAACCGACTATCGAGCATAAATACTAACTCTTGGAGTTGCTAGCATCTACTTGGCCAAGATAGCTACTAACAACGGAAAGCATGTAAGATCACAAATAACAAATACATGATAGAATCAATAATCAATCTGAAATAGCATCTCAATATCCATTGGATCCCCGCAAACACAACATGCAGAATTGCAAATAGATGATCTTGATCATGAACAGAGCTCACAAGATCTAGACATGAAAGCACAGAGGAGGAGAACCAGCCATCTAGCTACTACATGGACCCGTAGTCCAGAGATGAACTACTCACGCATCACACCGGAGGCTTGCATGATGATGAAGAAGGCCTCCAGGGTGAATTCCCCTCTCTGGCAGGGTGCCGGGAAGAGCTTCAGATCCCTCCCGATCTAGGGATGGAGATGACGGCGGCTATAGACTCTTTCATGGATTTTTTAATCGGGTACCTAGGGTTTTCGTCCCGAGGGCAATATATAGGCGGAAGGAGAGGCCGAGGGGGTGTTGGGGTCGGCCAGACCACCCCTGGCACGGGCCAGGCCTGGCCGCGCGGCCAGGTGGTGTGGCCAGCCCCCAGCCCTTCTCCGTCTCGTATTCTGGCATCAGATGTCTTCCGGAAAAATAGGCACTTTGGCTTTTGTCCCGTCCAATTCCGAGAATATTCATTTTCTGACTTTCCTGGAACCAAAAAGAGCAGAAAACAGGCAGCCGGCACTGTGGCTCTTGTTAATAGGTTAGTCCAAGAAATCATATGAAAAGTACTCCAAAGTGTGGACAAAACACAAGAAAGTAGATAAAACCAAGCATGGAACATCAAAAATTATAGATACATTTGCAATGTGTCAACATCCCCAAGCTTAACTCCTGCTCATCCTCGAGTAGGTAAGTGATAAAAAGAAAGAATAATTTTTGAGGTGACATGCACCATCATAAACTTGATCAAAGTACTTGTAAAACATTCAAAGCTGGGATCATAGTACTTCAATCATGACATGAAAGACAAAGTTCTAGCAATAAGACAAAGAAACTATGATGCAACATGAAAAGGCACAAACAAAAGATGAATAACAATGCTTTGCAAGACGTTTGTTTGTTTCACATAAAGAAAACATAGCATAATAGTATTCAGCTAGTCCCTCATAGAGTAGCAAATATAAATGCATAGGACACCTTCAAAGTTCATAAGGGTGACTAGATACAAATAGTTTAAAACAAGCAATATCAAATTATGCATCAATCAACTAGTCTTGGGACAATGGACATAGAACTAAGAATGGCCACTATGCTCTCAAAGTAAGTGCATAAAGGTAGAAGGTGGAGACTCAATATAATGGTGGAAGAAAGGCCTTCATAGACGGAAGTAGGGATTCAAGTTTCATAAAGAGCTTCCAAATATTATGGTACTTATAGCTTTAAGCTCTCATTGCCCCTATCATAAGCATCTTGAAGGTGATTAAGGTTAAAGTGACACAACTAAGAGGATATGCTTGACAAGTTATAAAACCGAAATCTCATGCCTCTTACTTACGAAGACCGAACCTCATGCTACTCAACTTTAGTCACGAGTAAGCTCTTGTCATTGTAAGTACATATGTATCATAAAGAACCACCAACGGGGTACCCCTTGCACATGATACAGGAGCTATCCCATAATCAAAATGACAAGGCAAGCAGACAATGAGCATCTCAGCAATCTTTTTATTTGCTATTTGCATAGGTTTTTATTGAGGATGCTTCATAGAGTGCTCATTATGGTGATGTTGCAAGTTTCCACCATGATTAGGCATGGCTTAGGCTAGCGGCCCAGGCGTTTCTCTAACACACAAACAAACTCCATGATCTTACAAGTTCCACTTTTATTTCACACCGCCGGGATCCATAAGCAAAAGAACATGATATCAACGGGGTACAAAGTACAAGTGCAATGTTGAAAGCGTTCCCCATGATACATGGTTCTGCTAATTTCAACTTATAAAGCGCAAGCATATACGCAACAAAGAAGGACCCAATGGTTCAAGTTTATTAGATGCAAAGAAGTAAAGTGTGCCATCAAGTTCGTGAGAGCTTTAATCACTAGTTTTTCATAACAAGTTTAATTTGGAAGATAAACACAAGCATGAATATACTTGGAAAAGCATATGCTAATAGGTAGGTATGTTGGACTCTTTGGAATAACTTGGTTTAAGGAGTTAGATGCATGAGTGGAACTCATACTTGATTGTGGAGGCTAGCAAAAGACTAGGAGAGACAAACTAAGAGAGTAATAATGGCCATAATCATGCAGAGCGACAAAACATCATTGATCAAAGAATAAAGTGATACTACAAGTTGAAAACTAAAGGATCATAAAGGCTATGGTGACTTGAGATAGTCATAACATGGTGTGAGCATGTGCCAAGTCAACCCAAATAAAGCATCAAAGGAGAATACCACTATACTATGCTTTAACATGCTAAAACAACACATGATTCATCCAAGGCACATTAAGAAATCTCAATTGTTTATGACAAGTCATGCTACAGCAAATAATACTAAGCATAAATCCAAAACAATATCAAGCATGGCATGACAAAGCATAGGCCACAGTCAAAAACAAAATCTCTTTACCACTTAAGCATGAACTTTCCTACTCTTTTCCAAACCAAACCAAACTATTTGAAAACCAATGTATGAAAGAGGGGGTCCAACCAATTTATTCAGCAAACTAGGCAAACAAAGCAAATGAAAAACCAAAATTTAAATGAAAAAGGAGACGCTCCAAGAACAACACAACTGTGCATGAAACAATAAAAATGAAGCGTTTGGAAGAAACCTGGGATTTTTATTGATGAAGAGGGGGATGCCTTGGGCATCCCCAAGCTTTGACGCTTGTACTTCTTGGATATTTCTTGGGTGACACGTGTGGCATCCCCAAGCTTGAGCTTTAGTCCATCCTTCATCTCATTACTCATTCCTTCCATACACCTGAAATTTTTCCTTCATACAAAACTTCACACAATCTTTATTAGCAACATTAGTGCACTCAAGATAATAGGTCTTAAGGTTCAGTTCTAACATCAATAAACTTCCATTTGGACACTAGATACTGAAGCACTTCCCTCAAAAATCTCAATTCCCCAAAAGAACTCAAAAAGGAACCAACAAGAAGCAAATGCAGAAAATGGCAGAAATCTGTCAAAACAGACCAGTAGGTAAAGGCGAATTTTTCGAAGACCTTCTGTTGCTCAAATCAAAAAGTGTTGAATTAACTAAAGTTATATAACAACCTGGGGCAAAAGCACAAAAATTCACACCTCAAAAAGACGTTCAGAGATTTTACACGAAGTTTTTACGGTGAAGCACAGAAATCTGTTTCGAGATAGTAACTTTCCCAATCATTACTTCTCTCTCATTAGAGGTTACTCTTGCCACAAAAAGCAAATAAAAAGGATAATGAGCGGTTATTACTGAAGTAATAACTTCCAATACTCGTCTAAAACTTTTGGGTTATCTCCCAATAAGTAGTTTTCTTTAACGCCTTTAAGTTAGGCATAAGAAGCAAGAGAAAGAATCAAGTGTTCTAAAATGAAGAAGCATTAAGAGAAAAAAAAATTCATAGGAGAGGCAAAAGAAATCTTCTCTCTATTCTTAGGGAAATGTTCTATACCTTTCTTGAGTGGGAGTTGATATTTAATGGTTCCTTCTTTCATATCAATAATGGCACCAACAGTTCTAAGAAAATGTCCTCCCAAAGTAATAGGACAAGAAGCATTGCATTCCACATCCAAAACATAGAAATCAACGGGGACATAGGCATTGTTAACCATAATAAGAACATAATTAATACTCCCCATGAGTTTATTTTTAGCATTATCATCAAGTGGGACATTTAAATAACAATCTTCAAGTGGAGGCAAATCAAGCATATCATAAATCCTTCTAGGCATAATAGAAACACTACTATCAATATCACATAAAGCTTTGAAATCAAAATCATTCACTTTCATATTAATGATGGGTTCCCAACCATCTTCTTGTTTTATAGGAATAGAAGCTTTATGTTTCATCTTTTCTTCTTTAATGTTTATGAGAGCATCAGTAATGTGTTTTGTAAAGGCCATGTTCATAGCACTAGCATTAGGACTTTTAGCAAGCTTTTGTAGGAACTTAATAACTTCAGAGATATTGCAACCATCAAGATCAAAATCAAATTTATCATTTAAAGTAGTAGAACTATTACTAGCCTCAACACTAGTGGTAGTGATAGTAGAAACACTAATGTTTCTAGCAATTTCATCTTCTCTTTCCCACTTAGCATGTAATTCAGCTAATAGTCTAACATTTTCATCAATGCTAACTTGTATAGCATTAGTAGCTGCAAAGGGATTATCATTAGTTTCAGGTTTAGCAGCCATTTTATTAATCAATGAAGATTGAGCTTTAGACAAAGATGATATATTTCTTCCAGCATTAGAAAGTTTCAGTTGTAAACTAGGAATTTCCCTATTTAGACTCTCAAGTTGATGGCTAATGTTCTTAAAAATGATAGATTGTTCCTCCATAGTTTTAGTAAATAGTTGATTTTTCTCATATTGCATTTGCATGAAGTTCTTAGTGGCTCTTTCAACTTCTAAAATTCATCCTTCACTAGGTAATCTAGGTTTACCATTATAACCATAAGGTTGGTCCGGGCCGCTTCATCCCACTATGCCACCAATATCCAAAATACATAGAAGATGCAATAACATGATCATCATTGCCCACATATAAACATATGTATACTACCCGTGCAAAGAACCTACGCATAGATCAGGCTCTAATACCACTGTTGGGTCCGCAGCATAGAAAACAAAAAAATTCCTACGATGAGAAGTACACGCAAAGATCTATCTACTAGGTACAGAGCACCGGTTGGACATAGATCCATCGAGAACTTACCCTCGAAGAGAACAAGTTTTGTTAACGAGTAGGAACTCGTGGTTGATGTAGTCATACACTTGCCGATCTCAAGATCGTGTGGAAGTCCGAGCGCCGCAAATCAGAAGCGCATCCGTACTCGCACACACGTTCAAGCCACCGGACAACCTCCACCTCCTCGCTCCAGCAATCCAGCGGAAGCAGCAACTCCTTCCAGACGAAATGCCACCGGGAACATGTATCTCGCTAACCCGAGACCATGGGGGAATAATTCTAGAGGGGGAGAGAGATCCTTCACGAGGATGTGTGAGGAAGAAGGAGGAAGAGGGGGGCCTTTTATAGGAGGAGGGGGGGTGCCCCTCCCTTTGGCCGACGCCTCATGGGGGGTGACCCCTCACCTCCCCTTAATGTGATGGTAACCCCTCCACATTAAAATGCCTCTTCACATTCCCTTTTAAAGTCCCCACTTTAAATGCATTAAAATTCTCTAAGTTTAATGCTCTCTCATTTAATAAAACTCTTTTATTAAATTTATTCAGAATTTTGTTAATTACTTTAATTAACAAACATTCACATATAACCCCTTGCAATATTTCAATATCACATGCAGAACCACTTTCTGCAATTTCACCCGAAACAATTCCGGTTTCTATCGAAACAATTCCTGCGCTTTGCAATTCTTTCGTCTGAAACATATATGCTCCAAAATGGTGTCCGATAACTCTTAAGTGTGTCACCCTACGGTTTGCGAATAATGCAGACATGATTGAGACTCCTCTCAGATCAATAATTAGAAGAGGGACCTGGAGATCCATACTGACTCCTGCATATTCAACGATGACTTCTGTGATCGTGAGAACCTTTAATGCTAGTAATTTAATCCCTTTGTCTCATGATATAATACATGTCCGAGATTCGATCATCGGTATCCAAATACCTAGTTTGATCTTGTTACCGACATGCACTCTTTTCTCGTTCCCGTGATATAACATTCTAGTGATCACATCACTTGCTTGCAAGCTATCTTAATGTGATATCACCGAGAGGGCCCAGAGTATATCTATCCGTCATCGGGATTGAAAAATTCCAGTCTTGATCCATGAGCCTCAACATAACACCTTCGTAGCACTGAACCCATCTTTACCGTCACCCTGTTACGGTGTGACGCTTGATGTTATCAAGATACTCTTTAGGTGTTAGCAGTTAACATGATCTCATGGTCTAAGGATAAAGATTACTTTGTATGATGTTATAGCAATATAAACATAATGACTTGATCATAATGCTATACTTTGGATGAATGTTCATCACATTATTTCACAAATCCCGTGACCTTGTTATTAACAACATCCAATGTCTATGATCAGGAAACATTGATCATCTTGTTAATCAACAAGCTAGTCTATAAGAGAGGCATAACTAGGAACCCTTTTTGTTTATTAAACACACATGTATTGACGTTTCCAATCAATACAATTATAGCATGCAAAATAAACATCTATCATATATAAGGAATACATAATAACAACTTTATTATTGCCTCTCAGGGCATATTTCCTTCACAATGACTCTAGTTGTTGTAGCAAAAAGAACACACATGCAGTGAGACTGGTCGATCCATGTGTTGTCTCTGAAGAGAACACACATTTGAATGACACTGGTAGATCCATATGTGGTCTGTGAAAAGAATAGTCATGAAATGACTCTAGTTGTTGTTAGTAAAAAGAACACACATGCCATGACACTGGTGGATCCATGTGTGGTCTCTAAAGAGAACACACATGCAATGACTCTAGCTGTGGTTAATGAGAAGAACACACATGCAATGACACTGGTGGATCTATAGGTGGATTGTGAAAAGAACACACATGCAATGACTCTAGTTGTTGTTAGTAAAAAGAACACACATGCAATGACACTGGTGGATCCATGTGTGGTCTCTGAAGAGAACACACATTTCAATGACACTGGTGGAACCACAAGCAATGACACTGGTGGATCCATGTGTGGTCTGTGAAGAGAACACACATGCAATGAACTCTGGTGGATCAATATATGGTCTGTGAAAAGAATAGTCATGAAATGACTCCAGGTGTGGTTAATGAAAGAATACACATTTCAATGAAAATGGTGGATCCATATGTGGTCTATGAAAAGAACACACATGCAATGACTCTAGCTATGGTTAATGAGAAGAACACACATGCAATGCCACCGGTGGATCCATATGTGGATTGTGAAAATAAAACACATGCAATGACTCTAGTTGTTGTTAGTAAAAAGAACACACATGCAATGGCACTGGTGGATCCATGTGTGGTGTGTGAAGAGAACACAAATTTCAATGACACAGGTGGATCCATATGTGGTATGTGAAAAAATAGTCATGAAATGACTCCAGTTGTTGTTAGTAAAAAGAACACACATGCAATGACACTGGTGGATCCATGTGTGGTCTCTGAATAGAACACACATGCAATGACTCTAGCTGTGGTTAATGAGAAGAACACACATGCAATGACACTGATGGATCCATAGGTGGATTGTGAAAAGAACACACATGCAATGACTCTAATTGTTGTTAGTAAAAAGAAGACACATGCAATGGCACTAGTGGATCCATGTGGTTCGTGGAAAGAACACACATGTAATGACATTGGTTGATCCATGTGGTTTGTGAAAAGAACGCACATGCAATGACTCTGGTGGATCCATATGTGGTTTGTGAAAACAACACACATGCAATGACTCTAGTGGATCCATATGTCGTTTGTGGAAATAACACACATGCAATGACATTGGTGGATCCAAATTTGGTTTGTGGAAAGAACACACATGCAATGACATTTCTTGATCCATATGTGGTTTGTGAAAAGAACACACATGCAATGACACTGGTGGATCCATGTGTGGTTTGTGACATGAACACACATGCAATTACTCTGATGGATCCATGTGTGGTTTGTGGAAAGAACACACATGCAATGACTCTGGTTGATCCATATGTGGTTCATGGAAAGAACACACATGAAATGACATTGGTGGATCCATGTGTGGTTTGTGACATGAACACAGATGCAATGACATTGGTAGATCCATATCTGGTTTATGACAATAACACACATGCAATGCCATTAGTGGATCCATATGTGGTTTGTGGAAAAGAACACACATGCAATGACACTAGTGTATCCATATGTGGTTTGTGGATAGAACACGCATGCAATGACTATGGTGGATCCATATGTGGTTTGTGAAATGAACACACATGCATTGGCATTGGTGGATCCATGTGTGGTTTGTGACATGAACACACATTCAATAACTCTGGTGGATCCATGTGTGGTTTGTGGAAAGAACACATATGCAACGACTCTAGTGGATTCATATGTGGTTTGTGAAAAAAAAAACACATGCAATGACTCTAGTTGTTGTTAGTAAAAAGAACACACATGCAATGACACTGGTGGATCCATGTGGTTCATGGAAAGAACACACATGTAATGACATTGGTTGATCCATGTGGTTTGTGAAAAGAACGGTGGATCCATGTGGTTCATGGAAAGAACACACATGTAATGACATTGGTTGATCCATGTGGTTTGTGAAAAGAACACACATGACATGACTCTGGTGGATCCATACGTGGTTTGTGAAAAGAACACACATGCACTAACATTGGTATATACATGTGTGGAATGTGAAAAAGAACACACATGCAATGACATTGGTGGATCCATATGTGGTTTGTGGACAGAACACACATGCAATGACATTGGTGGATCCATGTGTGGTTTGTGACATGAACACACATGCAATTACTCTGGTGGATCCATGTGTGGTTTGTGGAAAGAACACACATGAAATGACTCTGGTTGATCCATTGTGTTTGTGAAAAGAACACACATACAATGCCATTGGTGGATCCATATGTGGTTTGTGGAAAGAACACACATGCAATGGCATTGGTTGATCCATATGTAGTTTGTGGAAAGAACACACATGCAATGACATTGGTGGATCCATATGTGGTTTGTGGAAAAGAACACACATGCAATTACTCTAGTGGGTACATATGTGGTTTGTGGAAAAAAACACATGCAATGACATTGGTTGATCCATATGTGGGTTGTGAAAAGAACACACATGCAATGACACTGGTGGATCAATGTGTGGTCTGTGAAGAGAACAAACATGCAATGAACTCTGGTGGATCCATATATGGTCTGTGAAAAGAATAGTCATGAAATGACTCGAGGTGTGGTTAATGAAAGAATACACATTTCAATGACAATGGTGGATCCATATGTGGTCTGTGAAAAGAACACACATGGAATGACTCTAGCTGTGGTTAATGAGATGAACATACATGCAATGACACTGGTGGATCCATAGGTGGATTGTGAAAAGAACACACATCCAATGACTCTAGTGGTTGTTAGTAAAAAGAACACACATGCAATGACACTGGAGGATCCATGTGGTTCATGGAAAGAACACACATGTAATTACATTGGTTGATCCATGTGGTCTGTGAAAAGAACACACATGCAACGACTCCGGTGGATCCATATATGGTTTGTGAAAAGAACACACATGCAATGAATCTAGTGGATCCATATGTGGTTTGTGGAAATAACACACATGCAATGATATTGGTGGATCCATATTTGGTTTGTGGCAAGAACACACATGCAATGACATTTCTTGATCCATATGTGGTTTGTGAAAAGAACACACATGCAATGACACTGGTGGATCCATCTGTGGTTTGTGACAAGAACACACATGCAATTACTCTGATGGATCCATGTGTGGTTTGTGGAAAGAACACACATGCAATGACTCTGGTTGATCTATATGTGGTTCATGGAAACAACACACATGCAATGACATTGGTGGATCCATGTGTGGTTTGTGACATGAACACACATGCAATGACATTGGTTGATCCATATGTGGTTTATGACAATAATACACATGCAATGCCATTAGTGGATCCATATGTGGTTTGTGGAAAAGAACACACATGCAATGACACTAGTGGATCCATATGTGGTTTGTGCAAAGAACACACATGCTTGACTCTGGTGGATCCATGTGTGGTTTGTGAAAAGACTACACATGCAATGACTCTAGTGGATCCATATGTGGTTTGTGAAAAGAACACACATGCAATGACATTTGTTTATCCATATGTGGTTTGTGGAAAGAACACACATGCAATGACATTCGTTGATCCATATGTGGTTTGTGAAAAGAACACACATGCAGTGACATTTGTGGATCCATGTGTGGTTTGTGACATGAACACACATTCAATGACTCGGGTGGATCCATGTGTGGTTTGTGGAAATAACACATATGCAATGACTCTGGTTGATCCATATGGTTTATGACAATAACACACATGCAATGCCATTGGTGGATCCATATGTGGTTTGTGGAAAAGAACACATGCAATGACATTGGTGGATCCATATGTGGTTTGTGGAAAGAACACACATGCAATGACTCTGGTGGATCCATATGTGGTTTGTGAAAAGAACACAAATGCAATGACTTTGGTGGATCCATATGTGGTTTGTGAAAATAACACACATGCAATGACTCTAGTGGATCCATATGTGGTTTGTGAAAAGAACACACATGCAATGACTATGGTCGATCCGTACGTGGTTTGTGCAAAGAACACACATGCAATGACATTTGTTGATCCATATGTGGTTTGTGAAAATAAAATACATGTAGTGACATTGGTTGATCCATGTGTGGTTTCTGAAAAAGAACACACATGCAATGACATTGGTGGATCCATATGTGGTTTGTGGAAAAGAACACACATGCAATTACTCTAGTGGGTACATATGTGGTTTGTGAAAAGAACACGCATGCACTGACATTGGTTGATCCATGTGTGGTTTTTGAAAAAGAAGACACATGCAATGACATTGGTGGATCCATATGTGGTTTGTAGAAAGAACACACATGCAATGACATTAGTTGATCCATATGTGGTCTGTGGAAAGAACACACATGCAGTGACATTGGTGGATCCATGTGTGGTTGGTGACATGAACACACATGCAATTACGCTGGTGGATCCATGTGTGGTTTGTGGAAAGAACACACATGCAATGACTCTGGTTGATCCATTGTGTTTGTGAAAAAACACACATGCAATGCCATTGGTGGATCCTTATGTGGTTTGTGGAAAGAACACACATGCAATGCCATTGGTTGATCCATGTGGTTTGTGGAAAATAACACACATGCAATGAATCTTGTGGATCCATATGTAGTTTGTGGAAAGAACACACATGCAATGACATTGGTGGATCCATACGTGGTTTGTGGAAAAGAACACACATGCAATTACTCTAGTGGGTACATATGTGGTTTGTGGAAATAACACACATGCAATGACATTGGTTGATCCATATGTGGGTTGTGAAAAGAACACACATGCAATGACACCGGTGGATCCATGTGTGATCTATGAAGAGAACACACATGCAATGAACTCTGGTGGATCAATATATGGTCTGTGAAAAGAATAGTCATGAAATGACTCGTGGTGTGGTTAATAAAAGAATACACATTTCAATGAGAATGGTGGATCCATATGTGGTATCTGAAAAGAACACACATGTAATGACTCTAGCTATGGTTAACGAGAAGAACACACATGCAATGACACCGGTGGATCCATATGTGGATTGTGAAAATAACACACATGGAATGACTCTTGTTGTTGTTAGTGAAAAGAACACACATGCAATGACACTGGTGGATCCATGTGTGGTCTCTGAAGAGAACACACATTTCAGTGACACTAGTGGATCCATATGTGCTGTGTGAAAAGAATAGTCATGAAATGACTCCAGTGGTTATTAGTAAAAAGAACACACATGCAATGACACTGGTAGATCCATGTGTAGTCTCTGAAGAGAACACACATGCAGTGACTCTAGCTGTGGTTAATGAGAAGAACACACATGCAATGACACTGGTGGTTCCATAGGTGGATTGTGAAAATAACACACATGCAATGACTCTAGTTGTTGTTAGTAAAAAGAACACCCATGCAATGACACTGGTGGATCCATGTGTGGTCTCTGAAGAGAACACACATTTCAATGACACTGGTGGAACCACAAGCAATGACACTGGTGGATCCATGTGTGGTCTGTGAAGAGAACACACACGCAATGAACTCTGGTGGATCCATATATGGTCTATGAAAAGAATAGTCATGAAATGACTCTAGGTGTGGTTAATGAAAGAATACATATTTCAATGACAATGGTGGATCCATATGTAGTCTATGAAAAGAACACACATGCAATGACTCTAGCTGTGGTTAATGAGAAGAACACACATGCAATGACACCGATGGATCCATATGTGGATTGTGAAAATAACACACATGCAATGACTCTGGTTGTTGTTAGTAAAAAGAACACACATGCAATGAGACTGGTGGATCCATGTGTAGTCTCTAAAGAGAAGACACATGCAATGACTCTAGCTGTGGTTAATGAGAAGAACACACATGCAATGACACCGGTGGATCCATAGGTGGATTGTGAAAATAACACAAATGCAATGACTCTAGTTGTTGTTAGTAAAAAGAACACACATGCAATGACACTGGTGGATCCATGTGTGGTCTCTGAAGAGAACACAAATTTCAATGACACTGGTGGAACCAAAAGCAATGACACTGGTGGATCCATGTGGTTGATCCATGTGGTTTGTGAAAAGAACACACATGACATGACTCTGGTGGATCCATACGTGGTTTGTGAAAAGAACACACATGCACTAACATTGGTTGATACATGTGTGGACTGTGAAAAAGAATACACATGCAATGACATTGGTGGATCCATATGTGGTTTGTGGAAAGAACACACTTGCAATGACATTAGTTGATCCATATGTGGCTTGTGGAAAGAACACACATGCAATGACATTGGTGGATCCATGTGTGGTTTGTGACATGAACACACATGCAATTACTCTGGTGGATCCATGTGTGGTTTGTGGAAAGAACACACATGCAATGACTCTGGTTGATCCATTGTGTTTGTGAAAAGAACACACATACAATGCCATTGGTGGATCCATATGTGGTTTGTGGAAAGAACACACATGCAATGGCATTGGTTGATCCATATGTAGATTGTGGAAAGAACACACATGCAATGACATTGGTGGATCCATATGTGGTTTGTGGAAAAGAACACACATGCAATTACTCTAGTGGGTACATATGTGGTTTGTGGAAAAAAACACATGCAATGACATTGGTTGATCCATATGTGGGTTGTGAAAAGAACACACATGCAATGACACTGGTGGATCCATGTGTGATCTGTGAAGAGAACACACATGCAATGAACTCTGGTGGATCAATATATGGTCCGTTAAAAGAATAGTCATGAAATGACTCGAGGTGTGGTTAATGAAAGAATACACATTTCAATGACAATGGTGGATCCATATGTGGTATGTGAAAAGAACACACATGCAATGACTCTAGCTGTGGTTAATGAGAAGAACACACATGCAATGCCACCGGTGGATCCATATGTGGATTGTGAAAATAACACACATGCAATGACTCTTGTTGTTGTTAATGAAAACAACACACATGCAATGACACTGGTGGATCCATGTGTAGTCTTTGAAGAGAACACACATGCAATGACTCTAGCTGTGGTTAATGAGAAGAACACACATGCAATGACACTGGTGGATCCATAGGTGGATTGTGAAAATAACACACATGCAATGACTCTAGTTGTTGTTAGTAAAAAGAACACACATGCGATGACACCGGTGGATCCATGTGTGGTCTCTGAAGAGAACACACATTTCAATGACACTGGTGGAACCACAAGCAATGACACTGGTGGATCCATGTGTGGTCTGTGAAGAGAACACACATGCAATGAACTCTGGTGGATCCATATATGGTCTGTGAAAAGAATAGTCATGAAATGACTCTAGGTGTGGTTAATGAAAGAATACACATTTCAATGACAATGGTGGATCCATATGTGGTCTGTGAAAAGAACACACATGCAATGACTCTAGCTGTGGTTAATGAGATGAACACACATGCAATGACACCGGTGGATCCATATGTGGATTGTGAAAATAAAACACATGCAATGACTCTAGTTGTTGTTAGTAAAAAGAACACACATGCAATGGCACTGGTGGATCCATGTGTGGTGTGTGAAGAGAACACAAATTTCAATGACACAGGTGGATCCATATGTGGTATGTAAAAAAATAGTCATGAAATGACTCTAGTTGTTATTAGTAAAAATAACACACATGCAATGACACTGGTGGATCCATGTGTGGTGTCTGAATAGAACACACATGCAATGACTCTAGCTGTGGTTAATGAGAAGAACACACATGCAATGACACTAATGGATCGTAGGTGGATTGTGAAAATAAAACACATGCAATGACTCTAGTTGTTGTTAGTCAAAAGAACACACATGCAATGACATTGGTGGATCCATGTGGTTCATGGAAAGAACACACATGTAATGACATTGGTTGATCCATGTGGTTTGTGAAAAGAACACACATGACATGACTCTGGTGGATCCATACGTGGTTTGTGAAAAGAACACACATGCACTAACATTGGTTGATACATGTGTGGATTGTGAAAAAGAACACACATGCAATGACATTGGTGGATCCATATGTGGTTTGTGGAAAGAACACACTTGCAATGACATTAGTTGATCCATATGTGGCTTGTGGAAAGAACACAAATGCAATGACATTGGTGTATCCATGTGTGGTTTGTGACATGAACACACATGCAATTACTCTGGTGGATCCATGCGTGGTTTGTGGAAAGAACACACATGCAATGACTCTGGTTGATCCATTGTGATTGTGAAAAGAACACACATACAATGCCATTGGTGGATCCATATGTGGTTTGTGGAAAGAACACACATGCAATGGCATTGGTTGATCCATATGTAGTTTGTGGAAAGAACACACATGCAATGACATTGGTGGATCCATATGTGGTTTGTGGAAAAGAACACACATGCAATTACTCTAGTGGGTACATATGTGGTTTGTGGAAAAAAAACACATGCAATGACATTGGTTGATCCATATGTGGGTTGTGAAAAGAACTCACATGCAATGACACTGGTGGATCAATGTGTGGTCTCTGAAGGGAACAAACATGCAATGAACTCTGGTGGATCCATATATGGTCCGTTAAAAGAATAGTCATGAAATGACTCGAGGTGTGGTTAATGAAAGAATACACATTTCAATGACAATGGTGGATCCATATGTAGTATGTGAAAAGAACACACATGCAATGACTCTAGCTGTGGTTAATGAGAAGAACACACATGCAATGACACCGGTGGATCCATATGTGTATTGTGAAAATAACACACATGCAATGACTCTGGTTGTTGTTAGTAAAAAGAACACACATGCAATGACACTGGTGGATCCATATGTAGTCTCTGAAGAGAACACACATGCAATGACTCTAGCTGTGGTTAATGAGAAGAACACACATGCAATGACACTGGTGGATCCATAGGTGGATTGTGAAAATAACACACATGCAATGACTCTAGTTGTTGTTAGTAAAAAGAACACACATGCAATGACACCGGTGGATCCATGTGTGGTCTCTGAAGAGAACACACATTTCAATGACACTGTTGGAACCAAAAGCAATGACACTGGTGGATCCATGTGTGGTCTGTGAAGAGAACACGCATGCAATGAACTCTGGTGGATCCATATATGGTCTGTGAAAAGAATAGTCATGAAATGACTCTAGGTGTGGTTAATGAAAGAATACACATTTCAATGACAATGGTGGATCCATATGTGGTCTGTGAAAAGAACACACATGCAATGACTCTAGTTGTGGTTAATGAGATGAACACACATGCAATGATACTGGTGGATCCATAGGTGGATTGTGAAAAGAACACACATCCAATGACTCTAGTGGTTGTTAGTAAAAGAACACACATGCAATGACACTGGTGGATCCATGTGGTTCATGGAAAGAACACACATGTAATTACATTGGTTGATCCATGTGGTTTGTGAAAAGAACACACATGCAATGACTCTGGTGGATCCATATATGGTTTGTGAAAAGAACACACATGCAATGAATCTAGTGGATCCATATGTGGTTTGTGGAAATAACACACATGCAATGACATTGGTGGATCCATATTTGGTTTGTGGAAAGAACACACATGCAATGACATTTCTTGATCCATATGTGGTTTGTGAAAAGAACACACATGCAATGACACTGGTGGATCCATGTGTGGTTTGTGACATGAACACACATGCAATTACTCTGATGGATCCATGTGTGGTTTGTGGAAAGAACACACATGCAATGACTCTGGTTGATCTATATGTGGTTCATGGAAAGAACACACATGCAATGACATTGGTGGATCCATGTGTGGTTTGTGACATGAACACACATGCAATGACATTGGTTGATCCATATGTGGTTTATGAAAATAATACACATGCAATGCCATTAGTGGATCCATATGTGGTTTGTGGAAAAGAACACACATGCAATGACACTAGTGGATCCATATGTGGCTTGTGGAAAGAACACACATGCTTGACTCTGGTGGATCCATGTGTGGTTTGTGAAAAGAACACACATGCAATGACTCTAGTGGATCCATATGTGGTTTGTGAAAAGAACACACATGCAATGACATTTGTTTATCCATATGTGGTTTGTGGAAAGAACACACATGCAATGACATTCGTTGATCCATATGTGGTTTGTGAAAAGAACACACATGCAGTGACATTCGTGGATCCATGTGTGGTTTGTGACATGAACACACATTCAATGACTCGGGTGGATCCATGTGTGGTTTGTGGAAAGAACACATATGCAATGACTCTGGTTGATCCATATGGTTTATGAAAATAACACACATGCAATGCCATTGGTGGATCCATATGTGGTTTGTGGAAAGAACACATGCAATGAAATTGGTGGATCCATATGTGGTTTGTGGAAAGAACACACATGCAATGACTCTGGTGGATCCATATGTAGTTTGTGAAAAGAACACACATGCAATGACTCTGGTGGATCCATATGTGGTTTGTGAAAAGAACACACATGCAATGACTCTAGTGGATCCATATGTGGTTTGTGAAAAGAACACACATGCAATGACATTTGTTGATCCGTATGTGATTTGTGGAAAGAACACACATGCAATGACATTTGTTGATCCATATGTGGTTTGTGAAAAGAAAACACATGTAGTGACATTGGTTGATCCATGTGTGGTTTGTGAAAAAGAACACACATGCAATGACATTGGTGGATCGATATGTGGTTTGTGGAAAAGAACACACATGCAATTACTCTAGTGGGTACATATGTGGTTTGTGAAAAGAACACGCATGCACTGACATTGGTTGATCCATGTGTGGTTTGTGAAAAAGAAGACACATGCAATGACCTTGGTGGATCCATATGTGGTTTGTGGAAAGAACACACATGCAATGACATTAGTTGATCCATATGTGGTTTGTGGAAAGAACACACATGCAATGACATTGGTGGATCCATGTGTGGTTTGTGACATGAACACACATGCCATTACGCTGGTGGATCCATGTGTGGTTTGTGGAAAGAACACACATGCAATGACTCTGGTTGATCCATTGTGTTTGTGAAAAGAACACACATGCAATGCCATTCGTGGATCCATATGTGGTTTGTGGAAAGAACACACATGCAATGCCATTGGTTGATCCATGTGGTTTGTGGAAAATAACACACATGCAATGACTCTTGTGGATCCATATGTAGTTTGTGGAAAGAACACACATGCAATGACATTGGTGGATCCATATGTGGTTTGTGGAAAAGAACACACATGCAATTACTCTAGTGGGTACATATGTGGTTTGTGGAAATAACACACATGCAATGACATTGGTTGATCCATATGTGGGTTGTGAAAAGAACACACATGCAATGACACTGGTGGATCCATGTGTGATCTGTGAAGAGAACACACATGCAATGAACTCCGGTGGATCAATATATGGTCTGTGAAAAGAATAGTCATGAAATGACTCGAGGTGTGGTTAATGAAAGAATACACATTTCAATGACAATGGTGGATCCATATGTGGTATGTGAAAATAACACACATGCAATGACTCTAGCTGTGGTTAATGAGAAGAACACACATGCAATGCCACCGGTGGATCCATATGTGGATTGTGAAAATAACACACATGCAATGACTCTTGTTGTTGTTAGTGAAAAGAACACACATGCAATGACACTGGTGGATCCATGTGTGGTCTCTGAAGAGAACACACATTTCAATGACACTAGTGGATCCATATGTGCTGTGTGAAAAGAATAGTCATGAAATGACTCTAGTTGTTATTAGTAAATAGAACACACATGCAATGACACTGGTGGATCCATGTGTAGTCTCTGAAGAGAACACACATGGAGTGACTCTAGCTGTGGTTAATGAGAAGAACACACATGCAATGAAACTGGTGGATCCATAGGTGGATTGTGAAAATAACACACATGCAATGACTCTAGTTGTTGTTAGTAAAAAGAAACACACATGCAATGACACTGGTGGATCCACGTGTGGTCTCTAAAGAGAACACATATTTCAATGACACTGGTGGAACCACAAGCAATGACACTGTTGGATCCATGTGTGGTTTGTGAAGAGAACACACATGCAATGAACTCTGGTGGATCAATATATGGTCTGTGAAAAGAATAGTCATGAAATGACTCGAGGTGTGGTTAATGAAAGAATACACATTTCAATGACAATGGTGGATCCATATGTGGTCTGTGAAAAGAACACACATGCAATGACTCTACCTGTGGTTAACGAGAAGAACGCACATGCAATGACACCGGTGGATCCATATGTGGATTGTCGAAATGACACACATGTAATGACTCTAGTTGTTGTTAGTAAAAAGAACACACATGCAATGACACTAGTGGATCCATGTGTGGTCTCTAAAGAGAACACACATTTCAATGAGACTGGTGGATCCATATGTGGTATGTGAAAAGAATAGTCATGAAATGACTCTAGTTGTTGTTAGTAAAAAGAACACACATGCAATGACACTGGTGGATCCATGTGTGGTCTCTGAAGAGATCACACATGCAATGACTCTAGCTGTGGTTAATGAGAAGAACAAACATGCAATCACACATGCAATCACACCGCATTTACTCGTAGTGTAGTCTATCCATGTTTGGTTCCTAACGGGTCACAAGTAATCTTCATCATGATCTTCATAATCTTCATTGTCTTTGAGGTCTTCGGTTAATAACTTTGACTTAAGACCTTCAGTGTCTTTGGTGCTTGTAGCTTTGAAGTCTTCAATTCTCGTAGATTCAGTCTTGGAATATCATCTACGAAGGTCGTCCTGACTTGAGTGAGATGGTCTTCTTTGGAAGAGTAGTCTTGAGAGAAGTTTCTTCTTGAAGTCCATAGCGGTCATTTCTAATCTTGAAAAGAAGAGACTTAAGAAATTTTAAACTCCAAAGATAGATGATGAGAAGTATGAGAGTTTTTTCTGAAATAACTTAGAAAATATTAATCCTAAGGCTTTTCCGATGCTAGGTCCACGATCTACAGTCAACTTATGCTCTGATACCATCTGTAGTGACCTCGGATCGAGTAAGGATCCTTAGTCCCTGTGATTAACATGCTAGTCCCTGGATCATTAGCTAGCACTCACAGTCGATGAAATATCATGTAAAACACAAGTCTTTATTACATGAATCGAATAATCCAGAGTTTACATTATTACAACAGAAGCAAAATATATACAACTTGGAGTCCCATCAATGCCACAGGCAGGTTGAGTGAAGACTCGTGATCCTAGCGCACCTTTCAACGATCTCCAAATTCTGCACATAAAACGTGCAGCCAAACGAGTTGGTCAATACTTTGAATGTATTGGCAAATTACACCAAGGAAAGAACAAGACTAACTCTACATGCAAGGCTAAGAGTAGGCTCTGGGGTTCATTTGCGTAAATCCAATTTTATCAATGTAATAAGAAAAGAGGAAGAAAGTTTTCCCTACTTTGTAAACTTTGATAAATAGTATAGGGTCGAATGGAACACGAGGATATTACTCACCAAGTGCCCAATCAACCTAACACTTGGATATTACACACCATGTGGCACTTGGATATTACGTACCAAGTTACTTGGATATGACACACCAAGTTCCCAAATTCCCACCTATTAGCGATATTACGCACGCCATAGGGTTTGAAAAACTTTTGTTTGAAAAGAGAGAGGAAGATCTTTTAGAGGCTCCATCCTTCAGATGCTCAAAATGTTCTTTTCCGTGAACTCGGCTGATCGATCAGATTGCAATACTCTCGAGAGGTTGTGCACTTTCCCCACAATCCGTGATCAAGTCCTTTTACAGACAAGACCATGGCGAAGCCTTCCCTTAGTAGCCCCTCTACCAGCTGGATCCAACCGTGCCAAGAACCTCCAAATGTTGGTACCCCCGGTGAGGTTTCCCACTAAGTACTAAGCCAAGACAGAGCCCATATGTATTGTGGTTGCACGGGAAGCTTCTGAATTCTGAAACATGGCAGACTTCTTTGATTCCTGGGCGGCCGTCCTCCACCAAAATCTCACTCGTTGTCCCGACAACCATTCCGCCCAGAAGAAAACTTAGTTTTATTTTGAAGGGGTTTTGGAGAAGAAAGTTCGCTCGAGAGAGCTATCATACTTAGAAAATTCTTGAGTCTTTCGAACCCTCCCAACGGTATTTGATATATATATAGCATAGCAAGCAATACTTAGCAAAACAGGGGGAACCTATTAGGACGGAAAATCCTCAGTATAAAGCTACTCATGGCATACTATAAAACCGCACTTGCAAAAATAGTAATAAGAAAGCTACTAAAAACCTACACATGCATACTACAAGATTTTGAAGAGTAAAACATGCATAGTCAAAAACTGGGACATAACATGAACAAGTGGTGTAACTTGCCTTGATCCGAGCAGCAATCTACACAACAATACTCCTCAGCGCACTCCGAGCAATCTAACGAAGCAAACAAGGATCCAATCACAATTTGCACAAAACAAGTCACGAAGTCAAATATGCATGCATGCAACATGGTAATATGCAAGGGTGGGTTTGATTTCGGCCAAGGGTCTTAACCAGGGGTGTTGTTGAGTTGGGGATGTCATTAGAATCGATTTCCCACAGATTTTAGGTATTTTGGATAAAACCCTAATTAACCAGGCTTGAAACTAGATCTACAGCTCTAATCTATCTCGAAATAGATATAAACACCCTAAGCAAGATATGATAATTTTCTACAGAAGGTATTGTCAAAACAAGGCCAACGCAACAAGAATCAACTAAAACGGAGTTACGGATAATTTTCTAGAATTAAAATACTCTAATCTAAACTTTTAACTCTACTGCAAGATTGCCATGGCAAAATAGTAATATTATTGTAGATCTGTGTTCTACTCGAAAATATGAATCCAACGGTATATTATACGCAATTTTTGGACTAATAATCTAATTTCTATGAATTTTACAAGATTACAGCTATAATCTGCAATTTTAAATTCGAACGGAATATTCCAGAGAATATTCCGCTGACTGGACAGGTTGACTGGGACTAGATGCTGACCTGACGACGACGTGGCGGTGACGAGGCAACTGATCGGGACGATTGAATCTCGACCGTCGGGATGAGATCCGGTGGCTAGAAGAGAAGTTGGCTCAAAATAGACCCGATTTTGCCTAACAAAAGACTAGAAGTAGATCTGTGTTAGAGAGATAAATCCGTAGGTCAAATCGAAAAACTTTGAACATGAAAGTTGTGGAGGATGATTAGATCTACCTTTTCACCAAAGGGATTTGGATTCCAAGAAACGAGCGCGAGTAGATCTTGGAATTACGCCATCAGATCTGAAATATTGCGTTGCGAAATTCTCCGGCTGTGGTGGATGAAAAGAGGTGAGGTTTATCGGAATTGAAAGATTTCGACGAGATCTACAACTTTCGTGTTGAAGACGAAGGCAGCCGACGAAGTTTAGATGGGTTTAGAAGCGAAATACGATTCGGTGGGGTGTAGATTCGGGATTTCGGGAAGAAGAAGTGTTATAGCTGTGGCTTCGATGGATTATTTAGGCTTTTATGATGATGGGAAGATAGATCTTGGAGTAGGGAACAAGTAGAAACAAACGGAAGTCAATTCGGAGTTGTAGATAAAAAGTTATAAGTGTTTGAATAGAGATAGGTTTAGAAATCAGATTTTCGCACGCTTTTTAAAGCGGAGGTGGGATCGATCCTCCCGTGCTGCCTTTGCTCGGTCGGCTGAGGTGGGCCGGCCGGCGGCCCTTTTCGTTTTTTTTTTTCCTTTTTCTATTTTGGTATTTTCTTTATATCTTTTGCATATGAACTCCAAATGATATGATTCTTGTTTCTAAAATTTTCTAAAATTCCGTAGATCATTATAAGATCATATTTGTAACATTTTTACTAGTTTGGAGATGATTTATTTATAAATATCCATATATTCCTTATAGGAACATTTGGGCAAATCAACTGTCGGATCTAGATATTAGGATTTGGATTCAATTTTTGGGAACTTTGCATGGATGCAAAGAAATGCTTATGAATGCTTCATGATTTTCATTTTTGCAAACATTCACACAAATCCTAAAACTAAAACTCAATTCACGCCTTTTTGCCTATATGGCTACTTAGGTATTATCAAAAGGATATAGGGTTTTATGCATTTGGCCTTATATGGCTACTATGCAATACTTCTAAATAGCTTCTTAGGGTTTTATTTTAACCACTTAACCAAAACACACAATGCCACAAATGCCCAAAACAACAAGTTCAATCATGTAACATGAAGGAACACATTCTTAACATCCAATGAAAATGAAGATGTCATGTTATCTTCTCTCTTTTCAAGCAAGTGGTGAAAAGCATCTAGAATGGTTTCATAAATCGAAGTAGAGACTTTAAGGGTCAAATAGGGAAATTAGAATATCACTCCACCATAATTGGGAAAGTCATTTTATTCCCTCTCTTTAATCATCTAAGCATGGTTGGATATTTAAAGAATCAAATAGTTGAAAAGAAAATGAAAACAAGTTGGATAGTCATGTTAATCCAATCTCATACAAGTTTCTGAATTCAAGGAAGGAAAATCATAACAGAAAGTTTCTTTTCTTTGAGAAATTTCAACAAAGTCAAACAATTCAACCAAGTTATTTTATTAACTTTACATTCCAAAATTAGGAGAATTTTGGGATGTGACAAACTACCACCCTTAAAAGGAATCTCGTCCCGAGATTCGGGAAGGCTAGAAAGAAATAGGTTCAGGATACAGTAGAGTGCTACCACCCTTAAAAATTGCATTTATTGGTTTTTTTTATATCCGAGTGACAAGACGAGATTATAGTAGAACCACTTTAAATTCTTCCCAGGATATCACCCCTTGATGATAATCAATGGTGTGTTCCCTCTCCCACCAAGCTGCAACGTCCTCCTTTAGGAATTGGGTGGCATAATGAACCATTTTATTAACTTCAGTATTGGCATCCTTCATTCTGTATTCAACCTTGTGCATCAATTGCTTTGCATCGGCGTTGCTCATACGTTTGGAGAAATTGAGTTCCTTGTCTTCCTTGACGGTATGGCCCATCTATCGAGTTGGCCAAGGTTTAGAGTAGGAACGAGTGGATTATAGAAGAGGAAGAAGAAGATTACCCCATACAGGCAAACAAACCAAACAAAATATCAAATTAAGCCAATTTCACTCAAACTATTTTTTTTACGCAAGAAATTGCTATGAGAGGGAACTACATTGGAGATAAGTATTTATCCTTGTGTTTCCTAACCCTGGAGGCACTTGTGTGTTGTTTATCTTCGAGGACTTGTAGCATCCTCCACCATGTGAGTGTTCTTCTTTTGATGGCGCCCTCATTCAAGATCTTTGGTTTGGCTCCCTTCTTTCGTCTTCAAGATTTAAGGTAGGGAGAGAAAGGTCTAGCAAGAAGGACATGGACAACCCACACAAACCAATTTGGTATTGAAAATAAGTTTTATTTGTTGCCATCAAGAAAACCACAAACATGACAGCTCACAAATCACCGCATTTACTCGTAGTGTAGTCTATCCATGTTTGGTTCCTAACGGGTCACAAGTAATCTTCATCATGATCTTCATAATCTTCATTGTCTTTGAGGTCTTCGGTTAATAACTTTGACTTAAGACCTTCAGTGTCTTTGGTGCTTGTAGCTTTGAAGTCTTCAATTCTCGTAGATTCAGTCTTGGAATATCATCTACGAAGGTCGTCCTGACTTGAGTGAGATGGTCTTCTTTGGAAGAGTAGTCTTGAGAGAAGTTTCTTCTTGAAGTCCATAGCGGTCATTTCTAATCTTGAAAAGAAGAGACTTAAGAAATTTTAAACTCCAAAGATAGATGATGAGAAGTATGAGAGTTTTTTCTGAAATAACTTAGAAAATATTAATCCTAAGGCTTTTCCGATGCTAGGTCCACGATCTACAGTCAACTTATGCTCTGATACCATCTGTAGTGACCTCGGATCGAGTAAGGATCCTTAGTCCCTGTGATTAACATGCTAGTCCCTGGATCATTAGCTAGCACTCACAGTCGATGAAATATCATGTAAAACACAAGTCTTTATTACATGAATCGAATAATCCAGAGTTTACATTATTACAACAGAAGCAAAATATATACAACTTGGAGTCCCATCAATGCCACAGGCAGGTTGAGTGAAGACTCGTGATCCTAGCGCACCTTTCAACGATCTCCAAATTCTGCACATAAAACGTGCAGCCAAACGAGTTGGTCAATACTTTGAATGTATTGGCAAATTACACCAAGGAAAGAACAAGACTAACTCTACATGCAAGGCTAAGAGTAGGCTCTGGGGTTCATTTGCGTAAAGCCAATTTTATCAATGTAATAAGAAAAGAGGAAGAAAGTTTTCCCTACTTTGTAAACTTTGATAAATAGTATAGGGTCGAATGGAACACGAGGATATTACTCACCAAGTGCCCAATCAACCTAACACTTGGATATTACACACCATGTGGCACTTGGATATTACGTACCAAGTTACTTGGATATGACACACCAAGTTCCCAAATTCCCACCTATTAGCGATATTACGCACGACATAGGGTTTGAAAAACTTTTGTTTGAAAAGAGAGAGGAAGATCTTTTAGAGGCTCCATCCTTCAGATGCTCAAAATGTTCTTTTCCGTGAACTCGGCTGATCGATCAGATTGCAATACTCTCGAGAGGTTGTGCACTTTCCCCACAATCGGTGATCAAGTCCTTTTACAGACAAGACCATGGCGAAGCCTTCCCTTAGTAGCCCCTCTACCAGCTGGATCCAACCGTGCCAAGAACCTCCAAATGTTGGTACCCCGGTGAGGTTTCCCACTAAGTACTAAGCCAAGACAGAGCCCATATGTATTGTGGTTGCACGGGAAGCTTCTGAATTCTGAAACATGGCAGACTTCTTTGATTCCTGGGCGGCCGTCCTCCACCAAAATCTCACTCGTTGTCCCGACAACCATTCCGCCCAGAAGAAAACTTAGTTTTATTTTGAAGGGGTTTTGGAGAAGAAAGTTCGCTCGAGAGAGCTATCATACTTAGAAAATTCTTGAGTCTTTCGAACCCTCCCAACGGTATTTGATATATATATAGCATAGCAAGCAATACTTAGCAAAACAGGGGGAACCTATTAGGACGGAAAATCCTCAGTATAAAGCTACTCATGGCATACTATAAAACCGCACTTGCAAAAATAGTAATAAGAAAGCTACTAAAAACCTACACATGCATACTACAAGATTTTGAAGAGTAAAACATGCATAGTCAAAAACTGGGACATAACATGAACAAGTGGTGTAACTTGCCTTGATCCGAGCAGCAATCTACACAACAATACTCCTCAGCGCACTCCGAGCAATCTAACGAAGCAAACAAGGATCCAATCACAATTTGCACAAAACAAGTCACGAAGTCAAATATGCATGCATGCAACATGGTAATATGCAAGGGTGGGTTTGATTTCGGCCAAGGGTCTTAACCAGGGGTGTTGTTGAGTTGGGGATGTCATTAGAATCGATTTCCCACAGATTTTAGGTATTTTGGATAAAACCCTAATTAACCAGGCTTGAAACTAGATCTACAGCTCTAATCTATCTCGAAATAGATATAAACACCCTAAGCAAGATATGATAATTTTCTACAGAAGGTATTGTCAAAACAAGGCCAACGCAACAAGAATCAACTAAAACGGAGTTACGGATAATTTTCTAGAATTAAAATACTCTAATCTAAACTTTTAACTCTACTGCAAGATTGCCATGGCAAAATAGTAATATTATTGTAGATCTGTGTTCTACTCGAAAATATGAATCCAACGGTATATTATACGCAATTTTTGGACTAATAATCTAATTTCTATGAATTTTACAAGATTACAGCTATAATCTGCAATTTTAAATTCGAACGGAATATTCCAGAGAATATTCCGCTGACTGGACAGGTTGACTGGGACTAGATGCTGACCTGACGACGACGTGGCGGTGACGAGGCAACTGATCGGGACGATTGAATCTCGACCGTCGGGATGAGATCCGGTGGCTAGAAGAGAAGTTGGCTCAAAATAGACCCGATTTTGCCTAACAAAAGACTAGAAGTAGATCTGTGTTAGAGAGATAAATCCGTAGGTCAAATCGAAAAACTTTGAACATGAAAGTTGTGGAGGATGATTAGATCTACCTTTTCACCAAAGGGATTTGGATTCCAAGAAACGAGCGCGAGTAGATCTTGGAATTACGCCATCAGATCTGAAATATTGCGTTGCGAAATTCTCCGGCTGTGGTGGATGAAAAGAGGTGAGGTTTATCGGAATTGAAAGATTTCGACGAGATCTACAACTTTCGTGTTGAAGACGAAGGCAGCCGACGAAGTTTAGATGGGTTTAGAAGCGAAATACGATTCGGTGGGGTGTAGATTCGGGATTTCGGGAAGAAGAAGTGTTATAGCTGTGGCTTCGATGGATTATTTAGGCTTTTATGATGATGGGAAGATAGATCTTGGAGTAGGGAACAAGTAGAAACAAACGGAAGTCAATTCGGAGTTGTAGATAAAAAGTTATAAGTGTTTGAATAGAGATAGGTTTAGAAATCAGATTTTCGCACGCTTTTTAAAGCGGAGGTGGGATCGATCCTCCCGTGCTGCCTTTGCTCGGTCGGCTGAGGTGGGCCGGCCGGCGGCCCATTTCGTTTTTTTTTTCCTTTTTCTATTTTGGTATTTTCTTTATATCTTTTGCATATGAACTCCAAATGATATGATTCTTGTTTCTAAAATTTTCTAAAATTCCGTAGATCATTATAAGATCATATTTGTAACATTTTTACTAGTTTGGAGATGATTTATTTATAAATATCCATATATTCCTTATAGGAACATTTGGGCAAATCAACTGTCGGATCTAGATATTAGGATTTGGATTCAATTTTTGGGAACTTTGCATGGATGCAAAGAAATGCTTATGAATGCTTCATGATTTTCATTTTTGCAAACATTCACACAAATCCTAAAACTAAAACTCAATTCACGCCTTTTTGCCTATATGGCTACTTAGGTATTATCAAAAGGATATAGGGTTTTATGCATTTGGCCTTATATGGCTACTATGCAATACTTCTAAATAGCTTCTTAGGGTTTTATTTTAACCACTTAACCAAAACACACAATGCCACAAATGCCCAAAACAACAAGTTCAATCATGTAACATGAAGGAACACATTCTTAACATCCAATGAAAATGAAGATGTCATGTTATCTTCTCTCTTTTCAAGCAAGTGGTGAAAAGCATCTAGAATGGTTTCATAAATCGAAGTAGAGACTTTAAGGGTCAAATAGGGAAATTAGAATATCACTCCACCATAATTGGGAAAGTCATTTTATTCCCTCTCTTTAATCATCTAAGCATGGTTGGATATTTAAAGAATCAAATAGTTGAAAAGAAAATGAAAACAAGTTGGATAGTCATGTTAATCCAATCTCATACAAGTTTCTGAATTCAAGGAAGGAAAATCATAACAGAAAGTTTCTTTTCTTTGAGAAATTTCAACAAAGTCAAACAATTCAACCAAGTTATTTTATTAACTTTACATTCCAAAATTAGGAGAATTTTGGGATGTGACAAACTACCACCCTTAAAAGGAATCTCGTCCCGAGATTCGGGAAGGCTAGAAAGAAATAGGTTCAGGATACAGTAGAGTGCTACCACCCTTAAAAATTGCATTTATTGGTTTTTTTTATATCCGAGTGACAAGACGAGATTATAGTAGAACCACTTTAAATTCTTCCCAGGATATCACCCCTTGATGATAATCAATGGTGTGTTCCCTCTCCCACCAAGCTGCAACGTCCTCCTTTAGGAATTGGGTGGCATAATGAACCATTTTATTAACTTCAGTATTGGCATCCTTCATTCTGTATTCAACCTTGTGCATCAATTGCTTTGCATCGGCGTTGCTCATACGTTTGGAGAAATTGAGTTCCTTGTCTTCCTTGACGGTATGGCCCATCTATCGAGTTGGCCAAGGTTTAGAGTAGGAACGAGTGGATTATAGAAGAGGAAGAAGAAGATTACCCCATACAGGCAAACAAACCAAACAAAATATCAAATTAAGCCAATTTCACTCAAACTATTTTTTTTACGCAAGAAATTGCTATGAGAGGGAACTACATTGGAGATAAGTATTTATCCTTGTGTTTCCTAACCCTGGAGGCACTTGTGTGTTGTTTATCTTCGAGGACTTGTAGCATCCTCCACCATGTGAGTGTTCTTCTTTTGATGGCGCCCTCATTCAAGATCTTTGGTTTGGCTCCCTTCTTTCGTCTTCAAGATTTAAGGTAGGGAGAGAAAGGTCTAGCAAGAAGGACATGGACAACCCACACAAACCAATTTGGTATTGAAAATAAGTTTTATTTGTTGCCATCAAGAAAACCACAAACATGACAGCTCACAAATCACCGCATTTACTCGTAGTGTAGTCTATCCATGTTTGGTTCCTAACGGGTCACAAGTAATCTTCATCATGATCTTCATAATCTTCATTGTCTTTGAGGTCTTCGGTTAATAACTTTGACTTAAGACCTTCAGTGTCTTTGGTGCTTGTAGCTTTGAAGTCTTCAATTCTCGTAGATTCAGTCTTGGAATATCATCTACGAAGGTCGTCCTGACTTGAGTGAGATGGTCTTCTTTGGAAGAGTAGTCTTGAGAGAAGTTTCTTCTTGAAGTCCATAGCGGTCATTTCTAATCTTGAAAAGAAGAGACTTAAGAAATTTTAAACTCCAAAGATAGATGATGAGAAGTATGAGAGTTTTTTTTGAAATAACTTAGAAAATATTAATCCTAAGGCTTTTCCGATGCTAGGTCCACGATCTACAGTCAACTTATGCTCTGATACCATCTGTAGTGACCTCGGATCGAGTAAGGATCCTTAGTCCCTGTGATTAACATGCTAGTCCCTGGATCATTAGCTAGCACTCACAGTCGATGAAATATCATGTAAAACACAAGTCTTTATTACATGAATCGAATAATCCAGAGTTTACATTATTACAACAGAAGCAAAATATATACAACTTGGAGTCCCATCAATGCCACAGGCAGGTTGAGTGAAGACTCGTGATCCTAGCGCACCTTTCAACGATCTCCAAATTCTGCACATAAAACGTGCAGCCAAACGAGTTGGTCAATACTTTGAATGTATTGGCAAATTACACCAAGGAAAGAACAAGACTAACTCTACATGCAAGGCTAAGAGTAGGCTCTGGGGTTCATTTGCGTAAAGCCAATTTTATCAATGTAATAAGAAAAGAGGAAGAAAGTTTTCCCTACTTTGTAAACTTTGATAAATAGTATAGGGTCGAATGGAACACGAGGATATTACTCACCAAGTGCCCAATCAACCTAACACTTGGATATTACACACCATGTGGCACTTGGATATTACGTACCAAGTTACTTGGATATGACACACCAAGTTCCCAAATTCCCACCTATTAGCGATATTACGCACGCCATAGGGTTTGAAAAACTTTTGTTTGAAAAGAGAGAGGAAGATCTTTTAGAGGCTCCATCCTTCAGATGCTCAAAATGTTCTTTTCCGTGAACTCGGCTGATCGATCAGATTGCAATACTCTCGAGAGGTTGTGCACTTTCCCCACAATCGGTGATCAAGTCCTTTTACAGACAAGACCATGGCGAAGCCTTCCCTTAGTAGCCCCTCTACCAGCTGGATCCAACCGTGCCAAGAACCTCCAAATGTTGGTACCCCGGTGAGGTTTCCCACTAAGTACTAAGCCAAGACAGAGCCCATATGTATTGTGGTTGCACGGGAAGCTTCTGAATTCTGAAACATGGCAGACTTCTTTGATTCCTGGGCGGCCGTCCTCCACCAAAATCTCACTCGTTGTCCCGACAACCATTCCGCCCAGAAGAAAACTTAGTTTTATTTTGAAGGGGTTTTGGAGAAGAAAGTTCGCTCGAGAGAGCTATCATACTTAGAAAATTCTTGAGTCTTTCGAACCCTCCCAACGGTATTTGATATATATATAGCATAGCAAGCAATACTTAGCAAAACAGGGGGAACCTATTAGGACGGAAAATCCTCAGTATAAAGCTACTCATGGCATACTATAAAACCGCACTTGCAAAAATAGTAATAAGAAAGCTACTAAAAACCTACACATGCATACTACAAGATTTTGAAGAGTAAAACATGCATAGTCAAAAACTGGGACATAACATGAACAAGTGGTGTAACTTGCCTTGATCCGAGCAGCAATCTACACAACAATACTCCTCAGCGCACTCCGAGTAATCTAACGAAGCAAACAAGGATCCAATCACAATTTGCACAAAACAAGTCACGAAGTCAAATATGCATGCATGCAACATGGTAATATGCAAGGGTGGGTTTGATTTCGGCCAAGGGTCTTAACCAGGGGTGTTGTTGAGTTGGGGATGTCATTAGAATCGATTTCCCACAGATTTTAGGTATTTTGGATAAAACCCTAATTAACCAGGCTTGAAACTAGATCTACAGCTCTAATCTATCTCGAAATAGATATAAACACCCTAAGCAAGATATGATAATTTTTTACAGAAGGTATTGTCAAAACAAGGCCAACGCAACAAGAATCAACTAAAACGGAGTTACGGATAATTTTCTAGAATTAAAATACTCTAATCTAAACTTTTAACTCTACTGCAAGATTGCCGTGGCAAAATAGTAATATTATTGTAGATCTGTGTTCTACTCGAAAATATGAATCCAACGGAATATTATACGCGATTTTTGGACTAATAATCTAATTTCTATGAATTTTACAAGATTACAGCTATAATCTGCAATTTTAAATTCGAACGGAATATTCCAGAGAATATTCCGCTGACTGGACAGGTTGACTGGGACTAGATGCTGACCTGACGACGACGTGGCGGTGACGAGGCAACTGATCGGGACGATTGAATCTCGACCGTCGGGATGAGATCCGGTGGCTAGAAGAGAAGTTGGCTCAAAATAGACCCGATTTTGCCTAACAAAAGACTAGAAGTAGATCTGTGTTAGAGAGATAAATCCGTAGGTCAAATCGAAAAACTTTGAACATGAAAGTTGTGGAGGATGATTAGATCTACCTTTTCACCAAAGGGATTTGGATTCCAAGAAACGAGCGCGAGTAGATCTTGGAATTACGCCATCAGATCTGAAATATTGCGTTGCGAAATTCTCCGGCTGTGGTGGATGAAAAGAGGTGAGGTTTATCGGAATTGAAATATTTCGACGAGATCTACAACTTTCGTGTTGAAGACGAAGGCAGCCGACGAAGTTTAGATGGGTTTAGAAGCGAAATACGATTCGGTGGGGTGTAGATTCGGGATTTCGGGAAGAAGAAGTGTTATAGCTGTGGCTTCGATGGATTATTTAGGCTTTTATGATGATGGGAAGATAGATCTTGGAGTAGGGAACAAGTAGAAACAAACGGAAGTCAATTCGGAGTTGTAGATAAAAAGTTATAAGTGTTTGAATAGAGATAGGTTTAGAAATCAGATTTTCGCACGCTTTTTAAAGCGGAGGTGGGATCGATCCTCCCGTGCTGCCTTTGCTCGGTCGGCTGAGGTGGGCCGGCCGGCGGCCCTTTTCGTTTTTTTTTTCCTTTTTCTATTTGCCGGCGGCCCATTTCGTTTTTTTTTTCCTTTTTCTATTTTGGTATTTTCTTTATATCTTTTGCATATGAACTCCAAATGATATGATTCTTGTTTCTAAAATTTTCTAAAATTCCGTAGATCATTATAAGATCATATTTGTAACATTTTTACTAGTTTGGAGATGATTTATTTATAAATATCCATATATTCCTTATAGGAACATTTGGGCAAATCAACTGTCGGATCTAGATATTAGGATTTGGATTCAATTTTTGGGAACTTTGCATGGATGCAAAGAAATGCTTATGAATGCTTCATGATTTTCATTTTTGCAAACATTCACACAAATCCTAAAACTAAAACTCAATTCACGCCTTTTTGCCTATATGGCTACTTAGGTATTATCAAAAGGATATAGGGTTTTATGCATTTGGCCTTATATGGCTACTATGCAATACTTCTAAATAGCTTCTTAGGGTTTTATTTTAACCACTTAACCAAAACACACAATGCCACAAATGCCCAAAACAACAAGTTCAATCATGTAACATGAAGGAACACATTCTTAACATCCAATGAAAATGAAGATGTCATGTTATCTTCTCTCTTTTCAAGCAAGTGGTGAAAAGCATCTAGAATGGTTTCATAAATCGAAGTAGAGACTTTAAGGGTCAAATAGGGAAATTAGAATATCACTCCACCATAATTGGGAAAGTCATTTTATTCCCTCTCTTTAATCATCTAAGCATGGTTGGATATTTAAAGAATCAAATAGTTGAAAAGAAAATGAAAACAAGTTGGATAGTCATGTTAATCCAATCTCATACAAGTTTCTGAATTCAAGGAAGGAAAATCATAACAGAAAGTTTCTTTTCTTTGAGAAATTTCAACAAAGTCAAACAATTCAACCAAGTTATTTTATTAACTTTACATTCCAAAATTAGGAGAATTTTGGGATGTGACAAACTACCACCCTTAAAAGGAATCTCGTCCCGAGATTCGGGAAGGCTAGAAAGAAATAGGTTCAGGATACAGTAGAGTGCTACCACCCTTAAAAATTGCATTTATTGGTTTTTTTTATATCCGAGTGACAAGACGAGATTATAGTAGAACCACTTTAAATTCTTCCCAGGATATCACCCCTTGATGATAATCAATGGTGTGTTCCCTCTCCCACCAAGCTGCAACGTCCTCCTTTAGGAATTGGGTGGCATAATGAACCATTTTATTAACTTCAGTATTGGCATCCTTCATTCTGTATTCAACCTTGTGCATCAATTGCTTTGCATCGGCGTTGCTCATACGTTTGGAGAAATTGAGTTCCTTGTCTTCCTTGACGGTATGGCCCATCTATCGAGTTGGCCAAGGTTTAGAGTAGGAACGAGTGGATTATAGAAGAGGAAGAAGAAGATTACCCCATACAGGCAAACAAACCAAACAAAATATCAAATTAAGCCAATTTCACTCAAACTATTTTTTTTACGCAAGAAATTGCTATGAGAGGGAACTACATTGGAGATAAGTATTTATCCTTGTGTTTCCTAACCCTGGAGGCACTTGTGTGTTGTTTATCTTCGAGGACTTGTAGCATCCTCCACCATGTGAGTGTTCTTCTTTTGATGGCGCCCTCATTCAAGATCTTTGGTTTGGCTCCCTTCTTTCGTCTTCAAGATTTAAGGTAGGGAGAGAAAGGTCTAGCAAGAAGGACATGGACAACCCACACAAACCAATTTGGTATTGAAAATAAGTTTTATTTGTTGCCATCAAGAAAACCACAAACATGACAGCTCACAAATCACCGCATTTACTCGTAGTGTAGTCTATCCATGTTTGGTTCCTAACGGGTCACAAGTAATCTTCATCATGATCTTCATAATCTTCATTGTCTTTGAGGTCTTCGGTTAATAACTTTGACTTAAGACCTTCAGTGTCTTTGGTGCTTGTAGCTTTGAAGTCTTCAATTCTCGTAGATTCAGTCTTGGAATATCATCTACGAAGGTCGTCCTGACTTGAGTGAGATGGTCTTCTTTGGAAGAGTAGTCTTGAGAGAAGTTTCTTCTTGAAGTCCATAGCGGTCATTTCTAATCTTGAAAAGAAGAGACTTAAGAAATTTTAAACTCCAAAGATAGATGATGAGAAGTATGAGAGTTTTTTCTGAAATAACTTAGAAAATATTAATCCTAAGGCTTTTCCGATGCTAGGTCCACGATCTACAGTCAACTTATGCTCTGATACCATCTGTAGTGACCTCGGATCGAGTAAGGATCCTTAGTCCCTGTGATTAACATGCTAGTCCCTGGATCATTAGCTAGCACTCACAGTCGATGAAATATCATGTAAAACACAAGTCTTTATTACATGAATCGAATAATCCAGAGTTTACATTATTACAACAGAAGCAAAATATATACAACTTGGAGTCCCATCAATGCCACAGGCAGGTTGAGTGAAGACTCGTGATCCTAGCGCACCTTTCAACGATCTCCAAATTCTGCACATAAAACGTGCAGCCAAACGAGTTGGTCAATACTTTGAATGTATTGGCAAATTACACCAAGGAAAGAACAAGACTAACTCTACATGCAAGGCTAAGAGTAGGCTCTGGGGTTCATTTGCGTAAAGCCAATTTTATCAATGTAATAAGAAAAGAGGAAGAAAGTTTTCCCTACTTTGTAAACTTTGATAAATAGTATAGGGTCGAATGGAACACGAGGATATTACTCACCAAGTGCCCAATCAACCTAACACTTGGATATTACACACCATGTGGCACTTGGATATTACGTACCAAGTTACTTGGATATGACACACCAAGTTCCCAAATTCCCACCTATTAGCGATATTACGCACGCCATAGGGTTTGAAAAACTTTTGTTTGAAAAGAGAGAGGAAGATCTTTTAGAGGCTCCATCCTTCAGATGCTCAAAATGTTCTTTTCCGTGAACTCGGCTGATCGATCAGATTGCAATACTCTCGAGAGGTTGTGCACTTTCCCCACAATCTGTGATCAAGTCCTTTTACAGACAAGACCATGGCGAAGCCTTCCCTTAGTAGCCCCTCTACCAGCTGGATCCAACCGTGCCAAGAACCTCCAAATGTTGGTACCCCGGTGAGGTTTCCCACTAAGTACTAAGCCAAGACAGAGCCCATATGTATTGTGGTTGCACGGGAAGCTTCTGAATTCTGAAACATGGCAGACTTCTTTGATTCCTGGGCGGCCGTCCTCCACCAAAATCTCACTCGTTGTCCCGACAACCATTCCGCCCAGAAGAAAACTTAGTTTTATTTTGAAGGGGTTTTGGAGAAGAAAGTTCGCTCGAGAGAGCTATCATACTTAGAAAATTCTTGAGTCTTTCGAACCCTCCCAACGGTATTTGATATATATATAGCATAGCAAGCAATACTTAGCAAAACAGGGGGAACCTATTAGGACGGAAAATCCTCAGTATAAAGCTACTCATGGCATACTATAAAACCGCACTTGCAAAAATAGTAATAAGAAAGCTACTAAAAACCTACACATGCATACTACAAGATTTTGAAGAGTAAAACATGCATAGTCAAAAACTGGGACATAACATGAACAAGTGGTGTAACTTGCCTTGATCCGAGCAGCAATCTACACAACAATACTCCTCAGCGCACTCCGAGCAATCTAACGAAGCAAACAAGGATCCAATCACAATTTGCACAAAACAAGTCACGAAGTCAAATATGCATGCATGCAACATGGTAATATGCAAGGGTGGGTTTGATTTCGGCCAAGGGTCTTAACCAGGGGTGTTGTTGAGTTGGGGATGTCATTAGAATCGATTTCCCACAGATTTTAGGTATTTTGGATAAAACCCTAATTAACCAGGCTTGAAACTAGATCTACAGCTCCAATCTATCTCGAAATAGATCTAAACACCCTAAGCAAGATATGATAATTTTCTACAGAAGGTATTGTAAAAACAAGGCCAACGCAACAAGAATCAACTAAAACGGAGTTACGGATAATTTTCTAGAATTAAAATACTCTAATCTAAACTTTTAACTCTACTGCAAGATTGCCATGGCAAAATAGTAATATTATTGTAGATCTGTGTTCTACTCGAAAATATGAATCCAACGGTATATTATACGCAATTTTTGGACTAATAATCTAATTTCTATGAATTTTACAAGATTACAGCTATAATCTGCAATTTTAAATTCGAACGGAATATTCCAGAGAATATTCCGCTGACTGGACAGGTTGACTGGGACTAGATGCTGACCTGACGACGACGTGGCGGTGACGAGGCAACTGATCGGGACGATTGAATCTCGACCGTCGGGATGAGATCCGGTGGCTAGAAGAGAAGTTGGCTCAAAATAGACCCGATTTTGCCTAACAAAAGACTAGAAGTAGATCTGTGTTAGAGAGATAAATCCGTAGGTCAAATCGAAAAACTTTGAACATGAAAGTTGTGGAGGATGATTAGATCTACCTTTTCACCAAAGGGATTTGGATTCCAAGAAACGAGCGCGAGTAGATCTTGGAATTACGCCATCAGATCTGAAATATTGCGTTGCGAAATTCTCCGGCTGTGGTGGATGAAAAGAGGTGAGGTTTATCGGAATTGAAATATTTCGACGAGATCTACAACTTTCGTGTTGAAGACGAAGGCAGCCGACGAAGTTTAGATGGGTTTAGAAGCGAAATACGATTCGGTGGGGTGTAGATTCGGGATTTCGGGAAGAAGAAGTGTTATAGCTGTGGCTTCGATGGATTATTTAGGCTTTTATGATGATGGGAAGATAGATCTTGGAGTAGGGAACAAGTAGAAACAAACGGAAGTCAATTCGGAGTTGTAGATAAAAAGTTATAAGTGTTTGAATAGAGATAGGTTTAGAAATCAGATTTTCGCACGCTTTTTAAAGCGGAGGTGGGATCGATCCTCCCGTGCTGGCTTTGCTCGGTCGGCTGAGGTGGGCCGGCCGGCGGCCCATTTCATTTTTTTTTTCCTTTTTCTATTTTGGTATTTTCTTTATATCTTTTGCATATGAACTCCAAATGATATGATTCTTGTTTCTAAAATTTTCTAAAATTCCGTAGATCATTATAAGATCATATTTGTAACATTTTTACTAGTTTGGAGATGATTTATTTATAAATATCCATATATTCCTTATAGGAACATTTGGGCAAATCAACTGTCGGATCTAGATATTAGGATTTGGATTCAATTTTTGGGAACTTTGCATGGATGCAAAGAAATGCTTATGAATGCTTCATGATTTTCATTTTTGCAAACATTCACACAAATCCTAAAACTAAAACTCAATTCACGCCTTTTTGCCTATATGGCTACTTAGGTATTATCAAAAGGATATAGGGTTTTATGCATTTGGCCTTATATGGCTACTATGCAATACTTCTAAATAGCTTCTTAGGGTTTTATTTTAACCACTTAACCAAAACACACAATGCCACAAATGCCCAAAACAACAAGTTCAATCATGTAACATGAAGGAACACATTCTTAACATCCAATGAAAATGAAGATGTCATGTTATCTTCTCTCTTTTCAAGCAAGTGGTGAAAAGCATCTAGAATGGTTTCATAAATCGAAGTAGAGACTTTAAGGGTCAAATAGGGAAATTAGAATATCACTCCACCATAATTGGGAAAGTCATTTTATTCCCTCTCTTTAATCATCTAAGCATGGTTGGATATTTAAAGAATCAAATAGTTGAAAAGAAAATGAAAACAAGTTGGATAGTCATGTTAATCCAATCTCATACAAGTTTCTGAATTCAAGGAAGGAAAATCATAACAGAAAGTTTCTTTTCTTTGAGAAATTTCAACAAAGTCAAACAATTCAACCAAGTTATTTTATTAACTTTACATTCCAAAATTAGGAGAATTTTGGGATGTGACACTCTAGTGTATCCATATGTGGTTTGTGGAAATAACACACATGCAATGACATTGGTGGATCCATATTTGGTTTGTGGAAAAAACACACATGCAATAACATTTCTTGATCCATGTGTGGTTTGTGATAAGAACACACATGCAATTACTCTGATGGATCCATGTGTGGTTTGTGGAAAGAACACACATGCAATGACTCTGGTTAATCCATATGGGGTTCATGGAAGAACGCACATGCAATGACATTGGTGGATCCATGTGTGGTTTGTGACATGAACACACATGCAATGACATTGGTTGATCCATATGTGGTTTATGACAATAACACACATGCAATGCCATTGGTCGATCCATATGTGGTTTGTGGAAAAGAACACACATGCAATGACACTAGTGGATCCATATGTGGTTTGTGGAAAGAACACACATGCAATGACTCTGGTGGATCCATGTGTGGTTTGTGAAAAGAACACACATGCAATGACTCTAGTGGATCCATATGTGGTTTGTGAAAAGAACACACATGCAATGACTATGGTGGATCCATATGTGGTTTGTGGATAGAACACACATGCAATGACATTCATTGATCCATGTGTGGTTTGTGAAAAGAACACACATGTAATGACTCGGGTGGATCCATGTGTGGTTTGTGGATAGAACACATATGCAATGACTCTAGTTGATCCATGTGGTTTATGGCAATAACACACATGCAATGCCATTGGTGGATCCATATGTGGTTTGTGGAAAAGAACACATGCAATTACATTGGTGGATCCATATGTGGTTTGTGGAAAGAACACACACGCAATGACTCTGGTGGATCCATATGTGGTTTGTGAAAAGAACACACATGCAATGACTCTAGTGGATCCATATGTGGTTTGCGAAAAGAACACACATGCAATGACTATGGTGGATCCGTATGTGGTTTGTGGAAGGAACACACATGCAATGACATTTGTTGATCCATATGTGGTTTGTGAAAAGAACACACATGGAGTGACATTGGTTGATCCATGTGTGGTTTGTGAAAAAGAACACACATGCAATGAGATTGGTGGATCCATATGTGGTTTGTGGAAAAGAACACACATGTAATTACTCTAGTGGGTACATATGTGGTTTGTGAAAAGAACACACATGCAGTGACATTGGTTGATCCATGTGTGGTTTGTGAAAAAGAACACACATGCAATGACATTGGTGGATCCATATGAGGTTTGTGGAAAGAACACACATGCAATGACATTAGTTGATTCATATGTTGTTTGTGGAAAAAACACACATGCAATGACATTTGTGGATCCATGTGTGGTTTGTGACGTGAACACACATGCAATTACTCTGGTTGATACATGTGTGGTTTGTATAGTTCATAGGGGAAACTTTCCTGGTGTTGATTACTCTTTGTAGTTGATGCTATTGAGTGAACCATTGAATTATTGTTTAGGTTCAGATGGTTATACATCATTATTCCATCTCTTATCATGATCCATATGATGTCTTGTGAGTAGTTCATTTTGTTGTTGAGGACATGGGAGAAGTCATGTTGTTAGTAATGGAGTTGTGTTGAGAAAGATTCAATAGATTGTTATTTAAGTTGTGGTGTACTTCTTCTAGTGGTGTCATGTGAACGTCGACTACATGACACTTCACCTATATGGGCCTAGGGGAATGCATTGTGTATTTGGCTACTAATCGTAGGGGTTGCCGGAGTGACAGAAACCTGAACCCCCGTTAGGAAACCATTGCACAAGGGACGTAAGGGTTTTAGAGTTTAAAGCTGTGGTTAGGTTTCTACCTTAATTACTTTCTTGTACTTACGGATGTTTGCAAGGGGTATAATCACAAGTATGTATTAGTCCTAGGAAGGTCGGTACATTAGCATAGGTTCACCCAAACAACACTTAGCAAGCTAAAGAAGATTAATCAACTATATGAAGCGAAAGCACTTGAGTGCCACTTGCTGCATTTATTCCTACTGTCTTTTATTTACTCGTACTTTGTTTCCTTGCGCTATCAAAACCCGCTAAAAATCCGTTTGCTAAGTATTTGCAGAGAATTCCTGATCCATACCACTAGCCAGCACCTTCTGCTGCTTGTTGGGTTCCACACTCTTACTTATCGAAAATACTGCGATACACCCCCTATACTTGTGGGTCATCAAGACTATTTTCTAGCGCCGTTGCCGGGGAGTGAAGCGCTATTGGAGAGTGGAACTGGTAAAGGAAACTTCAATTGTGAGTATTGTTTACTTCTATTAGTTGCTTTATTTTTGTTATGGATAATTCACTGAGTTTCTTATTTGGTAATTCTACTACCACTGCTAAGGTAGTAGATAAGCCACCACCTGCTGAGAATAATGCTTTGAAAATACCTACAAGAATTATTGATCGTGTTATGGATAACTACTATGTTGGGGATGGAACTGTCCATCCCGGTGATCATTTACTCTTTATACACGAATTATGCGGGTTGTTCAAGTGTGCAGGTATTACTACAGATCAAGTTAAGAAGAAGTTATTCTCATTATCACTGAAAGGAAGAGCTGAGGACTGGTATAAGCTACTGGAGAATTCTCAAGCTCTAGAATGGGAGGAAATAGTGCCTCTCTTTTATTCAAAGTTTTATCCTCCTAGTGAGATTCATAAGATCGGAATCAAATATACAACTTTTGGCCTCTTGATGGAGAGAGTATAGCTCAAGCTTGGGGGAGATTGAAGTTACTAATGTTCAAATGTCCCATTCATGAGTTCCCCAACAATATTATTATCAATAACTTTTATGCAAGGCTCTCTCTTCATGATAAAGATTTATTGGACGCTTCTTGTGCTGGAACATTCACTCGCATAGAAGAAGAAGCTAAATGGGATCTTCTGGACCGTATTCAAGACAATGCTGAAGCATGGGAGAATGACAAAGGAAGAAAGTCAGGTATAAATTATGATTATGAATGCATTGAATCTTTTATGGGAACTGATGACTTTCAAAATATTAAAAATGCTTATGGTCTAGACTCTCAAGCTATTGCTTCTTATTTTAAGGCTTTTGCTTCCTACATTGAAGTGCCTAAAAAGAAGTGGAATAAGTATCATGAACCTTATAAAGATGTTGCTAAGTGTGTTTCTGCAAGAAATACTGAAGTTTATACTGCTAATCATGTTCTACCTGAACCTTACATTGAGAAAATGCCTTTCCCAGTAAGATAAAGGAACATTCTATGATAGCTAGTATGGTTAATGAAAGTATAATCAAAGCTGTTGAACCTGGTAAACAAATGGTTGATGAACCCATAATAGCAAATGTGAAAGACTTTATTACTAAATATTAAAAAGAGGAACACACTATCCTTTGTAAGGATACCTCTAATATTGTTTCACAAAGTAGTATTATGAGAGCTAGTATTCCTGTGTTTTCTGTTAGATTAAGTGATCATTGTTACGATGATCCTGGTGATAGCTATATTGTTAAGTTTATGCATGATAATGAAAGTTACTATGAGAGAGGGACATTTTTTCTTATGCATCTCAATAATATCAAGTTTCCTCGTTTTATGCTGAAAGTTTTTATGTTACACTTCTTTTGCCTTTCTATGCTTGTAGCCTCTGGTTTCAACAACTTGTTCGTTTACAAAATTCCCTTGCATAGGAAGTGGGTTAGACTTAAATGTGTTTATTTTTGCTTCTTAGTGCTCTCTTTCACTTCAATTCATATTCTTATGTGAGCATCTTCAAAATTATCATGCCCATCTTATTGGCTATAAAGAAAGAGCTTTTTGGGAGACAACCCAATTTGTTTTAGCTTTCAGTTTGTTTTTTTTATTTGAGTCTTGGAAGTTATTACTTCGGTAATAACCGCTCCTTATCCGTTTTGTTTGGTTTTTGTGTCAAGATCAACCTCTAATGAGAGAGAAGTAATATTTGGGGAAATTGCTGTCCCGAAACAGATTTTTGTGCTTCACCGTAAAAATTCGTGAGAGATCTCTGTATGTCGGATTGAGTTGTAATGTTTTGTGCTTTTGCCCCAGGTTGTTATTTAACTTTTGTTAGTTTTTCACTTTTTGATTTGAGCAACAGAAGATTTTCGAAAAAAATGATCTTTACCTGCTGGTCTGTTTTGACAGATTTTGCCATTCTTGCATTTGCTTCTTTATTCGATTTCCTTTTTGAATTCCTTTTGGGTTTTCGGAAGGAGTTGCTACGGTAGCATTTGTTTTGATGGTTTTCAGTTGAAGTTGGACCCAAAAGGTTTTATCACTTCACTTATACTAATGTTGCTAATGCGAACTGTGTGAAGTTTTGTGTGAAAGAAATTTACAGGAAGTGGAGATAATGGTGTAATAAGGAAGAGAAAGGTTTTATGACTCAAGTAATAAGTGTATGAAAATGAAGATACTGTCGATTATTCAAGTGATGACTCCGGAAGAATCTACTAGATACCAAATTCAGAGACCTGCAGAGTCTGTTTTCAAATAGGTAATAGTTCTGGTAAGAAAAGTTCCGCGAAAATACTATCCAACTATATTTTTGCAGTTTTTAGTCAATAAGGGAAGCTACGAAGCGAAAAAGGGATGGAAACGGAGCCAGGGTGGCCCACACCACCCTATGGCGCGGGCCCTCCCCTGGCCGCGCCACCAGGTGGTGAGTCCACCTCGGAATCCGCCTCCGACTCATTTTCTCCCAGTACCTTCCTTTTGATATGAAACTTTGTAATATATATTCCCTCGGACCCCCAAGGTTCATATATCGTGTTTTCGTCGTGGTTTTTGTTTCGATATGTTTCTGCCAGGACATACTCTTTGAAAGCTTAGAAGCACAATGGTGTCCACCAAGGATAAAGGGAAGGGGCCTATGGAGGAAGACCTCCAAAACCCCGGGCAGGAGAAGGAGATCAAGAGTGAAGGTGAAGTGGAGGCAAAGGACAAGGACACTACCATTGCGAGCATTGGAGTGGTGGAAAACCCTGCCAGGACTATTGGAGGGAAGCCTCCTCATCACCGTTCAGATCCCTAGTCACTTCCTCCACGCACCAAGAATCCTTTCCATACCCTTATCCATGAGCATCAATACCAGAATATGCCCGAGGAGAAATTACCCTCCAATTGGGATTTGCCTCATTCTAGCCATGCAGGAAAAGAAGAATTCAAGGAGGTAGAGTGGGGAAAGAATCGCAGGAGCTGGGATTCTCAACCTGACATGATAATGAGCCGCATTGAGCAAAACTCGCAGCCTATTCGCAATCTCACCCTCGAGATTGAGGACTTTGGGAAACTGATCAGAGAGTTCATCGAGAGGATACCACCACCACCAAAGGAGTAATTCGTCGTCAGGTTTGGCATCCCCTTGGTTTGTTCCAAGCTTGGGGGAGTGCCGCGGTATCACATCACTATCTTCTATCTTTTTACCTTATTTGTAGAGTCATATCATGAATAGAGAAGTTATTATGTAGTATGGTTTGCATTATGGAAGTGTCCCCTCTCTTGTTAGATATGTATCCCTTGGTGTGAGTTGCCGTTATGGAATATTAATGAGAAGTTCTATCATTCACTCTTTTTCATAGCTTATATTAGTTTTCAATTCGTGGTTGTATGATTGATCTTGTTGTTAGTATAGGTTAAAGTTTGGGATCATTGAGTTAATTTAGTTGGTTTTGGCAAACCTGGCTCGGTCAGTAGCAACACTATTTTTGAGAGTTTAATGAAAATATAAAAGTACTTTAAAGAAAACTAATTTCATCATCTTTCTTTCTTTCTTTCTTTCTTTCTTGATTTGCTCATAAGTCTAGTATTCTCGAGTTAAGATCTTTTGTGCTTCCAAGGAAGATTGCATGTTTGTCTTTATCACTTGTATGTTTGTTTGTTTCCTGCGACTCTTATACTTGCTACCCAGTCTTGCTAGCCAAAAACCTGTATTGAGAGGGAATTCTTCTCGTGCATCCACTCCCTTAAACCAAACCTTTGCCATTTGTGTCCACCATACCTACCTAGTAGCATTATTGCTTTTCCAAGTAAATTCTTGTTTTATCTATCTCCCAAATTAAACTTGTTATGTGAAAATTAGTGATTAAAGCTCTCACCAAGTTGATGGCACGCTTTACTTTTCTTTCAACTAATAAACTTGAACCATTGTGCTCAGCTATGTTGTGTATATGCTTGCGCTTTGTAAGGTGTGAATTAGCAGAACCATGCTGTCATGGGGAACGCTTTCAACATTGCACTGGTACTTTGTACCAAGTTGATATCATGTTCTTTTGTTTATGGATGTCGTCGGTGTGAAATGAAAGGGGAGCTTGTAAGTCCATGGAGTTATGCATGTGTGTTAGAGAAACGCCTGGGCCGCTGGTCTAATCCATGCTGACATGGTGGAAACCTGGAGCGTAACCATAACGAGTATCTATGAAGCATTCTTCCTATAAAAAAAGAGTCCGATATTGAAAAAAAAGAGAAAAGAAAAAAAGAGATATTATGAAAAGAGGAAAGAGAGAAAAAAGCACCATATTCCCATGGTAAATAAGAAGATTGCTGGGATACTTGTTGTCTGCTTGCCTTGTCATTTTGATATGGGGATTCTTCTGTATCATTGGGAAAGAGGTACCCCGTTGGCGGTTGTCTATGATACACGCATGCTTACAATGACAAGAACTTACCGGTGACTAAACTTGAGTAGCATGAGGAGCGGCCCTCGTATTCAAGGGACATGAGATTCTCAACTTACAACTTTTCAATGCATATCCTCATATTTGATCACTTTAACCTTAATCACCTAAAGATGCCTATGATAGGGGCAATGAGAGCTGAAAGCTAGTAAGTATCATAATTTTTGGGAGCTCTTTATGAGACCTGCAATCCTTGCGGCCCTCTTTGAAGGGCCTTTCTTTTACTTTGTAGTAGAGTCAGTAAACCTACTCCCTTCTACCTCAGCAAGTATTTTGAGTTGTTGTGTTTCATTCATTCATATGATGATTTATTCAATCATGTTTCTTATGTTCCTTGTTTTGCACATTGGTCTTGTCTTGATGTTTACTACTTTGAAATCTATCATTGAAAACCAGCTATTTGTGAACTCCAGCAAATTATCAACTATTCTTCAACCAAGAGCTAAGTTTGCCATTACCAATTATGATTCACTTTATGTATCTTTATTGTGTTTCCTTTACTCATTGCAAGTTGACTTATATAATAGTGAGTTGTCTTGTATTATGATCTGTGTATTGATGACTATGATGCTTCTTTTCCGTATTCTTTTATCGACTCTTCACTCCATAAACCTGAGGCCATGTTTATTGAGCTCAGTTTCGCTTGGGGACAAGCGAAGTCTAAGCTTGGGGGGAATTGATACGTCCATTTTGCATCACTATTCTATGACATAATTCACTGTTATTCATTGATATATTTCGTATTGAGAGGTGATACTTATGTTATTTCATCTGTTTTTGCATGCTTGATGACTTTTGGAGCATGGACCGCTGCAGTCAGGATTCTGATGGAAAAGGAGCTGTTTGGAGGAAAAATTCGCGAAGATCAGAAAATCCGGGAAAATATACGGAAAATCCTATTTTTCCAGAAGACGAAGGAAGCCAGAAGGGGGGCTGGAGATGGGCCACAGGGGGCCCACACCACCCCCTGGCGCAGGCCAGCCTAGGCCGCGCCACCACTTG